>RSEF01000004.1:40501840-40534220 GCA_003993805.1 Himantopus leucocephalus | reverse complement strand
GCCTGTTTAAGACTTTGCTTTAAATAGATGGAGGAAAAGAAGATCTTGCTCCTACTCCCTTCTCCTCAGCCCTGCCCTGATGGATGGTGCTGCTCATGGGTGTAGCGGATCCGACAGACTTGGAACAACCGCTATGTCTGGTGACAACGATTTATTTCTGCAAGCAACTTGAAAGTTCAGACATACCATTTTCAGACACCGGCGACCAATTCATTTCTACAACAATAAATAATGAACACTAAGAAGAACTGGACTTTGCTCAGACTGAGAGTCTGTGGGACTTGCTCTTCCCTTACCCTGTCCCGCGGTGGGTTGGCTTCCTCCTCCACCAAACAAACCCCAGGCAGACTTAGGTGCTACCTCCTCAGAGGACAAGACGTTATTTCTACATATGTGTGCATCCACACATATATACCTGTTTATATATACACAGACATCACATAAAGCATGGTAATAAACAAGTAATCATGGTGATAAACTACCTGAGGAACAAGGAGACATGAAGGGGCCATGCAAGAGGAGAACGAGCATTGAGGTTGGTGGATGAGCAGAGGTGGCCACGTGCTTTTAAGGCTTCTCAGTTCAATTTTTAGGAGCTACTTTCAGCAACGCATCAGGATTTTTCTGTTAGCAGGTAAGACCCCAAGGTCAGACAGCACGACATAAATCCCTGAGGACACATTATTGTTCATTTGTTACAGAAACCTAAAAGCAGGGCTTAGCTCCAGCCTTTGGCGTCCTACCGAGCGGGAGTATTGAATTTATACAACTCCTTTCCTACACTGTAAAATGTATTAAAATAAACATATTCATGTGGTCGTCTTCCTCCCCTCTTACCCCTCTCTCACACACAAACTCAAAACAGTACCGAGCAGAAAAAAAACAAACAACAAACACATACACCCAACACAATAAGAGACACCTTTATCAGCCTCAGCCATCTGTGTTCCTTTAGTCTGATCCAAGTATTTTGGCAGGCATGTGCGCAGCTTGCTCCTACCCAATATCATCCTGCCCTGCAAGAAAAGGTCCACTCCCACTTCCTCCCCTCTCCACCAGCGCGCCGGCCAAGCCGCGTCCTCAGTCGGTCGACTGCAGGGCTCGAAATAATAAGGTATCGCTGCTAACGTGTAATTAATTACGATCTCAACGCCATCACTTAACCTTATTCTGAGTAACCGCGACCCCACTTGATAACACGGCACGGAGAAATAAACACATGATAAAAACCCATGCAACTTTCAGCGCGGACCGTAATTATTTGGAGTTAAGAAATTTATACGTAAAAATAAAATAAAACAAGCTGACTCCTCAAAAGTTAGAAGTTCAGGAGTTAAGAGTGCTGTTAGAGACAGAAAACAGTGGAAAGAAAGAAAAAAAAACCACACAACTCTACTTCATGTAAGATCACCACGGCCATAAATTAGTTTCCAGACAATCTGACATGACCCTGCTGGGGCTAAAAATCTGGATTTTCATTAATTTGTTCACTGAAATCATAAAGGCCCGAGTTCTTCTCCCAAAGCAGACAGGCATGAAAACTTTATTAGGCAACTTTCAAAGGGAATAGAATCGTGCTCCAGAAAAAAAGTCATTTAAATACACACAAACAAAAATGCAGGTCTCGAAACAATAAGTGCAATAAACTGAGTTCGCCTTCTGTTTCTAAACAGCCTTGTAATTGCAACATGTCTTCATATTTCAGACAGCATGACATTTTGATGGATTAAAAAGATTTGTTGTATTGAAAAGAATAAAGAATGGGGAATGGGGAAAAGCACCGGGAAACCTGAAGTGTAATATAGAAGAAAACCCCTATGAAAAAGTCAAGCTTTAAGCACATATACTACAGATGTGTACCACAGCTCAGGCATCTTATTTATTCCTCTGAACTATTTCAGTAGAATTCTCTTAATTTATCAAAAATGATCCAAAAAGGAGTTGACATGAAAAGCCCTCAGCTCAGCTTTCTCTCTAGCTCTCCAAGGAACAATTTATCTCCTAGTACGCTGCAAGGGAAACAATCACATATTCCCCCCTCCACAGTGCCTGTGGCAAACCCACACCTCTGGCTTAAAGCTTTAAATAGTGCTTTTTCTATATTAACATACATACAGGCCCTGTGATATGAACTTCTTTGGGGTTATTTTTTTTTTCTTCTCCCCAGCTGCTTCAGGATGCTACGCATCAAATTGTTGTTCTGATAGCCAATTCCTATTGCTGAGTTTATTTCAGCATTACCTAGCGTTGGATGCTACTTAAAATCATTTGGTTCAAGCAGGATATCAANCTTAAAATCATTTGGTCCAAGCAGGATATCAATTCTGAACATAGCTTAAAGACGACTGCAGATTTGGGTAGGTGAAACATCGCATACACGTTCTTAGAATTAACAGTCTTCTCCTGGATTATATTTCAAGAAATNTTTAAAATCATTTGGTTCAAGCAGGATATCAATTCTGAACATAGCTTAAAGATGACTGCAGATTTGGGTAGGTGAAACATCGCATACGCATTCTTAGAATTAACAGTCTTCTCCTGGATTATATTTCAAGAAATGTCACAGCTACCAGAAGTAAAACTTTTGCCTAAAAACCCAAAGAGGACCAGACATGAAGCACTTGCTTAAAACTGTAAATATTGTAAACTATTTTGTAAAAAAATATATTGTAAGATTTGTAAAAATTGTAAAATATTTTACTCATTCATAGTCTAGACAAAAACACATCTTGAAAAGGCTTCAAACGTATTAAAAAAATCAATATACCTCCAAAGGAATTCATAAAGAAAAACTTNGAAAATATATTGTAAAATTTGTAAAAATTGTAAAATATTTTACTCATTCATATTCTAGACAAAAACACATCTTGAAAAGGCTTCAAATGTATTAAAAAAAATCAATATACCTCCAAAGGAATTCATAAAGAAAAACTTAAATGATTTTATAACCAAAACTAGCACTCACTAGGATAATTCACTGGGTGAAAAGTTGTCTTTTGTTCATTCTTGGCTTCCTAGTAGATGTTAAATGCACGTCAGCAGCTCTATCAGGGCAGAGCTATGAATCAGCCCAGCGCAGCTCCGCATCCGACGCCTGGCAGAAAGCCACCGGCAGGACTGCAGACCCTGCTCCCACCGGTGGGACGTGCGCACAGGTCCAGCTCTGCTCTCCACGGAGAAAGGACAGGAACGCATCGCGAAGCTGTGGTGGAGACCCCCAGAAGCGGTCACTCTCATAGCACAGCTCAGAAATCCACTCCTCGTTCCCATCGGCGATAGTGACCGTTATACTCCGCACTAACAAACCGCCCCATGAAAGAGATATCCAACTAAGGGCCTGGAAATGAGTCAGAAGTAACTTATAAGACACAAAGTCTCCGGCTCATCAGTTTTATCAGTGCCATTCATACAGAATTAATTAAGACGTGGAGAGGCGCAGGCTGGGCACCGCAGTACAGCTCTGGTCCACAACCCCAGCTCCCAGGGGAGGCAGGAGCACTGGACCTCCTGCCATGCTGGAGCAACAGGCAGCAGAAGCCCAGAAGACACCTACCAATGTCAACCCCTGAAACATTATGCCATTATATTTATTTAAAAAAAAAAAAGTCAGAGTTCAGGTTACTGGGGGCATACTGCAGCGCAACACGGGCACATGCGTGCCACACCAAACACAACTTTGCTCTGAACCTTCATCACCCATCTTGTGTCACAGGTACTATGGAAGAAACAAGTGCATCCTTCTTCTTTCCCTTCTGAATCTCCTAAAAAAGCTAGCACAAAAACTCACACTGCCACGCTTCCCTCGCCTTTTACACGTGTCTTTGCTCGTAACGGCAAGGTGGGGTTTGACTCCTGCTCAGGAGCAGTCCAGGTAGGCACCTGGTGAGAACTGGAAATGGTACAGGCAGATCCTACGGAGAAGACTACAGCGCATCTTGACCCAGTTTGGTTGCTTTCCAAGCACATCCAACCGACTGGCTGGAGAGAGAATTATTTTGACACGTGCATGTACATGCGTATTTAGACGAGCACAGCTAGCCACGAGGCTGGAAAATGCGGATATATGAAATCAAGAAAATTACAATTTTGTGTTAACGCTGATGATACTTCACATACGATGTGCCACGTGGCACATCTCAAAGCTATTCCCATTTGTTTCACTGAAAGATCTGCGAGAAAAAATCCTTTCTTCATGTTTCAGCTCTATTAGATGATCCAGATTGACTACATAGGGCTCTTAGGCGTTCGCTTCCCTCGCACGGCCGCTGCCGGGATCCCAGACTTGGCCAGGGGATGCCACCTCCAGGCCACAGGGTAGAGAGAGTGGGAAGGTGAGGCACTGCGAGAAGGTGCTCTTCTCCAAAAGAAGGAGCCCCCAAAGCTCCTTCTGTCTGTCTGAGCCTCAGAGGCTGCTGAACGTTTTCACCACGAGCGCTCCTTTCTGTCTGTAGAGCTGCACATCTGCATGGCTGCCTTAAATATAGTAGAACCCTTATACGCTCATTGAAGATCACTATGTCAATACAAGCAACGGCCTATTAACAGTGCGTATGAGCGAAGACTGCGGAATATGAAACGCTAGAGCAAACGTTTGTTTTCATTACTTTTTGCATAAGCTGTTGGCACATAAATTACCACTTCATAATGGGCTCTTTGAAATTCTTTTGCATTAACTAATGCGACTATATGTATTTTTACAGTGCAATCATAGCTATCAGTTTCCATCTGTTCTACTGTCCTTTTGGTATGTTATTGCTCTGAGGAAGTAAACAAAAATAGATCACTACAAAAACAAACCTGGGTGACAGTCTAGACTAAGGGTCTAATTAAAAAATAAGATTTATTAGAATAGAGAGAAACATCGTAGTAAAACAAAGACACAGTTTCGCTAACATATCTGGTATTATTCTTGGCAAAGTGGAGTAGGGCTATAAATTTACTGAAACAAACCAGTATGGTACTGATGTACCATACTGATCTGGCACCACTTTTCCTAACTACGAGAATACGCTAGGAAAACTCTTTGTTTTACTTCAATTTTAGTCACCGTAAATTTCTTTCCTAATTAGAACCCAAGAGTATTAGGGCTTAGTCTACGCACAGGTTTTGCACAGACACAATTACAGGGGTAAGAAACCAAACTGCCTTAACAGTAATGCTACTCCCTAGTCTAGACACAGTTAAAACAAACTATACCAGTAGAACTATGTCATGCTACGGGGTTGCTTTGATGTAAATTGAACAGGCACCTTGTCATTGGAGGGGTGGGAAGCGGCCCTTGGAGTGGTGGTTCAACAAAATCCAACCTCTGAGAAGACTCAGAAGAGACCGTGGAAACGTCTGGAGCCTCCTTCCATCAGTCAAAAGGGTACAAACATCCTCTGATGAGATGCAGTCTCATGTTCAAGATACGCACAGGAAATGGGGGAAAAGACAATAGCAAAGATTTCAGGAGACAACAATAACATAGTCTTACCCCAGTAAAGCTGGTGATGAGAGCTGGAGACACCAAGAGGGCAGACAGGCTTTGGTGACCAACTCCTGCGGCTCTCCTGAATGAACAGCCACCGACTGCTCCACCTAACACTAACGTGGAAAGAAACCTGCACTCCAGCAGCTCGGGGGGGGGGACGAGGAGAATATCATTTTACATGGAAAACGACTCGCTTATTAACATCGATAGAACCCAAGAATCATTTAGAGATTTGTATGAAGAATTTAACACTTCGCAAAAACAAGCACATGAAAGTTTTGCTCTGGTTTTTGGCTATTATTTCTAGTGTTTGCATTAGAGAAGCATGAAAAATAATATTTTCCATAATAAAGAATGTTGGTTTTAAAGTCTAGTGATTTTTAACATAAAAATTATGAAGTGACCTCACATGCAAAAATGCCCAGAGGCTGCTAAAATAGCAAAGAAATGAGAAATTCTAGATATTAAGAAAACCTAGGAAGGCAGAATCATTAAAGAAATTAGAGAGGATGGAAAAAGGGACAACTTTGAACCAAAACCCACAAATTGGTTTGGAACAGTTTTCGACATAAGGCACATTCATCTCCCGCTCTAGTTCAAGGAGAACTTAGAGATCCCTTTTCAGATCAGTGCAAATGACAGCAATAACTTAAGTAATTACACGTTTCTCAGAATTAGTAATATCAGCACTAGGAAGAAAAAAAACCAAACTGGCTTTGGAGCTGGGACAAGGCAGCAGATTTTCATTGTTTACTCAAACGTTTCGTAAGTAGTTTCCTTTGTCAAGCTACACTTAATGTGCCATGTATCACTAAAGAATAAAACAATTTATAAATAGTATGAATACAAGGAGTACCCCATTGTTCTTATTTGTACTGGTAAATACGAGACATGCCAGATAAGACTTCTCTGAAGTGGGTTTTCAAATTCTCTTACTAAATTTAAAGCCCTCCACCATTAGCCAGCTTGGTTAGAAAAGCAACACCTTCAAAGTTTTGCCCCACCAAATCCACCCCTTCCCCCTCTCTCAAAGGGACGTTAGGTCTCGCCCCACATCCCTGACGCGGTACCCAGCCCAAACAGCACAAGGGATGCATCGTCGCGGCCTCTCCTGCCACGTATTCTGTCACTCCTGCTTAGCAGCATCTTCCCTTCCTTAGTCTGGGTTTCTGGAGCTCTGCACCAGATAAGTGCAACGGAGGAGACAGTTTTTGAGTACCTCCATCTCCCTCCTAGGTCCCACCAGGACCCGCAGGGTGCAGGAGCGGCACAGAGCTAGCTCAGCCACAGGACCTAGGCTGGGCTGAGCCAAGCAGCTCTAAATCAACAAGTTACATCGTGCGATGGTGGTTTTATGGCCATGGCTGCGGTTCACACTAAGTCAAGGTGAAATGTCCTACGATTTTCTTTCCGGGAGGAGAGGGCCATTTATTCTGCCTGTCTTCATTAACTTCCAGATCTTTACTATGCCAATAGTCCGCACTGCCTGAAATCCCCACATCTTGCCAAATTAAAGAACACTTTTTTTTCTCCTAGACTATGGATTTGGGAGATAGAAGCCTCCCCCCACTTGGCCGTTCAAGCTCCTCAATAGTGCCAGTTGTGAAATGTAGCACGAAAAGCAGCTACAATTGTACAAATACAGAAGAAAACTCAGCACCTCACGTCTCCCTGTCTGAAAATGAGGACAATCACCCCTCTTTTGAGGGCGTGTTAACATCCACAGGTAAAGAGTGCTACTGGGATCATTGATCTGCCTCTCCAAGCATTTCCATTTTCCAATCAACACCCTCAGTAAATGTTTCATTTAAAGTTTATACGCTTTTCTCATTTGTACCCTTCTCCCTCTTCCTTGAAAACTATGAACTTATTTAAAGTATGTGAAAGATGTTTAACTGAACAAGTAGTTCACCTCCCAAACCGTTGCCGTACACGATATACACGTTGGCACCACTGGTCCCTATCAAACCCACTGCTCCTTTCAAGGAAGCCATCCCCTGAAGGGTTAAACGTGCAAACTAGAGATCCTGTCTAATTCCCCTTAATCCCTAGTAACACAGCACAGAAGATGAGGTATTGTCCCTGGGTTCCTATTATTACTGCCAGCCGAGAAACAGGGTACAACATCCGACCACCCAAAATATCCCACAGCATACGACCATTGTTTTGGGAGGCAGGATTGAATAACGTCACATGGTTTCCAAGTGATGCCAATATGCATTAGTCATCCCGTATTAAATATAAAATCACGATGGTGAAACCCTCAGCCCTGCCTGAAGAGGTTAAAAGAGAATTTACATTGGAGAGCCAAGAGAAAGGGGCCAAGCGCTTGCTGAGGTTTTTCTTTCAGCAGAAACATATAAAAAGGCATGAAATGGCAGACAGAAGGGCTCCCTCAGGACACCTACGTTATTTTTTTCTTATCTGAGAAGACTAGTGCAACACCTAATGATCAACACAAGAGGGGAAAAACTAAGACTGATCACAGGACACGTTCACACAGTGTCAAATCATCCAGTTTGTCACTGTAGATTACAGGGAAACAGGCTAAAAGTCCAAAATAAAAAAAAAAAAAAGCTTTTAAATTCAATAATAACTATCCAAAATTACACCACTTAGCTGTAAAACACAATGGAACACGCACTTGGGATTTCTTTGCAAATCTCAGAGTATTTGGTACTTTGAGCGTAGAGCTTTGCCTCACAACTTGCACATTTCTGACCCCCCCACACACTTTTTCTCTCCACATAGTAACAACAAGCACAGAAACATACACAAATATGAAACCCACTGCTAAAAAAAAAATAAATAAATAATCCACAAACAGTAAATAAACTGTCCTTTGTTTTCTAAACTCTTTGCTGTTGCTTTACTGAAAATATAACGTAACTCTTTGGTTTCAAGGCATGTCAGCTGCTTTGGGTTCAGAAGGGGATTCACCACAGCCCTGCCGTTGCTCGGCTCTTCCCTTGGCCCCTCTCTTCAGAAAAGGGGCTAGCATACCATCCCAGTAGCCACACAGTCAGTGGGTCCGATCCTATAGGGCAAAGCCCAGGGATGGATGAGAAAGACTGGAAAGAGACTTTTTCACTTGGAGCACCGGGTGGATCTTTGCAATATAGTTGATAAGATTAAAAAACCAAATATATTTAAAAAAAGTAAAAAAAGAAAGTAGAGATCAGTGACAGAATTTAGGGGGGGGTGAAATAATAATAAAAGAAAAATCACACCGTTTCCCGAGGACAAGGATTGATTCACTTCTAAAGTGGTTTCACACAAGCCTGCTCTTCTTTTATACTGCCTGCCGGCTAGACAAAGCCTAGCCACTGTTTCGAAGCTGTAAATATCTCATTTCACACCGCGTATCTGCCACCCAAAACCATTCCGAAAGTCTTACATTAGACAAAAGATCTATTAACTTCCTTGCTACTCCTGCTCTCTTCGTCAATCTCCGCCAGCAAGTTTAAGGCCGGGTGGCTCCGGGCGCTCAGTGGTTCGCTGGCATGCCTCAGCACAATTAAGATGATGTCTGGCATCAGGGCAGAAGGCGTAGCGGGCAGGGAAGAAGAATGGAGAAGTTGTTAAGCATATCCCATTACTATTTTTTCCTTTTTTAACCAGATTCAGAAAAAAAACCCCAACCCAACATACTCTTCATAAGAGAAGAAAAAAAGAAAAAATACACGATACCCAAGTTTTTTTTCCACAAACAACCCAGAAAACAAACAAACGGGACTTATATCCACACAGCTTATTTGCTCAGAAAACTGTCAGCTGTAGTGGTACCAGACCTATTAGGTTTTGCCTGCACGCCTCATCAGTGCTTTACAACTTACTTCTCATGGGGGGAATCTAAAAATCAGTCAGTCTTCATCATGCCACGTACGAAGACGTCACGTGCAAAAGAACACTAAGTTTTGTGACTTTATATATTCTACAGGTTTATGCACATTCATTGTCCCTCGTCAGTCTTCTGGTTATACCAGCCCTCAAACCATCACCTTAAAAACCAGGACTGGAATAAAACATTAAACCTTCCAAATTACACATTTGATGCACAAAGACTTCATCATCAGCGTGTTTGAAGGTGAGTTTCCAAAGATAAGAGGTAACGTTCACGGACTCAGGTGTTGGATATTTTGGTTTTTTTATGAAAGAAGTTTGGCAGTAAACTCATAAGACCGGAATGTGTGCACTCAATACCTCCAGTGCACAAAAAAAAAGTTAACATCCAAAAGCAACATGGAAAAAAGCTGCATTGCTTATTCAGCACCCACTGACAGTCAGCTTGCACAAAGAATTTTACTGTAGCAGTTCTTGTTCAAGTGTGGGACAGCAAAAGCCATTCCAGAGAAATTAAATCAGTCAAGAGACAGACTACATATGGTTATGTTTTTTAAAGTTGATAGCTGATTATAATTTACAATATATTTCTGAAGAAGCACAGTGAGCTAATTAACATTTGGGAGAAGAAGCATTTTAGAAGCTATAAAGCTGCAACCAGTAATGTGAAATCCCAGCTCCCAACTATTGCTTTCAATGTTCTTTACAGAATAAAACATTTGCTTTTAATTTCAGGAGTGGTTTGTATTCAACAATGTAAGATTTGTTTAAAAGTTTCAACGGTTGTTCTCTTCCCTGCTCACCAAATATTCACATTAAGTACTTGTACAACATGCGAGGCTGTTCCAACCATACGATCTCCTGTGAGTCCTTCTCCAGTCAAAAAACTCTTTGGTCATGCGGGCAGACTCAAAGTTGAAGGATTATGATCCAAATACCCACTGACAAAGGCTTAACCCTCAAAACAAGTGTCCATCAAGGCAAAATATGACGTAATAATAATAAAATAAGAAAAGTGATAAAGGTTTAATCTTTTACAAAGTACTAGCAGGGGTGCAAAGACCTATGCAACAGGAATCTTCTCATAAAAATAGCACGAGTTATTTAAGCCAGCAGCTCTACCAGAACAGGTCATCTTCCAATACGTTACTGCTCTTCAAAACATGATCATCAACAGCACATCGCACACACACTAAGATGAGCTCTCTCATACCCACTAAGCAGCCTTGGAGTTTGAACACTGCTCAAACTCCCTGCCCAACAATTACTTTGTAGAGCATCAGTCACTGCCAGTACAGGAGAGCAAGGTTACGTACCTATACAGATCATACTTAAACTACGGTAAAACAACAAAAAAGTGGGTATGAAGAGAAAGAGCTACAGCTGCCGAGTAAGAATTAGAAATACCACATCTGCTAAAATCAAAGAGGAAGAAAACCAAAACAACAAACTCAAACCACCACAGTATCCTTGGTGGCTCAAAACCAAGAGATAATTCCCAAGAGGAAGCACAGCAGGGGGTAACGCCAGGGATGTGGAGGACAAGGCAATACTAAGGTAAGACGTTCAGCGGACGAGGGAAGTGGTTGAACCGCAACGCGCTACCAGCATCCTCCGCTGGTTGACCCACTCAGCGGTGCCAGCCCCAAACTTCCAGGAACTGCAAGTAAAAACGGCTCGTAGGGAAGCGCAGAAGGCAGCTCCAGAAGATGGTGCAACTTAAAAGAAACACGCCGGGCTTCTCAGTATTCCCACAGAAGACAGCAGGAACGGTGTAAGTGATCAGCTCTGTGGCTCAATTACCAGACAGAGCAAATAAACCATTTTGCACTTCACAAGTGATGTTTCCAACCTGTTTGTTTTCCACCCTTTCCACCTCTCGTCACACAGAGAACATTTGAAGGCCCTTCAGTCAAGGCAAATGGCTTTGTGATAAGGAAAGTTGACAGCTAAAATGTTACACTTTTACCATCTGTCACATCCAAGAACAGAAACAAGACCATTCTCACGCTCATCAGCGAGGGTAAGGAAGTCACCTAAATGAGAAGACCTATCTGAGAGACTTAACCAGGCAGGGATGCCAAGCACATCCAAGACCTGAGACACGGGATGAGCTGTTCAGAGAGCAATCCCCCGCCGCTCAGTTCTCAGACAGATACTGACACGATGACTGTAGTGAAAGAAGTTCAGTTATAATTCACACAGGAATATAAAGACTTAAAATAATTAGCAATTGCTAAAATGAGAAGGCACGCAAAACTCCGGAATGCCAATGATTAAAGTTTTTAGCACCTTCGAAAGCAAACAGGTAAATAATTACTGAATAAAAGCTTTACCTCTGCTCGTTGCGTGCGGGGCAAAACAGATGACTTCTCAATGGCATAAACATCCACCAAGTAGAGCCGCGCTCCTTGCTCCCTGTCCAAAATGGCAGCAGTCTGGATGACACCAGTATGGCGCCCGATGGTGAAGAGGCGCCCGAGACTCTTATCTTCGCATCGGACGGACACAATATAATATTCCACCTGAGCTTCGGAGCCGCGCGGACTCGCCGCTTCGATAGATATGACGTTTGTCCCGATAGGCTCACCTTCTTTTAAGATGGTTATGTATTTCGGCTGAGTGAAGACGGGCCCGTCAACCCCTTGCAGAATTATTGTCATCTCGGTGGTGGATTTTCTCCTTTCAGGGCCAAGATCCGTGGCAGAAACTATGAGATTGTATATGAGCTGAGAAGGCACCAAAGCTGACGCTACTCTTAAATCTCCGCTATAGCGATCCACAATGAAGGTTTCGGTATCTCCATTGATTATTTCATACTCCACTTCTCCGTTGGCGCCCTCGTCAGGATCTGCAGCTATAATCGTCGTTAGGATCGAACCGATCACAACCGAGGGGTCGGCAGCGAGAGCATTTTGCGATATGAACATGGGAACATTGTCATTTTGATCCGTCACCAAAATGGTCACATTCTTCAAAGCAAATCGTCTGGACTCCACGGGAACAGCCTGGTCGGTGGCTTTGACTGTTAACTCAAAGAGATTAGCAAACTCGCGATCTATTTCAGCATTGGTAAATATTGTCCCTCTCACTTCATCTATACGGAAATGATTACCCCTTGGCATCTGTTGAATGATTGCGTATGTTAGCTGCCCATTAATATCTGCATCTGGATCGTGAGCAGTCACGGAAATGACAGAGCTACCAACAGGAACGTTCTCAACAATAGATTTAAAGATGTCCCCTGGCGGAAAATTAGGAGGGTTGTCATTAAAATCCCTAACGTGTATTACCACTGACATTGTAGATGACCGTGGTGGCCTTCCTTGGTCTTTTGCCGTTATATTTAGCTTATACAGAGACTGCGTCTCAAAGTCCAGTTTCTTCGCAAGAAAAATACTACCGGTGTTGGGACTGATGCTAAAGGTCCCGTGATTGTTTGTCCCCGTAATGCTATAGTGCAGGTCAGCATTGTCACCTGAATCAGAATCGGTGGCAGTGACAGATGACACAAGCTCACCGACTCTCATATTTTCCAAGACATCCACTAACAAGGTTGATTTAGGGAAGGAAGGACTGTTGTCATTTTCATCCAATACATCAATGCTCAACATGCAAGTTGAACTTAGGGAAACTGCTCCAGAGTCTACCGCTTGGATGACAAGCGCATACGACGCGGTAGCTTCATGATCTAGCCTGCCTACTAAGGTCACTTGGCCTGTGCTACTGTCTATTGCAAACTGCTTTTCTTCATTTCCCTTGATTACAGAGTAGTGAATCAATCCATTAACCCCCTCATCAACATCTGAGGCGGAAACTCTCAGAACCTGTGTCAGATTTGCTGCCAATTCTGATATAGTAGCTTGGTAGAGATCTTTCAAAAATTTGGGGGCGTTATCATTGATGTCTTTCATGTAGATTTGTACAGTTGCCTGATCCTTTAGAGGTTTTGGCAACCCCTGATCTGTTGCTATTACCGCGAGACTAAATACTGCAGCTCCCCTTTGTCTCATAAGAGCCTCTCTGTCAAACTGATGAGTACTTCTTATTTCCCCAGTTACCGCATTCAGCTCAAAATCCGGCTGCAAATGCTCAAATGAGTACCGGACTTCACCGTTTGGCCCAAAGTCTTTATCTACGGCATTTATTTTACCTACATACGACCCACCTCTCTGCTCCTCTTCAAAATAAAACACGTAGTTGGTACTGTTGAACAGGGGCCTATTATCATTTACATCCTCCAGAATTACAGTAACGTTCACAGTAGCATTGAGTGGTTCTACTGCTCTATCAGAGGCAACAACCAGTAAAATATACCTTTCCTGAAGTTCACGGTCCAGTTCACTCTTTATATACAGCTGACCATCTGGGAATATGCCAAAGGCATCCCCAGTATTTCCTTCTATTATACTATAAGCTATTTCACCGTTCACTCCCGAGTCTTTGTCGGAAGCCCGCACCTTAAAGAACCTGGAATTCACAGGCTCCGACTCCAAAATAGTAATTTCATAGGAAAGCTGGTCAAACACAGGCGGGTTATCGTTTACATCATGGACAGAGACAGTCAGGATGAAGTTAGAGGACAGCTGCGGCACCCCCATATCCGAGGCCAGGATTTCCACCTGGTAAGACCCAGCATTTATGTCAAGCGGCCCTATTAAGCTTATGGCACCTGTTTGTTCATTGATTGAAAACAAGCCCTTTGGGTTTTGCTTAAGGCTGTAAAGGACCACGCCATTAACACCTTCATCGGGATCAAGAGCCTTGGCCTGGAATATGGTATGCCCAGCTTTCCAGTTCTCAACCACGTTTACACTTTCCACCGCGTGGATAAAGTGCGGGGAATTGTCATTTAAATCTTTGACAGTTATATTGACCATAGCATCTCCAGTTATCGCCCCACCACTAGCGACCACCTTCAGCTGGTAAAACGCTTGCTCCTCCCTGTCAATAATACTGGCTGTGGTGATCTGCCCCGTCACTCTGTTGATGGCAAACATGCCCCTTTGGTCACCTGTCGTAATAAGGTAACTGATGTTGGTGTTGAGGTCCATGGTGGAAGCAAAAACAGTACCTACATGGTAACCTAGGGCAACATTTTCAAAGACAACAAAACTGTACATGCCCTGGCTGAAAACAGGTGGATTGTCCTGGGTGTCCAAGACAGTGATGGTGACAATGGCTTGGTTCTGTGACTGAAGGTGGCCACCATCGGTGGCCACGATCTGCAACTGGTAAGCAGTTTTCTCCTCCCTGTCAAGGGCTATTTTTGTTGTGATGACCCCTGTCTGGCCATGAACCTGAAACCTAGAGGTGTCTCCAGCTGAGATGCTGTACTTGACCGTCCCGTTGGGTCCCAGATCAGGGTCCGTGGCAGACACTGTGGTCACATAGGTTCCAGCTGGCTCATTCTCTTGGATATGGGCAAAATACTGAACGGGGTAAAAGACGGGGCTATTGTCATTCACATCCAGGAGAGTCACGTTAACTCGGGCTACCGAAAAAAGGGGAGGAGAGCCTAAATCAGTGGCCAGGACCTGCAGGGAGAAGTAAGCCTGCTCCTCCCGGTCCAGCTGCGAGATGGTGCTGAGCTTGCCCGATACGGGATCCAAGCGAAAGATCCGGCGAGGGGTCACTGAGGAGGGACCAACCGCTGCCAGCGCCGGCTCAGCTTCCTGCAGGGAGAAGCGGACAGTCCCATTGTCCCCCAGGTCCCCATCTGTGGCACTCAGGACCAGCAGCTCAGTTCCTGATGGGGAGTTTTCAGCCAGGGACACCTGGTAGCCCTCAGGTTGACTAAAGCGAGGTTTGTTGTCATTGACATCCAGGATGGTCACCACCAGCTGTGCATAGGAGAACTTGGGCTGCACCCCCTGGTCGCGGGCACTGATGTTGAGCACCACCTGAGAAGCAGTCTCCCGGTCCAGCCCACTGGAGACGGATGTGCCTGCAGCATGCCCAGCGGTGCCACCCTCGGGGCCGGCCGTGGTGACCAGCCCGCTGTGCTCACTGATGCGGAACCAGCCAAGCTCGTTACCCGAGACGATGCTGTACTTGAGGTTGGCGTTGAGGCCCGAGTCACGGTCCGTGGCACTCAGGCCCCGCACGTAACTGCCCAGGGGCACCTCCTCACTGATGTTCACCCTGTAGACCGACTGCCCGAAGACAGGGGGGTGGTCATTAATGTCATTCACAAAGATCACCAGGCTAGCTACTGATGAGCGGCTCACGGGAGCTGCCACCACCCCATCGGGGGAAAGGGAAGAAGTCGGGGAGCCTGGGGGTGGCGGCAGGGCCCCGTAGTTATCAGCTACCGCCACCGTAAGGTTATAGGCCGGGATGCGCTCCCGGTCCAACGCGGCTGCTACCTTTATCAGGCTGAGATTGGGTACCTTGCTGCTGTGCACCTCAAAGTGCCGCTGCTCGTTTCCCGCCAGGATCGACACAGAGATGTTCCCGTTGGCCGCAGGGGAGTCAGCGTCGCTCACCGTCAGCAGGGCCACCACCGTGCCAGGGGCTGCGTTCTCGTCCACAGAGGCAAAGCGGGAGGTGGCCGGGAAGTAGCGAAACTTCACCCGGGGCTCGTTGTCATTGACGTCGAGCAGGCGGATGAGGGCCTCAGCCCGGCCGCTCAGCGCCGGCACCCCTCGGTCCATGGCCTGCACCGTCAGCGAGTACTGCTGTCGCATCTCATAGTCCAAGCGCTCCCGGATGCGGATCACCCCGCTCTCAGGGTCCACCTCAAACGGGAGGCTGCCAGCCCCCTCCCCACCGCCGCCACCACCATCACCTCCTTCCAGGCGGTAGCGGATGTCAGCATTGGTGCCTTCATCAGCATCAGCTGCAGCCACCTGGAGAACGCTGGCCCCAACAGGCGCATCCTCAGGCACTCGCGCCTGGTAAAGAGTCTGGCTGAAGATGGGTGGGTTGTCATTGATGTCCTGGACGGTGACGTTGACCTGAAGGTACCCCCGCCGACGGGGCTCGCCCTTGTCCTCCACTTGCACCAACAGCTGGTAGGTGGGGGTGGCCTCCCGGTCCAGCCCACCCCGGGAAACCAGGTGCAAGAAAGCTCCCTCACCGCTGGGGTTGAGGGTGATGTTGAGCCGGAACCGGCCCTCCTCATTGCCGGCCACAATGCGATAGGAGCCATGGTCTACACCATTAGTGCCGCTGTCGGCATCGGTGGCCGTGTCCAGGATAAGCTGGCGCCCGCTGCCCGTGTCCTCCTTGAAAGTCACCACGATGGAGGGGTCGGGGAAGACGGGCGCGTTGTCGTTGAGGTCGAGCACCAGCACCCGCACCTCGCTGGGGTAGGTGGGCTGGCTGGAGAGCACCACCAGGTCCACCACGTCGCTGGCCAGGCTCTCGCGGTCGATGGTGGCGCGGGTGTGCAGGGCGCCCGAGGTGGCGTTGATGGCGAAGAGCGCATGGTGCTCGCTCAGGCGGTAGGTGAAGCCGGGGCGGGTGGCGATGGTGCCCACCCAGGTACCGGGCGGCTGCTCCTCCAGCACCTTGAAGACCTGGCGGGGCTCCGCCGCGGCGCCCAGCGGCGGCAGCAGCACCAGCAGCGGCAGCAGCAGCGGCAGCGGAGCCCCGCGGACGGCGGGGGGGCGGCCCATGGCGCCCCGGGGGGACGGGGGACAGTGCCCCCCCCCGACCGCTCCCGCTCCCCTCCCGCTCTCCTCACCCGCGGAGGCTCCCCTCGCCCTGCCCCGCCACCGACGCCACCAGACCCTCCGGCTCGCCGCTCTCACGGGGCGCTCCGCCTTTCCCTCCGCCGCTCCTTCCGCCGCCGCCGCCGCTCCGGGGCTGGGGGGGCGGACGGGGGTTCCGCTCCGCATCGCCGCCGATCGCTACCGCCGGGGACCCCGCGCTCCGCCGCTCCTCAGCGGCGGCCGCCGCCACCACCGGAGCCGGAGCCGGAGCCGCCGCCACCGTCCCCTCGCCGCCACCACCGGCGCCGCCACCACCATGCCCGGGCGCGGTGCGCTCACCGGAGCCGCCGCCGCGGGGTTTGTAATCCAGGGCCGCGGCGCGCGCCGCCCGCCCGGCCCCAACTTTGCCCGGCGCTCATTGATCCCTTCCCTCTTGACGCCCGGCACCGGCTCCCCCCACGGCCTCCCATTGGTCGCCCCGCCCGACACCGCCCCGCCCACCGCCCCGCCCACCGCCCCGCCCCGCCCGGCGGGGGCACCGCCGACCCGCGCACCTTGGGGGGGGGGAACCGAGGGAGGGGGGGGGTGCCCGTCCCGCCGCCCCCCCCCCCCCCNCCCCCCCCCGCCGAAATGCGTTCGGGGAGGGAACGGGGGGCGGCGGGGACACACGCACCCCCCCACAACCCCCCGCGACGGGACGGGACGGGGCGGGGCGGAGCGGCGGCCCCGCACACCGAGGGGACGTGGCGGCGGGCGCTGCGCTGCGCCGTATTTTTAAAGCGGCTCTTAAAGGGCTGCGGGGGGGAGCGGCGGAGACGCGTTACCCCCCCCCCCCCCCCCCCCCCCCCCCCCCCCCCCCCCCCCCCCCCCCCCCCCCCCCCCCCCNGGTAAACTTGGAAGAACGCGGAGCGTAAAGCGGCGGCCGCCCCGGGGCCCCGCCGCCCCCCCCCGCCGGTCCCGCCGCCGCCGTCCACGCGTGGGCCGGCAGCGCCCTCTGCTGCCCTACCGCCGCGCGTCCCGCAGCCCCGGCAACCGGGGCTGGCGGCTGCTCGCTGCCCTTTTTGGGGGGGGGGGGGNATCACATGGATGCAGGAGCATCATCACGTGGAAACCGCATCCCGGCTCCGGGTGGGATCTCCGCCTCACCGGAAGCCCACGCCTGCCTTCGCCCCAAAAAGTCAGTGCCTTTAAATGAGCCCTAGTCCCCTCTGCCTGCGGTCACCGCCAAGCGTGAGGACCGGGATGGCCCCAAAGCCAGCGGTGCCGGTGGAAGCGAAAGTCTTAATTTTGAATTTGTTAACTGTTAAATGCAAGCACGGATGTAAACACGGCGGTCGGCCAACCTGTAGGCAGCAATTAAGCCGACAAGGTAAATCCGGCATAGCCGTGTAACAAATCAGCAAATACAGAGTTTATTTATCCTGGTGAGGTAGTTAATGAACCTGTGGCAGCGGGTTTTCCAATGTGGAAAAGTGAGAAAAGGGAGAAGTTAGGTGGAAAGGAACAGGGAGAAGGTATGACTAATATGGAGTTGGAAGACCTGGGAGGATTTGTGGATGCGCCAGGTTGGATGGGGCCTTGAGCAGCCTGGTCTAGTGGAAGGTGTCCCTGCCCACGGCAGCGGGGTGGGAACTAGAGAGGGTCTTTAAGGTCCCTTCCAACTCTAACCATTCTATGATAACGTGTCAAAAGCGGTTTGTTCCCCCCCCTATTCCCCTGGATATGATGAAAAAGGGGGAGATCAAATAAACATTAGCAGGAATCTTAGCTGGAAGTGGGTTAGTAAGGCAGAAGCAGTGGTTCCTGCCCCTGGATGCTATTGTCATCCAGCACAAAGAGACACTTCAGGCCATTAACTCCTGCGAACCCCCGTTTTCTTTAGGCGCCGGAGCCTCATGCCCACAGCCAACCCCGACCCCCGCGGGCTCCGCAGCCAGCCGGGAGGGCCGGTATGCTCAGGAAGCCTGGTGCCCGGCACTCCTCCCTGCATGGCCACCCCGTGCCAGCGCTGTTATCTTGGGGTGGGGACACCTTTCCTCTCAGACGCAGCTGCATTTAGTTTTGTAAGTATCTGCTGCCGACCTGGAGAAGGCACCTTTGTGCCTGAAAGTGCTCTGCTTTTTCTAGCTGTGCTAGTTAGTTCGGTAGGAGACAGCAAGTTTATCTACAAATTATTCTTAGAGGAAACATCTCCTTCCCTCTTGCAAGGAGCTTGGACGGTAAACCGATGCGACAACTACGAAGGGATCATGGGTCCTGTCTGACTGCCTCCATCACGTAACGCTCTTAAGGTCCGCACCAGTTCTTTGATATTTAACTCCATCTACAGGCGTGCATCGACCCTTGCCTGCAGCGAGCAATTCACTGGGTCTCCTCGAAAGGCAGCCCTGCGTGCCTGGGTGACTTCTTTATTTGTATCACAGAAATGCCCCCACTTTAGATGAGGTGTTTAAAGTCAGCAGAAAACTACAGTATTCGCAAAGAAAAAAAGAATATATGGGGTGGAGGAGGAGGATTACCAAAATAAGTTAACATCAGCCTTAGCTAGAATAATTCTGCGAGCGTTCGCCGTGGCTTAATCACTAGAGGTTTTTCTCACATCCGTGGGATTTTTCACGTCTGCCAGCTAAATTTGAGCTCCAAGTCGAAAACACAGCGCTGAGAAACATGGTGGGCATTCTGACAGCCCCTGGAAGGACTTTGGCCAGTTCATTAATGAATAGGTCAGAATGAATCATTAACCGAGGATTTTATGCGTGGAACAGACGCAATCTTGTTCTAACGTTGTTGAAGCTTTTCTGTGCCCGCGGTTTGCACTTGCCTCCGGGCTCTTCTCTCACGTGTCAAAATTAAAAATGCTACTGCGAAAGCAGGCAAATTCAAATGTATTAAAGATCAACATCAGCCTTTTAAATGCCGTACATCCGAGGTAAGCAAATTGCATAAAATTCTGGAAAAGAGAATATCTAGAAAACAGGAGAATACCTATCCAATGGGTTTTAAAGCACCAGGTTTATGCTGTTTTAGACACTCACAAAAAATGCCCGTCAGTACTGGATACCAGAATTATGATACGTGCCCCTTGCGTTATATTAACACAAAATGATACATCGCAAAATTTTGCAACTCACGTAGGATAATGAATCAAACAACGTCTGTCAATTTACAAGCCGCGTAATTTAATATTTGGAATTATATCGCTGATCTAATACGATGACTGTAAACATCAGCTAGTGGTTTCGGAAACCAGAATTCGGTTTCAGAATTTGCTTAAGCCTTTTGTAGCTGTAGATGTAAAGCTAGCAGAGATGTATTTCTACATATGAGCCACCCACAACAGAAAAAAACCCAACCTTTAAATTCCTGAAGTGTTTCAGTATATCAAAATTCCATTTCATAGGATTCAGAAAGTGGTTTTTAAATCAAAATGTTTAGAGAAAACTATATAAAACTTTACAGCCAATTTTCAGTAACTAAAACGTTTTCAGGCAAAAAGTATTTATAACATTGTCATTGCAGCTGTATTATATTTTGCACGTGAGCTTCTATTTCAACCGTAGCCAAAGTTTGGAGATGTTTTAAGAACAATTTTACTTCATTCTTTTTTATTTTTGAAAAAAAGTTATTTTAATGGCTGAGAAAAAAAATTTCCATTGACGTTGAAGCAGCTATGGTAGATACAAACCTGCCTGTGCTGTCACTGGGACTGTCAGCAGGACGTGTTTTCAGTGGGTTAATGGAACAGCATGAGAAATCCCGCGGGATCCCTCCTCTCCTCTCTCACTGCCCCTCATTTTGCTTCCTGGAAGACGAACAATTTGCTTATACGAAGACTCAGATGTGACCATCACAAACACTGCATTATGTCTACATATCAGTGGTACAAAGACAGGCCAGGACGGAAGGAAAAAAAAGGCAATAAGGTGAGTTTGTTTGCCAGCCACGGGATCAGGGCCAGCGGCTCCCCCGAGTCGAGGTCTTGCTGAGCAGCTCAGATGTTCTTGTGCTGGCTGCGGTGAGGAATCCCCATCTTACCTTGAGAAAGAGTGGTAACGAGGGACTTGCTGGGGTAGGAAGCAGGAGAGAAATCATTCGTCACCCCCAGCGGCGTCTGTCCCTGGTGTTCAGGCTGAAACTCNAATACAAACCTGCCTGTGCTGTCACTGGGACCGTCAGCAGGACGTGTTTTCAGTGGGTTAATGGAACAGTGTGAGAAATCATTTGTCACCCCCAGCGGCGTCTGTCCCTGGTGTTCAGGCTGAAACTCAAACCTGTGATTTGGCTGGAGTAGGAAAGCTGCTAAAGAACTAGAGCTTGTGGAAACTGTGACCACCTCCAGTGGAAGCCCTACCTGAGTTGCTTCAAAAAACTAAAATTCTGGGCACTTTAACGAAGTTTTCCTTTATGAGAGTAATAGAGAGAGACAAGAAAAAAAGAAGAGAAGTCTTAAAACTCAGGGACACCTCCCCCCCAAAATTTTCCCTGAAGACCACTGGAAACCTCACACGTAGATCAGTTTCCTCTCTGCAGTTCTTAGAGCCATGAATAAACCATGACAGAGAGACATCCTAAGCCAACTTCTACTTTTTATTGCGTTAGCCTAAGTGCGGAGCAGCTCTGCTCGTGGCAGTGGAATTACTCTGGTGGTACATCAGCATAAGCGTGGGTAGAGTTTTGACCCCTTTTAGATTAACACAAATAAATTTAGACACAGTTAAGGCTGTGCTGGGAAGTGTTGCGCCACTCATAGCTTGTAAGAAGGGAAATAAAGTGAAGAAAAGGTCATTTTGCGCTTTTCGTCATGCCTACAGCTCTGTTGATAACGCAGCCCAACACTTCATCAGGCTTTCACCTCCAGATACAGAAAAAGCAATCTAATCCCAGCCCCGTCCAGCTCACACTCCACGGCAAAGTCTTAATAGCGACCTCATGGTGTCCAGAGTCAACAGATCAACACATCTGGCTGTCACGTTCAGTGCCTTTCCAATGCTGGTTTGCCTAAAGTGGCCAATGATGCTGCTGAAGCGTCGTGCTGGAAGGCACCGAAAGTAGAGAAGCAAGCAGAGGGCTGATGAATGAAATGAAAAGCATTAGAGTGGAGAAAATAAGTTTTTGAGCCCGTTTTTTTCCTGTGATGAAAAGAAAAGATGTCAGGCTTATAATCCAATATTACGACAGACAGAGAATTTTATTCTGCAGCCAGAATAGAAACTGATTATGAGATCAACAGACGTGGTGGGTAGGTTTGTGTGTTGTGTTTGATGAGCTGAAGGCAAGACCGCAAAAGCCCCGTTTGAGACACCGCACTCCTGAGCGACGCGGGACTTAGCATTGGGCGTTTTCATTATGCCTTGCAGGCAGCTGGAATCCTGCCCATGCTTAACGTCGTGATGGTTTACGGTTGGACTCGGTGACCTTAAAGGTCTTTTCCAACCTAAATGATTCTAGGATCATCTGCAGATCCCGGCTTCGTTTATGGTAGAGGTCAGAGTCCTTTTAAGATGGACTTGATCTTCTCACCAGCCCAACGTCATCCCTGCAGGGGCACGTGGTGGAGCTGGAAGCTGTTCAGAAGATTGCCTGGGTCTTCTCAGCAAGTAGTTTCTAGTTTCGCTAGGAGGGTATATAAAGGAAATGTCACCACACGGCTCCAGGAAGGTATTCCTGTATTCCTACGTGCAACAATCGAATCCATTTACTTCTCATCAGCACTGCACTGGAGAACTTTGTAGTCTGGAAATTAGGCAGATATCCTTTCAAAATCTTACCTTGCCCCAGAGATATACCAACAGCGACCCTCTCAGTGTGAGCTGCGCTCCTTGTTCCTGTGTGCACAGCTTTATGTTGTATTAAAACGCATTTTGGTCCAAGCTGAGCTTCCCACTGGGTGTAGAGATAACCAGTAACGCAGCTTGTCTGGGGACATTACCACTCACGTTGATGTTTTGCTGTGGTGTATGCCGTATCTCAGTCAAAAAGCATTCCAAATTGCTCTGAATAACTGACTTATCACTTCGCTACACCACACATTTTGCTGTCGGCTGACGTTTTTATCAGAAATAATTTAATTTCCTTCTAGACGACTGATAAAGATCTGAAATAGTATTTGACCAAGACTGGGTGGTTCTTGGCAAAGCCACTAAAATCAGGCTGACAAAACAAGGATACCTCATTAACTCTTATTTTATTTAGGTCTCTCAGTCCTCTTGTGTTAGTGTAGTGAACACAGACTGCTCTCTGAGGGGGGATATTTCATCAGGATTCATATGGGATTAAGATAAATACTGTAAAGAACCCTAGTACCACTACTCACAAACCCAATATCAAACTAAATTTTTATTAGATTTTTTTTTGTTTGTTTCTTAAATCCTATTTTTAAATGCGTTACAAATCAGCTTGGCATTCATTGCTTTAACTCTGTGCTTGCACACCACGGGATTGTACCATAGACAAAAGACTAACCAGTTTGTCCTCTCCAGCCTGCGTAAATGTCTAGTATTAATATTTGACTGTCTTTTAATATTTCACTGATATGTTCAAGGATTTGTTTAAAATGAACGTTCCACGTCCTGGGAGCCAAGAATTATTCTAATACTGTTCTTTCCTTTTTTTCTTTCTTTTTTTTTTCCTTTNGCGTTCCACATCCTGGGAGCCAAGAATTATTCTAATACTGTTCTTTCCTTTTTTTCTTTCTTTTTTTTTTCCTTTTTTTTTTAATTCACAGAATCCAGAATAGCTGCTTTGCTGACATTATTGTACCCAGCCATCAGATGCCAGGAAAAGAGACGAATTATACAGCGAGCCCACAGCAGCTGCCAAGAATGGAGGAGATCTTTCAGACCACGGAAAGCAGTTAACAAAAATATTTGTTTTCCTGGCAGAATTAGACTTCAGTCAAAATTTAAAGCGCGGACTTATATCAACATTTATCCTTCATTTCTTTAAGCCATGCTGCCTTACAGTCTTAGTGTTAAGTAGAAAGTCAATAAGCCTAATTTTATGATCTCGAAATAAGATATAGGTGTCAAAATTAGCACTTGATGCTGGGGCTAGGATTTAAGTTGCATTTGTAGGTATCCACATTGGAGGTCAATCATCTATGCTCCTTTTATTTGGGGGAATTAATTTTATGTTTATTCATCAGTTTTGGGGAGGCAATGATTTCAGGCAGGATGGGGTAGATTTGCGGTTACGTGGCTCACCAGGGTTTCGTGGGTTTTGTAAAGCTGTATCATATCAGCAGCCAAGATGAGAGCTACGGTCCTTGGCTTGTACAGTAAATACTGCTTTTTGTTATATTTGTCTCCTTTTTGTGTGTGCTTGAAAACAAATGTCTTCCTCATCAGTGGTCTAGTGTGAGTTTTTCCAGGAGTTTTTCACCACAGGACCTGTCTTGCCATTACTCACATAAAGCAACCTTTGATTATTCTTTTTTTGTTGTAGTTTTTAAAGCCTATGTTCCATGCCTCGATGCCAGTCCAAGCCAGCTTCTTTTAGTGGCCTATAAAACCCCTCAGAGGTGATATTTCTATGTTCTGGCAGGACTTTATCGGAGGTGCTACGACAACCAAATTGCTTGAGAATTGTGAACATCCTCAAAGCAGCCCAAGAGATCGGGCTTCAGACTGGTTTATCACAGGCACATTTTGGAATCCGCTTCCCCCGCAAAGTGTTATTTCAGGCCCTAGACTAGCACAGTAATCGGAAATTCTAGGTATTATAATAAAATTGTGAACTTCCCAGTACAAAACTTGATGGCAAATCTGGGTTTTATTAATTATATTCTGTTAAGTATGAAGTTGCAAATTATAAGAATTTCCCACCTTTTCTTACCAGCTTCTCATTCAGTTTCTTGATTTCCTAGAATATTTTCCTTTTTTTTTTTTGTCTGAAAATGGATTTATTTGTCTTATTCCTCTGTCTCACCTGAGACATTTCTTTCTTAAGAAAGTGCGGCATTTGTTTGATGAATGAGTAAATCTAATCTTCTCTGGTTCTTTTACCGAGCTTTTTCTCTATTGATTCCTTTTACTAACTGCCTTCAAATTTATAACACCAGTTTGTATTTCAGTTAGGGGCAGATACAGTGAGAAACACCTTGGCTCCATTGCTTTTGCTTTTGATGTTATAGGAATGAACTATTACTATAATATTTTTCTCAGGATGCAGGTTAGCCATCACTGAGGCAGAAAAACGTCGATTTAAATCAATAGGTGTCAATTTAAATCAATAGGCATCAAACCCAGCCTTTTCGTTATTATTCTGCATAAAAACAAAGGACTGAGTACAGGTGGCCAGCTGTAGGGTGGCAGGTGACTTAGAAATAACACAAGCCGGCCTGTAGCCAAGAGCAAGGGAGGCAGCGGTGTAACTGCAGCGGATTTAAACCTCCTGACAAGAGGGTTGCTTTCCTACGATTTGCCTTTCACGGGGACTTTCAGGAGTCATTCGTGGCTCTCCCGAGGTCCACATGTCATCGGATGAAAGGCGTATTTTAAAATGCATAAGTGTGAAGATATGCGATTGATACTGTTCCTGGGAAAGAGAGGTAGAGATGGCTCTGTGGGCCTCACATCATCATAGTCGGCTCTGCCCAGGACCGTTTGATAAACACTGTCACGGGGCTCAGAGCTACAACCTTCACGCAGAAAGTATGATATGGGAAATCCGATCTGCAGACACGGCCAGCGTTATTATTTTCAACACGCACGCCCACTTTCCCCTGGTTACAGAAACAGCTGGCAGAATTCAGCTATTTCTTCCTTCCTTTGCTGTGGTGTGCACTTGTCCCCTACCAAGGCTGCTGGGGAGCTTGTTATGGCTCGCATCTCTCTGTGAGCAGAGTGTGCCGATAAAAAAAAAAAAAAAAGGCAAAATAGATAATACATCGTGGAGCCCTGTTATTGACATGCCATGTTTAGTCCTCATAACATTCAAGTTTTGCTTGCTCTGACACTGAAGAATTTAGACTGGTATAGTCGTAATCATAGAATGGTTTGGGTTGGAAGGGACCTTAAAGATCATCTAGATCCAACCCCCCCTGCCATGGGCAGGGACACCTCCACTAGACCAGGTTGCTCAAAGCCCCATCCAGCCTGGCCTTGGACACCTCCAGGGATGGGGCAGCCACAGCTTCTCTGGGCAACCTGTTCTAACCTGTGTAACGAGACTGAGGATCACGTCATCCCAGATAGGGACAGCAGCCTCAGCTATTTTGGGTTTGGTTCAGTTCTCAGTTGCCTTCCCGGTCACACTAATGAGAACTGAATTGGTCTTTTGATATTTAGCACTTAATAGATTCACTGTGCTTGGAAAAAAACATTAAAATGTTTTCCCAGCCATGTTTTATAGCCCAGGAATATACTGGTTTGAACTTAGTAGTTTTATTTTTCAACACCTGTCTCAGTATTTTTTCTTTTTTCCTTTAACAGCTGGAGTACTCAGCAGTGCTCTTAACTGTATATTGTGGCTGCAGCATTTTTCGTTTTAAATTAAGTGGGTTTTTTTTTTTAATAGCTCTTGACCTGGCTGTTGGTGAAACCCTGCTGAAGTCAGAAGCTGCCACATTTTAAAAGGTTTTTAAAAACATCCTCTACAATGCAAGTGCTAAATTCAGCGTTATCCCACTCAAAGTCAGATTCCCATCAAATGAACAGAAGATTCCCATCAGATTCCCATCACTTCTGAACAGAAGAAAAAAAAAAAAAAAAAAAACAANAACAATGGAAAACACCACACAAAAAACCCACAAACACCTAAACATGTAGAAATCCTGCAGTTCCCAGACAAAGCTGTACTGGATCTCTGGCACTTATTAAGGACAACTTAACTGGCCAGTCTCAAAGTGATTGCTAATGTTTCTTTTTTGTTTGCTTCTTTCTTTTAAGTTTTGTTTTTCCGATTTCCTTATCACAAGATTTAAAAGCCTAAATAGCAACAGAAGGTTTGCATCATTCTCTTTTCTATTTTCACTGTAAAACTTCCACAGATCAAGTTAGAAGTTTGTAAAATAACTGGAAAACACTGGAATGTGTGGGATGTGTGCATATTATTATGGCTTGGAAAGTCACAAGTGGAAAGTGTAAATTACAGAAAAGCTTTAATAGTGTTCTGTTGATAGTACACCACTTAGTCATAAAAAATAGCAGTGCTTTCAGCAATTTTAGACTGACAAACTTACTAAAGATGATTTTGATACTGAAAGTGTAATTTCCTGGGAACCCACAAGATGGTATAGTTCAGCTGAGAAGTAGCGTAATCTTCACTGAGTTACTATTGCCTGGACCATGAACATATAGCATTGTTAACTAATTACTAATTAATTTTCCTAATGTTCCAGAAGCTCAATTTCAACCTTCCCCCCCCCCTCCAGTCTGTGTAAACATTTGGAGAGCTTTTCATTACTTGCTTAGCCTTTGTTATCTATTTGAAAGAAAATGAATGAATGCATCTCGTTACTCCTTCAAGCATCTGCATACCATACCCTTTGGATGGCATTCTCTCATCTGATGTGTTTGTAATGGGATGCAACTACTGACAGTGAGACACTGAGAAAACAGACTATTTATCTTAAATCCAGTAAATCTGTAATACAGCTTAGCACATCCATTACTGTGAAGCTGCTGGGCTTTTACTCAGTCTTCATTAAAAAAAAAAAAAACAAACTCCAACCTGTCTCTAAATCAGAAATACAGCCTATTATCCAGTAAAACAGCTCTGCAAACCTACAAATCTGGAAGTTAAACCTGTTCTTTGGAGTCCAGCACCTTTACTGAGTCTTCCTGATGCCAAGTGGTGCTTTACTGACTCTTGTCATGATGTCATTTGTTCAAGGAAGAGAATAAAGGACCCATAACATTTCAAATGCAGTGTTTGAAGCAGCAAAGCCATTAATATCAAAATGACTTAGAGCTCAGAAGAATAAAATTTTGGTATAAACTTGGCCTACAACAGCAGCTATTTCAGCATGAGTATAATTAGAGGATAAAGCACCAAAAACTAGGAAAAAGTCTGGTTAGAAAGATTTTTGACGTACATTACCATAATTTGTGTGTTTTCAAGGGCTGTCTCCACCAGTCATTGCACTGCTGATCTGCAGAGCCAAAAGCATCACCCAGAAGCAGCTCCCACTTCCCAGCATCCCACAAACCTCTAGTCAGATGCTGTAGAAAGAGCCCAAAAAACCTTAGAGCAGCCCAAGTCTCTCCCTTAGCCCTTTCCACAGGACTTTGCTTAGAAACCCAAATAAATTAGCTCGTATTGAGGTGTTGATGCAGGGACAGCTAATGAGGCTCAGCCCCTGCTGATTACCTCCTCAGGCTCATCATTGGAATACTTTGTTGTTCTCTGCTCAACCCAAGTTACTAACAGGTGAAGCAACAGCAGGAATTAAATTTACATAAATGACAGTATCTGCACAACATTCAGAAATGTGTACTCTCTATGGGGTGCGGGGAAACCCCCAATTCCCTCAATTTTTTTAAAAAAATACCTAAGAAAAACTGGGAAGCATTCAAGTGCAAAGAGCATGCAGGTTCTGTACAGAGTTGCGTGAGATGTAAGAGGTGCATAGGCCTTATCCTACATTGCCTTAAAGCAAATTACTATATTTCACACTCGATAAAAAAATAGAGATCTCAGAATGAAATTAGGCTCAGAATAACACAGAACAAGACTTTCATGTCTTTACTTCTAGTGTCGTATGGTGATTTACTGTGAAGGCTTTTTGATACTGAAAGGAAAAAAACTTGGAGCCTTCAGGCTGTACAGAAGGCGAAATACATCACATTTTATGTTAATTAAACGTTTCATCTTTCACTGATTAAGTAACTAAGGTAGAATTCTATTTTTACCAAAAAATGCCAGTAATATTAAAATTCTAACGTATTATGAAGGGACCCTAGGGGTAAGGTATAGTCACTTTATATCGCTACTTAATGTCATCCTAAAAAGTACCTTCATTACTCTAAGGTAAAATATAACAAACTAAGTGCTGAATGGGAATTGTAAATGGAAGCTGGAACTCACATCAGGTGACAGTAGCTGAGGAACGATGACTGATGGCTGGAGAAGCAGCCGTAATGCCCCTGTGGCACCCGGCAATTTCCACTCTCAGCGGACAGGGCGGCAACGGGGACCTACAACATATGCTTTCAGCCCAGGAAGCCAACCACATCCTGGGCTGCATCAAAAGGAGCGTGGCCAGCAGGTTGAGGGAGGTGATTCTGCCCCTCTACACTGCTCTGGTGAGACCCCACCTGGGGCACTGCATCCAGCTCTTGCGGCCCCCAACATAAGGGGCCCAGAGGAAAGTTGGGGAGGGACTCTTGATCAGAGAGCGCAGGGATAGGACAGGGGATAATGGTTTTAAACTGAAAGAGGGGAGGTTTAGATTAGATATTAGGAAGAAATTCTTTACTGTGAGCGTGGTGAGACACTGGCCCAGGTTGCCCAGAGAAGCTGTGGCTGCCCCATCCCTGGAGGTGTTCAAGGCCAGGCTGGATGGGGCTTTGAGCAACCTGGTCTGATGGGAGGTGTCCCTGCTCACAGCAGGGGGTTGGAACTAGATGATCTTTAAGGTCCCTTCCAACCCAAACCATTCTATGATTCTAATACGCCTATCAGCCAAAAGCTCATGTTTTAATGATTTAAGAGTCACTGTTTCAAGGCGCAAGAGGCACAATATGTTTCAGTCCCTCCATGCAAAGAAACATAGCTAATTCCACCACACACAATGCCCCTGAAAGAAGAGGGTGCCTTGGCCAGTGGAGCCCTCTCCCAAAGTGGGGACAGCATATGCCTAACCACGGGGAGGCACTGCAGGTATCTAAGTTCTGACTATTTCTGCTTTCGCAGGAGCGTTCTTTCATCTCATGATCATTTATTAGACGAACACTCAGAATTACATGTTCTGTAAATCTTGTTATGAAATTAACCCAGTGTGCAAACTTAATTAAACAGTTGTTTGCTCTTAAAATATTTGTCCTTATAATCTGAGACACATTTTGAAACAAATATTTAAATACACACTAAATATTAGGAAAGCTCATATTTTCACACCGAAATAAACATTTTCACCGCTGCAATTTTGGTGCCTCTTGAAACCATCACTGTTTATATTATAGTGTTATTGCACACCAGGCTGGATTTGAGGTATATGTTTAAATATGAAGCATAAATACACTTTCAGAAAGGAAGGCTTGTCGCTGTGTTTATAAGCAAACCTTTCTCCCTACCTGCGCTTCTATTCTTTCTGGGGGTGCTCCTGCCAGCCCAGCTCAGGTTTGCAGACAATGAGGTTTGTAGCCAGCTGTACCCCAGCAGGTCCAGGGGACAGTGCGGGCTACATGGTGGACGTACCAAAAAATTAATTATCTTATCTTCTACCTTTAAATTTACTTTTAACCTCCCTGATGGAGTGATGACCTTAAAATAGGAGGCAAAGCCTGGCAGGGATGCAGAAGACCTGTGAAGGCAGAGAGGTCTTTGGTTAGGCGCAGCTTCCTTGCCCTTGCCAAACGTACCTGGAGGAGGAGACCGGTGTGCGGTGGACCTGGTGGCCTTGCTGCAGCGGTCACCCAGCCCTTGCCCAGGGAACAGCACGGCTCTTGCCCAGCTTCTGCCCCCCCCAGATTTCTGTAGGATGGAAATGTGGGTGCTGGGGCAGAGCCAAGCGCAGTGCCGTGGTAATGAGATAGTTCCCTTCCTTGCCCTGGAGCTTCTCACCATTGAACTGTTCCTTCCGTGGGTCATGCTTTCTTAAAATTCACCAAAAAAAAAAAAAAGCCTGACTTGTCTTAATGTCTGTCATTTTCCATTTTCTGTTGGAAGTCTGCAGGAGTAGTTTTGCTTTGTTGGTGTGGGAGTGAACTGCTACGGTTATGTTTGTAGCCTTGCAGGGTAAATCTGTTTTGAAAGCCTCTGCTCGGAGCGCGGGAGGCAAAACTGTTCTTGCGTCCAATCTGTGCAATCAGAGTTTCTCAGGCTGTTGCGAACCTGAAGTTCCATGTGGAGAATTGTACTGGGTTTGACAGTTTAGAAACAGCGTAAAACTCGTTTCCTGATATTGTGCCATTAGTACAGGGCTTTTTTTTTTTAAAAAAAAAAAAAGTTGGTGTCGTAAGATGCGCCATCTACATCTTGCACTGCATCTATGCCAAGAGGTTAAACTTTCACAGGTCGGATTTTGTTAAGGGATCCTCTCTGCGATAAGAAGTGTCACATGCTGTCACCTCAATGTGAAGGCAGTACATATTTCCCACAGCGTACTTTTTCTTAACGTTACCTCTACATGTCAAAGTGAACCAAAGCACTGCCAAAATCGCTGTGTGGAAAGCACCCGCCTGCTCTTCGGAGTTCCCTCGGGCAGCAGGAGGGAGGGCGCAGGCTGGCAGGACGGACGGAGGGAAGGAGAACCACAGCTGATCTGCCTGTTTGCCTGGGAACCTGGAACTGTTGCCGGGCATTTCCCAGAACGAAATGTAATTTGATAAATGTATGAACTTCTGTTCCTACGGAACGGCATGTGCACTGGGAAGCGTGTACAGCGATTAACGCTGCGAGCTGTTAATACACAGCCCTGGGTCAGAATAATTTCAACAGAGGCATTTTTCAGCACCAAGTGCCATTAAAATGCTGGCTGCAATTGTGTCTTTTTTATTTGTCTTCCTTTTGCAGAACTCTTAATTTCAGTTTCCACTCTCACCACTCACCTCGTTCATTTAGATTTTAAGCCCTTCGGAGTGGGGACTGAACTCGCTCCACACTTAAAACCCCTATTCCACAGTGACATCCCTCCTTGGTTGAAGTCCCTTTCTTAACTATAATCCCAGGTATAAACTTTAATTAGGGGAAATACCTTGCAGAAATATTCTGCATCACTTGCCCAACCCTAGCTAAATGAGAAAAAGTTAAGGAAAATAAAAGACACTCAAAGAAGAAAACCAGAATGCGGTATAATGAGCTTTTGGTGCCGTACCATCGTGAATCAAGTTTTGATAAATCATTTCCTGTGAAATTTGAAGAACAAAACCCAAAGACTTGTTCAGCTGCTTATTCTGTTGTCTCAGATCTGGCTCTCTTCCAAAGGGGGTACACAACAAAGATGTCAGTGCTGCATTTCGGATCCAAGTGCCAATATCAGTAAGTATTTTTCAGAAAATAAAACTTCATTGTTAACCAAATTTATTTAAAAACAAATCAGCAGGACCTCTTTGTAATTATGTATGTGCCTAGCTATTTGCAAAATCTTTTCTTTATCTGTAATCCTTCAGAGGATGTAGGAGAAAAGGGCCAGTTCCTCTGAGTTTCCCCCGCTCCAGAGTCTAAAAGGGTTTAATTGTCTGCACAGATGTTGGTCTCAGCAGGGTACAGTAGCTCTCTGTTATTTTTTAAAAGGGAGGGGGGG
>RSEF01000004.1:40473895-40501740 GCA_003993805.1 Himantopus leucocephalus | reverse complement strand
CCCTGGGCAGCCTATTTCCTTAGAGCCTTGCTAATATCATCTGTGATGATAAAAAAAAAAGAACATCAGTGATGATCATGTGCCCTCGACTCTCTGCATTGCGCACGTTAGACCTGCAGAGCAGCACCTTGCTCGTACGCCCCGTTCTTCCCGGCATCACTTTGTTGCCAGTGGGGCAGCTTTTCTTCTTTAACAGAGCTCCCTCCTCTGCACATCTGCTAATTGGACATCAGCGTCTTCCTTTCATGTTTAAAGTTAATCCAGGTGAGCCAAATTTCATCTTGGATTCTGATATTCTTGGGAACGCTGCACCAGAGAAATGAAAAGCCCTGCTATATTCACTGCTTAGGGCCACGTTAACCAGTATTTTAGGGCAGAGTTTTCTCATCGTTCCTCTCAGAGCCTGAAATCGTGTCTGAAAGCTTCTGCTGCCCTCTGTCCACTTCAGACAACGAATACTTTCCTCATCACAGTGTACAGAGCACCTCTCTGTCCTTGCTCAATGGATGCCTGGCAAAACTGATTTTCTGTCTGTCCTCCAAAGAACATCATTTTGTGATTCTTATTATGAAATGTGTGATTCAGACAATGAGAGAAAGATCTTGCTATTATTAATGCTGATGACCTTTTCTCCCTCCTTGGGCAAACCTGATTTTCCCAATTAACAAAATGTTGTCAATGCTGCATGGAAATACGGGAACCCATGAAACGTCTTATAGAATTGGCTGTTACACTTACATATGTCAAATGCTTTCCAAGATAATAGCATCTGGCATCAGAATCTGGAACACAAGTTATGTTTGGTAATAAAGGCTGTAAGGATAACATGAAATCAATGTCTGTACTGTGAACAGAGAGGAACAGGAGTATTGCATTTTTTTAATGCAGTAGAATACCGGAGATTATTTGAGCACAAATTTCACTGGCATATTTACTGTCATTTCTTAAGTGAAGAAAATGTGGAACAATGCTGACCTTATGCAAATTCATCCATTTCCAAGCGTTTCCGTATGTCCAGTTATTGTAAATTCAAAAAATATAGATAAGATTAAACAAGCCAAGAGCTTACCATAAAGTGTTGTGTATATTCATGTGTGAAATACTACACATAAGAGGAAAGGTTTCAAAATACTGAGAGATGCCTGAGAAAATAAATTGTTCATCTTCCTTCTACTGAACTGAGGTCAATCTTGGCTCTATTTAAATTAATGGATGCACCCCACCCCCCCAGGATTTCACCTTGTGGGTGTATCCAGTAGGTTCTTGTAATTGCTAAAATATATTTGTAACAAGCAAACCGGTCAGTATTACATTTCTGTGCTAATTAATAAGCAAGCAGCATGCTTTACTCTTTGTTTGATGGAAATACTGGACAAAACCTGCAGTGTCTTAGCTCATATGGCATAAGTAGAAGAGAGATGTAGCCTGGCGTGTATATTGCTCCACCTCCTGAGCAGCGGGGCTGAAAGAAAGAATTATCTTTGGATGGGATCGAGCACTTGTAATTAGAGTTGCCCTGATCCTTTGAGCTCTTCATATCATCTGAGACCTTCAGTCACGTTCGTTCTGTGATGATTTTCCCACTGTCCGTGATGAGTTAGCGATAGATAATGATAAAATTAAGTCAGTTTTATCAGTCTTGCAGACAGAGACCCATGCACGCTTCTTTGTACTTTTATTCGTTTCCCCTCCTGGTTCCCACAGGGTAACCAGATATATCTGCATGTCTTTTTTCCTTCAAAAATTCAGATATGGCAGTTTCATTCTGTGGTTGGCAGTCAGGTACATTGATTTCTCCAGTGCCGAAGCGTCGACAGCTTGTTCAAAAGCCAAACAAAATGCCGTGATTATGTTCAATCGTTGGGCCATGCTTTGAGGCTGAAGAGCAAGTTTCTCCTACCATCTCCGTCGATCAGTCACAGGCACTGTAGAAATTCCTGGGCTGCACATCCTCACCTTGTTTCTTCTGACTAAAAGGTGATTGAAGAAATCCTCTGTTCTCGTTTAAGAGTGCAAGAGCATTGTAATGTCAAGCTTAGATTTATTTACGGCCAGCGAAGACAGGGAAACACCAGCGTTAAAGATGGGAAACCCTGGACCCAACAAAAGCCTCTCGCAGTCTTCAGGGTGCGTTCTCCATGATTACAGCAGCGATGGTAAAGGCGCTTCCTTTGGATTCAGGCGGGAGTCGGAAATGAAAATGGAAATGGAAATGAAAGGAGTTGGATGCTGTCACAACAGTTTTGGCTTGGTAATGTCTCCTGAACAGCCAGAGACTGCAGTAGTCTGTGTTTACCCGGGCAACTCTTCAATAATGTATGGTCGTCTGAGGAGCATGTTATAAATCCTGAAACAACAGGAGATAGGGGCTGCTTTAATATTCAGATTGGCTCAGAAACTTATGCTGTGAGAGTTTCCCAGTGTAGCGTTACCATCACAGCAATCCTGCCATTTTGTACCCATCAACCCTTCCTCTCAAGAAGGAATAAAAGAAGATAAAATCTAAATTTTCACAAAAAGGAGCATAATTTGTCTGCAGCAGTCCGTAAAACTCCATAATAGAATAGAATGGAAACTGAAAGAATTCAAAAAAACAGGCTTTTTCCAGGCATAGATCTAGTTATCCCTGAATAGGGGTTGGTGTTGTGGCTGGCGGTGTAAGGCAGCGGCATGGCATGTGCTCTGTGACTGCAGAGGAAAATGTCACCCCTGGTCAGCACAGGCAGTGCGACGCTCCAACCTAGAACTGAACAGTGCCATCTCAGATACAAACGTCGTCTTTAAATAATTTCTTCCATGTCACACAGATTAGATTAAAAGTAAAGGATGGGATTAAAGGATTTCCTTTTTTTTTTTTGTTTTTGTTTCTCATTTCAGAAACAGCCATTGAAAAATTCCTCAGGGACAGAAAAGAATTGTCTAAATATCTTAATATCTTTTCTTCCCATAATTATGGTTGTTTGTCATAAAAACAAAACAATGTATACCTCACTTCTACCTCTCTGTTCATCAAGCGTTTAGGATACTGGAGCTACTGATGTGCAGCTGGTGGCCATCAAAGAGTTTTTTCCATCTACATATATTTTTTTTTTTTCTGACAAGGAACCATGTGCATACCTAAAAATTTCATAATTTTAAAACTGAAGAAGACGTTGGTTCCACAAAGGCACTAAATTGTCTTCACTATGCAATTCAAAACATGTAGAAGTTGCCTATGGCTTCTTTCACTTCTGTCTTCTCATTTTTGGCCATAATGTACGTGCATGGGTGCATGTTACAGAGACAGAGGGAGAGGGGGGGAGTAAGGGAGGGGGCTCTTGAAGGCAGGGGAGAGAAAGAGGGGAAAAAGGAGTTAGAACAAATATGGACATAAATGGGTCTATTTAACACACACCCCCTTTTTTTTTTCTCATTTGTTTAGAAAATTCCACTTCACCTTAACTGAAAAAGGATGAAGTAGACCGACATAGATGCACGCTCTGCATACGTAGTCAGACATACTGATGTCGTAGCTCAAGTTGTAATCACTCCTCTGCACGTGAAGAGCTTTTGTTTGTCTTGGTATTTCTTAGCAAGGCATTTCATTTAGCGTATGTATGAAATCGTGAGAGAATTTTGATTTCAATGGGAATTCCACAGACGTGAGGTGAGAAATAAGGCAAGGAGGTTGCTCTACCGAATCAGCAGGGATGGCGGAGGAAACAAATTCAGTGATACACGGGCTGCCTTGCTCTGGACGGTCACAGATGGCATGCAACGTAAGTAACGCCATTGAAAAAGTTAACACGTGGTCTCACAAATATGTTTTTTCCAGGTTCTGGAGAGGGCCATCAGGGAGGGAGGGTTGAGCTGCTCTCACTGTAATTGCTCTCTTGGTGGAAACTTCCCTCAGAGGTGCTAATTACTGATCAGTATTCAACCACGCTGTGACACAAAAGGGCAGAGATTTAGTATACTGCCACAAACGCCCTGATTCATCCAGGCTGTAAGAATGTAGGACGTGCCGCAACAGGTTCTATCTGTCACACATTCGGCCAATAAAGTTCCTAATAAACAAATGTAAATTGTTCTCTACCTTCCACATAATGAAGGATCTGAGATACTGGGTGGTGTAAAAGTCAACAAAGAGGAATTACACCAGACATTAAGCAAGTGCAGGATATGGCCCAAAGAACATGGCTGCAGTCTCCACTGTAGCATTGGAAAGAATAATTATGGATAAAACTGACAGATCTGAGATATTTTTGCTTGGCTTGCAGGTCTTTCAGACTCTGCTTTTAAGATTTAAAATAAAGAGCTCAAGGGTAAAGATTGCCTATCGTTGTGTCTGTATATTAGAGGTACTTGTCTGTACGTTAAACCCTTTTTATTCAGTTCTAGCTAGACCTTCTTTAAAAAAATGGCTTCATCTTGTGCCTGTAAAATTTGAAGAATTTGCGAGACGTATGATGATTAGAAGATTTCAAAGAAATGTTTTCATTTAAACCTAAATATAAATATTTTAAAGGGAAAAGACACCATGGTATTCTGCATTACTAAAATATTTCTACAGCTCTAGCCCTACATGACTTCTGATATTTGCCAAGATAGCCTAGTCACACGTCTACCGGAGGAGAAGAAAATACCTCAAAGGAAATCTGTGGTATTCCATATTAACACCTTCAGAAACATAACCCTGGTTTATCTACAGATGTAGGTAGCTTTGCTGAATCTCCGTCGACTCTGTTTGGAGCCGAAGGATAACAGATTCCTGATATTTTTTTTTTCTTAGACTGTAACACTGAGTTAAATAGATTTTTGTTTGCAGACGTCAATGGCTTCTAAACAATGCCACCGTTGTGAAGGCCTGCCCTCGACACTGCAGCTGCCTGCAGTGGCTTTCCTTTCGAGGAAACCACTCCCAATTATCTTTCCCCTTAATGAGCATTCCTTATTTCTGAGAAGTTGTAACCTAGAGGCTGAGGTTGTATTGTTATGACAGCGCAACTGTGTATTGATGTCAAGCTTGTAGGTCCCTTATCAGTTGTCTGCCTCAGCGTATTCAGTCTAGGACAAACATTGTTGAGGCGACTTCATTTACAAAAGTCCCTGTAGGGCTCAGAAATCCCAGATGCTATCAGGGAGTATCGATAGACAGGGGTGTAACATAACCAACTGAAACCTCATAGCCCCATGTGCTTTTCTAACTCCGAGACCTGAATTTTCCTCTGGGCAGCGCAGTAGGACCTGCCAGCAACGGGGGATCCTTCGCTTGCGTGCAGTGTCCTACAGCTTGCTGCTCTGGCGGATGGTGTGGGCTTTCTCACCGCACATTCAGAAAGTTTTTTACACTCGTAAAACTTCCCCATCATTCTCAGGGCACCCCTAACTAAACTAACCCTCTTCTTGCAGAATTAGTTTTCAGCTCAAAACTGTGGTTGGCTACCGTGGCAAAGCTGAGTGCTTTGGGCTTGGAACTAGATGATCTTCAATGTCCCTTCTAACCCAAACTATTGTATGATTTAATGGCCAAAGTCCATTCGCCGAGACATCGTTGGGTAACGATTCTCTATCTAGCACACGGACGCAACTCTACAAATACGACCATGGTGAATATTAATTCAAAAGTATATTTTTGCATTTCTCCAGCATATTTTTTTCATTACCAGTGAGAAAAACAGCCTAAAGCTTCCAAGTATTTTGGGAGGGGGAAGTGAAATTTCATTTGATCAGTCACTTTTTAAAAATTTTGATTTAAAGGGTTTTATGGTACTGCATAAAAATACATTTCAAAATGAAAAGTGACTTTGAAAGAGAATGTCAGAATCTTACCATTTGAAAAAATGCAGAAATGAATTATGTCATCTTGAAAAGAAGGTATTTCTATTTTTTATCCTAAATATAGGACACTTGCAGCTAACAGTTTTAGACAGAAAAAACCTTGACTCTGAATGACATAGAGGTATCCCCTGTTCCTGAAAGAGAACTAAAAGATTTTTTTCCTCGCTGCCTTTAGGTGCATGAATTTACATACATCATACGCCGTACTATGCTGGGTTTATAAGGCTGATAAAAATGATGTATGAGAGTCACATTACACTTTGAAAAGACCGTGTGTGGAAAAAAAGCGCACAGAAGGAGAAAGAGACAGAAAGGAAGTCATTATCTGTGAAAACAGGCCCAGATTTGACAAACAAAGCTCAGCCCAGAAAAAACATGTACTTCTGCCTATACAGAAGCATGTGGCTAAATGGGGCTCATGTGGGCATTAGGCCGGCAGCTTGGCAAGGAACGCTGCCAGAAGATTGAAACTGGAGCAAAACAGGAGGCAGATATAAATCAACTTCAGAAACGGAGTTGAAAGAAATACTGGAGAAAGAAGTGTTTGTTATACACAGAATTAAAAACTAGCACCGGGGAAGTATTCCCTTTTATCGCTGGGACCTGTCACTCTACACTCAGAAATGCTTCAGAGGGCTCGAAATCCCCCCAGAATCGCATGTAAAAATCAAATATCCCATCCCAAGCGAGGTACAAAAAAGTCACGAATCAGCCCCGCAGTTTCATACCAGACATTCATTCAGCTATCACACAGGTTTTCTTCACGGTCAGTGCCGAGGTCGGATGTGCCGGCTGGAGTACCTAAATTCCCACCCCGTGGGGATGTCCATCACTTCCCACCCCTCCGGGAGCCTGAGCGGTCCCCCCAGGCAGAGCCTGAAGTCAGCGGTGTGTTTCGGTCCCCCTCCTGGGAGGATGACCGTGCTCGGGATGACTCTTTGCATGTGTGCTTGGCGTGGGTGGGAGCGGGAAGACGTGCGGTTTCCGATGCTGTCCAGTGCTCCCCTGGCAGTTTTTCGGCTGCGAACAATAGCGCTTTATGCCTGCGAGCGCTGCCGTATGATGCTGGGAGAGGGACAGCAGCTGCAGCTCCCGCCGTGCAGCCAGATTCCCCCCCGGCCTCTCCTCCGCAGCCGAGTCCCCCCCACCCCTGTTCCCTGCGAGCAAAGGGAACCCCCAAATCTACCCCCAGACCTGGGTGGGTTTTCCTCGTGCCCCTCACCGACGGTGGTCTCAAGCTGGAAGGACAGGGCTGGGTGTTCGCCCCCCTACGCCGCCGTTCATTGCCACCCCCACCCCCCCCATTTTCTCCCCACCACCTTCTGCTGTGCTTTGCCAGCACATAAAAGTCCAAGCGCCCCGCGGTGTTTTAGTACCGTGTCCCATTGCCTTCGCTTTACCGGCCATAACCGGCAAGTGACAGCTGCATTTAAATGTAAATCAATAGGGCTTTTCTTTGGATAGCCACAGCTGGCATATTTTTCTCCTCTAGGCTTTTCGGTAGAAAGAAATCGCGGCGCGCTACCTGCGAACTGGTGAGCGCCTGCAATCTGGCCTTCTAGGAGAAAGAGGACATGTGCGAAAAGGGACACGTCCCGGCAAAACCCTCCAGAAGGTCTCGTTTGCCTTCCGGACACACAACTCTAGCGCAAACCTCATGCTAAACACGAAGATCCAGCTCCTCTGGTTGTTCCATGCCCTTTGTGTGTTTTGGCTCCTCTGTAAACTTGAGAAACCATAATCAAAGGTGTTGCAAAATCCGTCTGTACTTCCCCTCTTCAATGGGAGCGTGCAAGAAGGAACACGACCGCCTGCCCTGGTGGTTGCAGCCCTGCCGGGCAGGTGGAGACTTGTGGCCGTCTCATGGGCTCTGCGCCGCTCCGTCTCCAGACCGAGGCGTTTTCTCTTCTCTTTTGGGAAGTGCAACAGCTACCTGCCATGGGGGCTGCGGAAAGCGGCTTGCATGGAAGGACGCTGATGACCTCCTTTTTGGGAGTGTTACCTCACCTGCCTTTTTCATCCCTGAGCATCTCCGGAGCTTACTCCTCTGGCTGCACTTGCCGGTGGCCCCTCCGAGGCTGCTCTGGTCGGACTCGCTGTTGTGGGGCATGGCTGAACCTGCCTCTCTGGTTCGAAACAAGGGATGACAGGGCGAGGTATAGGAGGCACAGCAAGCTCGGCCATAGATGGCGAAGCATATATAAAGAGGGAGGTGTGAAATCTGTCTTAGTCTGAAAAATATCCCAAAGAATAGCCCTCGTAAATGCGCATTATTCCCTCCTTCGCAGTAAACATTTATTCAGGTGCCACTTAACTGTCACCGTTTCACTCCTTCTTACGCAGAATCCTTCTTCTTTTTTTTTTTTCTGATATGTATCTGGCGTATCAGCAGCTCCCAGCCGTGATTCCCTGAGGTCGGTGGCTGCTGCCGGGGGCTGGGGGCAGGTCTCGGGATGGAGGGAATTGAGCACCACTGATTCAATTAGCCTCCTGTGACTCACGGTGCAGAGAAGTGCCAGGAATTGATGGGCTTGGGAAAGTACTTATTTTTTTTCTAATCAGGAAGGAGCAAATCCCAGGAAGCCCAACAGAGCATATGAACATCAAAGGGTCCGAGAAAGCCAGGCTGGCCAAATCCCAGTGCTGTGGAGGCGAGCCCAAGCAGCCTAGCAGGACTCAGTGGAACCGAGAAAACCTCATGATATTTTTGACATCTGCATAATCCAGTGAGACAATAAATAATTTGTCACCTAGTTGCAGAGAGCCGATTTTAAAACTGAGGTCTGGGAGATTGTTGGCAAGCTTACAGCTTTCCAGTTTACTTCTCTTTTTCTTTTTCTTTTATTTTTTAAATATTGAAGGATCATGAAAAAAAAAAGTATCTGAATAAATAGGATTCTTATTTTAATACACCTGCTTAATTTTGCAAATCATAAACAAACCGTCAATTATTTGTCTGTTGTCAGTGCAACATTTTGTAGAATTGCTGGTAGATTATATTATTTCCAGGCTAAGGATGTGCTTTTGTTTGCCTATCAACAAACATATCTCTTATTGTAACAGAAGCTCTGGATCTTGTGTTCATGCTGCAGAAAACAAGATAATGAAGAAGCCATTATCAGAAATTGTCATTTTTATAGCTACAGCTATTCTGTCATAATTCAGGTCACCAACTTCTGGAGCTCCCCCAGAAAAGGAAAATCGGCCATCCCAGGCCTGAGAAAGAAGTGTTTGCTTCTAGACTCACACACAGGAGAAGGAGACAAAAAGAGTAAGGCTGATGTATAAAGATGAGTAGCATAGAAAAAGAAATACTGACAGGGTATATTACAGAGCCAGAAGTTTGAAGTGGTGGTGATGAATTTCCTTCTTCTTAGGTGTTTTACTGAGGTCAAGGGTAGGACAGACAATATTAAGTCAGCACAAAAATGTGAGCTTCCAAGAGGTCTACCCCCTCCCCTTTGTCCTGGACATGGGCATTAGTAGGATTAGAAGGGGACAGCTTTAGAGAAGTCAGAATCTATAACTATTCACATCAGCTAAAAGATTGGTTCACCAACATTAAACACTATCATATTTTTATTTTTACTACTTCAACTTGAATGATGGATAGATAAATAAACATTTGTATGACTGATTTGCTTTATCTAACATGCATCCCACCCCCCCAAAAAAAGAAGAACCCAAACAGTAAAGACAACACCAGCAACAATTTCACCAGAAATCACACAGTAATTTCAGAGCCTTCATTTTCCCCAGGTATTCTGATAGCTTGCTTTGAGATCACCAAGAGGTAAATCTGAGGTTACCTGTGATAATGAATGAACCGCAGGAAAAAAGTAAATATAATAAACCCAACAGACTGGAACAGTAAAGCTGTCTCACTGAGAAAGAGGGCAGCAGCTGTGAAGGAAAAAGTGCTCATTTCCCTTTGGTTTGCATTGATTTTTTTCTGGTTAAGAGGTAGAATATATTCTTTTTTCTGTGTTCTTACCAAGATTCAAGAAGAATTAGGACTGTGGAAAGAAGACCTATTAATCTTGAGATAATGTCTGTCTTCAAATAACTACAGTGTGAAATTGCAGAGCATAAAAAACAATGACCGTCACCCAGAACCAAGGTGGCAGCAGTTCTGCTCAGCTTGGTGCTGTTCAATAACGCTGGTGTTAAAATGACACCCAGGATGCGCCAGGCAGATGTTTCCTCCTCGTCTTCCCCTCCCCATCAGGCTCAGATCTAGAAATATGCACCCGCATTCCTGCATTTATAACTGGCTATTACCCAATAAACACACGCCCCGTTGTAGTCTATCGCTAACAGGCCTCACTCATGGATATCTTCATTGACATCAGCCCAAACGTAGGCCAAATATATGTAAGACAGCTTTAAAGTTGATTTTTGTTGTAGTACTTGCGTTCAGGGGAAACAGTTATTCAGTTATACCTATGTTCTTTACAAAGGTGAGCAGTAGGTCGTAGTGTTTGCAGCTGTATTTTCAACCATTGTGAAGATCAGTGGGTTTATGGACGTGAAAGGTGTTGGTCTTGATTTCATTCAGAACCTAGAACGGACCCTCGCTGTCTCTACGCTGCTGCTTGTGCAGTTTCTCTGTGTTGGCTCATTTGTTGCACACTGAGTTGCACACTCAAGTTCAAGCCCTTGGATGACTCCAAATGCAGCAGCTTGTGTTTGACTTATTTTGATATATCAAACGTGCCACAAATAAATGATACATGTACATCTCCACAGATTAAAAACCTCTGCAGTGGTATTCACGCTGAAGAGGGGAGAAGAGACCAGCGTACAGTTTTATTTTTGCACTGCGTGTGCTGCAGGGTCCTCCATCGGCTACCACATCCACACCGCAGAGGGGACATGCCTCACAGGCTTTGATGGGCTTCCAGCAACCAAGCAGGTCGTTCTCCATCCAACAGACGTTGGAGTCAGCATCTCACGTGAACCTGGTGCCGTATCAGGTTCTGGCTACTAGTGTGCTACCGATTAACCCTATTATTTATTATGTGAAACAAACAAAAGCCAGGAGTGTAAACTGAGAGAGTGGGGTGAGGAGGAGACGTGAGTGGACGCAAATACTCTTCAAAAGGCTCTTAGATGTTGTTAGATTTATTAACTTATTCCCTAAGTTTTCCTGCCAAAATAATATTTGGCAAAAGAGGATTGTTCTTTAAAATGTTACTGAATGAGCACAACGTGGCAATATCAGTTTTGAAAAGACTTTTGAAGAGCAGCCCACTACTTTTTCAGTTGTGTTGCCATGGCTTTCTTGTTTATTTTCTACCGCCAGGCTGGATTTGATCTGTTTGCTTTGGGTCATTCAGCTTATGACATAATAATTAATATTGTTTGCTAGCAAAACACATTATCAGGAGGAAGTGTGATCAAAAGGTCGGTACAAAATTAGGAGCCTGGAGGACGGCATCTTCTTCCTTGCAGAGACAATAATAAAGCCTGATCACAGTACCTCTCTCTACTGCTGTTCCCTCACCTGATTTTTCGGTTGGACTTTTCACAGAAGACAACTTGGAGACGGTGAACACCACCTACGAGGGGTCCCAACTTCAGCTGGAGTTTCTGAGTGTTACCGTTGTTACTTCTCTTAATGAAATCCTGATGGAATCCTTGTCCCAATTTTAAAGGTGGACAGCAGAGTCACAGCTCAGATGTCACGCAAAGGCATGAATAAAAGTCCTGAAGTATAAGCAATAATAAATTAAATATTATGACTGCTTGGCCCAGAAGCTGCTAATTAAGACTAGGCTGTGCAGACCATTTAGCAAATTCAGGTATGTGGGAAAAAAAATCAAGCGGACCAAGGTAATTAAGGTTGAAGCAGCACGCACACCAATCTGGAAGAGCTGAGGAAATTTTAAGATCTGTACTGAAGGTATGTGCAATTGAAGGTGAAGAGAAATAACAAAAAGGTCCTCCCAATGATCCGTAAAAGAATGTTTTTAAGATTTCAATTGAACAAGTTAAAAAAAAAAAATAACAAGGAAAGCCATTGTAACCTTAAAAAAAAAAAAAAAAATAAGAGAAAGCCCGTAGAAAAAGTGCAGCAACAGGAGCCTTAAATTCTCTAGAAACCACTAAAATTTTTCAGTATGATCTAGGAAGGAGAAAATTTCCTTCACAAGTGGAACAAAGAATAATTTACTGGAGGAAGGAGACCTTGTAACACGCAAAGAGAGTTAGAGTGGCTTCAAGGAAGAGAAATCATGCATTTCTGCTTGTAATAACAAAGTTGAGCAGCATCTGAAGTAGCAGCTAACACTTTTCATAAGCTTAAAACATTTTTCGAATTTCATGATGTCTCAGGAATAATTTTCAAGCAACATATCATTTGTACTGTTATTTGATTTTTCAAAGCATTATTAAAATTGTGAAATCTTTTTTTGTAACGCATTAGATATGTATATGAAAAAATGAGTGACAGAGAAGGAAAGGAAGAACTGATTTCACTTGTCCCAAGTACTGCCAGCAAAAATAGAAGATCCTGTAGATTCTAATTATCCTTGTTCTTCTAATTTCCAAAATCATTTAGATATGGACATGGAATGGTGACTGACTTCTAAAGCCACATTTAAAAAAAAAAGTCTAACAAAAATAAAATAACAGACCCAGATAAACCCCAAGTTACCTGAAAAAGCAGTGGGGGCTGCAAAATCTTAACCTGCCCGGCTTGGTGGTTGAAGGTCTCCTCCCTCCAGGCTGCTTGTCCAGATCATGCGTGGGCTGTGGTCAATGGAAGCACCATGTGTGGTAGCGTACCGTGATCATCTGGGATTTCGTGATGTATTTTTATGACTGAAATGCTGGATGTTTCAGCCTTTACTTAGATGCCATCATCTTACTCTGGCTTTGTGGAAAACACTTAGTAGCACACATTTAATAGTTACTTTTTTTTTGGTTGAAAACAGTACATAATTAGGCAGTTTCTTCAATTTTTCTTTCCCATCTTCTTTTGGACGTATTTACCCCCTTCTTTACTGCCCACTGAACAGTATAATGTATATAATAGGAGTTGGTAGATTTTTGACTGACATCTGGAATCCAAATCTGGTCTTTCACAGCAGGAAGAGTGCTTGGTACTTTTGGAACTGGCGAAGGCCAGCAGGTAAAATATTACAGGCAGGGACTGAGAGCAGTAGGGTTTCCTGCCAGGGGAATGAAGAAAGTGGTGTTCCCAAGTAACGATCCTTCTATTTCCTCCCCAAAAGCGTGGCTGGGGCTATTATGGCAGAGGGAGGCGATGTGCGACGAGATGTGTGCCTCAGTGCGTTTACACTGGGACCTCTCCCCTGTCACTGGCCTTGCTCAGCCCTGCTCAGCTTTCTCGTCAAACTGTTGTAGGGTCAGTGGTGGAGGGCCAGCGGGATGGCTGACGGACTGATCTTCCTCACCCACNCGGGATGGCCGACGGACTGATCTTCCTCACCCACATCCCACCAGACGTCTGTTTCCCTCAGCTTCTGTGGCCATCCAGGTTTGCCCACCAATTCTGCAGGAACAGAGCACAGGCTTGGGTCTCTCGCTGTTTGCCAGGGTGAATATACATGGGTGGCATGAGCTGGTTTTATAGCCTCTGGGTCTAATACAATGAGATATTATTCTCCTTGTAGATAACATCTGGGGCTATGGTAAAATCTGTTAATTGTCGTAGAGGCACGTGCTAGCAAGGTGATTGGGTTGTCTCCCTCCTGGAGATTGCTGCGTAGTCCACGGTCACCGCAGGTCCCTCAGATCACCCCCTCTGCCTGCCTAATCATATCATTTTTTCCCCTTTTTTCGGAACAGAGCTGGTTCGTTGTGGCACTTTGGCTTCACAGAGAAATGTCACTGCATTAATGAATGAGCCCCACGATAAAAAAGCATAGAGAGTTTTTATTTTCCTACTGTTAATTGTAGCAGATACGCAAATCTCAGCCCAGAAGAACATTTAGCATTTTTCAATGCAACTGAGGTTTTTGTAGAATTCTTCAGACATGAAACCTAGCGAATAAGAACCTGGTAACAGTAACTTTCTGTTATGGATTTCCCTAATGGAAAGCTGTAGCAAAGGGCTTTTCTAACCTGTACATATCTATATCTATCTATATCTATATCTATATCTATATCTATATCTCTCTATATCTATCTGCTCTGGAGCTTAACCCCAGCTGTGGATTGCTGCCAGCAGGGTGCTGTGGTCTTCAGAGGAACCTAAGGTTGTGGAAACTAGTCTGGTGAGAAAAGAAGCTGCAAATCAGAAATGAACCCGTATGATATTAACCAATATATACACCACCCGCCTGAATGAAGACAAATTTTAAATTGGAAAGCATTCCTTCTTAAAATTGATGCTTTAGCGGATAGAAATTCAAACACGTTGCCTTTGCTGTCCAGAATTCAGGTTAGGAAATGAGTACCAGAGAGTTTTTGTTGACAGCCTTCCTGAAAAGTTTTATGCTGTTTGAATATTGTGTTCTTCAGAGACCTAATGGCATATGAAAGAACAAGCCAGTATGTAAAGAAAGACACTCGAGAGAGCGGGAAGTTTGTGTCGTGTTTTCTTCAGAAAGTAAGTATTTTCTGCAAACAAAGGGAGTAAAATAAACATGCGACTTCCAGGCAGATGAGATTGCTCTGTAGAGCCTAAAAAAGCTTGCTTGAGGGAAGCACCTTCTGTTACAGACAAAAGAGTTAATTCACCGAAGCTATGGAAAGAACTCTCTTCCCCAAAGAAAAGATCTAATGACCCCTATAAAGAGAGCCATATTGTAATGCTGTAACCTGATTAGAGGCAAAGAGGGTCTTTGTGTCTTTTAGTCTTTCCACTAACAGGAAAACAAGGTGTTCTGCAATAAATAGGAAAGCTTTTTCTAAAGCTTTATGGTCTCCTCTGCTATTTTACAAAATACCCTATATGTTACTCCCCTCAAAAAGCCACAATTAAAGTGAAGTGATTCTTCTCTTTTCAAATGCCAGGCTGGCTGGGAGAGCAGGGTTAGAAACGAGAAAGCCAAGAAGCTGCTCCTTTGAAGCAAGCAGATGCGATACTCTGATTTTAAAGCAATTGCTGAATGTTTGGGGCACAAGGAGATGGGAACGTATCTCGCAGCAGGACTAGTGCCTTTGGGTCAGCCTGCCAATGGCCCTTAGGTGTCCCCAGTGACTGAGAAGGTTGGCCCCCTTGTTTTGGGGAGGAGATGACTAAAAGAAAACATACAACTGAGCAGAATAAAGAAGGAAATAAAGGAGGTAAGCTAGACTGGCCCATTCTTATAAACACAAAAATAATGGCAAGGGGCATTCTGTGGATGGGGGTTTTACATTTGCCATGTTTTAAAGGCGATACGTGGTCACTCAGTGACTGGTGGAACTCATCCCAAGACATTTAGCAAAGTTTAGCATGATTTAAAGGATAGCATTTCTCTTTATTGAAAGAAAGATCAGAACTTTTTTTTAAAAAAAAAACACATCCCCCTACCCAAGAAAATAACAGGTATGGAAGGGAACTGTTGCATTTCAGAGAGTAAACTTAGGAAAAAATTGTCCTTTGGGAGCGCAGTTAAAGCAAATAGCTGTGTGATGCAGGGTTTTTAACTCCCTCCTCTAATGCAGTTCATACCAACCACTTTTAAAGAAAATTAGAGTTGATGGACCATTATATTTAGTCCCTGTGACTCCTGGGAGCCAATTTGTGTTATACTGTGCAAGCTTTTTTACAATTACAGACAGTAGTAATGCTGTACCTGGTAGCTGCCTGTTGTTTAAATGAAGGGAGATGAGATCTATTACAGATCTGCTTTGATTTCATAAAGAGGTGATAAATTTGCCTGAAAGAAAAAAATTCCCTATATTCTGCCTTTTTCAAAAGCTCTTAGGATGAAATGGGAAAATGAGAGGCTATAAGGAAAGAGCCGAAAAGCCAGGAGAATGCTAGGCTAAGCCACGGTTTGCAGGGACTTACGCAGCTGCAGCTCCAAGTCTCCTTGTGGGTGGCTTTCCTTGGAAGGGTGGGGACAAGAAGAGCAGGAGTCAGGGCGAGGTGTTGGAGGAACCTCTCTGCTCTTCCTTTGTAGGTGGCTTAAGAGTGAGCACACTCGGGTCGGGGAGCCCCGGGACAAGAAAGGCTGACGTGCAATTCCTCGTGAGGGATTTTCATTAACTCACTTCGGATTTGGCAGAAAAAGAATGTCATTTAGGTCAATTACACTTTCCCTTAGCGCGTTTCTGCTCTGCTCATCACTAAGTCCCTTTTCTGGTAAAGTTTTTTGCTCTCTAGCAGTAAAGTGGTCACTCAGAGGATGGGCTTGTCTGGTGTGTGGGGGTGAATGTCTGTCTATTGCTATGACGATCCATCCCTGCCTGTATTTGCGGAGATGGACATTTTCCCACCACCGAGACATCAAAGCTAGCGATCCGCCTATTTCCAGCTGGCAAGAGGGCAGTGAAAAGAATAACGTTAGGGAGAGGGATAGGTTTTGTTGCCTTCTGAATTCTGGAATGAGCGTAATACCTGAGGGTGTGAAAAGGGGCTCATTGGAAGGAGACTTCTCCTATAAATATTTGTCTGTGTTCATCCTAACAAACGCCGCTTCCTCCTTTGTATTTAGAGGGTGGTCTGAAAAGCTGAATTTAGCGTGTTCTTTTCCCATGAGAATCAATGGGTACGGGGGGAAAAAAATAAATACATGCAGTGCATCCTCCTCAGCCTTGACTTGCAACCAAAACTTTACTTCCCCTGGAATTAAACAAGGTGAGTTATCTGGATCAACACATGACGGACAGACCAACCTCACAATCCACCTTCTGAGGGCGACAACTGTTGAATGTTCTCTCGGGCGGCATCAACAGGGCAGGGTATATCAGGCTTCAAAGAGTTATACATTACCACTAACAAGCTTTGTCTCTAGGTAGGGCTAAACCAGAAAGTTCGTTTAAAGCATTTCCCTTGCTTTGCCATCATTGATACTACCGCAGTATAGATAGATACTCGCTAAGCCTCTAGGTATGACTATAAACACAAATATTAAAGTTATGTGTTATTTACTTGCACTGAATGAGATTTGCTAAGTATTCAGGCGTGTTCATAGAGATGATAGAAAAAGAAAGCCCTCAAACTTATGCCATCCTCATTCAGTCCCTCCAAAGCACGATAAGGTGAAGGAGATCGCAAGCAGTCAGGGAATCTGGGGGGATTTCGGAAGGGAATAGCTTGAGGAAAACAAGGGCATTCACCAGTACTTCTACTAAAATGGATGTTGATTGTTTTGTGAGTGTTTTCCACAGATAATGAACAGAGAAATTTTGACACAAAGTTAATTACAAAAAATAGGATTGCACTCTAATGGCTAATTACTACCCATGTAAGCTGACAAATGGTAAAGCCTCCCAGTTTCGCTATTAATAAGCTGCATCCAAGAGCCTGAATTAAGATGCCAGCCTAGAGAATGAAACACATGCAAATATCTTAACGCTTTGAGAAGCCCTCTCAGCACCCGGGTTTAGCTGGGTAATTTTGCTCTTGTGCCTAATATGCCCACGCGTCCCCACGTCAACAGGCAGCTCATTAATCAAATCTCCCACTTTGTTTTCTTCTCATTTGATATCACAGCAGGGCATTTCTCTCAGCAAAATGATCTGAGTAAACAAGAATATACCCTGGGCTGGAAATCTCTGCCCTTGGAATGAGCTTCTGGCAAGCACGTCAGATGAAAAACAAACCCAAAAGGGGGGGGTGGGGTGGGCATGGATGAGCGTGACACCTCCTTGTCCTCCTCGCGTGGAAGTGCCCTCACTTGGGAATGGGGAGGCAGTTGCAAAATGCTCGTTAAAAAATACCACAAATATTTATTCCAGAACTAAGATAAGGAGCCATTACCTCCCTGAAATACATCATTAGGGGCATGAATGTAAAACCAATAAAGCAATTACTCTCAAGGAATGATGATGTTCACTATTTTAGGCTGTGAATCTCTTCTCAGCAGTTAAAGGCATAAGCAGATCAGCTGCCCTTGCTGTTGTGTTGCCTTAAGATATTATCCCTGACTATTATAAATACATGAACTACAGCGAAAAGCACAAATTGCTGCCAGTACCATTGGGATCATCTCCTTTTCTGTTTCTTATGCTTGCCAGACACGAGCAACAAATATATGTTGTCGTGTGCAGTGAGACTGAGAAGAGTTGATGAAGCACAAGACCGTATTAATTCATTATGCTGCAGTCACACCAGTGCCTCAGCCACGAGTGTCCTCCAAGAAGTAAAAATCCCTCTCCAGACAGTTCACTGAAGGTCATGGCCCCATCCTGAACCAGCAGAAACATCCCACTGGTGTATCAGCTACTAGATAACCTCTGGAAACCGTCAGAAGGCAGTCGGCAAACGGGGCAGCTCCTATCAGACATCCCTGACATGCGGCAGCAATCCTAATGTAACCTTCAGGGCTGCATTTTGGATTTAGTTGTGAGAAACAGCAGCTTTCCCGCTGCTCGGGCAATGCAGGCGTTATTACTGGCACTTAAAGCTCTGCAAATGAGCACCACAGTTCTTCTCGATGGTAGAAACCAACGATTCTCCCTCCGGTTTTGGTATTCTCTGTGTCCGGTATGGCTTTTAGACTGAGGGTGATTTTTCTCTGAGCAGCATTAACTGCTTTAAATCCTACTTTTGCTCTGGCTTGCAAAAACTTCATTTTGTTTAATAGAGGGGAAATGCTGGGGAGTGAAAGGAGGAAAAAGAAAAAAGACTGCACTAATAATTTCTGGGTAATTAAACTGGCATGGTCAAGAACTGGAGAACAAGGCAGATGAGGGCTAATTCTAACTCTAAACCATTACCAAAACCTATTTTCCACAGCAGCAGGAAGTCAATGATGTAAGTGGAATTTCCTACAGCCTAAGAAACAGGATAGTGGAGGTTGACATGTGAATACCTGGAATTGCCTTAAAAGCGATCAAGAATTTTCTTGGGTTTAGCCATGGGTTTATAAGTAGGATTCTTTTCCTTTTTTGACACACACACACACCCCCCGTTATTATAAATATAGCTATTATGCTCTCTTGAAAGCAATAAAACTTTTTATATCACATTTGGGTTTATATTAACAGTTAACGTTGCTATTTGATCTGGTTGGAACTCAAACTGACGTGTTTGTTGCATAAAGGCTTTTGTGCACTGAAAGATTGAAGTGGCAAGGCAAAAAGAAGGTGTCATAACATTTTTAGTTATTAAGTATAACACATTCTATGTCTATTTTAGTGTCTAACAGTGGCCTGTCCATCTGCTATCTCAGTAGTCAGACAGACCGAATTTTTTACCCTGTATTTCCTTCTTGCATGGGAAGAGAGATAAGGACAGTAAGGAGACGAGTGGGTACGCTGGGCAAAGGTAGGACTTTTACTGCCCTCCAGCAAATGCACCCGAAGGTGAACCTGCATCAGCATCCCATAGCACATCCTAGTTGCAGAGTCAACACAGTTTACCAAGGAAATTAGATTTGGCCTCTGCTCCTGGGGCAGTGTGCTAAAATGATGTTTGCACCTTGGGTTTCTGGTAAAGCCACCGCTGATGCCATATACGCGTCTCAAAATATCATAAAAGTTTTGCGCCATGACTGAGGGCATTAAACCATATGATATTCAAATGCGTATCACAGCCCAAATGTTTCATGCACGTGGTTTAATACTATCAGGCATCTTTCCTCAGGAAGGGCTGTGACATATGGAGGCAAATTTATTTTTGGAAGAAGAAGTAAAAGTTTCAGAAAGAAAATGTGTTAAAAACAGAAGGAGGGCGGGGTTGGTTTTTTTTTTTTTTTGGAACATCACGATTTAAAACCTCTTCTCCAGCCACATTAAAAAAAAAAGAAGTTGCAAACTTAATTGCCGTGGCTCCATTTTACACAGACTGCATTTATATATAACAGTTGTGATTGCTGCCTGCTGATTGATTAATCTTTGCTCAAGCACTGTGGGGTTTTTTTTTTCCTTTTTTTTTTTTTTTTTAAATCGACAAAGTCCAGGGTTTGGCATAACTTTTTTTTGTTTAATCTCATAATAANAGTGCTCCTCATCCTGACCTGCCTTACTCTGTGCTCGTAGCCCGTAACCCAGTGAAACCCTGATGCTGGGTGAAGTCTCTGCGATACAAAGCAAACAAATCCCCCATTCCACAGCGGTTTGATACCTTAAGGTTTTCTTCACTAGATTTTTCTGGACTTGCAGCCCAGAGGAACTGATGACTTCCAAGGGCTGGAAGGGAATTGGTCATTTGTAATTGGAGGGAGAGAAAGCAATGTCAAAAATATCCCCCGACCTTCAAGAGCCAAGAAGAAAGATGAGTTTTGAGCAAGATGTTGGCTACTCTCTAACCATCTGGGATATGGTACAGCTGATCTTCATCACAGAGAGGTGCTGGAGGGAATATACAGGACAATGTGTAGTCCAACAGGAGATATTTTGTCAAATTCAGCGTGCGTTTGGGGGAGAGGGGGGATACTGAAAACGCGACCCTGTTAGATTTTATGTAACAGCGGGAAATAAGTGGGAAATCAGTGTTTACCTGGCTTTGTCATTTAGTATTTTCTAGTAGTACAGTTTCAGATGGGGAGAAAAAGGTTTGGCTTGTAACCACCTTTATTTCTCTCGCTGACAGTATCCCTCTACCACAACCAATTAGGACCTCTTGCTGTTTCCCACATCTGTATCTTATAGATACCACCAAGAGGGAGAAGTTATTAGACCCCTTATGCAAGCAACTATGTTTTTCCCAGCTATTTATTATCTGTCTCTCTATACACACAATGTACTAGGATGCATTCCCAGACAGAGCCATCAGATGCATCTTGAAACGGTTGAGCAAAAAGACCATTTAAGCGCATCAAGTCAAAATAATTACTTGGACAAGGAAGTACCTATCCGCATTCAGGAGCACGGTTTGCATCTGCATATATGAATAGCTTGAGAAAATAATGCAAGAGCTAAGGTTTGAAACTTCAGCTTGCTATGTAAAATGTAGGGTTAGCAAGAGCACTTGGTTACATACTAGTTGCATTCTGCAAGTTAGTCTTATGGACATTTCTCCCTATTTCGTTAAAGATCACCAAGAAGCAACAGCCATAGCCCACACTTAGTGTGTATGATGCATCATAAGAGAGTAACATTGCACTAACGCACTTCAAAGATGTAACACAAGCGTGAGAGAAATTAATTGCAGAAATACAGTTATCTCCAAGCTGCTTTTTAAGGAACAAATCTTCCACACAGGGTATCACAGAATGACAGAAAATAGAGACATGAGCAACGGATCACCGTTTTGCATCTCCTCCAAAGCATAACACCTCTAGAGACATAATTCTCTTCAGCATCATGCCGGGGCATCGGCTTAGGAGTAATACAGAAAGGAAAGTGCCACCTCTTAAATCACCAACGTCACTTATTATAACACTTAGGTTTTCTTTGGAAGTTTCCCAAAGGCAGACCAGCCCTGAAAGCTACATTACTTTAAGATGTGGCAAGATCACAGCCTGAGACGCTGTGGCTGCAACACACATTACCATCTGTCGCCATCACCACTCCTTAGATTACATACACACTATAGTATGTGGAGGTGTAGAGAGCCGTTTTCTGTATGTCTTTCCTGTTAGTTCAGCCAGGTTTAAAACAAAAGCTAATCTTTGACTACAGACTCCTCTCACGATTTGAATACCATGAAGTAACTTCCGATAGTGACTTGTTTCCTACGATGCTTTTTAGTAGAGCTAATGTAGGAAACGCTGCACCAGCTAATTTTAAAGCAAGGGAGGCTATGAGGAATGAAACTTCACAAATTCTGGTCGAACCTAGACCTTAGCAAGGTTACTGCTCAGTGCTTGACCAGCCTTCAGGGGACTTTTAAATCAAAGTGAGTAAAGAAACCAAAGTTCCAAGTGCGAGACAGGAAACAGAAAAGGGCAGCGTAAATGGAGAAGTTCTTAACCAGAACAAAACAGAACAGGCTGGGATAATTTTTTTTTTTCTGCGGGATAAAGTACAGACATGCCAGCAATGTCATCGTAATGCAAAACAAAGCTCTGGAAGTTTATTGCACGGAAAACAAACAAACCAGCAAACCCAGCGTGCTTTATTTCATAATCTCTACTATCTCCCTCCTCCAGGGATCAAATCCACATCTGGTATAAAATATCATTTCATTATCGTAACTGAGCAGCACGAGTTTACTGAAATTTTGCACCTGTCCTTTTATGCTCAGAAATGTGTTTGGGATACGTGCTACCCAATATCCGATACGGTCTTCACTGGCACCCGTACTTGGATCAGCAGAAGTTGCCCAAGTGCAGAGCAACACAGCAGACAACGCAACCGTTTTCTGCATCTTCCAGTGTTTGGCCTTTTTAAGAGACTTTCATAGCACAATTACTGTATTTTGGGTTTGGCAGGAAAATAGCTCTGGGCAGGTGTAAAGGAAGCTTGGACTGGGTCAGGAGAAATATGGCCAAGAAAGGAAATGAGTTCAGTCTGGAAAAGAAATTAGGACAAGGACATAGGGATCAGTAGGCCCAGAAGTGGAGCTGAAGCACAAAACAAATGGAAGGGGAAACCCAGAAAGGATGCAGCAGAGAGATGGTGGGGGGCGAAGAGGAAACACACATGTTCAGGGAGTAATTAGGTGACCGTGGTAATGAAAAGGAAACAGAGAAAATCCAAAACAACATGGGAAAGATGGAAAACGTTTTTCTTTCCTCTCAGTCATAAGCTGAAAGCTCTTCTTGCAAAGAAAAAAGAATGAACTGCATCTAAGCCAGATTATCTGAAACTTCCAGTGCACATGAAATATAAAAAAGTCTTCATTTGCTGCCTCTGGTCTGAGACATTTCATCTTTAACGACACAGATGTGAGAATCGTATGGGATTTAGGCTTATAATCTATTGTTAATAAGTACCTCTAAAACACCTAAAACACTATGCTATTCTCCTGTGTGAAGAATTGAGCCATTAGTCCCCAAGCACCTAGGGAAAGGGTTGTTTTTAATTTGAAAAGAAGGTTCTTCGCTGGAGTACACAGTGCTTCTGAGTGGGACATTGGACACTGAAAAATCTTCCTTCCAGAATCATTAGAGTATACTAAAAGTTATCACCTTACAAGCTTGTGTTCAGAACAAAGGAGGGGGGGGGAATGACAATTTATAAACCAAAAGACCAGAGTTCAAATTCAATTTCAGAGTTTTATAAAAAGAATCTCCCTAGGTTTCTCAACAACATGAGGATTGTCTCGGGTTTCCACTTCCAGCTCAAAATGAACTTCAAAATAAAGTTAATGCAATCATCCTCCTGGTTCTGATCAATCACGCCCTGTCTCTGCTGGGAGACGGAGGGGCAGGAAAACCTACAGCAGGCAATTACAAAACGCCTGCAAGGCAGTCTCTGCTTTAGAGGGAGTTCTTGAAGCAAAATACTCATGTCTTTTTGAAACTCTTATTTGTGGTTGNTTTTTTTTTTTTTTTTTAAACCCTTACTATTGTTGCACTGTTAACAATTTGCACGGGGAAAAAGTGGGATGAAAACCTAGGCTGGGGCTCAAATGGAGAATGTCATGTTTGAAGCTATGCCTTACAGCAAGGACTCATTTCCATTTTACGATGCTTACACGCCCTGTTGCCTTGTATCTCTTTGTCCATAAGGGGCTGAAACGAGAGAAGGGAAAGGGGCTGAATGGAAACGAAGTAATTCTATTTATTGCACTGTTCTAAATAACGTTATATGAAAAATAATAGTATAATACTATCGATGTTGTCATGTCAAAAGAAAAAGGCTTGCCATGTCAGGTAACTCCTGTGATAGAGATATCACTCCTTTAAATATAAATGTTCTGCCTCAAAGTGGTAACAGTTAATCTTTTTGTGGATTTTTTTTTTTCATTAAGAGGATTGTCAGAATTATTCAATAAGGTAAAATACTCTATTTTCTCCTGCTCAGAATTACCAAACTTTCTATTGGAGTAAATAGTAAATAGAACCACCAGAAAGCTGACCTCCAACAGGGAAAATTTCAGCTCAGTATTTAGGTTTGATATTTCTAGAAGAAATGAAAACCATAAGCATAGAGGCACCTGGCAAATGTAAGCAGAGGCGGTCCAGCCATCCACCATCTTTTTTTGCCCTGCCTAAAACTCCCTTTTAAGACACAGTTTCTAATTACGTCAGTTCATAGCCTCATCTGCTGAAAGGAGACATAGCTGCTCTGGCGGCAAGGGGTCTACATCAGTTTTTACGTACAACAGAGGGATGCTCATCTAATTTTGGTGATGTTGGTATGCAAGTATTTGTTTGTGGGGAGTTCTTCTGCAGCAAGAGCTACAGCTCAGTTCTAATACACAGGTTGTTTTATCAGGATATCTTCCCTGATGATTACCTGCCTCAAAAGGTACTGTTTTATCCAGGTATTTTCTCTGAACAAGGCTGCCATTATTCTCAGCGAGCACTCGTAGGAAGCCTGCAGATGGTTATCTTGTACACAGAAGTATTTTGACATTTTATCAGATTAACTGGATATGTCTACTTGAGCGGTTTTTAAATTACGGCTCTGAGACGTGATCGTAAATAGGGTAACTGGAGAAGCCGGTGGCCCGTTCCAGGGTGAAGGGGCTGCCCCTGGGAGCCAGGACCTAGTGGCTGGGGTGGGACAGGGGGTACCAGCGGTCCCCTTCAGCCAGAGCCCCAGGGCAGATGCTGGGTACAGCCGGGACTGGATGTGGGGAACACCCTTCTCGGCCTCAGGGCACAAAACACCACCGGCACGACCCAGAGGGCTGTGTGCTCCCAGGGTCTGGCCTTCGGCGTTTCCACACTCACCATAGCATTCGCTTCTTGGGGGAATCCATGTCATTCCCTTTCCTGAGTTTCCTTTCAAGTCTGACAAGCTGCAACTTCAAAAAAACTTCCCTCTACCGGGCCCAGTGGTGAACTCCGATAATTAAACCCATTACATGCACATGCGATTAATAATTTTGTAGTTCTCCAGCACTGTCCTCCCTGAAGCGCGTGCAGTACCAGCTGTAGAGTACCTGAGTAATGGTGACGTTCAACCTCCTCCACCCTCATGAGGCAGCTGACCGGAGCCGGGAGCACTGCACAGCACCTTTCGGAACAGCAGAAACATACAGTTACGCATTTCCAGGGATGGAGACAGTTTTGCACACGTGTAGGCACATGTGACTTCTCAAGCTAGGGTACATTTAGCACATTCTGTCTAACCACCTCCTGGTCCTAAGAGAAATATCACAAACTCCTGTATTACAGGGTTCAAATGACAGCCCAGAGGCCAAACTTTGCCTTGTGAGGCAAAACGAAATGACTTGCTAAACAGGCTGAGAAGAAAAGGAGCCCATAGGAGCAGTGAAACCACTGGAAATAGGTTGTTACCTGGATATGGCTGAGTTTGAAGACACTGCAGCACTCCTCCCCTCTCCTGATCACAACCTCGTGCAAGGGCAAAGCCAGAAGCCATCAGCGGGATAGAAAACCCGAGCTCCCATCCTGCTGATCCCCATGCCCGTCATGCACACAGACCACCACCACCGCCCCAACAGGACACGGCTTCCAGCCCACCCCCTGTAATCTTTCCCCATCTGGTCCCCTTTATCTAATTGCTGAACAGCTTTGCTTCCTGGCACAAATGGGGGGACCTTCATTTTCGCTGTGCACGGCTAACAGATCCGGCTACCTTGTCTGTACAGGAACCACAGGGCAACAAATCCATGAAGCCTGAAGGGATATGGGGGTCTGATCAAAGAGACACGGAGTTTAGGATTCAGTGTATTGATTACAAAGAGGTGGCAGTATGGTCAATGCTGTACGGCTGGTGGAAAAATCAAAACTGCAGCTCCGTTGAAAACATCGGCATTGCAACATTTGCTCCAACAGGGATAAGGTGCTTAAATATCATTTTCTGTTTGGTTGGGCTTCTTTGGAATGGAGAGCTTAGATAAAAATTGCAAAGGCTATATTTCAGTTTTTGCATTCGTGATGAGAGCAGCCCGGACCAGCAGAAGGTCTGCAGGAGACCATCACAGAGCCATCCCCCAGGGACCCCTAGCAAAGCTGGGGAAGCAGCAAGCTGGGAAGAGAGGTGGGGGCAAACAGGATCTCTTGGAAAGAGCACCTGGTTAACCTGACGGCACCGATGGTCGAGGCAGCAGCACAGACCACAGCGTAACCCACGGGGTGTCTCAGAAGAGCTAGAGGCTTCTCCGGGGGAAAACGGCAGGTTCAAGAGAACATCGCAGTCACCTAAAAATAACTTGATGCCGACTATCTCAGGAAGCAGGCATTGCACCGGGCAGATTAAATCCTAATTGAGTTTTCTGTTATATGAAAGGAATTAGATACAGTTTTATTTTACGTAGATGTATGCAAGGCATAAATAGAAGGCACAATTTGTGATTCTGTTAAGCACAAATATAAAACATCCTTCAGAAAAAAACAGCTTTTTGGACATGACTTCATCCACAGCTACTTCTGAAACCTGTTTGTGCACCGTGAAGCTGCCGCAGCAGAGCGGAGTGCAGGGGTTCACCCAAAGGCGGGCGGATGCTCGGGGAAGGGTTTATCAGACAGACAAAAATCTGGGCGTTAGCTGCCGCGTACAGACCGACCTACGATCAAGCCACTTTGCTGAAGCTGGCAGGGTTGCGCACACACATGTATGTCCACGCAAAAAGATGTCACGGCTGAGCTACCTGGCTGAATCTACCCCCCAGGGAGGGGACACAGGCAAGGTGGTAGGGCTGCAAAAGCAAACCTGCGGCGGAGCTGGAAGGGGTGCCACAAAAAGCCCTGCTCGGCAGAGAGGCAGGCTTCTTGCCAGCTTTTGACAAAAACTGCCTTTGAGGGGCAGATTTGAGGGGAAAAGACCCTTTGTGCTTATACAAAGCAATTAGCTGGGAAAGGCTTCTTCGGAGATGGAAAAGGTACCAGCTGCTGTGCCAGCCCGGGGGCTGAGGGGCAGAGACAAAGCGGCCACGCCGCAGCCCTGCAGCTTGCCTTAGGGCTCTCGAGAAGGATTTCGTCTCTTCAGTGCTATGTACGGAACACTGACATAAAACCAATTATTAGTTGGGTTCTNTCTGGGGGGGAGGGGAAAAAAAGGCAATAAAAAGAGATCCAATTATTAAAACTGTACCGTTTTCTCCAGCTGAAGAGCTTTACCTGGCAGAGACCAAACGGTTTTGTTTTCGCTTCCCTTGTGTGGCTTTTCCTTGTTAGAGGAACCCATTGGAAATCATTAGTGGAAATATTAGTAGGAAAGGCTAATGGCTTTAGTTGTTCATATGCATCAGTCACCGGATATTTCAAAGGCTGTTACCTGGAGTACTGTTAATGTAATTTGCAGTACTTTATTTGATGCTGTCAGCCCCCTCAGATTTGCACAATATGGTGAACAGCAGCAGCTCCGTCCGTGCCGGCTTGCGAGGGCCGAGCATTCAGCTTCCCCATCTCCAGCACGAGCTGCCTTTCTCCTCTCTGACAAAGCGCCGTCAAAAGGAGGATGAGGATAATCGCATCCGTGAGGGAATAAGAGACTCACTTCGAGCGTGCTGATGTATAATACTATTTCCAAAGCAATTCATCCATCAAAACTAATCAGCGTAAGCAGTGTGCAGGACCAGCAATCTCAAAGCCAGTGCTTTCTGCGGGAACGCTTGGAGACCCCTCCGCTGGAGCAGCATCCCCTCTCTGAGATTTGGGGATCTTGTGCTAACTGAACCCGTGCTGAGATACGAGGGGTCCCTGCGCAGAAGCGCTAAGTCTGTGCTGGGATAAATGCTGCAGCTGTGATCACGGAGAAGTTATCTCCCCTTTCCTTCTACATGACTGCCGCTGAAAAATGATGCTCTCGCTATGCATACAGATGTTCAAAGAAAGACTTCACCACTTGCGTATTACGATAGGCTTTCTGAACGTGCTCTCTTAATCCCATGATGAATCTAATCAGATGGCTTTTGATGAAAGCAAGAAGGGTTT
>RSEF01000004.1:40440353-40472895 GCA_003993805.1 Himantopus leucocephalus | reverse complement strand
CCTGGAAGCTGTAAGAGCACAGCATATTTGTGCAAGTTAAAAAATACTGTTTTTCTTAGGAAAAATAACATCCTTTTGAAAAGTGCAGTTAGTTGAAGAAGTCATGTAACATGCATATAAGATCTTTCAGACCAATGTTACCCCCAGACAAAGTGTTTCTTCATCAATACAGTGCTAAAATAGCATCACTGCAAAAGTTCAGCAGCCCAGTTTCAAGAACTAAAGACAGATAATGGTTACTGTTTCAAGACAAGTAGAAGCAAAGTCTGCTTGTGTCAATCAGTATGAAAATGTAATTTTATTTAGTGCAACAGAAATCAATTTTTCTCCTAGGATCTAAGATATCAGAAATTAAGCTGAGTGTGTGATATTTAGTTATTCGTATAACTTCAACTGAGAAAAGCACAGTTCACATGTTTGTTATTTATAATTCCTTTTTTGTTTTGCTTTACTGCTCAGAAGTAGGAAGCTTACAAAGCTTCACAGCGGCAATGAAGTCTTACTCCAATTCAGACTTTCTTTTGTCGACCAGGAGATGGAATCAATGCTCCATCAGATCCATCATTAGTATCACTAAAGCACACTCAATAAAAGGAAGAGCACTAAACCGGAGGTCTTTAAACATTTTTTTTTTTAAAAAAAAAGGAAGTTTTTCTCATCAGTTGCCTTTCCTAGAGAAGCAGCAGCACATAAACTACACCAGACCCTCATTCAAACAGTCTTCTGCTCTCCAAAAATATCTATCTGTCCAAGCCTTTTTCAGCATCATCTTGCAGTCCAGAGGCACCCAGGTCCTCAACTTTGGACTAGAGGCTCTCACAAAACAACCCAAGTCTCTCTACTGCAAACAAACTAGGGGTCCTGTGCCTTCATGCTGCCCTCCCTACACATTCCCCAGCTGCATTTTCTGGACTCTCATACCACACAAGAACCTGCAGGGAGCATTAAGTTACCAACAGCAGAACAAGTCTTAGTACCTGTGGCACGGGCAGACCCCCTGCCCCAAGGGGTGCTCAGCCAGTCTAACCAGTCACTAGCACACAGGGCACTAACCTTGGGGGTAGGAGACCAGCAGCAGGGTGCTGGAAGAACAGGGCTGCTCCACTGAGGCGGGCAAACCAGGATGCACAGGTTACCATGCCACAGCAACTTCACCAGTGTAGGGCACACTGCCAAGCAACACAAGCAGAGCAGGGTTGGTGGCAATAACAAGTCCCAGCAACCACCAGACAAACATGCAAGGATAAAGCAAGTCCCAGGGCAAGCTAGTAACTATGGTGAGCAAATAGCGTGGAGGCTGGAGGCACCAGGAGAGGTTGATGAGGGTAATTAGAGTCTATTAGCACCTTCACACGCTGCCAGCTGGCTCTCCTTCTCAGGCTGGTTTGAGTCAAGGATTTTATCACTGATCTATGAGCCACAGTAGACACTATGGTTTCTGAAATTTGGACTGCATTTTGTGAGTTAAAAGAGTTTTTACTTGTAATAAATATTTCCATCAGGCTTCTTCTTACATCCTGACCGGTTTCTTGCCCTCATCTTTCCTGAAAGGTGAGCATCCATTCCCTGCCAGCATGCGCATGCTCCTCCCCAGCATGCAGCAAGGTCTGCCTGATGGTGACCATAAAGTCCTGTGCCCTGCCCAGGGCTGTAGCCGTGATGGCCGTGAACCGTGGTGGGAAACCCTCTGTCATAGCATCCGTCCAGGGGATGGGGCAGCCCTGCAGGATGCAAAGCATCCCATGCCTCTGTCGAGGTCTGCTTGCTGAACAGGTCTTGGCTAAATGAGGCTCAGCTCTTGGGCCCCACCGAGCCCCCACGCTGCTGCAAAAATGCAAAAAATCCACTGCTTCTTGCTCTGAAAATAGACCTGTACCTATTTTGATTGCTGCCTGAGTGAAGGACGTTTTAACCGTGCCCGTATTTGCAGGGCATTTCACCAGCTGTGCTTCCTCTGTGGAGATTCTGCTTCCCTGGGGTGGCAAAGGACACCTCTGTGGCGTGGAGAAAGCCACTTCGGGTTTTCCTCCAGATTAAAGGTTATTTGGGGCAGAGATATTTTGGAGATGCTTCCTTGCTGACCATTTCTCTCATAACAGTTTTATTCATAAATGTGTGTGTTGACAGACGCCCAGCTGCGTGTGCTGGGGGATTATCACATACCCCCGGAGCCGGCACAGCCCTCCGCACGCTGCTGCGTCTGGCAGGGCTGCAGCTGGGTCCCTGCCGGTGGAGTAAGAGAAGTCTGCTTTGTCTCTGTAGATAAAACAAGGTGGCAAGCTGCTGGGCCACCGGGCAGGCATTTGTTTATGCAAGTGTTAAGATAGGGTGAGTCCTTCCACCCTTTTCCACAGGTCCCAAACTGTCTTTGTTTACTGGCTGCTCTGGTCACTCAGCCACTGCCTATCAGTCCCACCCGTTTGCCAGCACTATTTTCACCACGGCTGTAGGGTTTCAGAGGGGTTGGAAACCAAACGCCACAGTGCCGCAGCGATGGAGATGCTTACAGAGCCCCAAAGAGGAGAGTTAGCGTTAAGGAGGCAGTTGGAGCCAGCGAGTGCCCGGTGGACACATCCGAAGCAGCCTCTGCGCTCTCAAACCTTGGCGGGGAGATGCCCATGAGCCAAACCTCGGGCAGAGCGAGGGCTGGGCGCTGGGGCCACCGGGACAGTGGGAAGAAAAGGGAGGTTTTGTCAGCACCGCACAGAGCGCAGTTTCATCCACACTGACCCCAGCGGACAAAGAACAAAAGGCGGCAGATGCCAAGCTGCCTGTGGAGCCTTCCCATGACGGCCGGCATGGCTGAGTAACGCTCAAAAAACCCAAGAGGCAAACAGTGATAGGGGCTGTTTATCTTTTTATTATAAATTTAGTATGAATGACCAATGGAAAAGTCACAATGGAGTACCAAGAACGTTTTATCAAAATTTTAGCAGCATTTAAACAGTAATAGATTCCCAACCTCCTCCGGGCACCCCTTGCCCTTTGCCTCCCACCCATGAAACAGTAACTTTCACCCAAGTGTGCTTTCCAAAGCCGTGCAGGGGATATAGCTAGCCATTTCCCCCTGAGCTGCCGTGAAAAAATCTCATCCCAAATGCTGGTTACCACACAACCTCCATCCACGCAGGGCCAGGCTCCCGTCCCCTCCTCACGGTCAGCAGCACAGCGGGAGGCTGGCAGGCTGTGGCATGGGACAGGATGTGCCGGGGGGGACCCAGCATCTGCTCACATCCTCGCCGTGCTCCTCACGCCAGCCCCTCTGCGGGTCACCACTCCTGCGGGTGCCCATACCTTCAACCACAAAATCTAAGTCCGTTTCCTACCCACTGCTGCCCTTCGCTTCTGTACGCAGGGGTGCTGTGCCCCCACGGTCCCACTCCTGCACCTGAGAATGTGTGGCTGTGGCTGGATGGACAGAAAAAGGGGAGACTGATGGTCCATTCTCCCACTGGAATTGACAGCAGGGCAACCGGGAGCTGGGACTGAAGGGGAAGGGTAGACGGTAAGCAGTGACTTACTTCAAATTCAAGCCACAAAATGAAGTTGGTCTACTATCAGCTAATGTGGAGAACCGTGGTCTGCCTACTAAGTAACGAGAACTAACTTTTTTGTGTGTGCTTTTTTTTTTTTTTTTTTAAAGTTACATTACTAAATGTTCCATATNACTATCTCAGCCTCACTGGCGGGAGCTTGGTGAAAACAACATTGCATTAGAGGTGGGAAAACACAACACACGTCCACACGTGTAGACAACAACATAATATCGGCAAGCTATTCCCCTGCTTCTTTGGTACTTCCTAAACTTTCTTATCCAAAATATATATAAGGGAAATGCACCATTTAGAAGTTACTGTTTGTTAAGTATTTACGCAGCCATAACCAGCACGCTATGATACACAAAGATCAATATGATATGAACAAAGTTATTTTATGAAAAGCACTTCTGCACATTTTATTTTGTTCCAGTATCTTAATAGCTTTAAAAAAATTCATGTTACACAGTCCTGTACCTCGCTTCTTCTTATATCAAATGGACAAGAAACATTTCCTAATCCATACTCTTCTTCAAAAGATTAAAAAATTGCCACCAAAATGATACACTATGTACAAATTTTACTAAATATTAAATTCTAGGCAATTATTTTCACCCCACTGATAATATAACTTAGGTATTGTTACCTACTATATGCATATATATTTCTTTACTATATAAGAAATGGCACCACATCACCATGTCACCAATATGACACATTGTTATGTACAGTAGATAAGAAGTTAGATATGGAAGATGGATCCTCTCTGACTGGTTCTTTCATGGGAACGCTTCTCCCCTTGGTAGTAGCTTGGCCGTTTCCCCTTTTCCCAGCGGAGGAGGCTCTTCAGACGTAAGGCAGGATCCCGTACATCAGCAGCGCCATCACCCCGGCGCTGAACAAGCCGGCCACTGGCACAGTCACAAACCACGCCAGGAAGATGTTGCGGAAAAGGCGCCAGTCGACAGCTTTCTTGGAGCGGATCCAGCCGACGGCTACCACAGAGCCGACCTTGGGAGCGCGGGGAAGAGAGAGAAAGACAAAATGTGAGGGGTAGCTCCGAGCGCCCATAACATGCCCACGGCCACACCAATGCCAGTCAGCTGATACCAAGCAATGCTGAGATAAAGGAGCCCCTGATGATGACGATGGCTCTGTTCTGGTGGGGCAGGAGGCGGGCGACACTTCCAGGGTGCTTTGACCTTTATTTTTCAATGATCTCCTGTTTATCATGGGTCTCGGGGTCAGCCAAAGGAGAATAAATACAGTTGGGGGGGGTTCTCTGCCCTGCTAGCTCCTGGACCAGCCATGAGTGCAACCAAGGCAGCCCTCCACCCACCCAGTGCCTGACGCAGTGTGTAGGGGAGAGGGCACGCGTCCACCAAGTCTGGCCAGACTGTGGGCTAAATCATGAAAGCACCTGGAAAGTTGTTTTTAAGGCTCCGCTGGAGAGTGTGGCATGGGGCAGGTTGGGATAGCTAGTATGGTTCCCATCCCACCTGCCTGTCCTCTTGTTGGTTTGGGATGTCCTGTCTGTTCACTCAGCAGCTGCTGAACCTCTGCAGCTTATAGCCTGGCATATGGAGCTGACTGCAAACAGTACCTATATATTTCAACACTACAGGCTATAAACAGGACAGCAACGGCAATGTAAGCAGCTGAGCCACCCTGTAACGGCGATGGTAACTTGGCAGGGGACAGACAGACAGACAGGGTAAGGTTAGACCCAGTGCAGCAGCCCTACATCAAACTCATCACACGGAGGAAAACCAGCCCTTGTGGACCAGCCAGCCAAGCAAAGCATCCAGAGCTCAAACCCTCCCTGTGGACAAAGACATCAGCCTGATGCTACAGGGCATGTAAACTGCATGGACATCAAGAGATCTGGCTTCAGGTGGGGAACGCATAAACCACCAAAATATCCTTCGAAGGCACTGCTACCAGGGCAGCTGGGTAGGCCAGTGTTTTTGAAGACAAAACATACCGCAGCATGGGCAAAGCTACAACCTTTTCTTCCTTCAAATATATTTTCAGTTAATAAGCTCGGGTATAAACAGAGCATATTATTTTTTAAGAAAGAACTGGACTGAGAAAAACATTTCCAGTGAAAAATTATGCAAAAACTTCAGAAACACTGCATTTTCTTTTTGCCCTGGAAGTGGCCCTCTGTGCTGTTAAGAAAAACACATAAATCAGTGCAAGCCTATTTGAAGCACACGGTAAAGCAGCAAGAAATGTGGAAGGAATATCCTGTTTCGAAGGAAAGGAAACTCCAAAATGCAGCTGGACTTGTGCTCCCTGAAATGCCATCCCTGCTTCCTCTTCCCTGCTTGTTTTCTTATTGGGAGCATCAGTCCCTGCCAATAGAAGATGGGCTGCTCCCCATGCGCGGAGCCAGGAAAATGATAAACGCTGGGAGGACAGGGAAGCAGGGAGATATAGGACGGGGGTATCAATTCCTCATCTTTTGTTAACACCTATTTAAATTCTAATTACTGCTTAACATTTATGTTTGGAGAAAAGAGTTATTTGTGGAAGACCCTGTAACCGTAGGGAAATAAGACTCTCAAAAGTGCCTGTGACAGAACAAGGGAAAACTAAATTTGATATTCTAGGACTGAAAAAGCCTTGGTCTAAAGCTTCATCCAATAAATAAATCTGTTAAATAATATTTAATCTGAATACCCTTTGAGTGGACAATATGCTATTCTGTATTTAGGAGGTGCGAGTGAAGAGGAACCCCACGCTTCTGACTCTGTCAAAGAACTGACACAAAGAAACAGCATTTGGTTTTTCAGCAGCTCAGCTGTTAAGCTCTGCTTTACATTTTGCACGTCCTTAGCATCCGTCTGTCATGCTTGCAACAAGAAGCATTGCTTATTGAGTGAGCCTGAAGTCTACGTACGGTAATCTCCGAGTCCTTCCTGAAATTTAAAAGGTATCAGCAATGATGGCATTGGTAATCTGTTTTAAACATTATTAAAGTTTAGTTTATTAATAGTGATTTTGATGGACTAGAGGTTAGGAGAGTAGCTAAAACTTGGGTGTAGGAACACTACACCGTCTGCAGAATTTCAGATGATATCTACATTGAGATTGGTTTGAAACCAGTGCAGTTTGCCTTCAGTATGCTCTGCTTAAAGCATTACAGAAATGCTTTCGGGTGTCTTGTTCCTGTGCAACGGCGTATTGTAACAACACACAGAACATGACAATTCCATCACGGCAACACAGAGGATATTTTTCAAAACCCCAAAATCATAATTGCAAACCGCAGCTGACAGTACGACCTCAGCAAAGTTGCTTTTGCACAGAAAAAGCATTTAACTCCCGCACTCTAATTGTATCCATATGTGAATACGTTCAATCTGTTACAGCTGAGAAATGCCTGTTTATTTCTACACCTCATATCTTAGAATAAATAACGTGCACTATGTGTAAGATTCCATATGATCATTTGCCTACCTGGGTAGCAGAAAGGCAAGGTATGCATTCACACCGCAGCGGTTTTTCAGTGCTAAACCCCAAGGGAGGTTGAACAGGTGCAGGCAGGGCAACGTGGCTACCGCGTTCAGACTCACTAATTCCTTTGGAGGCTCAAAAGGTTAGGTCTTTCCCTCAGGCCCTCTTGACTTGGAGGCCTTCAGAGGGACTTTCCTCTCCCCTTTGACTCATGGTAAAGCTGCCGGGCTGTAGATTTAGGACAGGCATACTGTGCGGTGGCTACCTCGTGCAGACCAAAGCCTCTGATTTAGGACTGAATGCAACTCCCGATCTGAGAGGGCTTGATGAAACTCTCTCGGAAGCTAATTCATTTCTTCCTGCTACCAATCTCCAGTTTGCCACCATAACTGCTCTAAGACCTGAAAACTGATGCTCAGAGCTTTCCTTCATACTTGGTCTCCATTTTTCATTACAGTCTACTGTTTCACCTCGAAAAGGTCTCCCTCCACCTAAGGTCTTTCACGCTGCTCCTTCTTTGCCATCGGTTTTTCAAGTTGCTGCACGTTCAGTTGACTGACACCCCTTCGGCAGGGCTCCCACTTTAGCAAATGCTATTTTGCTGTGGAGCAAATGTTGGGGAAAAGAATAATTCCCACTGCCTGATGCTAGAGGCTTAGGATCAGGCTCACCTTGAACCTGTTTTCTTTTTGATTTCTACAGCAAAATAATTTTCCTGCTGATTTTTAAGAAGGCATTTCTGTCTCAATGGCTGACAGCACTTTCAGAAAGGCATTTTCCCAAGGAATAAATGATATATAATAGTTCTTTTATTCCTTCATCGAGGCTTCAAAGAAAATAAGGAATAGATCCGTTACAAGTGTTTGCTTTATCTTGTGTTAATCACTTAGGATCTTTCAACTCAGGATCTCATTTTGCTGAAACACAGAGTCAGTTATAATAATGTGACATCCTGGAACAGTCTAATCCTATTGTGAAGTGAATCTTCCCATTAAGGATGATCCATCTAATGAGATACAGCAAACTACAGGGAGCAGACACAGACTAACCACATTAACTGCTTTTATGGAAGTATTTTTAAAAAAGAATCATTTTGCTCTGCATTTAGAAAAGATCAAGCTTTTAACTGCGTTGAGTCAATGAATACCTCCTAATGCCACCCTCTCATTAGCTTATGGCTTCCAAGACATTTTCTTTTTAAATGTAGTCTATTTGTCTGCACCAAAGTGTAATTTCTCTTTTACGACAGTTGGCTAGAAGTGCTTCAGGCACACAACTGGGATAATCAAAGCTGTATTATTCTCCCTGTCAAATTCTTCATCACACGTTTGATATACCAGTCAGCTTAAAGGGAGGCGGTTTCAGGATAGCATTTTTAGAAGTGGATCACATTGTTATTATTTTTCCCCCTCCCTACTTGATTCAGAGGAACCAGAGTTTGGCCAACGCCAGGAAATCTAAACTGCCTTTCAGAGCAGCTCAGTCTTGGCTGCTTCTCAAAGAGCTCTACAGCAGAAGAAAGAAATGATTTTGCAATAGAGGAAGGCTTTCTGAAGAAATGGTTTTCACTAGAAAAAGGCCAATTGAACCAACTTGGGGCGTTTTGCAGGATGTGTGGATTTCATTGACTCTTTCACTGGAAACGAGGTCAATGTCACAGGCAAGGATGCCCGGCTTCTTGCCAGCCCGCCTGCCACCCCGTGGAGCAGTTAGCCCCGAAAACCTGCCAGCCCCAGCCAGAGCTGGAAGGGTTCCAAGGTCCCTAGGGTGCAGTAAGGAATCTTACAGGATCTGGCTCTTTGTAGGGCTTGGTGATATGTCCCAAAGCAGAGGGGCTTTGCTGCTCCGGGGTCTCTGATTTCAGAGGGGCTTCCCCAGGCCCTGCCAGAGGGTGAGGAACACAGAGGGCTCTGCGTGTCCAAGAGCTTGGGAGTCCATGGGGAAGCAAAGGAAAGAAAGATGGGATATTTGACTCAGGAATTTCCTGGGGAACAAAATTCCAAATTCCCACTATGTTCTTCCAGCAGCGTAAATGTCCACATGCTCCCTGTTGCCTACGAGCAATATAAATATCTTCTTGCACAGCATATCATATAACAATTAATTTCTGCTCATTACCCAGCCTATATCTGTACTTCAAACTGGTCTTTTTTCCAAAAAAAAAAAAAAGCCAACAACCTTGTTCAAAGAACTAATTACAAGGGCCGGATTCTGTATTATAATGCACAAAAGTGAGGACAAGTTGGTTTAAAAGAAGAGAGACATTAAAATATTAGCTTAATGATGTAGCAGTTTTTTTCATACAGGTGGCTCTAAAATAAATGTAACTGGGATCACACAAACTACGAGTCTACATTATTGTAATACGTCTATATTAGTTCAATACGATCACATAAGGGTGAAAGATGTTCCAGACTTTTGTGCAATTACTTATAATGCTGACTTTGCTTAGCCATACCGGCTTATTTTGCGATCGATGTCTGCACAGCGCATCGCATAGTGAAGGCAATCTGCAACAATCAGTATCTCTCGTATTTTGTTATGGTTTGTCCTAGTGATGTGATTTACTGATGTGATCACTGCAAACTCCAATACCTTGCAATGGGTGGAGCTTATTGGAATACCCACATTTGAGGCTACAAGTACCGTTAGCGCACACATTACTTCAATGCAAAATCCACTGTGAAGAAATAAAAAAAAAAAAGATAGATGGAAAACCTGTAGTAAAAGAGTTATATGCAGGAAATCCCATGCCATGCACTTATCAAGAAAGTGAAGTATAAATGATGAATGGTGCGCAGCCTCTGAACAAGGGAGAAACGCTACCTGACCAGGTTCAAATGGCACCGTCGGAGGAAACCAGGTTCTTCCTTGTAATTGGTTGCTTTAAAATTGAGGTCACATTTTTGTAAGTGCTGTTTTTTTTCTTAAACATAGCTATGGAGTTCACGCTGTGCCCGATTGCAGCGACTTTACTGTGACAACTCTAATGCATTTTTTGGAAGCCTGATTGTTTTCCAGTGTCGCTGGCACGACTGAGATGCACTGATGCACCTCCGCCTAACCATCCTCCGCAAGCGGCTGTTTTGCCCTCGCCGTGCCATTATCCGCTGGCTCGAGCAGCGCAATTTTAAGATGAATAGTCCAGACTGCCTTGACTGCAGTCGCTGGGCAAAGGCATACCTTGCAGTGTGTAGTACTGACAGGAAGTCCAACATTGGAAGCTACCACAACTGTGAACGCCGAAGCCAACTCAATAGTGAATCCACTGCGGGAAGCATAAGAAAACACTTCACAATCACTCTTTGCATCAGCTCGGACTGATACCATGCAGCGTGCCAAAGTCTTACCCGTTTCTTCTTTCGACTGTTTTATCTCCGACTGATTTTTGTCATAGGAATAAGTTAAGAGAACAAGGAAGGGCTGAATAATGGGAACGGCACAGGCCAGTCATCTGTAGTAACCCAGCTGCACGGCTCATTGCATCAGGGACTTCTACTCTACGCTGTGGTGAATCATGCCTAATTAGTAATTCAGTTAAGCACCAGCAGAGGTCAAGTATGCATTGAGGATGAAAATTACTGTAATAAATACATATGGTTTTAATAGTCTGAAGTGCACTGGGGAAGCCACTGTAATCTTGCCATTTCGAAATGCACCTTCTGCCGCGTTAATTAGGTCATCAGCAGAAGACTCCGTTCATGTAGACCTCTATGCCTCAAACGCATTCAGTATTAGTTTACAGGGTTATCTTTCTTCCTTTCTCTCTTTCTTTCTCTCATTCATTCTTTTTCTAATTCTTTCTCTCTCTCCTTTTCCTCCTTTTTTTCTTTCATTTTTTAGAAAGACGGAGAAGTCGAAGCCAAGTTATCATTAATATCAAACCACAGCAAATCCAGCAAACTGCATTACAAACAAAATACTGGAGCAGCAATTTCTCAGATTGGTTCACGGACATAGTTCACACAACTGTAAAGACAACTGTGCACCTACCTTGATGGTGTGATTGGAGTGAGGTCTTTACCCATGGTCTGGATAACTCTTCTACCCCAGACCCAGAGACCAACACAGATCCCAACACCTCCATAAAACAGCAGCCAGACAGGAGTTGACGCTTCTTGCATCACACCACCTTGCTCGTAGATAAGCCAGAGCGCAACAAGGGGACCAATTGCATTGCTGGAGAAACAGAAAAACATCACCTGAGTTATAAAAATGCAGATAACTGCCTTGAAAGAAGTCTCTTATTTTCTGCGTGATTTTTCTTCATCGTGCGTGCAGCACTGCTCTGACTTGACCCTACAGGCAACACCCTTTCTCGCTTGGAAAGGCTGCAGCAGAGGACTCTTATCACGTTGCTTTTTCAGTTGTCACTTCATCACTGATAACTATAGCGAATGCTGAAAGGAATTTTTCTTTTACAAATCGTTTCCTGAAACGTCAGTTGGTCATTATGTCTGTTCCAGGACAAAACCCAGTATTTTCTGTACTGCGCTGAAATTATCTCAAAATTTACCAGTTCAAGAGCTCTGCATCTTTAAAGTTCAAGTATTAAATTAGCTCTTTTTGTCAAAGAGGGAAATTAATGAACAAAATTACCATTGCAGACCAGAAGATACAAATATAATCTAGTCTGACAACCTGTAACGTTTAGAGATATCATCAGAGTGCAGCCAGGAAGGTGACTTAGTCGTGTTTAAACGTGTTGTAGAGCTAGTTGGACTGGATCAGAGAGGACTCCTTGGTGACACAGAGCTGGCGTAAGCCCTTTTTGCTACCCTGCTGCTGCTATGTAGAAAAACCCTGGAAGTCAGCAACACTGAAGTCCCCACTCGAAATGCAGGTCACCCAATATTGGTGGCTGGAGTCTCCAGTGCCTGGAGTGAGATTTCTGACTCTGTTTATTCTAAAGAAGCATCAAGTTTCTAGGCATGAGAGTTAGATGAAAAACTTGAAAGCTGGTGTCCAGTTACTTTAGAGGCTTAAATACTAAAAAGCAGATAAGAACTTTGACATCCCTTTTTTTTTGCAGCTCTTTTGCTAAACTGAGTAGCTGCCTGCCCTGCTGAGCAGTATTTATCCACAACCAAAAAAGCATAAGAAACAAGGCAGCGCTGCACTTACATCTAAGTAATCACGAGAAGAGCAGAGCAAACCTGTCCAATGTCATTCAAAAAGTCTGAAAACCAACAGGAAGCTCCCCTCTTTGTAAACTGATAAGGAGAGCGGGTCGCAGCGAGCGCCACAGGCAGGACCGACAGCTATGCTTGCCCTGCAGCCAGGGCCAGCTAAATTTAGTTCCTGGTCTTGCTCCAAAGCACACAAATGGAGTAAGGGCCAGTTTTAACGTCAAATGTTGTGCAAGCCACTGTAACCAACAGTTAATTATTTACTTGAATCCCATCTTTACCAGATCTGAGGTGCTAGGGGCTTCTTTACCAGATCTGAGGTGCTAGGGGCTGAGTGCTAATTGCCAAGAGACGAGGGTCTTCAGCATTGCACAGTTCGGTGCATCTAAGCAACACAAGACCCTCTTCTTTCTTCTGATCCTTGCAAAATCAAGCTCTGAACCCTGAGAAGCAATCCTGGAGCAAAGTAACGGGGAAGGAATCTTCCCTTGTAAACACACACAACAACATTCAAGCTGCGAGGCAAACAAAAGTACTTAAAAATGCTCTTTGATATAAAAAGGAATGAATAATTCTTATGGATTTTGAGACAGACGCTGGAAATAAATTAGTGAACTAACACAGATAATAAAATCCAGTGGGTTTGAAGACACTGGGTAGTGTGATGAAGAACTAAATACACTTCAAATAAAGAGTGATTTCCACTAGCAAAAATACTTTGAAATTCTGGTCTGATACTGTGCCTGAGTATGCATTTGATTTGTTGAGTTTTTGCGTGAGTGAAAGGACAGTATGTGAAAAGTCCTTAGTGCCTAAATACAAGAAGTATTTTACCTTCAAGGAAGAAGAGATTCTTGATTGATGCATTTTTAATATTTTTAAGTCAAACCGCAACTTCCTGGCCAGTGTTTTCAGGTGTGGAATAACTTACTTGCACATTTAAATGCCTTATTGTGCATAGAAAAAGAAAGGTAATTTGCTGTACCTTCAACTGATGGATGCAGAAGGCTGGATAAAGGCAACTAAAACTTTGATAAGATGCATAAAGGGAAAACTGATCATCCCTTCTTATAGTGCTGTATGACACGGGGACAACCTCCCTGTTGAAAATAACAGGTATGTTTGGAGCGAGCCCAGGCTCTGATTCCTGACTGTTCTAAAGAGATTACGGATGGATATTTGTCAGTCCTAATGTAAATGGGAAGACAGAAATGGCTTCAAAAACTACAGCAGCAAACTATGCTCTTTTGTACCAAAATCCAGTTTTAATTATTTGCAAATGCTACACCTCTGTGAATCAACTAAGCTTAATCCTCAAAGAAAAGGTTATTTTCTTATTTGTGGCAACAGAAGGCAAGGCAAAACTCTGCTGACTTATGCTCAGCCTCGGAGGATGTGAATGGCTGATGCTGCCCAACAGATCAGAAGAGATGACACTGGTGCTCACAGAGGCAGCGCTTCTGACACCTTCCCTGAAGGAAAAGAAAGCAGAAGAGCACTGGATCCATATATGCTTGGAAAGGCAAAAAGGTAATTAACTGGATTTTCATTTGTGGATATCTGCACCCCTGGTTATCTATACCAGAGAGACATTTTTCCTCTCCCTGTAAATCACGTTTAACGTGACTTAAACGTTCAGCTCCTAGGGACAACAGCATCTCCCAGCCTGAATACCTGCAAGTGGCTACCAACAGCCAGCAAACGGGCAGTGGTGCACAGCCAGCGGCTCCAATCTATCACCATCATGGCTCTTCAGAAGGCTCCTTCAGCTTCTGGATTTGTTCAGTAGGTCCAGTCCCAGGGGCTTGTGGTATCAACTCTTCCTATGCTAATGGAGAACAGTTCTAGAAGAAGCTGTGATGCCTGTCCCACCACAAAACTGCCAAAAGCTCACAATGAATGTGTCTGACTCATGAATTGCAAAGACTAGGATCTTGGTACTGCATACATCAGCTTTGAGACATTACCACGACCATGTGCAATCAACCATCCTTGGGACTAGGAAGAATTCATCGGTAGAAGACAACCAGTCCCAACAGAAGAGTAAGAGAGAAACAACACATCAAAAAAAAGGCGTTGTTAGATAAGACACTTTGCTTTGAGACCTTCTGCGGTTATCAGATGTCTCCTACATCTGACTGACTAAGCAGATGAACCACGAGGACACTGGCTAGACTGGGATGTGGCTTTCACAATATTTCCCACCGGTTCTCTCTCATTTGACTCCAGACATGACAAGCAGGAAAGCAGACCTCAAATCTTCCATGCATTTGGCTAAGACTCATTTCACAAGTCTATTTTCAAGAACTGATTTTCTCTTACTCTCCCACGCAGCTCTTTTACTTGCCTTACCTAACTGTCCTTTGCGCTGGAACTCCCAAGTCTTGTTCGTGGTAGTTTAGAGGGAGAAGAAAAAAGCCAGAGAAGGTCACCCAGGGGCTCTGAACCCCAATCCCCATCTAGCTATGTGTAAAACTGCCATTAGGTTCCTATGTAATTGAAGTGCTTTCAAAGATGTTACCATATTATTTAGCTATTGGGTTTAAAAGCCAAGATAAGCTACTCCTGTCATGGTATTACTTTAGTTTTGTTCATCTAACACACATTTTTTTCACTGAGCACAAGCGGATGACCATTACGAGTTAATTTTAGGATGAATTTATAAAATGGTATGGCATAAGAAGCCTAACTACCTGAGCGTACCTGTCGTGAAGTCTATTCTCCATGTCCACTATTTTTCATCATCTCTGCCTGGCTCTGCCAGCCCTGGTTACTCGCAGGGCACAGGACTTCACCGCAGGGGTGGTGCGTAGGGGCTGTTTGCCTTCCCTAGAGGCGCGATACAGGATTAAATGCCATCTACAGCAATGCTCGTACTTGCAGACGCGTGTCACAGTGGTTCAGCGAAGTGCTGCTGAGTGTTTCTGAAGTGCTGTCTGACCCTCATGATGATTTCTCTAGTTCTCTTGACTAACGTGAACTGGCACAACTTCTCTTTTTCTGCTCACTTGTGCCAGTTGAGAATCTGTCCGGCACCATTTATAAAGCTGTTGTGAAAGATAGCATTTGACAGTGAATCTGAACTATAAATAGAGTTGGCTTCTCCTCTCCCCTGTGAGACAGATAGTATTACCAACAACCCCCCTACACACACATACAGCTATCAGGAGACAGGCTTAGAAATTACAGTTTCCCATGCACACATACACAAGCAGAGATTTTTAGGCACCTTTGGGTCACAAGTCCAGGCCCTTCTCTGGAGGAACAAGGACTACAACCTACAATCTGTGGGGTTTATTTAGTAAAAATTAAGGGTTTTCAGTAATGGAAGGATGCCATCAACTGACTGTTCTGTCGCCAAATCCCATCAAACTTGTCATAATATTTTATGAACTAGCAACACTGCTATTACCTCTCTACTTATTTGAGGGAAGTAATGAGTTGCTCAAAAATAAGATTTAATTGTATTTGAATGCTTTGCTCTGAATAAGCTTGGTGTTATAATCCACAATCTACAGGCTACTTGATGACCATGCTTTGATTCTCTGCTACCTGAAAAAACAGATTGTGTTTTAGTCACTTCTTCTAGTTGAGTGAAAGAAGCTTGACACATACATTATCACTGATTAAAACTGAATGACGAGCAAAATAGACATCTGAGAAATCTATATTAGGCTTCCAGTATTACAAATATAATTACAAAATCCCCCGTCATTTGACTATTTCCCAAACCAGGATTTCACAAATGAACTTTTCACTGGGAAAATAAGTGGGATGATATTTCTGAATATGCTGCAGTTATGCCTGGAGACATCACCCCGTTGAGTAAGGGTGCAAGGAAGATACGCTCACATGTACCGACAGAAAAAAAAATGTCCTAATCTCCAGAGATCTCAGATTACTGACAGAGTTTTATCCTAGTTTCAATAATCAGACAGTTTTGAAATAGTGCGTGTACCATAGAACAATAGAAGTGTGTCAGAGCTGTGCTCTGTGAAGTGCAAGCTTTGGGTGCGTTCATGAGTCAGGAAGGCTACTTATTTCTTCCTGCAGCTCATCGCTGTGTACTGTAAATGCTGGCCCTGAAATCCCAACTCCCTGGGCCCTGGAGGGCTGGGTCCATCGTCCCCCTCACCCACCACCAGCATCAGCCTTCCCCTGGCAAGCCCTGTCACAGGAGGATGGGAGAGGGGTTCCCACGCCCTCCAGAGACCCCCTGTTTCTTACTGCTCTTCTCTCGCTTCCCTGCGTGGCACAACAAAGGTGCCACATACCTGCACAATTAAGGACACATGAAGATTCAAATCTCCCTGGGACATGGGCTGCACTTTCAGGATGGATGGCTATTTAAAAAGGGAAGAAATCAGATTTCAGGCTGCTATCAGTAACTGCAATGGACAGATTAGCTTCCTAAATATTCTAAGTGATCTTGACTGCAGCTCTCAGGGAGGAAATAAGAAACACTAATTTTGTAATCCAGCCTGATTATAGCTCCTTTAGACTCCTTATTTAGCCAGGAGACTGAATCCCACTAAGCTCTGTGTGTGCAGTGAGATACTGGCCATGTTCGGGCCCTTCCCTGCTTTAATCCCACTGCATTTGCTTTAGGAAGAGGGGAAAAGGTGAGTCCCACTGCTGGTTGTGTGCTCCGCCCTAAAACTCCAGTGAAATCTGTAGGGAGGTGAAAAGAGAAGTTTCCTCTCCCTGTATTTTAGGCAAGCAGGTATTTCCTAGTTTCACTGGCATTGCTTTGCTTAACAATGAATTCCCTATCTGATGACCCCTTTTTCCTATAATATTGAGGTATGAATACGCAAGGGTAGTCCTGAAGTCCTCCATGTGAAATTTAATTAGAGCAGCCACATTCAAACAATTTATGCAGTGGGAACTCAGCAAAACTGAGATCCCCCGCACAACCATGAAACATCTGCAAGCAGGTTACTCCTCCCTACAGCACGTACCAGCTAAACCTCGGTACCACCTGCACCTTGGCATGCACAGACAGGGGTGGGTGGCATGGTCTGCGGTCACCCTTTTCAGCTGAAGCATCACGGCTCCTGCCGTTGTCACGATAATAAACCACCTTCCTCCATGGCTGGAATCCGTAAGCGCAGGGTAGATGCCTGCTCACACAAGCCAGGGCACGTGGCTGCTCCTGTCATCCCCGGGGTTTCTCCTGTGACAGCAGGAATGATGGCCTGAGGTGGAGAGGGGGGGTAGGAAGGGACAGAAGAGGCTACCCATTTATAGGAGAAGGAATCTGTACGAGAAAAGACTAAACACACGCACAGACAGGTGTGTAGGAGCGCAAGGCTCAGGGTTTTTTCACAGCATAAACAGCAGATTTTAATCAGCAAACTTCACATCAACCTACAGCGTCTTTCCATGGGTCATCCCACTTTGATTGCAATAATTCAAGGAATAATGAGCTCCAGAGGCTGCTTGAGTCAACAAAAGCATTTGCCCATTTGCGTGGATGGGCTGTGGGGCCGACGCACCATTTGCTCATAGCTTTCTCGTTCCCGACCCAAAGCAGCCACAGCCACCTTTGTGCTGAGCACAGGAGATAGCTGTGGGGTTCGCAGTCCTCTCTAGTCATTTCCAAAACGGCCTGCCCAACTGCCCTCATTTTCGGGAACTAGCTAACTCAGACATGCTTCCAGACTTTGAAACACAGCATAACCCCTACAGTTTCAGCAACTCTCCCACTACCTGTGTTTATACAGGTAGGCTGCTGCGGCTGCAGCGCTGAGCTCCAGATCATCACGATTCCTGCTGAACCAACCTATATTTACAGAACATAAGCTCAGTCCAACTCAACCGTCGGTGCATATAATCCCCGCCGGCCAACAAAGCCTAGCCTCCCGGCCTCTGGAAAGCTGGCTCTGAACAAGCATTTAGGAAGCTGGCAGTTCTCCTTGTGTCACGCTCCTGGCCCAGGTCTTTTTTTCCATCCTGCCCTTTTTATTCTCTCGTTGCCCTTGCAATGACCTGACGTGCTCCCTTTGTGCTCGGGTGCTGAGCCAGTGGGACCTGCTCACTTGGCGCCGCTAATTAAGTTCAACAACAACATTTTTTTTTCAGCGGTTCTGTCCCAACACATTTAGTCGGGATTTTAAATTCTTTAGATTTCATTCAGCCCATGTGCCACGATGGTGTCACAAGGCTCTCGGCCCGGCTCAGTTAGTCCCAGCCCTGGAAGGGCTCCAGCATCCTTGACACAGCGCATATAAGCTCTGCAGCAGGGGGGCAGGAGGGGATGGTCTGAACTAAACAGTCACCCAAATAAGGAGTTACCATGACTCCCTGTTTCTTTAACGCACAACTGCCCCGGCCAGGTTCCCTGCTGATGTCAGCCTAAACATGAGCCCTGACTGCTACAAACATCAGCTCCTACAGCAAAGATAGGCTGGTATCTTTAGGATGCTAAAAAGCATCATCTTGGAAGAAACAGGGGTCTAGCTACCCTCATTATGAGTTAGTTCTGCATTGGATGGCAAAATACTGACTTAACTCTTCCAGGTCCAGGGGAAAAACCTGGACAATGAAACAAGGGAGATGTCCATATGATTTTTTGCCCACTAAAGTGCTACCCAAACTATATGGGGCACTTCTGCACTGAGCACTGAGCTGCATCATGGTTCAGTCTGTACCATATGCCTCATGCTTAAATATGCTCTAAAACAGGTCAATCATTTAGCTACCTGCAGTTTTTACTATTTATATTAGCTTTTAATTTTTCTTTCTTTGTTCCTCTTATCTGCTTCTGTCCCTTCAAGGAATACCAGCAAACAGCCTGATGGGAAATAAAAAGAAAACATGGGACAAGAGTTCCATGGATGGGGAACTTCCCCCCCCAGGATGGGGAAGGAAAACATAGGTGACAAGCCCAAAGAAAAAGATGTGGACAACGGAGGTGCTGCCCTAAATACATGAGTGAGGAGCTTAAAACCAAATGCAGAGGAAAGCAGGATTTTAACAACAGAATTCAAGGCTGAGAAATAAAAAATAGAGAAGAAGCTTGACATCAGCACCTAAAACGAGCAGAAGGAAAGTGAATGAAGGAGGGAGAAGCAGCCTTTGGTGGAAGATGGATTGCCAAGGCTTGCTTTCTTACAGAAATGTGGACAGAAAGCCATGCTACTAGCTAGGTTCTACTGCATTATTTTTAAAGCAATGCATTTCTTTTCGAGCTTTGCAGATCTTTATGCAATATGGGAAGAACCAAGAGCCCAGTAAGAAGTCTCCTGCTCTGCTAGACAAAGACCAGCAAAGTGTCTCTGCTACATAATCCACAGGATAGATATCTGCATTCCCAGAGTGTTTTGTCTACTCAACATTTTTGGCATACAAAGGGGTCATGAATTTTTATTGCTTAGCTGGAACTCAGCACAATTGCAAGGATGGGTTCCTATCCAATCCGACACCCATGACAATCTTCTTGCATTTCTACCAGCTTTGACAAAATGAAGCTAACTTCGTTCTTTAGTTTTGCAGTTACATCAATTCAGCTTAAGAAGAGATTTTGGGATAAACAGCATTTAATAAAAACACATGCTTGCTGGCAAATTTGGTAGGATCACTGACAGAAGTAGAGATCTTCAAAACACTAAAGAATATGAATTTTCAGAAAACGATATTCCCAAGGCAACAAGTCAGTCCAAATGCAGAATTCTGGAGAATTAGGCTGTCAGATGCAACAAAGCATACTGCACAGAGTCTAAGCCTTGTCTGTCCAGCTCCTATCGACACCAAATTTGATTTCTGAACTGACTGCATCCTTACAGATCACTTCTAACAAACTCTACTACCCTTGCCTCCTACAGAAAAGGCAAGTGATGCTTGCACAAAAATGTGAGTCCTTCAGGAGTATGTATAAACATCACCTACAGGGAATAAAGGAGCAGGGGCACCTACGGTGATAAGCTGTGAACTTTCTGCAATGGTGTTTCCCAGGGTACATTACAAGAAATATCACTGGTGTTTGTCCTTTTTCCTACATTCCCCTCAGCACTCACTGCTGGCCACTTGCAGAGCATGGGCACCAGCCTCCATGGGTCTTTGCTCTTGCCCAGTGTGCTCAGAGCAGAGGTCCTGATCAACGGAGACCATCTGAGAGGAAAGAAAGTTGCACCACTGCCCTCTGATCCAGAGGATGAGGGGACCCTGGACTCCTTCCCAGAGCCAGATTCCTGCAGATACAAAGGGAGTAATAACAAGAGCGAAGACAAGAAGGCCCTTCAGAAAGCCCTATTCCGAATTCCCAGGACACTGGAGGGATGGGAAGGGAAGAGACATGTTTGTAAGTGTTTTTGAGATGAGCTGCGAGTTAAATCGGGTGGCTGACAAGAGTGAGGAGCAATAACCATTTTCCTTGCTGAGTGGGACAGTGTTTGCCTGGATGCCTAAGGAGGGCTATGAAAGTTATGAGCACTGCAAAGCCCCACTGCAAATGCTGAAACCGACACCGGCAGGGCATGGCTAACACAGCGAGCGTTCAGCGGGACGGGGACTCAGTGTGGCCCCAGCTACAACCCAAATAAGGACTGCTGCTTCAACAAGCAGCTTCTCTGTGGATTTCTCGGGGGACCTTATCATGATATAGGAAAGAGCGCCTACTAAACACCAAGTGGATCTCTCCAGGAGTAGGGAAGAGGCAGTCCAGCCAAATCCTAAAGGAAAAATATGAAATTTTCCCAGGGACGGAGCAAAACCACCCAAACTGCCCTTCAGCCACATACCACTGAGGTGGCGAGGTGCAATAGGGCCCTACAGATGAAGCAATGCTATAAGCAGAGGAGCAATGTGAGTGCAGACGAGGAAGGTATAAAATGCTCCATCCTGAGCCTACATCCTATGTCCTTCGGTCAAAAGTGTTGTCCTTTGTGGAATAAAACACAGCTGAGCCTTCAAAGGGAAAGAGGCTGGCAAACAGTGAGTGAAGATACACTATTTCCCGGGGCTCTGTCCAGACGATGGAGAGCAGAGAGGTGCAGGTAAACAACTGTGACTCGACTAACTTTGAGATTTTGTCAGTTGCCTGAGTCAATATGAACACGAGAGCAAAACTCCTTGGAGGATGATCCTTTTCCTTTATTCCTGGGAAATGATGTTAATGCCACGGGATTTAAGGACAGACACAAGCCAAATGACTGAAGGATGAACTCATTGGCTTCTTCCAAACTCAAGGAGCAACGCAATGGTGACAGTGGCTCTGGATAAAACTCCTGCCATGGAGTACTGCATACCAGAACTATGCCAGGAAATGGGAAGCTTCTTAAATGAGCGCTAGGAGCTGAGCCATAGCCCATGTTCCCTCTCTGCACGGGGCACTCGAATGTGCCCAGGGCTCCTCAGGGGTAGTTCCCTTCATTTTCGTAAGAGAACTGTGGCAGCTGAAGAAGTTGTATGTGCAGTTTATGAACTTCAGTAGGACTTTGATGTTAAGGCTTTTTGCTTTTACAGTGGTTGGGAGTCTCAATGCCTCAAAGCTTGCCAAAATTAAACCTGAATTAAACTAATTACTGCACAATTATTTAGCAGCAAATAAAAAAAGACGTTACCATTGAGAAGAAAATAAACCATAGACTGAGCAGTCCAACTCCTGGAAAGCACCAGGGACATCAGTGTCACAAGCTTTGCAAAACGCAGCCCTAATGATCATCTGCCTGCAGAAATGAATATGCTTTCCAACCGGCCAAGCTGGCAAACCTTGCTCCAAGCACTTAAAGCGTAAAATTGCTGGTTTGTGAGATCTCATCCTCTTACCTGACATCATTACCTCCGTGGGCAAAGGATCCAAAGCAGGCTGTTAAGATCTGGAGGAAGTGGAAAAGTAGATGGACCTGAGACGTGTCTTTCTCTTCCTTATCCTCTTCCACGGGATCAACTGGGGGCCGGTTAGGATCTGCGAGTTCAGAGGCCAACTTCATTTCCACCCCACCTTCCTCCGCCTCGATCTCTGCCTCAGCCACTGCGTTGCAATAGCTGGAGTAGCTGTCATAGCGAACTCGCTTCTTGGAGTAGGAAACAGTGTCACCCACTAACTTCTCACTGTCCTCTGGAGTTGACGTATCCGCTGCCTTAAAGGAGGAATGCACAGGCATGCCACAAATAGCAGCTGTGTAACAAGTGTAACTGTTGTTGCGTCGTAACAGTTTGTAGTTGTTTTCTTGAGTGGGCCTCTCATCGGTGGCCCTCTCCAGGTGTATTTTGTGGAGCAAGTCTTTGTATAAACCTGAGTCCTTGTGCACAGTGTGATAAACGTGGCCATCGCTCCTCATCTGGCCATCGAAACTGAAGGTGCCATTGGAAACAGGTGATTTCACCGAGGTGTGCGTCATTGAAAACGCCCTTCCTAAAAAGGCAGAGATTTAGAGTGCTTATTTCTAAAAAATGTAATACAGAAGCCCCCTCCCTCCCACTTCATGAGACAATAAAATGGCAGCGATCTGAGAGTACAGGAAAATGAAGATCAATTTGCAATATATGCAGTGAATAAGCCAAGATTCAATTCACTGCAAAATAAACTCTCTCATCTTCTGTGCAAAAAGAGCTTTGTTCCACCGTTGGTTCTCCCCCAGACACGCTGTATGACCTGCAGCAAGTCACTTGGGATCAGCTATTCAAAGGTGATACCTGAAGCTTAAATCCTCAGGTTCTTTGAAGAAGTAATTGCTATAAAATTCTTTCTTCTAAAATAATCTCTGCTTTTTCTGAGGTTTTGTCTACGTTGAATAGGCACAATAAGGATTTCAGGAAAGGTGGTTTACTCTAATTTCATACTGAATACGAGGTCACCTTTCAAAAATACCTGTTTAGGAGACATTTACATAACTTAAAAATAATTTAAAAAATCAGAAAGCAAAAAAGTTCATTTTCTGCAGAAATATTTCCTCAGCTATTCCAACATTTTGTATATCTTATTTCTATGAACATGATGATAGTTATTCCCACTGTATACAGTTAACATTAGTGTATGCTGTAGGACACATGACACAGCTAAGGCAATATTTCTGAAAAAGCTATCTTTTTCATTTCCTGACTTCCCGGATTTCCACTGTGCAGCACTCAGAATTGGTTTTAGCTATTTTTAAACTGGAAGCACACACTCAAAGGGCTTCACGTCATGACTTACTTGATTTTGTAAGAATCGGTTGAATATATTAGGCATTTATTAACCAAATTACAGGGCTGTGTAGATGTTAGCAAAGTGATATCAAAGTCAGCAGACTGCTAAGTGTAGGGGGGGTGCGATCCCACCGTATGGGAGAACAAAAAGAGCTCTATGCACACAAGCCTCCTTCTTATAAATGTATGTTCAGAAAACAATGCGTGAGATTTTTCTAGTGGACATGCTCCAAACAGTCATACATTTGTCAACTAAAGCCCAAATCTTTTCATCTCCTGTGGTAGTATGCTAATCAACTTTATGCTGAATTTAACCTTCATACATCAGCAATTTGTGTTTTCTGTATTTTTCCACTGCTTAAAAGGACGAAAACACCATTAAGGACACAAAGTAAAGAAAAAATGAAAGTAATTTTTGTTTTCAGCTGTTTCTAAAATTGAAATACAGCCAAACAAAATGTAATTGTTTTTAAGCCCTCTCTAGAAAATGTCACTTGTAAATGAGCATCTTTCCCAATAAGTGCTGAAGAGGGATTAGAGCTGGAAATCCCAAACACTAACTTACCATTTAAAACAGAGACCTACTTGCAGTTAAGAAACCCTATCGAAATAGGGAGAAGATAAACCCTCTGAGTTGTCTTAGTTCCTTACCATATGGTACGCGTGGATGGTTTCCATTTGCAATAGTATCTGATGCCCCAGCAGCTTCTGTTACTGAGCCAGTAAGGGGAATTGTGCTCTCATCAGATGCTTTGGCACCAGGAAGCTCTTTAAAGACTGGTGTTTCTTCATCTTGAATTTTATCAAGACTTTCATCTGATATCCTTGACAGTGCAGCATCTTTCTTTAACCGGCCTAAGGAAATAACAGTACTGTAATTTTAAACCCAGCCTATCTGTCTTGCTGCTTATGTTTCTACTGTTTGCATCAATGGCATAGATCAATGTGGATACAATAACCTGACTCCGTTTCATACACATTCTTTATTTATTACTAACACTTGTCTCTACTAAATTCATCTGAGAAAATTCTAGAGCATCTTTGTTTCTTCCTACAAAATTCGCCAAAGCAGGTAACTCAAGTAAAACACCGAGTTGCTCATTTATTAATGAAATCTGAAACTTTTCTCTGCATTTTAAACATTGCATTTGTTGACAGTACCAAAGTAAACAAGCAAAACACTGTAAAGCTAAAAGCTGTGATCAGCTCAACTTACTGTAAAGTTAAAGAAGTCACTGAAAGATAATCAGTCTGCCAGATTTTTCCTCTTTAACGTTTCCTTAATAAAATATAAAATGGATTATATTCCAGGATTTATTTTCCTGTTTCTGCTAGGCTCTAGAAGAAGTGAGCACTGCCATGGATCGCCTAACAAGGTTTTGAATTTCTACCACTGCAGGTTTTTAAGAGCAGGTTACACAAATACATGAGGAATAGTTTAAGCATATCCTGCCTGTGGGTGGGGACTGGACTAGTTGACCTCTCAAGGGCACTTCCGGCACGGGAATTAAATTTTCCATGATTTTACATCACTCTCATTTCACCAAGCAACTACTCACTTTCTATTTTTCTCTTCATCCAAGGGCACACAAAAATCCAGACCAAGATAGCAAATACTAGGGATATGCCGACTGATATTAGAGCAATGGCCCACATTGGCAGTACCAGTCCCAGTACTGTGAAGACAAAGAAATAAAACCCAATCAAACCATAAATTAACATGACTTAATTATCTCAGGCAGTAGAAGAGCAGTCTGTTGCAGAAAAGCCTGTGTTCACAGTGTATTCAAAACCAACATGAACGAGACAATAATTTTTAACATATATATCAGTTAGTGCAGTATTTAAGGGTCTAGTTGACATGCAAACATTTTCAGGTTCAGTATTCCAATTGTCTGTTACCCCACCGTGATCTTATTTCCAAAAGAAGTCAGGGGTAAAACTCCCACAGCAGGGCTGCTAAAACAAGTTTGCAGTGATTTTATACACTAACGCACGTTAAACCATGTTGCCCATTAGGGTATTTACCTGACCTTTGCGCTGGTCAATAAAGCCTGATACTTAGCTTAATCTAAGCCATTATCTGCTTATGATAATAGCTTAATGTAGCACTTGAGAGCTGAGGTTTCAGTCCTGCAATGCGCAATCATGTCAATAACTCATGTTCCTGTACGTATCCCCCCCAACAGAGCTCCTTGCGCTTGTTCAATTAAATGATCAGACCCTTAATGAAGAAAGAGCTTTCAAACTCATATATGCATGCCTGTCTTGAAACCTACATGATTAATTCACCCATGTGAGTAAATGTTGCCAGGACAGAGGTCTTGGAGAGTAAATATGTATTTCCCGAGTATCAAAAACGGAGTCCCACCTTTTTATTCACACACTTTAGAGACTGCTAAGCTGAAACAGAAGGGACATTAAGATTCTTATTTCATTTATTTTACTTAATGAGTCACTGCAGAGTGCCTGACCTACTTCTGCAGTACAACTAATGAGGAAATGTTGGTTATACAGCTGATTTACTGTGAAACATCTTGGATACGTAGCCAATTAGACTTAAGAAAAAGGAATAGTTGAATTATGTTATCCTCCAATTGGGAACTTCTCAAGCGTTTTTTTTTTTTATTCCATTAATGCTATGTGATGAAGTAGGGTCTACAGACTGCATTTATCTAGTCCATCTAGCACATCAGGTTTTAGAGAAAACAGATTTCTATTCATAAAAGGTCACTTTCTAAGCCTGCTTTCTTAATTCAGGGGCACGTTCAGGAGCTTTCTTCAGTTGCCTGTTCATTCATTGCTCTGGGGCAATAATCTAATCTAGAGACAACATTTAATGACCAGAGCCTTCAATAAAGTAGTTGAGCACACTGAACATCCTTTTTCTGAACTCTTTTGCTGCAAGTGTGTGTTTAAATGTACACTGCTTAAATAAAGTTAAATATAAACATACAAAGGCAAATATATAAACATAAAATGTGTGAACATAAATAACAAATAAAATAAAGTTCAAATATAAACACAAATATAAATAAACACAAACATATACATGCACATAAAATATACAAAAATACAAATAAAGTCCTGAAAAAGACATGTATAATTTCCTTCTACTGAGTCGCAATGATAACACAGCACCCAAGAAGGATGATGCATTCAATGCAGGAACAGGGTCAGGGCTTATCATTGAAAGGAAATAAAGAAGTAAATTGAATTAATAGGCTCTGTGCCAGATCTGCCAGAACAGTGACTCTGCTGATTTCAATGGAGCTATAGCGTTAGACTGAGTGCAAACAGCCTACTTGCTCTTACTGCCCACTCTGAACCTTCTCTCCTTGATGCACATATCTGGAATACCTTTGAGAGCTCAACATGTGCTCAGATTTACGAAGTAAAACCGGGCAGATCAATATTCCCCTTTCCTCTAAAGAGGGTTATTTTTGTAGCTGCACTCTTCCCTACGAACCAGTGATCAGGAGGAAGACACAAAAACACATGCACAAATAGAAGCATGTGGGGAGGTGTATGATTTACTCTCGCCCTCGTTCTCCTAACGTAGGAGATAACGGTGCAGTGTCGACAGCTACCTGACAGCACGCTGGCAGAGCATCGTTACACACTGTGGGAAGCCTCCCTCCTGTCCCTCCCGCTGCGGACAGCGCACTCACCTGGTGCCCCCGTGTACATGATGGAAAACACGTTAATAGCTATGGTAGCAGCATAAAACACTGGAAGTGCGCGGAGACCGTTGGGCACAGGGTCTTCCTGCATAGAAATGAGGGAAAAAAGGAAACATTAGCTGGATTTTCCACCAGATTAATGTCAGCATGAACCACCATGACGAAAACACGTGCTCCCAAGTCAGTGCCAGGCAGGTGGAGCTTTTGGGTGGATCGTGAGGAAAGGATGGTGACCGGTCTGGTTACACCTGAATCCACACTGCTGGTCCTGGCAACCACCAGCACTCCGGGGAAGCCTGACACTGGGGAACCAGGGAGACAGGTTGTACTTTCAGGTCGACTGCAGACCTGCTGGGTGACCTGGGGGCAGGTTTCTTTCTGTGAGTGTTTTCTTACCTATCTTGTCTCCAAAATGAGGAGTCCCCTTCACTCGGCACAGCTGAAGGGCACCGAGCAGGACAGGGCTTTGATATTTTTAGAGCAGGGCTACAAGCATCAGTGCAACTCATCCATTGCAAAACCTTATCCCTAACCTCTCAGTTTTGACTGAGACAGCCCAGCACTTTCCACCAGCTGACAGAAATCTCTGACATATTAAGTGTCTGGCTGTATGAAACAGGTAACATACATACAGTGAGCATGCAATGTTCAGCACACTGCTGTACCCACTGCTGGCTGCCGTCTCGTGCCCTCGGCGCTCACAAGGAAAGGCTCAGCTGACGGCGCAGCGGAAACGCACCATGCGAGCCATGGAAAAAGCCTTTGTGAGGAGACTGCTTTGGCCTTTTGAGGGCTTCCGTGTGTTTGCAAAGAGCCTGGCGAAGCCAAGGGCTGGCTAATGTGGTTTTGTTTCTTGCTGCCATGAGCTAAAAAGGGAGCCAAGAGAAGGCTGCGGCTGCCCTGCGCTATGCCCCGGTCCTGAAGCGTGATGCAGCACGGGCTGTATCCGCAAGGCCAGCTGCTATTCACAGACACCCCCAACAAGGGCATGAACCTCTACACCAGGGCATGGACTCATAAGCTAAAAAACTGCTCTTTTTTTTATGCACGCACATAATACAAGTCACTACCTGCTTATGCCAGAAGCTCTACAGATCTTACCACTTTGTGAATGGCACGGATGGCAGTCAGAAGACAATTGAACCTTGAACTTTTTCTGCCTCTTGAATGCTTAAATATGTGGCTTTTATACCAGAGTTCATGTGATCTTGATGACTAATTTCTTAAGCTGTTAGGTTTTGAATGCAATAGAGGAACTTTTCCCCGTCCTTTATGCAACTTGAGTAATTTTAAACTCAAAGCTGAGTCCGATCAAGTTTATCATCTGCTTTTATCGCTGACATTTATTTACATTAGAAATAAAGAATGATGAAGCTGAGGTTACAGGTGGTGTTATTTATAGCAAAAGAATTAATCCCTCATCTATTTAAGTCCCCTGTATAACTGCTAATATAGTGTCCCTTAATTTAGGTCATTGTCATGCGCTGCACTCCCCCATTTTAGCAAGTGGAATGGTGTGAAAGAAATGGAAAGAGCAGATAAAAGTGTTGTGATTTCCAGTTCATAGTGGGTGGCAGGTAAATCATCTTCTGTACTGGAGATATATGGACTGATGTTACCTCAAAGCTACCACTTTTGACTGGGGGCACTAAAACCCGTCGATTCAGGTTTCTTCAGAATCTACGAAATATGCAGATGCCCATCTTATAATGTCTGATGTGCTAGTAAACTAAAGCTTAAAATTTTAGAGTATCTCCAAGGGAGGACTGTTCTGTTTGAATAACAGTCAGAATGGCTATTGTGAGGCTAAGTCAGTGCCAACAAGTTTGTACTAATACAGAAGCAATATTAATGTACCATCCTTTAATATTGTATATTCTGTTTGATTAATTATCGCGTAGCACCTTCTAAGCCTCAAATACTTGTCAAATTACTTACTCTGAGCTTTCAGAACTAAGAGCAAGTACAGTTCCAATGGCTATAAAAAAAATTACTGGTCTCCTGTCCTAAAAGCAAGCCACAAACTTTCAACTCTGGAAATGCCAGCACTCAAATAGGAAGCTAGAACACAGCCTCCACACTGAGCACTCTTAATAGTGAAATTTCTTTACCTTGTTTAAAATGAAGAATCTAATCAGCACAAAGAGGACTCCAGACATCAAGCCAGATAACAGTGGGGATATAAACCAAGAGGCAACTATATTGAAGAAGAAAAAGAATGAAACATGAAATAAACAGTATTCTTGCATAAGAGTTAAGTAAGTAGTTAATGAGCAATAAAGTTAAAACAGTTCTTGTACAACTGGAATGAATGTTCCCTATGTTTACTTACAACTGGTGCAACTCAATGTCCACTGACACTCATGAAAGTCAAAGTAACGCTAGGCACAATTAGAAACATCAACCAAAGCATTTCCCAATAATTTTGCAAATAAGGAATCAAATTCAGGAAAGTTTCTTGTAGTTTGATGCAGAGTGGACCAAGAAAGCCCTGTCATTTCCTAATCACCATGATCACAAATGTTGCAAGCAAGTGGAAAGCAACTGCATCTAGCAGGATGCCATGCTGCTCACAGGGTAAAAGTCTCGATTTCCACAATGCCATAGAAGCATCAACTATAATGAATAATATGCATACATTTTTTGCAGGCCAGATTTGCAAGAGTCCAGGACTGATTTAACTGAAGTAGGTGGCAAAACTCCCACTGATTTCAATAAAACCGGATTAGGGCAGCACTCTGGAAATCTCATCCAGAGTGATTTATTATTTGTGGCATGGTTAACAGATTGATTCTGCTGTCACTGCAAACTCTCTTCTACTTTTGACAGAATTAAAAAAAATACGCATTGCTCCAACTTCTCTGAAGCTCAATTTTATTTCCGTGCCTTCAGCATCCTTTTGATACAGGGTTTCAGCTGCAACTCGGGTTACAGGGCTTCCAAAACAATACTGAAAACTCCTTCATATCCCTGCTTGGCTGCGCTGATCTTGGTAGTGGGAGGCTGTGAGTTAAACATGTGCTGTATGCCCAGCTCTCGCCTCCCTGAAGCTGGTGGGTGGAGAAACATGACTGTGGGCATTCACATGATGGCTAGCGTTGTTGAAAGCAAGAATGAGGTGGTATGAGCTGCCACAAAAAGAATTAGAAGAGGAGGAATGTCACCTTGAAGCATGTCTCTGAGGGACAATGTCTCCTCAGCTTACTGCTGAGGAAGTGCAACTTGCGTCTTACCCCTTTCTCCACTGGAGAAACACTGCGCATCTTCTGAAGGACAGGACTGGGGTGAAAAATAATTTAAGGAGGAAGCGCTACCAGCACAAAGCAGATTTCTGGGAATGTTTTTTGCAGGCAGTGCACACTATTTCACATACCCTGACGCATAAAAGGAAACAGCACTTACCAATCTTGACAAGCTGCATCCACTGGACTCCCTGGGTGCCAATTGCCACCAGAGAAAATCCAATCGTAGCACCTACGATGCAATGGGTCCCCGATATCGGGAGTTTCAAGAATGATGCAATTAGCTGCCAAACAGCAGAACCTAGAAAAGAACCCAACCGTATGGTATAAACAACAACAGTAACAATAATGTCACGCAGAAAATTCTTTGCGACATACTCACATTCTTTTACGAGCGCTGCCTACACTCCACATGCACAACAGATCTCCTAAAGAGAGTTTTGTTCCTGTTCTGTCTCTAAAAGCAGATACTAAGACAGTTCAATAGCAGCTTTGAATGCTGCATCTTACTTACGACTTTTTATTACTAAGAGCTCTTTATACTGCACAACAGTTCTGCTTTTTTTTTTTTTTTTGGAAGACTTTCAGTATTTACAACCTGTCTCATTCAATATACAAACTGCACCCAGTCTGCATCAAGCTTAGAAAATTCATTCTTGAGAGCTGGACCTGGAAGCCTCCAAGTGTGAGGAGGCATCCACCGTTTCACTAATGAACTACCCATGCTCCTAAATTCAGATGCTCAGAAAGGCTCAAATTGTGGGGCAGGGAATTTTATGCCTCTTCTCAGCGGCCATCTGGAGTCTTCTACAGGAAAAATAGACTGAGGAGGGAATAAGGACTCTCTGACTGCCTTCATTTGCAGCTCATCGCAGCACTGGAAAAATTTAGAACTGCTGAAAAGGTTTATCTTAGTCAGGGAGTAGCCAAAGACACCCATAGCATAAGGAAATAAGACCCCCTAACTAACTAAGGGATCATGGCTAATGTTCTATAAAGTAAATGCAATGCCTGGTGTCCCAACAGGAAGCCCAAGGAAGGCTGTTTGCCAAGAGGGCAGGAAAAAAAAAATAAATAATAAAAAAAAAAAGACCCCAAGCACCAGAGAGGATGCCTTGTGTTTGTTTTCAGTCCCAACTTTCGGTAGTTAGATCAGACCACAGTTGGCCACCAAGCCCTCGAGCACACAGCTCTATGCTCTGACTCATTTTCACATTGCAAGGACCCAGGTTCCTGCTCCTCTTGCAGTGGTGCTAACCTCAGGACACCAAAATCATTTTGGCAGTGACACAAGCGTTCTGTGGATCTTGCCTAATATTAGAGAATTCTTAGAAAGATTTCTTCTTCATCTTAAGACTTCATGGCCTTAAGAGCAAATCTTCATGTGTTAAGAGGCCCCAATCGCAGCAATCAAACTGCCATAAGAGATCCCATATTTTCTGGCTCATGCCACCTCTCTTAACAGATCTCCAGCAGACACAGGTGATAAAGTAAGGTCACTGAACGCATGCTGTTACTCAAAATCTCAGCCTCCATCCTCAATTCCAGCAGGAGAGGATGGTTTGAAGGTCTTGAAATGAAGCCATCTGCAAACGGTGATTTGCTGGCATCATACATGGCTACATTTGGAAGTCAACCAGTTTGTAAAACTGATCTCTCCTGGGGTACTATCCCAAAACAACTGGTACTCCTATTGCTATTGGAAATTCTAGATCAAACAAGGAACACCTGCTCTTTAATTTTTTGGCTTCTCTTCCCCTGTACTAAAATAAAAATAAATACACTTCGAAACCTTTGACATGAACTTAGAGACCAGCAAGTGGAAGTGAGGTGAAAGAGAAAACAGATGGTAACATCTGTAAAGAGCCAAATAAATAGATAAGCCAGCCATAGATATGTAATTACAAAATAGTCTAAAAAACAGGGAAAATGCAACCAAGCCAAAGCTGCACTGCAAATGTGTAGTGAGAGCCGGGTTTTTTCTTGGGGGGTGGGGAATAGAGGGAGCATGGCACTATTTCTTATTTAATCAGCTTCACTGTGAAAATAAACAGGAGAGCAAGAGGGAAAGTGATGGAGGGCTGACGGATAGTCTGAGAAGGACAATGCGTGGTCTAAAGAAGTTTAAGGAAGCACATTAAGGAACATAAGAAAATACAAACCAAGCCAGAGCAGGACTTTCCTCTGGGGCTTGCAATACCTTAAGTACCTACATCAAAGCTTTAAATCCTCTTTCACATAAAATGCATGTTCCAAATTTTTATCTTTGCAGGAGGGTCTCTAGACCTGTCACAGAGTCCCAAATTCATAGAATTACAGAATGGTTAGAGTTGGAAGGGATCTTAAAGATCATCTAGTTC
>RSEF01000004.1:40397641-40440253 GCA_003993805.1 Himantopus leucocephalus | reverse complement strand
CTGCTGGCCACGCTTCTTTTGATGCAGCCCAGGATGCGTTTGGCTTTTTGGGCCGCAAGTGCACATTGCCGGCTCATGTTGAGCTTCTCAGCAACCAGTTCAGACTCTTCGTGCCTGCTGACACTGTGGCCGCACACCCTTTCCTCCTAGTTGTGGTCTCCTAAAGAGTGTTGTCTGCAGACTGCCCTGACCAAGAGGTGCCTGTGCTGGCTTTTGGCTCAGGGTGTGTTTCATGCTCCCCTGCTGCAGAAGGCACCGCATCCATTCTCCTGAAGCTCTAGTGCTGTGTGCCAGCTGCGAGCCCCCATCGAGTATGATGCCACCTGAAAGACTGGCTTAGTACTTTGCTAATCCTGGCTGGGATGTCCTCTCTGTCTGTGGCATCTCCTCAGCTCCCACCAGGACCACTACACCACCACTTGTGCAATTCCTGACAATAACCCGACAATTAGTTAATGCTACGGAAGTACGGCAATTTACCCCCAAGAGCAACAGTCCCTAACTCCCCAACTGCCTAACAAACAACATTCTAATATGCTACAAATTATTACAAAATGTTACATTTTAACTTTTTAATCCCATTGCTCCCTGCTTCTTTCTCTCTTAGGAGAGAAGGTCGCCCTGAAAATCACCATCTGCTGTTTGCTGCAAGCATCAAAGGATCTTCCAGCAACATCTGGAAAGAGGATACAGTGACTTTTGGTCTCTCCCAGACTGTTGACTCATTTAAGCCTCAACAAAATTCAGAAGCTAAGTCCATTTGCAAAAACATGATCATGAGGCATGGGGAACAGGGGGGGAAAAGGCAGAGCAAAAACAGGAAAAGGAGAAGAAAACATCTAGGAAGGCTCAGAGAAAACACAGAAAAAAATATCACACATCTAGAGAAAAGCTGGAAATGGATTTGAGGAAAAAAAATTGAAATCTGCAGTTTGTAACTTGTGATTAATTCCAAGATTTAAAATGTGGAATTTCTTCTTAATGCCCTTACTGGAGGAAGGGAATGCAACTGGTCATGAAGTTCACACAGGCTTATGTAAATACGCATGCAAATAAGTTGTTTTCTTTGAGCTTCTGGCCAGTTGCCTCCGCAGGGGGCATCTGAGACTTAAAACTTTGCCTGGCCAGGATCAGGATGCCATAAATAGATACAGAAAAGGAAAAGGACCCTTCCTTCAATGGGGACCGTGAATTATCAAGAATGTGAAGGTCAGAAGATGCAGGTCACTTACATTTCAGACGGTGTATGCTGCTCCCAGGCACATGCCCATGGGAAATGATGGAGCTACCTCAGGAAGCAGAAGGCTAAATGATGCAAGTGGAGTGGTATTAAGAAACCACCCTACAGCTTGAGGGAAAGACCAGAAATCTGCGGCTGACCTTGCAAGACATCAGGAAAGAGGAACTGACGGGGGTGCCCAACAGCATTTGATGTGGTTTAAGTTGGCAGCCTCACAGAGGGATCATTTGGGGAAGCGGCTGCAGTCCCAGCAGTGACTTCTCACTAATCAACCCCTCTTCCCCTTGGGCAGGGGAAGGTGGCCAACCCTCAGGAGTCTCAGGAGCAGCGAATGCCCAAGGGAACCACCTTCGTGCTCTAAGCACACAAAGCCACCTCAGACAAATCCAGAAGCCAGCACTCAATGACCATCTTGAGCCATTAAAATTAAAANTAGTAGACCTCTGCATGGATTCACCTCTCTCATGTGCAGGTCCTGCCTGAAAACTGTGGGGAGGTTAGAGGGGGTAGGTGGAAATAATATTTAGGCTCGGTTTAAGGAAGAAAATCTTTTGAGTGGAGCATCCCTTTCAAACAGAGGTCGCTGCAACGCTTGTATAAATCACATCACCCTGACATGAGGTGCCATGGACCTGCCAGGCTGAAGAAGCAGTGGTGGGATGGGCAGGCTGGCACCTTGCCTGGGCTGCCTCTCCCACAGGGAAAGGGTTTCCTTCCTGCTGTCTCCTACTTTTTAAAAGCAGGTTTGCTATTGATCCTTGAGGGAGCTCTCAAAAGCGCACAAAGCCTCTTGCATATAAACAAAGAGTAAATACCGTGGCTCAATGTTACTTACCTCAGAATATGCTATTTGTTCTAAACGGAAATTAATTTCACTGGAAAAAAAAAAGCACGCAGAGCAGAGTCTAAGGTACACTGAACTGCTGTTGGTTTGAGTCAGAAAAATTAAAAAGATCTTAAATGTGTGACCATCTATCTTTACTGATCCTTTAATTTTGCCACGGGCAAGGGTGAAGTGTATGATTAATTGCAACTACTCAGCTAGACAATCAGTTTAAGCAAATATGTTTGGATTTTCTGTAAATTTTTAAAACGATTTAGGTAATTCCTTCTCATACATATTCATTGCAGACTGCTATTTCTGTAGTATCTTCTGTACAGTCACAAATGCTATGCTTACATGTTTTCCATGTACGACCATAAAAACCTCCAAAACAATTTTTTCAGTACCCAAGTAATACATATATATGATCCATTATGTTAAACATTTTTTTCTTCTATTAGTTAAATGGCTGAACCATTGAAAAATGTGAATGATAAGAAGCATTTAAAAAACATAGGAGACTAAAAAAGGAATACAGGCCCCTGCATTCACACAAAACCAGACGTGCAAATCCAGAAGACGTGAAGACTTAATTAACAATATTCACAACGAACAGGATGACAAACACACAATGAACGTTACTTGGAATAGGAAATTATTACTTACCAACCATTGCACTCACTTCTCCTGCCATCAGCAGTGGGACACTGGTGTTGTACAGGTTAACATCAATGATACCTTTCCGAATCGTTTCTCCTACTTTTGCTCCCAGTAATACTGAGCCAGTGGTTTCAAAAACTGAAGCCAAAATGCAAGCCTGGCGTAAAGTAACAACACCAGAGCCCACAGCCGTTCCAAAAGAATTGGCAACATCATTTGCACCAACCGAAAAGGCTAAAATAAAAGCAATGATAAAACCCACAATGACCATCCACAGGCAGTCATCCATTGCCATCTTTCCCCAAAACGTAGATTAGCTTCCCCTTTGCAAATAGTTAATAGTCAAGGCTGGAGGGCACCGTAACGGATTTGGAAAGCAGATTTCTTGTAAACAATGAGTTCTCTCTGGAAAGTGCTGGGTAGTGTTAGAATGTGAAGAAACTGCTAACTGCTGATTTTCAAACTACTATAAATACTGTTCATTTGGCTGCCTTCGGTCAGCAGTGAAACACATTCCATATTTTGCTCCCAAACTGGTAGAACTGTGACGTTCTGTCCTGCAACAGAAAAAAAAAGGAAAAAAAAGAAAATTAAAAAAAAAAAAGAAAAAAAATAGGGGAATACTCAGCAGAGCCCATAACAATGCGTGTTTTCAGAAGTAAACAGATGATTTAAATCCACTAATGGGGTCCTACCTCAGCATGTGACTGTTCTAATCATAAAGCAATTCAGAAAAGGTTAAAATTAGGTCACCTCCAAAGCAATATGTTTCTTGCAATATCACTGACAGAGAAAATCTTTTGAGCAATTTAAAAGGATTTAGAAAGGTTAGGGGTTTTGTTTGTTTTGAATTTACTGAGCAGTGCGATAACCCCTCTTTCTAGAAGGAAGATCCTTCTTGGCTCTTTGCACCCAGTGAATATGAGAAATGTAGAATATATAGACCATACCATACAGCCTGATTCCCAGCTGATGTATATTACCAACCTCCACCGACCTCAGCAGAGCTCTCACATTTTATCAGCTAGAGCCAGGGATGCACTTCTTTGAAAAATTATTTTATCTATATGTCTGCCTAGGAAACCCCACTGAAAATACTCTGAAGAGCATTAATATTCATCTGTTGCTGTTATCACAGCTTCTCAGTCACCGAAACAGCACAATAATCATGACATTCCCACGTATCCCTGCAGGTCTAGGGAAGTCTATAAAAAAAGTTTTTGAGCTCTCTGCTCTTTCCTATAGATCGTCACCAATTACTAACAGGTTTATTATATTGAAACCATTGTTATAGATATCTTTTAGTATTTATTTTGATGGTTTCAGTTTTATGATCGCCTTTTGAATTACATCTTAATTAGTCCTTAGTTAATCTAATCTGAAAAAAGAGTGAGCTCTTTCAAACAAAAAAAAAATGGACAGATAGAACGGGACTTCGAAAAATAAAACCTTTACAATCCAAAAGACTGTTAAGCAGAGCGATAAGGCCCACACTGAAGTCAAGCTGGTCAAGAGCTAGAAGCAAATTTGCCCAAACCACCTGCCTTTTCTGCTGGCTGCTTCTCTTCTGCTAGCAGCCGCCATGAAGGTGTCCCATGCCACCCTCTGCTTTCCTATCCATGCTGTTTGGCTCCAGAAAAGTGCCATTTTGGACGTGGCAAGGGGTCAAATGAACATTTAGCAGCAAATATCCACAGCCAACTCCACACATTTTTAAGAAGTGTTTCAAGAGACCAGGGGATATCAGACAAAAAGCCCCAAGCCCACCTCCTGCTCTCTCTCTGTTTCCCCACAGTCACTTCAGTCTCATACCCATGGTTTCAAGACCATGCTTAATTTCTTTTGATGAACCCAATGCAACGTAGGTCCTACAGTAGCAGGTAGGAAGGGTCTCTGAAACCTCTGAAATCATGGCAAAACTAAAAAAATAAAAGAGATTTAGCATATTCCTAAGATGCTAGATCCTTGAGAACAACCATCAGGAAAATACCACGTCTATACATAAGTGTTTCCTAGAAAACCCTGAAGTTGATGTCAAGGATTGATGCTTTCTCTAAAGATACATATTCAGGAAAAAAGATGTCCCTCTCTCTTTCTCCAGGCTCCAAACTGGCTGAACAACTGTCATTCCAGTGTTTTCCAGACATGAAGCAGACATCAATCCTTGAATGCCTTACACTCTAAAATAACATATCAGAAGGTCTTAATGGCTAAAAACATTTGTATAAGGATTTTTATACTATGAGATAACATGTGAAAATGAAGCACCAATGCATTTTTGATGTTTGAAGACTTGTTGCCTTTTATAATTCATAAGCGCTCAGCCCACTGAGTGGAAAAGGACTTGACACAGACAGAAAAGGCTAACAATATTTGAAATAAGCAATTAGAGTTAGCACTTGTTTGCCTGTGAAGGAAGACAAAACTCCAATAAATCCATTCAATTAAAAGTTTCTATTATGTATATCAGATTTTTGCTAGGATATGAAGTGCTGGACTAGGAGCCTTCCTTAATCCTGGAGATTAATGATTAAATTCTTCATCCTGTGTGGATTTACACAGTACCTTTGCCAAGTTAGCCTCTGTGCCTCAGTTTCCTCTCCTGAAAATGGGCAAAGTTGACTGAGATCTACACACGTATGCACAGACACTGTGAGACCCGTTTCCTTCAGACCCGCAAGATGAAAGCACACCGTTACTCCCAACAGAGATCTGCCTTTTGTCCACTTATCAACCAACCTACCAATTTACTGCGGTGACCCAATTTCTGGGATGAGGAATAGCAAGGGGAATTGTGACATTCCCCCACCGCAAGGGAGTTCATGGGACAACGTTTGCCAAATCTGGCTCCTCCAGCCACAGCAAGTTCCTGCAGCTTCCAAAATAAACCACTAAGTCACAAGGTTGCCTTTATTAGCTTCCCTGGGAGGGGCGGGGGGGGGGGGAGAACTCCAGATGGTCCCAAAGAAATTAAGACTTCAAGCTCCTAAAACTCCTCGTGAAGGCCAAAGAGTCTCCCAAAGTTTGTCAGCAGGGCTTTTGGCAAAGGGCTCAGAGAGGCAGCTACATAATCTCCTTCTCTGTGAAATGGGATATACAGCCTCGGGAGAAAAGGATGTCTTAAGTAAGAAGTCACCCCTCCTATCATCTTAAGCAAGATGATGGTTCGAAATAGAGCTTCCTCCAAAACTTGGGAAGCTCGACTTGGCGTCCATTGCATTTGCACAAGTGACAGAGCGCAGCACCAGCCAAGCCTTGTCTTTAACACGATGAAAATCAAAAGGAAAAGAGAAAAGGAAATAAACACACGTTTAAAAATTCACATGCAGGCAGCATGTGAACGGCTAGGTGTTACTACTTTCAACCTTAAATAACTGCAAGAGATGTTAAACGTTTAAAGAAAGAAACAGAAAGAAAAAACAAAGGGCACATCTCTGCTGAGAAAGTTTTCAGAAATGCAAAATATCCTGCAAACTAGGCCAGTGACTAAATACAGACTAAATCTTGTAGCATGCTTCTTTCTAGAGCCCAAAATACATCTGGCATGCTCAGACACGCTGAGCTATGCCCCTCATCACCTAATCTAACCCTAGAGCCTGTGGTATTTCATGTTGTTACTGGGACGAAAAAGAAACTGGAAAAAATGCCGTACAGTAGGGAATGGCAAATCTTTTGGTCTCTGCATGACAGCTGGAAGTCACTAGCCTGTTTCTCTCCTGCACTTATTTATATTTCATCAACACACCTCTATGCATGCCAAATGCAATTCAACCTGACCTGCTAGATGTTAGGAAATCCTCCCATTTACCTGCGGGACTGATGCCACCTCCCTGCCAAGTCCTCCGCAGTCGGATGTGCTACGCTATCGCAGCAGACCCAGGGTGGAAAAGTTCATTTTCCTATTTACACTTCGGGTATCCCTTCCTGAACCAGCCCAGCCTCCACCGCAGTGGCCATGCTGCAAACTCACCCTTGGGCACTAGCAGGGCAGAGGAACTGTGTTAGCGTTGGGGAGCTGCAGGACCTGAAGCTGGAGTGTGCATCTCTGACGGCTGCTAGAGCGAAGGGACATGCGTAGAGATGAAATTTCAAGTTGTAAGAAGCTAATTCTGCATTAAGGAAAGATTTTTAGCTAATACAGTTTTCTTATGATCCATGAGCAGGATATCATACTTAGGAGGTCTGAGTTGAAGCTTCTAACTGTTTAAGTGGACTCAGAAACTTACAGAACTTGCCCTTCAGTGAGAAAAATCTGATTTTTGGAAATGCTAAGCACGTCTCTCTGCCTCATTGGCAGATGATCCAGACACCCCCCTCGGTCTTTATTTTGTTGCTAGCTAAACATCTTGTTGTAACTCTGTCAACACAAAGTGCCATTTCTTCCCTAAGGGAGAGAAGAAAACAAAACCTAGGTAAGGAGACACCTTGATTCATGCAGAATGACAAGTGAATCCTCAGGAAAAAGTCAGGGTCTCCTGGTAACCACAAGATCGTTTTAGGACATGTTTATATATGGACATTTACTAAGACAGCTCTTCTGGAAACTATTCACAGTACACTTCTAAGCCTAGACAAGTTTTTTGGGGAAAAAAACCCACGAAATTTGAAACACAAAGTTGTCAGTTGTTATTTTTTCTTGCCAAACAAATTGCTACTAAAGACAACACAGAAACTTCGAACAACAGGGATGACCAGTTAAATAAAAGCTCAGGACAAAGTTCAAAGTCTAGGGAAGCAATCAGAGTGCATTACCCACCAGCAATCCAACTGTGTGACATAAAGGAAATAGAGATCCCATAAATGTCCTTTAATCTTCTCTTTGCAGAAAATTAGGGAAGAACCTATTGCACTTGTGAAATATTGACAGGTATATAAATCATACCATATGCAGCTCATACTGTATATATAGATCATATGATATGCAGCTCTTCTGCCCTCAGAAGGTGTCCCATGCTGCAGTTGAAAATTTCCTCCTACTCCAGATGGGACAGAGATTCAGCGAGGCCCCGGTTTTAACTGTTTTGTTGTTGCCCAAGTATGAGCAAAAATCAAAAGACAGCAGCTAATGTAGCATTTCTCAAGGCAACTCTTACAACTACTCCACTTTGCATTATGACAAGACAGGAGGGAGAGGACGATTTCTTTTCCCTGCAGTGTTGAAAAAGGCAGACATTTCATGATAGACAGTCGCACTGAATTTGTACTGACAGGCAGGTTCACTTCTTGTTACCAGTGGCTGAAAAGTCTGTCCCAAATGCTTACCAGACAGCAGCTTCTAGGAGGTTATTCCATACCCCTCTAATTTCTGTATGTTGTTCTTTATATAAAACCAATCTGTCAGGCTTCCCACCTATGTATATGAACTCATACCAGATCTGGCATTCCAGTCTACTGGTACTAAACACAGCACTGCATAGAAACCAAGACTGATTTATAACCAAAGCTACTAACATCGTTCACATCAATAGTCCTTATCGTTTCCAGTTCGTCCTCAGGCCACAAGGCTCGCAAATTATCTACTTTAAATTACTAATACTACACTCATGATATGAAAGGTGGTATTAATTCAAGTGGTTCAAGACCAAGAACATCCCTATATGGCTCTAAATTACATGCACAGGACTTGTCACCAGGCCAAGCATGATGCAAGTTTAATGCTCCAGTACACAAAAAGCACCCTCCACTTACTTTAAAAAAAATCAGTTACCGCATCCACAGAAGCAGTTTTTGTATCAATCAGTTCCTATTTTCCTATTTGCAATGTGTTTAAACATACTTCATGCTACTACTTGATATGGAAACAAGACTGAAGTTGATCGCTTTCCAAGGACTCCCATCCAGTTTAACATTGCAGAGAGGGACTGTCACCGCCAGCTCCCAAAACTTCCACAGGATGCTTCCTTTTCTTAGTCCCTATCAACCTCTGTTCCCACCACTGAAAGGTCAAAAACGCATATGAAATATTTAGCATGAGATTCTGTTGCTGAAAACATTCACTAAAAACACAGACAGCAGTCAGGTTTAAACAGCAATTCCACAAAAGTTTAAACAGCAATTCCACAAACAAGTAAGATAGGTAAAGTATCAACAAGTCCTTGTTATGCATTTGCTGACAAATATCTTTTTCTCTAACTAAAGGACAATTTGATCCTTCAGTGACTGAACAAAGTCTTTCTAACAAGCAAGTAGTTTTTATGATTCGACACTGCAGATTTTTACGATCCATTCAGAGAAAACAAGTGTTCATGGTTATGGAAAACATGTTTTATAAAAGAAAACCATGCACAGAAATCTTTAAAACTCACCCAGTATTTAAAAGTTGTTTCAAAAGAAAAAGGAGCTAAGTTCTTCCAGCGACTTGCTCTCCTGATTGTAAATACAGGCTGAAGTCTAAAATAGACATCCTATCATTCAGCACAGTCACATCTGAACATGCAAACTTCCAGAGGGCAGAAAGAGGGCTATAACTTACACCAGGCAGTCCGGGGATAAAATTCACTCTGGCACCGGAGAACACACAAGACAACACCGAGAAGCATCAATGCGAGTCCAGACTCTTATTCAGTAGGTGAAAATCTGCCTCCTCTTAAGCAAAGAATTCTGCTGGGGGTGGGCACTGATAAAACACAACACTGCGTCACGACTGCACTAGTGAGACAAACCAATCCAATGAAGCTCATATTAAAAGCAACAAAACGTTACTTTTTTTTTTTTTCCCCTCCCAAGCATAGGCATAGACGAGAAGGGAAATCTCATTTTTGACGGCCAGCTGGGCATTTTGGTGAAATCAGGTAACCTCTGAGGAGCCCCAGGTCTTTCATTTGCAAGCACGCTTAAACGCATGCTTAATTCAAGTGCGTGTGACAGCAGGGTACGTAGATACAATTTGGGAAAGATGTTGCATGCTTTTTACTTTATCCATGTCAGCAGAGGTCTCACAGGCTACGCAGACTGCAGAAAGTTAAAGATGTGCACGAGTTTTGACTGGAACGATGCCTAAGCAAGCAACTTTGCTTTCAACAGTTCAACCTAAATTACCCAATCCAAATTCCTTCGACCACTTTCCTTTAAGTGGAAAACATTTTTGTATGTATGTCAAGGCAAAAATAATGTTTGCCTAAAAGCACCCAGCTTAGCTTTACATAAAATATTTGCTTTAATACTGTATAATGCAATTAAGCCATTTTATTCAGCAAAAAGGAATGTAAATCAAAACTGCATTGTCACATTGTAAAAATCTGACTGACAGATGCAAATTTATTTGGATACGTTTCTGGTTTATAAATAAATGATGTTTTAAATTTAATTTTTAGGTTTTACTCCATTCTGAGTCACTCAAAGCCATGGCATCATATTCCAACATAATAAACTTAAATTGGTAAATTTTCTGCGTCCTGATCATTTCAGAAAAACCAAATCATCAGTTTAGATTTGTAAACACAGACTTGGAAATATAACTCTTACCTCATCTATTTTTTCAAGTTTGAATAAAGGATATTTCTTAACAAGGAGGGAAAAGTTTTCTAAATTGGTTAAATTCAGCTGCAGATGATATTCAGGGATAATTTGGTAATCTGAAGAGTGGTTCACTTTTCTTAAGAAAACTCACATGGATTAGTAAGCCCACATCATCTTCTACAAAGAATTAGGGCAAAACTCCAGCTAGAAATCTGCAATGCAGAAATGACATTCAAAATCCCTCTTAAATAGAAAGAATTGTAAGTATCAGGCCACGATTCTTTGTAAGAAATGCTGACTCTTTATTTAAGGTCAATATCCAACTACTGTTAAGCTTGCAATATTGCTGCTAATTTTGTGAAAAGCTACATCTCTTAAGTCTGGTTGCAAAGTCTTTCCTTTTACTTCTGTAATAGCTGGCAAACAGGCTTCCTAGTTTTAGAAAAGTGGGCGAGGTTGATACTTTCACACTGGCTTTCCCTTATGTACAAAAGTAACCAATTTTAACAAGAATAATATTAATCTTTTCCTGCAGTTCTAAACACTTCGCAATAGATTTTTTTGTTTGTTTTACAAGTAGCATCAATCAATTCAAATGAGAGTGATCATAATTGTAAACATGAAGTCAGCCTGTATTTATAGGTCTGGAATCCAAGGTTTTAAGGAAGCGAATAAACAAACACAGAAACTTTCTTGCAGCACTTATTTAACTTTATAAAGTAAAAATAATAAAAAAAAAAGAATGCAAAATATTATTTCATGTTCTCTTTATAGCTGACAAGTTGTTGATGTCTGGCTTGGTAAAGCTCAAACCCGAACGGTCCGAGTAAGCGCTAAACCCACTCTAATTCTCCGTAAAGGACCATTCACCCAGCCTAGAGTAACTACCACCACTGTGCAGATGCAGGTAAAAAAAATGTCAAAAGGACACGTTATTTAGGAGTTATCATCTACATCGATTTCAAAAGTCAGAAGTTGCCGGCCCGACCTGTGGGAATCATCTTGGACCCAGCAGAACAACAAACTGGAACCATTTGAGTGCTGCTTCCCATGAGCCAGTCCGACCACAGTGGTGGTTTTCTTGTTGACCTAAGCTTCAGAGCTTGGTCTACACGCGAAGCAAAGGATATAATAAACAGCACAGAGAAAAAGAATTATCTTCAACGTTTATGTTCTGCTAAATCAGCATTGTGGACCTCAGGGATGGGAAAATTCAAGCCAAGATAGCTTGACCATTAAAAAGAGTTACAATTTGGGATGCCACTAAAGAAGCAGGCACAGGAAAATTTATACAACCACAAAATAAATGATGAGGATCGGCTTTTGGCAATGGCAACACCAGTTTGGTTCCCATCAAATCAAATCAAATATTTGTAGAAATTATAAATATTATATATTACAATCTCAATCAGGTATCACAATTTTTTTTAATTGTAATTTATTCTAGTAAATCCACAATTGAGAGATCCCCATTTGATTCAACAAACCTACACTATGCAGATTTATATTCTGGTTTAAACAATGTAATAGGACATGCTGATTTAAATAACTAATTTTAAACCCCCTTTGTTTTGTATTTCCACATCAGCTGTTTTCTGAAAGATGCCCAGGTTCTCATTTACCAGTAACCACTAAAACAACATTAATTTGCAACTTAATGTAACTTTTATAGCAAATGCAACTGGCCTTTTTGCCATTCAGATGGGAAGGCTACACATTTAAGCGATTATATGTATTTTAAAAAAACATGTATTTTGAGTAGAAAATAATGGGGGTGATTACAATTTTCTAACATAAAAACCTGCAAGAATTGGAACCCAAATACCTGTAAACTGCATTTGGTCAGAAATGGAAATACCATTAAAACATCCGAAAGCTGCAGGACATTGTTCCAGTTATGTTCTGCCAACTTAAATAAGGTTACTGACCAGCAACGGGAGCTTTCGGGCTTTCATATACCTGCTCGTAGTCTAAAATTGGGAGCCAAAGGCAGCTGGAACTGGGGACTTTTTGTTTCCTTTACCAGCATTTGTGCCTCTGACCCTGCGTGGGAACCCTTATTTCCCCTCAATCTACAAACCAAGAAAATAAAATTAATGAGGAGGATTGAAAATGGCTGGCAGATGACTGCACAGGTATCACATCATATCTCAAAGAACTCCAGCTCTTGCAATACCCTTCCTTCTGTTTTGGAAGGCCCCCATGACCATCTAGGCCGTTCATTACCTGGAAATCAGTCCTGAGGTCCTCAAGGCTAATAGAGATTTAACACAGTTCTACCAAATGCAGCACTATTTCTGGGTGCTTCGGCAACTCCATTGTGCCTAACGAATACCAACAAAACTCTGCATATCTGCTCTGCAGATATCATATAGCTACAAACATCATTCCAGCTGGAAAGAGCCAGCTCCAACCAACAAAAGCACATCTGCTTTTGCATACTGAGTAGCAAGCTCCAACACATTCTGTTACCTATCAGGATAATCTTGGAATAGAAAGAGATGCCTTCGTACTTCACTGCAGAACAACCATCTCAGGGACTCTCTGAAAAGTCTAATGTGGTAGACGTAAAAATTAAGAAGTCACTTGGCATTCAGGGATGGAACAACTCCTCTGCTCTGAGAAAGCAAACCATTTGGATCGGCTTTCTTGGTGGCTCTGAACTTTGTCACATTGTCATCCAAATCTCTTTTTCCAGCAAGCCCCCAGGCTTTCAAAGAGGACATCCCACCCCATCTAGGAGACATCCATTCCCAATGGTCGAGGTGAATTGTCTGTGCTTGCATAGGCATGCAGGGAGAGCTGCCATGTCACAAAGTGTGACTCTGCTTGATATCACACTTATCTATTGAGCAAGCGAGCCCTGGGAAAATGAAAAGGAGGAACCCACAATGGGAATTGCCAGAGGCCAAGGCTGGTGCAGAGGATGACACAGGCTCCGGGTGTCATGTGGCCTGGGAGAGCCAGGCTGGCTCCAACCCCTGCCACAGCACGAACCCACACCGAGCCAGGAGGAGTTCAAAGGCAGCAAGGCTTTGGCCAACGCTGACTCAAGCACTGCCCCAGTGAATGCCGGGGACTGGACTCGTATCGCCCATGACTCTGGCTGATTCACCAGAGATTGAGTGTACTACGTCCATACTAAGCCCAAGGAAAGGGGTGCCCTGATGCTCTGAGCCTCCCTGAGCTTAATCCACCACTTCCCCTTCCCAGCCCCACATCCGAAGAAAGCAATCAGCATGGGCAAAGTATTTCTAAAAGCCTCGGCTACGGCTGACAACTCAAGAAGCATTATCCTGAATTACTAACAGACCTATACTGACTTTACACAGAACACAAAAACTGCCCATGAAACACCCCTGTGGCAATCCAAAAATACGCGTTTTGCAAATTCAGAGGCTTATGCAAAGATCTCCTTGGTAAGAAGCCAGAGTGTGGTTGCCAAAAGTCAACAATGTGAATTTTTCAGATAAAGGAAAGCTGACACCTCAAGCCCCAGATTGTCTGCCATCTCCATTTTGGTTTGGGTTTCAGACAATAACCACTGTGGAGTCTTTTCCCATTGAGCCAGAAGAGATGGCTGGGGCTGCCCTGAGTCCTATGACTCTCTCTCTTCAAAGGGAGCTGGAGTGAGAGAGTTGCTATCAACATGCCAAACCACACTGGCTGGCTCTCACTGGCAACCTCCAAAATTGGTGTGGCCAGCAGGACAGAAGACCAAGCACTGCTGAAACGAGCTAGCTGAATGCCAAAAGGAGGAAAGGACTAGGGGTATAATCAAAGAGAGGAGGGACGATGACACTCACAGGTGCCGACCAGGGTTATGAGGGTAAGTGGAAGTGGATGAGGCCAATACATTGTGGCAATGGAAATTCAGTTTGTTGGTTTGTTTTGTTTTTTTTTTTTTCCTACGAGAATTGCAGTAATAAAGATACAAAGGTGGAAACAGCAATGAAAGCTGTGACCTTGGCTTCATTTCATAGGAACAGAAGCCAAATATTACACCAGGAGGCTGCTGACTGTGCCTAATCCTGTCTGGAGACCATGCAAAGAATGGCACCAGCCAACTAATAGGCCTGGTTTTCCCCCCAAATCCAATAGATGCTGATCTCTGTTCTTCAGGGTCCATGTAATGGTCCACATCTATCTCCTGTAGCCTGTGCTGCTAGAGACAGGAGGAGCATGATGGTGAAGCAAAAACCTTGAGTTCCACCTACAAGGCAGAGTTAACATGCCAGCTACTTCACTGTAGGCTGACGATGCTGCTGGAGCAAACAGGTGGCCAATAGAATTGTCATATTGGCTAGGAATTAAATCGCCAAGGCCAACACGCCAACGAATGTCCCACTGACAGTACTTGGCTCGGCAAACACCTCCAAGAGGACTTACTAAGGGCATGTGGTCCTGTGAAGCAGGTCAAGAAAAGCTAGGCTTTACCCTCTACAAAGGGAAATGTTGCTGTCCACTTCGATGCTTCCCTTGTGTGAGAATTAGTGCTGAAAATCATAGGAAAAGTGGACCTACAAACCAGCTTAATACAGTGGGCTTCGTCGGGGATCTTATTATCAAGAACTGTCTCCCTCAGATGAGTTACTGCTCATGGAGAGATGGCTCCATTTTATCTGGGCTTTTTCTAGCCTGGGAGCAAACCCTGGTAACAGCAGCATTTGTGCTTCAGCGGTCCAGTGCCTACGTCCAGGTGGAGCACAAAGAGTCTTCCTAAAGGTAAGGGCAGGATAACAGGACACACGTTGCCTCCAGTGAACTAACGAGCGTATTCGTCTGCAGCAAGAGCTTGAACAGCTAGAATTTCTCTGCTTGCTCACACAGAGGCTATAAAGAGAAGAGAAAGTCATTAAAGTAGCAGAAGATATTTCTTCGAATACGTGGCACCAGGAAACAGCGCCAGTGGCTAGTGTGCCTAACCCTCTTAAAAAGGTGTTTATAGCTGAGCTGTGCTCATGATAGCAGTGCATTACAGCACCCCGGCAGTTGCCCAGAGGAAGAAAGATAGCATGGATGTGGCTGAGAGGTCAGGAATAGCAAAGGGGATTCCACAAGGAATCCTCCCTCTTCCCTGCCTTTCTGGAGAAGGGTGAGAATCAGAGCTAACTGTGCCAGGATCCTGCTATGCCCACCACAGATTCAATGGGGACTTCTCTAGACCAATGCATTTCCCTTGCAGAAAATGACCTACCCGACAATGGGAAGGACACAGCGCTGACACAGACCTCTCCGCTCCATACAAGCGCCGAGAGAAGAGCCACACCACTCCAAGGCAGGGTGCGAATTCCCAGTGAGCTGAAGTACCAGAAAAAAAAAATCAAGCAAAATAGGACAAAAGAACCTAAATAAATAAATAAAATTAAGTCTACAGCAGCCAGGTTATGACAACCATGCCACGTGAAGAGAGTCCTCTGGAGTATGGAAGCACACGTGGAGCACATTTCTTGCAAGACCTGGAAGGGACCACAGTCTACCTCTGTCATACTGTTAAGGAAAAATCACTCGGTGTTACACACAGAAAAAATGAGCAAGTGGATCATCATGTAAAGAACACTGAATACTCAGGGAAAAAAATTATTTTAAAGAAGTAAACAAGGAATCCATAATTAATAGACAACTGGTGGTTTCTGGTCACCAAGACCTTCAGAAGTCATAGAAATTGTTTCCTCTTCTATCTCTTCTACACATAAATTAAAAAGGGAAAATCAATTATGCCATTTTTTCAACTCAGCCTTGAATTAATCAGATACTGAATTAAATCCAATGAATAAAATAACGTGAACAAAACAGTTGCTCTGAAGCAGTGGAATACATTACTCCCCAAATGGGCTTACTATTTCAATTAACACTGTCTCCAAGCATTTAACCAATTATCTCCCGCAGTTTGATTTTGTTTTCTTTAAAACTTCAGCAGACATGAACTCCTTTGAGTTTAATTTTGTATTTAATACAAATAAATTTGTATTTAATACAAATAACGGATTACAATAAATTTGGGCTATATTACAAGTTTGTTTCTCTCAAATCCAAAGTACCAGGGTTTTAAAATAAACATAATCCTTTCCAGTTTTAAAAATTTCTCAACGGAGCAAAAAGTATTTTCCATTCTCCAAAGTAATCCAGAACATAGGCCATCTTGTTCATTAATGTACATTCAGCCTGGGATATGCTGGTGTCACTAATCTAACATGAAATTCAGGTGTGTAAAAGACCATTCTTTATCTACTTTAAAACACAATCATCAGCTACTGACAAATATATTTAAAATATGAAAAAAATTATGAACTGAGCCACTGGGTACTCTACTAATCCTGGGATTTTATTTTGCCTGGGATTCTCTAGGGTTTATTCAGAAAACATAAAGTAATTGCACAAACGCAGAGGCACAGTTCTCCATCAAGAAAGTCTTCCACATGAACACGCAAAAACCCACACCGAGAGTGCCTCACGGGTCGACCTAAAGAAAGCAAATACTATGAAAGGAGTAATGCTGGAAGAAAACACTAGGTGAACATAGAGGCAGAAGAAAACAGAAATGTGCAGATTTACTTGTTCCAGTCAACAACAGTAACTAAAGTTTATTGATTTCAGTTTCCGCAGCTAAAAATCCATGAAAACATTTTTATATGATACAGACAATACTATCTCATATTTAAATTTCTATCAAAGTAATAACATAGGCCAGGGACTTTCTCACAGTCATTGCAATTTACTTATCAATTAGTACAGTAATACCTATATTAAACTATAAATATTACTAAGTGCAAATAGGTTTTGTATCCAAATTTAATTTAGCTGTTCAATTATATGGAAATATCTAAGTAAAGAGACTGAAAAAATAACTGTTAGCTACAAAAATAGCTGGACACATTCTCAGCCACTGTCTCCCAACTGTTCCCTTTATATCCACTGTAAAAGCACTTCCAACACACTAATCATAACTATGTGGAAGAAACTAAAATTATATGTATTCAAACTATTCTCATTAGAAAAACAGTCCTTTAACAACTGCTTTTACTCTTCCATCTAATTATATACTCTTAAAGGCCAAATATTCAGCCAGTATGCAAAAATAACCATAGCCTTTTATTAAGGCTAAAACATCAGATAAGAGTTTGTAAGAAAAATAAAGATGATCTTTGCCTCTACCAGCAACACTGTCCAATATAGGAAATTAAATTTAATTTTTAAATTTTAAATACATATATGTCAAAGTCTTAGTAATTCTGTACCAGAGACTTACTACAAGTAAGTCTGTTCACAGCATCGTAACTTGCTGGATTGCATGGCTAGTATTTCCTTGGAGATACTTCACCTAACAGCCAAGATGTTCAAAAAACTACCTTTCTAAAAAGCTCTCCCCTAACTCAATAGTAATTAATCTGCACTTAAAACCCCACAGCCCTGCCAAGAAATCTTACCCATCTGGAATATTTTTGTGACCAACAGTCAAATAAAAAAGATCGAACTGATTAATATTTGATTCTGACATCTGTCTAAGGACAGCATAAGAACAATACATTATAAGGTTACTCAAATTAGAGGGCTAGCGCTACTTTTTTTTCTTTTACCTATGCACCTGTCATACTTTTTATGCAAAGGCTGTTTATTAAATGCAGGCAAACCCCCTGATTTCCTGTTTTGTAATGGTCATGGTCTGATCTTTTCCATATTCAATGTATGTTTCTACAAAAAACCAAAATTGATTTCAAGTACAAAGCAGTAGCTTTCTAATCCACAAATAAAAACTACAGCGATGTTCTGCTCTTCCTAAAACAAGTTTGAAGCCATGATTATATTAAAGACACAGATGTGAGGGGATTTTTCAACTTCCAAGCAGATATGCAAACAAAGTATTACAATCCAGGGTTGCAGGTAAATGAATAAGCAAGCAAACTACGTGACGTTTGCGCAGTGTCCTCTCAAATCCTGCAATCCCTTCTAGAAAGTCTGGGTCTACATCTCCCTCTTCTTTACTCATGTTCTTCTCACATGGCTTGGTCTCAGAAACTTTCCATGCCTGTAACGGAAACTTGAGCCAACTTCTTAAATGTATGATTTCTTCATCTCCACTCATCATCCACTTCTGTTTCTGAGAAGCTCCTCATCATGACACCTGTATCTCAAGAAGCAAAACAGGAAACATCACAGGGATGAAGCAAGGAAAGATGAATAATAATATGCCTCTGTGTCTTTAATAAAATCCCAACTTTCATCCAAGTTCCTTTTAGGAAATAAGAGTTCCTTTCACAAAAGCAAAGTTTCGCCAAACTGGGTATGTAAACATCGCGTGCCAAAATTGAGGTAACCAATGAAATCTCCCAATCTGCACCTCCGTTTCTGACATGACGAGCAGGAGAAATCCTGTACTGGCTAGCCTTACATACTGTGCAAAACATCATCAGGTGCCAAGCTTGCAGAACTAGTCTGCGCCAGCCAGCTCAACTAAAAGAAACCGCTGACCCATCTACTAACTAATCTGCTACCAAAAACAATGCAAGTTATCTTTACCCAGGACTCATTTGTCCAAGTAGGTAGAGCTCTAGCCCGCAATGAGATGAAAAACTAAGATATAAACTTCTCCTCTACTCTCCCCACTGCTCTTTAATCTATGCAACTTCCACAGTAAGTTTGCATTTTTATACACTTAATCAGGTACTGGAGATGCTTTCTCTGTATTACAGCAGTTTAACTACAAGGTGACAAAGGCCTAAGGTATTTTCAACATGTCTTTGTCCCCAAAATCATGTCAATAAAATTTGGGGTTGGGGTGGAGCGGACTTGCCTGTCTGTTTCTGCCACCCAAAACTTGGGATCAAGCGGGCCCAAAGCCAACAGCAGCACTGTTCAGAGTCTAACAACAAAAAGGCTGAGGGATGACTCATCTGCAAAATGGAGACACAGCCATCTTGCGTCCAAACAAGCAGCCCAAACCATTTGCCTGCCTCACGATTTTGCCCGAATGCTGAACAAGGGGGTGCAAGAGAAATGATCTCTGCAGCCTCCCCAGCCATGAAGCCTTCAGGGCAGATAAGCAGGCACCAAAGCCATTCTGCTAGCCGGATCTCAGTGAGATGGAAGCATGAAAGAAATTTTCTCTCTCCCTTTTAGGGTTAAGGCCATCTTTAAATAAACATTAGCACCAAAATCTCTTCTTAGCAGAGGCAGAGCAGATCCTACCTCTTATCAGCTACCATCTCAAATTCTCAGAATTCCACCTCCCATCTGAAATCCTCCTTTCTTCTGCAAAAGCACTTGACACCAGCATGCTCCATACACGGGGCACACTTCACTCTGCAAGACAACATAGTCCTTCGCCAACTCCTCCCAGCGAAACGACGGGCTGTTTCGTCTCTCTTACACTAGAAACAAGGGACAGCTGTAGGGACAGAGTCCCATCCGAGCACAAAAAGTCTTGGCTTTAGTTCTTGCACATTGCAGTAGAGAAGATAACTGAGCTTTGGACAGTCAAAGCAAGAATCACTCTGACAACGCTCTGGGTATTGCAGAAACAATAGCTGTTAAGTAACTGGACAGAAATGTATTTGCTGTGCAGGGATTATATGTCAAAGAAAAATACATATTCCCTCAATTCTGAACTCTTGAAGAAAGTCCTTACCCTCAAAAGTGTTTAGGTGGCAAACAGTCCTGAAAGCCTATGCCACAGTGATCATGTCTGCTACTGAGAAACATTTTATTGCCTACGCACGAAACGCAACTATCACGGATTTTAAGAGCTTACAGAGCACAAAAGCTGAGGCAGCCACACATCCCATCAGCAGGACATCCAGAACATGTCCCGATACTATCCACTTATTTTATACCACAGTGATCCTTAATCTTTTATCATGATGATAACTGTATACAAGAAGCAGAAACCACCATTTCACTGTTCCATAATCACCATAACTCCATATTCTCTCTGAGCACCAGAAATCAACTGCGGACAAGTAATTCAATTTATTATTCACATCCTCACTCATTAATCAGATGTCTACACTCAGCATATGCACCACACAGATTACAAGACATCGAGGCTGCTCACTATTGCGTGCAGAAAGAGAACTGCAGAAAAAGACTAATAATTGTCAAAAAGATCTGATGCTGGCTGTCACCTGAAACAACCGAGGAATTTTCTGTTTTCTTTTGAAGAGACAATTTACTGTCAGGCTGGTACTTCTAACTTTGATCTTCCTAGCAGCCAACGCTGGCAGAAGAATTTTGTAGCTCAGTAACAAAACACAGAAACCTCCCGGACTGTTAACTCAATTACAGTATTTTGGCAAGGAAGCCTTCCCCTTATACCTTGGGGAAAGTCTTAAGATTAAACAGTGCATGTTTTAAAGGCACACGTGCCTCAATTACTTGGTGTAACTGTTCATGCACCTAATTGCTTTGAGAGAAAAAGCATTCCATGGCAACTTGCTTGGAAGACTGATATTTTTCCTTGTTTCCCAAGGAAACAATGGTTACATAACCACACCGACTGTCCCGTGCACAGAAACGTAAATTATAAGGCAAATTTCAACCTAATCTGATGGAAAAGGATAGAGATTTCACAGGTGCTCAATTCCTACAACAGAGTTGAAGAATAAATAACTGAGGCAGCCCCCTGAGCAATGCGAGTGGTTCACAAACATCAGTGAGACGTCACGTTTTGATTAAATATACCCAAGAACTACAAGTGGTGAGAGGCTGCTCAGACACTGTGCTGTTGGGAAAATCAGGGACACTAACGGTACTGCTGTGTAATGGAAAGAAAGAAGGGAAAGTATGTAAGGTACCACAGTGCCACCAAAAACGAGAAAGCTGCAGGAAACGCTCATCTTCCCTAGCTCAGCTGCTCACAGAGCTACTTTTTAATCTACGGAGCAATACAGCAATGCCCCATACGCCCATCACATTTCCATCTTTATGCGGGCTGCTGCTGACGTGCTAGCAGGCACTTCTCAGGATTCATTAAATGCACTTGGTCAACAGTTGTCCTCTTTTGTCAATGAGAAACTGGAAAAGTAGACATATACTGCAGTACAGGTGGCCTCAGAAAACCCTAAAAAAAAAAAAAAAAATGCTTCTCAAACCCTTTCAACAAGATCCTACCCAGGCAGGGTAAGCTAAGCACTGCCACGAAAGGTCAGATTGCTGGTTCATCTGTTTGAGAACCGTGCCTCCTGTGATCGGGACCAGACGCTTCAGAAGGTGGAACAGCTCAGGTAGTGAACAATGATGTAATTCACCCAAAGGGGAAATTCCTTCCTGACCTCATCAATTAGCATGAAGGCTTATATGCTTAATTTGTTTTTAATCCTATTTACTGCAACTCTGGACATTGTCATTATATATATAAATGTTCAGGTCTGCTTGGAATCCGACTAAACTTTTGGCCTTGGTAATATCATGTGGTATAATTATGCCAGGTTTCAAATGCACTGATTTTCAATTTCATTTAAACATCCCTTTGTTCTTGCACTATGGGAACTAGCACAGCTATTAACCACCTCCCTTCCCCTTCTGAGGGCTCCAGCACGGCTTGCACCATAAGCTCCCCTGCCATACTGTGCTCTGTTACAGAGCAGGAACATAATCTGAGGGCCTTTAAGGCAACAACTGCGCAACAGTTATCCAGCAACATTTCTATATGCTAAACTTCTGGGATCTGCTGGAAGCTGGCAGGTCCACCAGAATTTCACCAGGCCCTACCCTCTTTCAGACCTTGCACGCTCACTCTTCTGATGTTTTCCACTCCAGAGCTGCCACCCTTATAAGCAAACTGTTTTGCCCTGTGTTGTGCCCTTTGAACCCCCCTGACATTCTGATAAATTTAGTTATAAAAGAACAGAAAAGCAGCATACCATGCTGGGCTTTTCAAGGTCACGCAGGAGTCACTCCCTCCAAGCAAAGAATTCCCCTCCCATCTCTATGCCTGGATAAAGAACAGCATCCAACCAAGCAAAACCAATCCCATTTTGCTCTTGGCTAATGTTCCTGTGGGCTGCAGGTTCCTCCATGCAACAATGTTAGCCTATGTTGTTACTTATGGATGAGCTCATGACGTGTTCATCATGATTATTATGCCAAGTACTTACTAAAGCTCCAGTGCGATTAGTCACTGTCGTTTCTGCTCACACAATGCTTGCAAGAGGCGTGAGGGATAAAACCACACCTTCATTCAACAACAGTTTGGTGAAATAAAAAATAAAATAATGATGTATGCAAGCAGCAGACAAGGATCGGAGACTCTTAAAGCAAGCTTGAGGTTCTAGATCCTCTCGTCTGCCCAAAACATATTCCTACTTTCCGTATCTATTTGGGCTGCATTTTCTTTTCCCAGCCTCTGAAGCTAAAACTTTGGACCCCAGGCCACAGGTCCTTAATCTCAAAGATTAGGTCTAACAGTAAGTCTATCTGATATCTCATGGGAAGATGGCCCCCCAAGGAGATGATGGGAGTTTTTACAGCATCTGCGAGAAACACCATATAGCCATCACTGTTTTACCACAAGTGTTTTATTATAGGCTTGGAACTGGTGAATTATGGCAAGAGAATACTTCTTTGCCTCAACCAAAAAGAAAATTACACCATTTCATCCCTCTTTAGAAGAATCTTCAGGCAAGCAACCGGTCGAGAGAAAACTCCTTTCCCAGCCTATGGTCCATGAATAAATGGAGCTCGTCAATGATCAAAATAGCACTAATAGAACTGGTAACAGGCACCACTTTGCCAACTGTTAGCTCATTAGTAATACAGCTTCATGAAACTTTTTTCTCTATTTGAGTATCATATGCTGATCAGAGTCAGTAAAATCACAGGCCTGATAATGGTAGTTAAATTGTCCCATTGCATACTTCTCAGTGACCTCCCCATGCTGTTTAATAGTTACGCAGCAGTCCTAGAAACTGTTCCAGAGTGATGATCTTAATACTTTCTTCCTCAGAGGCCATATACGCTTTCCTGTTCTTCTGTCTCACACGTGTAAAGACAACATACTGAACTGAGTACTTCTACAATGCTCGTAGGCAATGCTCAAACAGCGGTCCAAGCCACAAGCTTCAGACCACTGCCATACCATCATCTCCGGGACCTCTGATCAGCCATCAAGTGGTTTGCCTTTGGCATTTCAGGATTTGCTGAGGTTGAAAGACAGTAATGATAGAGAACAATTCTCCCATCAGCAGTGGCAAAAGTAATCTTGGAGGCCTTGAGCGCAATACTTTCACCACTTTTGGGTTGTTACTGAATATGAAGTGAAAAAGATGTGATATTTTCTGCTAGTCACACACAAAAATGGAGTTTGGGTAAGGAAATCTTTTAACAGACTCAAAGGTATTTTTGGCTGGTAGAATTCTCAATCTGTTGTGCTAAAATTAGCTTTAAATAAATGTGCAATACAAGCAGTACATACTTTGCCTAACAAAAAAATCCGCTGGCCACTTACAGATCACGTGAACTTGGTTATTTAGTTGAGCTAAGAACACCAGTCATTCCAAGCCTTATCTGCTGAAGATTTGGATCTATTTAGCAATGGCACTGCCGCATATCAAAACGCACGATGAGCCACAGCTCATTACCAAAGCGAGGGAACGTTCCTGCAAACAACGGTTGCTGCCATTTAACAAGATGGTCATGAAGAAAAGAGATATGATTGAAAAAGCTTGTGCCTCTGCCTGTAATCTTTCAACCTTCCCTCTGAAAAGAAAAAGCAGTCCATCCTTTCTTCCATACTACAGTATAAAGAAATTGGATGCCTTCAACTATCACTCCCTGGTGTCCACCAACCAAAGCTATGGAAGATTATATTCCTACTTCTTTTCCCCTTCAAGCTCTTCATCAATCAGTAAAAGGGTTCTCTAAGTTCTGCTCTGTTTTTACAACCAGTGTCACAGAAGTTGGTTCTAATATTGCTCATCGAAGCATACACCCCGATCTGAGCAACGGCAAAATAGAGTCGTTTAATCATACTGAGTACTCTGTGCTGGGTAAAGTTCACAGCAGCTGTTCCGAGTCCCAGAAAGACATCTGAGAGAAGCGCCATAAATAACGAGATCACATGGAGTCTCCCATTGCACAACCAACATACATCTTTCCTGCTCAGGAATTTATGGTTCACACCCTACGCTGTCAGTCAAGAGCGTATCACAAACTATGTTTTCAGGATGATACAGAGGATATTTTGGAAAGTAATACAGCCCTCCTGCCGGCCGAGTCTTTTCAAAACACTCATTCTAGTCCATTACAAAAAAGACAATGTTTCTATAATCTTAACCAAACTGCGGCCTTTTTTAGTAGCAAGCTATAGATCCACACATGCCTTTATACATCACAGATGTCTAAAACCAGTTCCAGCAAGTCTGACAGCCTGGTGGAAACTGAAAGGGACTACTCCTTCGCAGACTCAGGATCTAAGTTTGTCTTCAGAAGTGAAAATGTAAGGTATTTTCTCAGACTCCTGTTTCAGCAAATCCCTAATTTGAGCAGCTAGAATTTTAAGATTATTAATTCATTTTACTGTTAGATTAAATTTAAACCCAGTGCTCCTAAAACATCTAATTCCTAGGCCTCTGCAAGGGGAGAAACAATTTTCAAAGCAGTGCCTAGCTATAACTGAGAAAGAAGATACACGGCTATTTTATAAAGTTGAGATTCTTTCTTTCTTTTTCTGGAGTTTTGCCACAAATTGCCTTCGAGGGCTTGGTTCAGAAATTCCAAATTCAGTTTATTGTTTTTCTCATTGAGAACTAACTCCTTTTAGCAATTCTGTTAATCTTGGAGTTTGGAGTTATTTTTATTAAGGTAACACCCAGAGTTTAGATATTCCATAAAAAGATAAGGAATTATTTTTATTAAAGTAACACCCAAAGCTTAGACATTCCTTGCAAAAATCAGGCAAAGCACCTTCATTCTTAAAAAGGTCCTTAGCCTTTTCCTTGTAAGCACAGATTTCAGAGACAACGGAGCACTGAGAAGTTTTATCGGGCTTTTTTTTTTTTTTCAGTTGGGAAAAAAAGTTATTAAGGTAGGATTTTTCCTGCCTAAAAAAATCCTGAGCCTTTTACTCTTAAAACAACGTGTTGGTTTTTTCCTCCTCCCTTCTTGTCTTCTGTTACAGAAGAAGTAGTACCAATTTCCACTCCCCGACATCAGATTTCTCATGAGACATTTGTGCTGGCCTTGGGGTTGTTCTGCCAGCAGTCAATATCTCTGGTCAAGCTCAGTATCTGTCCCTTAGCCAGCAGGGAGTCCTGCCGACCCAGTCGACGCCAATTTCTGATGGAGCTTGTTAGACTACAAGAAACTTGTTCTTAGCCTTTAACTCTTATGCGACAACAGAAATGGGGCTGCAAAGTAAAGGATCTTACCTCCTCTCTCAGGGGCCTGAGGCACTGAAACCTTCTGCTCTCCGGTGGCAGCCCTGTCTCGAGGACAAGAACAAGTGCTGCCTTTTTGTTTGAGCGACTCTTAATAAACTAGGTGACATCATGCAGGTTTCTTACTGTGACTAAAACACAGTTTAAGGGTCCGGAGGGGAAAGGGAACACCTTTTGATCACTACTTCCAATTCAGAGCATAAGCAACCACGACTGAAGAGTGCGCTTTGTCAGCAAGCCTCCTCCAAATGCTATTGCTCTTTAGGCATAACAGGCTGAAGACATCATGGAGTTAATAACACGTTTTCCAGCAAGGTGCTTCTTCCCTGTTGAAGAAGGCACGTAGTGACAATTTTCAATCTCTTTAATGTAGAAATTAGGGCCAGGGCAAAATCTTTTCAATTCCTCTGAAAGAGAGGTTAAGTTGCAACATACCCACCTTTCTCTCTGCAGCGTGTATAATTTCAGCTTGCTCAATAGCAGTGGCACTCCTAAGTTCAGGAGGACTTTAAAAGGAGCGATTATGCTCACGAAAGTAAGCTAACGTGAATAAACTGCCCAGGCAACAGGGAGACATTCCAGAGCCCTGTGCTGTCACCAGGCTTTTGGCCAATGCTGCTTAATCATATATGCAAAACACAAATTACAGAAAGATTCATCATAGGTTAGAAAATTCTCAATGAATAATTTTGCACTGCGCTGAAGAAACTTCCCCACAAACCATGCCTCGGACAGAGGCACTGAGATCTTCTCCCCATTTTCAGAGTTTCTACTGGTGTCAGCAGTACAAGTGGTACAGCAAAGGCTTCCCCTGAGGGTCTTCTCGATGCACGGGGCAGTTTTGGAAGGGAAGTTTGACAGCAAGTTTAGCACCACCCAAGCATCACGCTGCTGAAATTCGGAACTCTTATGACTATAAGGCATCACGACAGCTGCTACAGGCTACGTTCTTATCTGGCCTCGGCTGGAGCATGCCAATTCATACTATCCAGGCATGTAACACTGGACTGAAACTCAAAATGCTCATGGCACGGGGGAAGGTATTTTCACAACAAGGCCCACAGAGTTCACAACTGCTTCAGCTTTAAACATAGCCACACTCATAGCTTAGAAATATTTAAGACCCTCTTGAGCCTTGTCATAGAATTTATAACGCTCTATCCAAAAAGCTTTGATCTTCTGTGCTGCACTGAGTATAAAACCTAGCCAGACACGCTTTAGTTATGAGGAGAGAGGTAACTTTTCCACCACTTAACAGATTATAGTTTTCACATAGAGTCATAGTTCTAACTTCATCTGAAAACTGCATTTACAAAGATCTGACTGTTCAGCAGCTTCCATGGATGCAACAGAGTGGTCAGATTCTCAAGAATATCCCGAGTTATAATTGAGAGCAACTTGTTAACACCTTTTTGTAGGACCTTATAGATGCAAAGTTTTAACTGCTTTGAATGCCTTCCCTCGCATGCTTTGTGTGATCAGACACCACTAAACCTACATATCATGATAGCTTTTTAAACAGTATTGGGTAAGCTAGTAAGATTTGCCTCTGTACAGCATTCTCAAAAATAAATGCAACTAAAGATAACTTTGGCACAATTTTTTTAAAGGTCACAAGCTTTCCCCATCCAAGACATCTAATAATTCAGCATGAACAAAGCTCCACAAGAGTTCGAGAAACCCTTCCTGTGCATACCTACAAGCCCAACTACAGCGAATGGACGTAAAAAAATAGCTCTACTGTCTCTACCCTATCTGCCTTTGCTTTTAGGCATCGATTTTTTACTACCAACTAAAGAAAGCACTTTTTTTCTACACGCAATATTGTGAATTAACAGGTAAAGATCACTGCAGAAATTTGAGGCAAAAATTCAAAAGCTGACTTCACCTTTCATCCCAAAACATACTTGTACAGTAAAAACAAAATATAAAAACTCCAAGAAAACAGTCTATAGCTTTGCTGGGACAGAACTTCAATAGCTGCACTTAGGTCAGAAAAACAAACCACTACCTGCCCTTCCCTCATGGCTCAAGCAGCATTCTTCTAATGCAAACGGTAAATGGTACGTGTCCTGGAAAAGCTTTTGCTTTTGTTGCTTCTACTTAAAAACGTTTTGTCTCCACAAGTAAGTTTGTGAGATGCTTGTGCCACTACCTCAGGTCCATCAATACAAGCAGAGCTGCAAGCCGCTCGAGATTTCTAAGCGTTTCACAGTGCTTCCAGCTCAGCTGTGAGGAAAATTGTAAAATTATTAGCTACAAACGGCTGGGTTTAGTAAACTGGAAAGAATGGGCTCATTTTGACATGCTGCTTTATTGAAACGCACGGAGCCGCATCGGATGGCTGTTGAGGACCGCAGCCCTGGCGAGCGTGACAGAAGATGCGCCATTAGAAATGATTCCTCCCCGCGCTGGCTGACCGCTCGGGTGGGCAGGGCCGGGGGGAAAGAGGGCTGAGCTCCCGGTACAGCCATGAGCCCCGCGCCGGCACACCGCTGCGGGACCCGCGGGGTGAAGCCGGGCACAGGACGCGGAAACACCTCCCGCGGAGGATGAAAGGGGAAGCCCACATGGCCCGGTGGCCCGCTGCCTGCTCCCGGGCCTCAAGCGCAACCGGAGCCGGCCCGAGCCCGTCCGTCCGTCCGTCCCCGTCCCCGTCCCCGTCCCCGTCCCCGCCCCCGCCCGCGCTCTCTCCTCAAGCGGCCCCTTCCCGCCTCACAACGGCCCCCCCGCGCGCCACCGCCGGTGAGGCGCCCCCCTCCCCTCAGCGCGAACCGGGCGAGGGGAGGGGCGAGGGCGGGGCGCCCCCGCGCGCGTGCCCCGCCGCCGCCACACTCACCGCCCGGAGGGCGCCCTCCGGCCTCCGAGCAGCAGCAGCAGCGGCGGCGGCGGCGGTAGAAGCAGCGGTAGCAGCAGCAGTAGCAGCAGCCGGCGCGGCCCGGAGGCGGAAGCGGCGGCAGGAAGTGAGGTCGGCGTGGGGGGAAGGTCCCCGCTTCCGGGGTGGTGGTGGTGGTGGATGGGGACGCGGGCCGTCGGGCAGCTCGGCGGGAGGTGGGTCTCTGTCCCGGGTAAATACCGCTGAGCAACGGGGAGAGGCCGCGGAGCCGCGTCTTCGTGCGGCCGGAGTAACGTAGGAAGGAAAAGGCACCGGCGGCGGGAGGGCGGGCCCGGGGGTTCACCGCGGCCTTCCTCCTCCCCGTCCCTGCACGGGAACAGCGGTGCCGCCCGCCAGCCCTCGGCCCCGCGGAGCCACGCTTCTGTTTTCCTCGGTGACAGGCGGGGAAGGGGTCCGAAGGGGCCACCGGCACGGAGGGCCCAGATGGCAAGGCTTCACCCAAAAGAGCCCCTTTTCCCGGGGCAGACCCGCCTGGCCGCCTCCTGCCACGGCCGGGTGCGGCCCAGGTCACGCTGTACTGTCCCTACAGATGCTGCAGTACAGAGAACTTCGATCTAATAAGATTCGGTGAACAAAGCCAAGTTTCCTGCTATCTGAACGGAATTGCAGTGGTGTTTGCTGCCGCTCAATATGTTTTAGCACAGAATTGGAAAAAAAAAACCCTCTTTCTTGGCACACACTCCCAGTGCTCTGTGCTGTTTGTTAGTGTTCAGCACTCAGCTCCCCTCAAGTCGTGGAACGTTACGAATTACAGCATGATACATCTTCAAGTCTTTTTCATGATTAGATGCTTTTATTAAGAAGTGATTTCTGCAGTATTCTTTAAATTAACTGATTTTGTGATTTACCTAGAAAGAAAAAACTAACTAGGGTGTGATGTCTCTTCTGGATAAGCCATGATCTTTCTGTTTATGCAAATTTTTATAGACAATGCCATTCTTGAAAGCAATTTGGCTGAATTAAGCTAACCACCTTTGCTATTAACATTACAGTATTGGCTTTTAAGTGTCTTCTAGACATGCAATTCACTGTGTACTTCTCAAAGTTTCTCCAGGAAAGGTTCACAGTATTGCACATGCAATCTCTAGATAAACACAGAGAGCAGAATCTTTCTGCACGACCGCCAGCAACGCTCCGGGCTGTCAAAGCTGTTCACCTTCGCTAGGCAGTAAGGCCACAGTATCTTCACTCACATTTACTGAATGCATTCAGCAAATGCGGGATCAAGAAACAAAAGGGCTTCTGGGCAGATAGGTACTGCCTTGCTTTCTCTAGGGTGCCGTTACCAGAGAAGGCAGGAGCTGATTTCCAAGGTGCCGGCAGAGAGAGAAATAATTTAAAACATTGGCAAGACTGCACTTCTCTACCTTCACAGGTTTCTCTGAGCAGGTCTATCATGTGTTGGGTACTTTCATGCTGAATGTTTCAGTAGGCACTCAGTTTACTTCACGGGGCTCAGGGAAAAGCTACAGAGAACAAAATTTTTAGGGGAGTCCCCTTCCTTTCCCCCTTGCCTTCAGCTATGTATCAATTAAGAGGCATTGAAAATAGCTCCACACTGACTCTTATCATCAGCGCTGGAAATATATCCTGAGTTGCTACAACTGTGGGCTTCATTCCACTGAGAGCTGTACACTTTCAGTCTGTTTTGGTGGCTGCTGCTGCTGTTCATACTTCCTTGCTGAAAAAAAGAAACACTGATCAACATCGATTATACCATTTATTATATACATGCATACATATGTGTGTGCGTGTATAAATATACACGCACACACATATAAATGTGATAACAAACAAGAAATAGAGAATGTAATTTCACCGTTTAGCCACAGAAGGGGAAGTTTCACTCACCACGTGGAACTAGTCCTTTAGTGTATGGCCTTGGACAGGGTGAACAGTAAGGTCATAGCAAAATGTCACTAAATTAATGGCAGAAAACTATGACTCCATTCAGGTCCTTTCATGTAAAAAAAAAAATTAAAGACTAGGGCTTCAGAAGTACTATTACAGATGACCTGAATGACACATTAGTCACAGAATTGATCTCCACATGACTCATCTCCTCCACAATATACAAGCCACAAGCTAACAACTACATAGACTTCAAAATTAATCTGGTTAGCAATGCAAAGGGAGATCAAAGAGTTGTGTGTGGTGGATCAAACACCAACAACGAATGCCAGCAGGCATTCCTCTGTAGGAACAAAAAAGGATGTGCTTCCTACAGAATGCAATGGCCTGGTTTAAGAATCTTTTTAAATGTAAAGGTTTAATATAAGGTGTTTTAAACACATTCAGTATTTCTTGCCCATATTTCCTTTAGGCATGCATGTATGGCAGATGTGAAGCAAGTACAGGTGTTTCTCTGAATTGGACCTCTGGAACATGAGAGGCATGGGGCTCTTTCCTACCTCCATCCTGACCTTCAACATTAAAATGGGAGCAGCAACACTTGTTGGTACAGTAAAATTTTCATTTATTTTCAGTTTATGAAGTTGAATTACTTGAGATCCCACAGTCCTCTCAACTTTTACAAATCCATCCACATTTTGACAACGTTCAGACGTTCCCAGCTCTTTTTAACTTCAACATCGGATTCGTTGTGACAGCTAGAAGAGAACCGCACGGCCGCTCCCTCACTCCGTCCCTCCTCACGCCTCCATCCTGTGACCTGCACTGCTGCAGAACCCCTGCTCGCACGCTGCCAGGGGACCGGGGGCTCCGCCCTGGTGTCCCCACCGCACGAGGGCAGGCCGGCTCGAGGCCCGCCCTGCAGGAACCGTCCCCAGTAACCCCACAGGCCCAGGGGAGCCCCCTCTTTCCTTTGACTTACCGATGGAGTACATCTCCAGCTGCTGCCGCAGGCGGATCTTCTTCATGCTGTCGTAGAAGTTGGGCTCGGGCGGCGTCTCGGCGGCTGGGGGCAGGGTGAAGATGCGCATGATCCTCCTCTTGTTCCTGCGAGGGACGGGGGAACGCAAGGCGGTGAGAGGCCCGGCCCGGCCCCGCCGGCACGGCTACACGTGGGGCCGGCGCGGCCGCTTCCCGGCAGCAGCCCTCGCCCCGCCCCCCCGCGGCCCCCCCTCACCGCCGGGCGTAGACGAGGAGGGCCAGGCTGGCCAGCACCACCAGCAGGTACACGTTGGTGGCCTCGTTCCACGCCTCGTGTACCGAGTAGTCGATGGCGCCGCTGTCGCCCAGCGCCGCCGAGCCGCCGCCGCCGCCGCCTGCCCCCCCGGCCGCCGCCGCCGCCATGGGGGAGAACGGCCGTTGGCGGACGGCCGTTACGGGGCGGTGCGCGGGCGGGCGGCGGGAAGTGACGTCAGGCGAGCCGTCCGGGCCGGCGTGAGGCGCCGTGCCTCGGCTTCTCTGCTGCCGTCTCGGGGCGGGGAGGCAGGGCCCCTCACTGCCCTCCCCTCCTCCCCCTTTATTTCCCCGCTAGCTACCAGTCCCTGGGGGAGAGGACATAAGTAGGTGACAGTTTCTCCCCCAGACACGGAGGATATAACAGTCTTTTTCCTTTCATGGTGCCAGGTTCTGAGGGGAAACGCGCAGGCGGGTGGAGGGCCAGCGGAGGTGTGAATTCAGCAGCTCTGAACGCTCGGCGGGCGTGGAGTCAAAAGCACCTTCTCCCGCCCGGGCTGGTGCTCGCTCTGTGGCGGTGGAATCGTGTGGGGTGTCAGTCAGCAGCGCACGGTGTCGAGAGAAAAAGACGTTCGGATTGTCACGAGCTTTCACTTTTCACAGAGGAACTAAATTTGACAGTTTAGGTTGTCAAATAGAAACAGCACTTTCTGAAAAATCTTGCCTCTCCTTTTTTTTTTTTTTTTTCCTTGTGCCAAAATGGGAGTTGCTGGATATTCAGATGCTGGAGCAACATAGCTTACTCCTATGGTCCATATGCTCCTGATGCCAAAACGCAAAATTCTAGGATTATGCATTCACAGAAAAGGTGGAGCAGAGCAAGCGTTTTTGGTTTAGAAACTTGAGAAGTTGTCTGAACTGCTTAATGATGAACATCTGTTCATTAATGATGAACAGATGAACTAGGCAGAGGATGTTCTAACACAAACACACAGACACTTTTTTTTTTGTACTGCCTGGTGTGGCATGGATGAGCTACATGATAGGGTACGTGTGCTGTCCTTTATCTTGTCCTCCTGCTTCTTTCTATCCATCTCTGGCCCTGATACTTCCTTTTACCTTATCTTCCTTCAGATGCTAGAACTATTACAATGTAGACATTATGGATATGGTTCATCTCCCTTTGCTTTACACATGTTTGGGGTATGTGCTTATGTTGTGGTTGTCTTCACCCTTCATAAGACAATAAGGGGGAAAAAAACAAGTATTTTTAGGGCATGATTTATCTAACCTATGTCAAACATCCAGAATGAGTCCTCCTGTGCCCAGGAAGTGCTCTGACTGCTTACTGAGTAGAGGGAGTCTAGACACCCCGCTTGGATGGTACTTGCTTTCCAAATGTCCAACCAGCCTGGGAAACACCATCCTTTGGCGAGCTGTTTTCTGAGTGCAAGATATGCCAAGTCATTCTCTTAACATGCTATGGAAGAGATTAATTTTAAGAGTCCTCAGATCGAGGTATAAAAGGATATGACTGAAAATGACAATATAAAAAAAATAAAAAGCTAAGGCAGTTATCATGAGAAAAGCTCCTTGCCCCACATGGTGTGGGAAAGAAGAGTAGAACAACAATTAGGCATAATTCTAGGTCATTAAATTGGGATGGCACCCATGCACAGAACTGTGGAAACCACTAAAAGAAAAAAAAGAGTCTACCACTTACGCAACATGAGAGAAAACAGTTAATTAAGCATGGTTTCACAGGGATTTTAAACAGTTTCTCGTGAAGTTGAGGCTTTTTGTTTGCTTTTTTAGTATGTTGAACTTTTCTGGTAACAGGCCTGACAAGAAAGTGTTACGCGCCTGTGGAAGAAAAGTGGAAAGAATAAACTTATATAATTTGGGTGCTCTTTATATTTCACTACTACGTCTAGACAACAGTTGAGATCAGGCTCCCTTCTACGGGGTGTAGAGAAGTTGTATTTAAGCTGTATCTAAATGCACTTTTTATATTAACCCTGCAGCTCTGCTCTGGACAACACAGGAAGGGGCTGGATCGTCCCAGAACTCTGTACCCAGCTTCCCATCCAGAGGAAACCAAGGCCCGCATCCACAAAGCATGACTTCAGGTCTCAGGGTTTTCTCTGCAGCCTCCAGCACACAGGAACAGACTCTGCCTCGCTCAGCAGGTGCCTGATTTGTTTGATTTAATTAAATGCTTGATTTAAGGCTCAGAAAATCCACCCACCCCCAACTGAGAAGATAGGCAGAGAGAGATTTTCTTCCCCCACATACCCTTCTGAAATTAGCAAATGTTAAGCAGTGTGTAGGACAGGGTTGGGTTGAGGAGCACAACATCTGGTGCTGCAGTGAGTACGACAGCCTTGCAAACCTGAGAAAAAGGGGTGATCTCCCACTTGCTGGCCTGTAGCAATGAGAGTTCTGGGGGTGTAGGCCTTCTGCGTGACTTCCTTGAGGAATCTGGTTCAAATGCCAAAGTTGGTTGACTCTTAAGCCTAGGTTAGCTTGTCCTGGTACACTGTTGTTTCCTTTTATATAGCCTGGGCTTTTGTTGCAGTCTTAGACTCCTGAAACACCTTCAGAGATGAGAATGCAATAGTGTGACCTGTCTGTGTAGATTATGCACCATATTTATTTTTAGCTTGGATGAGGTGGCATGGGATAACCAACGCTTGTGTATGCTGTTAATGCATGAGGACATGAGTTGTTTTCTGTTTTCTTATACTAAAGCTGCATATAGGGAAAGGACTGTCATTTTGTACTGTGCCTTTGTAGCATCTGACCTCCAGGATCCTGGCCTGTGACGAAAGCCTGCAGGCACCGAACAAATAAAAGCTAATAATAATAACATACGGGATTGGCATAAGCTATTCTGGCAAAATATAGCTAATGGAGGCCCAAGCTTAGTGGCTAGATTTTCAACATTACACAGTAGCAAATAAGCCTGGGGAGTTTCAGCTGTGGGTCAGACACAACCCTCAACAGGAAGCAGCTCTTGGGCACAAAAGCACATAGCTGTGTGATTTAATTGGAAAAAAAAAATCGTAACTTTTACAAAAGTGGGAACTTTGTTCATTCCACAAAGAAATCTAGCATGTACTTGATAAAAGCACCCACTTCAGTCCCATAGATTTATCAAGAGAATTGCTGAAAAGGGTCTTCAGCTCTACAAGGAAAGAATTCACTTTCCAGAAGTTCTTAGCATCCAGCAACTACTATAAATTTGACTGAAAGCTGCTGAATATTATCAGTTTTGAAAATCCACTTACTTCATATCCAAAATGCTAATGTTGGAATCTAACAGTAAGCTTGTTCTGTTGAAAATCATGGCCAAAGAATCTGTGTGTGTCTCTCTATATAAATATATAATTTTTAATGGATTTTGAGTTACCCAGAGCTAACCAGAATCAGAAATCGCTGAGACATAAATATCACTGCAATATGAATATATTCACCATTTAATCCTGATAAATACTGGATTATAGACTTCAGAACACAGACTGACAATTATTGGAAGTCATGTGGCCATCTCAAGTATACAGTATTTCAATTAAAATAAAACCATAAAATCCTTTTTCTTTTTTAAAAGTACCATCTAGCATATAATTTATTTGGATGAACTCTACAAATATACACATTATATCATGGTAGAAGAACTTGATAACCACTTTTTTCTTGTTCCCAGGGTCTCTTGACTGTTGGTAAGACTTTACAGTCGTAATGATAGAATCGGTTTACAGTTGCAAATTCTGCCAAATATCTCACAAATTATATTTGGCAAACAGCACTGCCTCTGTTTCACACAAAGATAATGATCTGATGTTTTGTTTATGTGGCACCAAAGGAAAATATTGGTTTAGAGCTTGTGATAGAATTTCAAAAAGTTTGTGTGGTATTCTAAACTTTTGATACACTTAATAGTTACCACTCTATTAAATACAGAGTAACATGGACTTTAAAAGTATCCTTCAAAAAAGAAAACGAACAAACAAACAAAAAAAACAACAGAAAACCCAATTCAGTTAAATAGGTTGTGTCCATTTTATTTCCTCAGCGTTTACCCGGACCTACATAGCAGCTGGTGCAGATATGCATGCAATACTTTTTACATCTGATGGTGTTGAACATACAGATGAGTTCCCTTAAAGGCTGCTCACCTGTACAGGATTTAGCGTTATAGGAGTGCTTTTACGATGTACTCTGAAACTCACGGCACACAAAGGGGAACGCGCTACATCAGAGTTGAGCCACCTAGAAGCCTGCAGGGAGTTTGGAAAGGAAAACAGCATAACCTTGACAGTGCTATTCTTTGCATGACTCTGAGGAGAAAAAGAAAGGAGCAGTAGGTTTGAACTGAATCTGGGACTCTGCTCTGAAACAGGCTGTTTCCACTCTGTATCATGTGGTACAAACCTACCTGGTAAGGGCTAAACTTTGTCGGGAAGTCCACTGGGAATTTGTTTCGGCAACAGCATGGGACCAAGGGTAGAGCATACCATACCACTAGTGGGTCCAGTTGGCACCCACAGCCAGACTGTCAGCAGGCTCAGCTGGCATGTCCTAGGTCTCCCTGTCTCCTCCACTGCTGGCACAGCAGTGTCCCAGGGGATTCAGTCTGGGAACCAGGTACTATTTCTTCAGTCTGGGAGACGGTCTCTACTTTGGTTCTTTGTCTAGCTGGTCTGAGAGGGTGGGCAGGATGTGCTGTGGGACTGCTGCAAGGATGGCAGAAGAGGCATTGCCCGAAAGGGAAGGGCAAGGCGGTGCAGATCACTGACCTCAGCAAAAGGGTTGTCGTCTCCCTGGGCAAGGGGCCAGATCCAAGGCCTTCATCTTGGTGATGGCAGCAAACAAAAGCCCTGTGATCACTGGGACCATATCTGCCCTGACACTGACCAACTAGGCTGGTTTGGGGAACCAGGTCCTCTGAAGTTTTTTGAAGGAGATGAGCACCAGTACCATTCTTTCTCCTTGTGTGGCCTGCGTCTTTGTGCAGCTTCTTTGGCTGGACTTTCGGGATGGAAAAACAGGGATAAAATAGGAAACCTGGCAATAACCATCCCAGGAGAAGCATCTTTTGTGGGAAAGGTCAGGGAATGTGGGGCCCTTGATTTGAGCTTGAGATGAGAACCAGCAGCTGTTGTTGAGGTTAGGCAGAGCTGCGGCAGTGGTCTTGGCAGGGAAGGTCATGTTCACTGGTCTATAGCTGGCTGGGGAGTGGATGAGGAGAGGGACTTGCAGGCTTCCAGCTGTGAACAGGCCTCTTCCTGTTCTTCATCCTTTGATGTTTTCCACCAGCCATAGAAAAGCTGCTTGTACTGAAGCAGCAAAGCCCCTGAATGTTTATCCAAGGGCGTCATTGGTGGTGAAAACTGAAATGGCCAACAGAAAGAATTAGAAAGATGGGAGACAACTGCATGTAGGGCTGTCCTGCCTCTTTTTCCCTCTCTGTGAAGCCTTGCCTCTTCCCTTTAAGGGAAAAGAACTGGAAATGTGGGAAGGACAGGATTCATGCAGTTTCTAGATTGTGGAAGGGGTTAGTGAGGAAGAACAGAAAATGGAGAGGGTGCAAACTCCTCTGATTTTACTGAAAGACTGGAAGGAGGTAACACTGAAACTTGGTTGAGGTTGCACCAGATTGAGATTAAAAGGGAGATTAAAGTCCACAAATACCATGGGCAAGTTAAAGGGGAGGTAGCCCCTTCAACAGGCATGTGTGGCTCTTCTGACAGCCCTTATATCTATCTGTCTTGTTACTATAGACTCACTAAGGCAAAGACAATGAGATCTTTTAGGGGTTTATGGACGTTTGCTAGCAAAATACTGGCTCCATGGGAGGCCAGATCCTGGCTATGTTTGGGCATGAGGGACTGCAACCAACGCTCCGATGACCTTCATGCTGCCATCTAGTGTTTCCTCATAGACGGAAACAACATCCCAAAAAAGAAACTTTGAAGCTCCATAATGCTGTATTCAAAACAAATGTAATTTATTCCTGTTGAAATACAACGCTGGACAACACACAAGCTGAAGGACAGGGAATGTTTAGGGTGAATGTTTAGGGAGACATCTTTTCTTAAAAAAATTTGTAACTATATCATCCAGGAACAGAGAGAGACATCTCTATGGCAAGATAATTATTCGGAACCAGAATTTGTCCTCATTTGTTTTTCACTCTGTGAAATTATTAGGGCTGTTTGCAAGGTGCAACAGTACACAACAGAGCAAGAATCTAAGCAGAAACTTGTCTTAACTGAGAGAGACCAGCATAAGAATCTTGGTGGGTTCTTCTTCTCTGTCCTTGCTACTCTCACAAAAACACATAGTACGTTTACTTCACAGCCATCAGACGCTGATTTTTCTTTCAAGTATACATGATGGCTAACAAGAGGTAACAAATTATTGCTAGGGGCACATGCAAAAGACTTGACTCTTGGCTCTCCAAATCTTGATCCCTGGCTTTGAGGAGCTGTAACAGGATGCTTTTTGAACCGTTGCACATCCTGGATTCATGCTGGAACTGTAGTACTCTAACCCTAATAATAACAACTCAAGAGTGCATGGGCTGGATGATGCAATTACAGTACAGAGAGCATTCTTTTTCACCCAGGCTTCTTTAAGGTGTTTTGAGTCAAAGTCCAAAACAAACATGAAGAATCCAAAATCATTGTTCTCTTTTGAGACCCTGATTTCTGAGCTTTGCTTCCTGACAACCTGAGCAGAAAAGCCGCCAGGAAGAACTGCACAAGTGAAAAATGGCAAAAATCAGTTAATTTAAGAAAATAGACTGCCCAGAGGGAAAGGAAGGGTATAATGAGCAGTCTTTAAAGGGCTCCTGCTGGCATTGTATGAAATCGGGTATGAATTTAGTCATTTGCAGGAAAGTTTTCCCATTTATAATAAAATTTTGGTAGCAGTAGAACACAGGTGCAGTTGAACATTATGTGTACAAACTGACTGCATGTTCTTAGTGCAGTCATAACACCATGAAGAGGAATATCAGCACAGCAAAGAACAGAACCAAACTCTTCAACAGAAAGGACCACATAGTTCTCTGCTTACAAACCACCTCTCAAGTCAAAACATGAAAGTTGTCTCAGGCCTTTAAGTCTTTCAAAGACCTAGTCCACAGAACAGGAAGTCCTCAGTTGCGTAATGGTCCATGAGTCTCACTCATACTATTCCTGTTTTTTTCACTGAGAGAACAAGTACATCCCAATCCCACCAAACAGAGCCTACTGCTGGATTAAGGTATCATTATTCTTCCTCTCCAGCTGTTGGTGCCAGGCTGTAACATCCACGTAGGTACCAAAAGCTTTCTCCTAAACACACTGAATGAAAAAGCAGCCTTTCTTTATGCTTAGTTGGCTTTGAATTCAGACCCAATAGCATTGTACGCTCTGAATATAGGCGTTTTATTTTCCAAACCTCAGGTTTAAAGCTCATTGCTGTGGAAGGAAGTCACATTTCAGTTCCTTGTTCTCCCCCCTTCCATCAAGTCATGATGACATAGCCAGGGTAATTGAATGAAAAAAGATACGCTTCAGCTCTCTTCCAAAGTGCTCAGGGTTTCTATGGATTAAAAAAGAGCACGATGATGAGGATGAGCATCAGCAGGATGAACTGTTTAACAGCTTCATCTCCAAAAAGCCCATCTGCGGCTACCACAGAGCAAAGGCTTGAAAACCAAGAGCACATGTCTGCAAGCAGTCTCTTCAGGATCTGCATCATCTGCTTGCTTACAAAGTGGCCACATGCTCGCTGTTGTGGTATATGGGGCCCACAGACCAATGGCCGTACAGCTCCAAAAACAACCTATTCCCCAGCCAGCAGGGAGAGACTGCTGTTGGGGCTCTGGCATTGGGGTTCACCAAAATCTGAAGTGAACTGGGGTATTCCTTTCTGAGTGACCACTGCTTTTACTCCATGGGGAAGTGGGTGAGAGCTTTGTGGATAAGACATGGGCCAAAGCCACAGGAATCAGTGCAAAGCTTGTGGGGGACCTGCCATGGTGTCTGCTCTCCAGTCCTCTGCCAATCAGTTTAAGTGGACCAATATTTTCTTTTTTTTAAACTCTTTTTCTGTATTTTTTTAAGAGAATTTTTGTGTAAAAGTTGCAGAAGAAAATGTATTATTTCTTAAGGAACAAATTTGCTCCCGCACCCACACAGCTTCATTTCTCTCCCTCCTCCTCTTCCACTGATAGATTAAACATGCCAATGGGAAGCTTGCACAGCTCCAGCATTGGGTGGATTATTTTTTTTTCTAAATCAAAAGGTACAAGTTCAGTTGTTGTGTTCTTCTCAGTTTTGGGGAGAGATTTTTCCCTTCAGGCAAGCTAAATAAATAGGAAGGGCATCAACTTCAGTATGTTGTTTGTCTCGTGATTCACTATAACATTTCCCTAGTACCAGGCATGGCCGCCTCCCGAATAAGCAGAGTTAAAACTTTCCTGTAGGTGTCTAAGACCTCTTGGGCAGAAGGCCTTTCAGCCGGGTCCTTCTTCTTACATGCTGCATGGATGTCAAACAAATGCAGTCGCACAATGTCACTTCCTTCAACGTGGCCCAAGAAAAAATTGGAGACATCCGGGATTTTCCAGATGTCTGTTTTTTCATCATAGGGAGGCATGAGGTCATCCTCAAATGGCACCTCTTCTCCATAGGGCCAACGCTGCTCAGGAGCTACAAACTCGCCCTGGAGCTCCCGATGACCACACTTCACCAGCATGCCGGCACTCCTGTTCACAAGAGGCAAAGCGTCCAAATCATTCACCAGGACGTGAAAGTCACTTGTTAGGAGATACTGAGAGAGGACCTTGTCCAGGTCATTTGAGTCACACATCACTAAGGTGCCCAGAGGGCTGCTGTGCAGGTACCGAATGATGCTCACGTAGTCCATAGCAAGCATCAGCCTGCGATGCCAGGTGTTCATGCCCTTGTACTTGGGGATGTGGAGAGTTTCATTCAGGCCCCTCAGGGAGCCTAGAGGATGGTACTCGGTGAGGATTGTGAACTGCTGCTCACAGTAGCCAAGCAGACGGACAACGTGCTTGCTTTGAAGTGCTTTCAGCATCTTCAGTCCGTGGAGAAAGTCCTCCTTCAGCTCCGAGTTGGTGAGCTGCGAGAGGACCACTTTGTTTTCCTTCCACTCAGAAAGGAAGACCTGAGAACACACAAGAGACACGTAAGACATGTGGAGAGCCTTCTTCCACTGATTGCTACCAGCTCCCTCTGATCTCCAAGTCACTGTTTAGTCACAAATGCAAATTGCAGTCACCAGGCAGTCAAGCCTTTGGGTAGGGCCATGTACCTGTCACAGCAAGCCCTTACCGACGTCATAATTAGATCATGGTTTCCTAAGTTTTCTTTGGAATAGGCAATGCAGACAAATTATTTCATACCACCTGACCAGTCAGTGCCACAAATGTACCACGCTCCACAAGCACTTCACTGATCTCTGTGATTTTGCTTGTGTCGCTCGGCGTCAGGGAGGCGGCCCAGGGCTCCCGTCCGGTTCTCCTACCTGTTCTGGGCACCTCATCAGTAGCCACATGCCCCTGGATGTCTACAGTAATTACCTGCTGCAAGGATAATTATAACAGCGGTATGGGCATTAGTTAGGCGGCAAACAGTGAAAGTTCTTTATCCACAGGAGAGAAGAAAGGAAAACCAAACTCACCTTTTTCACAGCACCTTCACCAACACACTTGAGTTTCCTGACTTCCCTATTTATGGCTTCGCAGGAGAGCCATGGGGAGCAATTCTTCCCCACTCCCAGTTTGAAGTACCCATAAGGGCAGAGGCTGGGGTCCGCTTCTGCGCGTCCTGAAGAGGTGTAAAACTTGTTGAGGTACAGGTAGAGAAGGGCATTAAGGAGCAAGACAGCCACAAGCAGTAACACACAGGAGACGGACGACACCTCCCTGGGAGGAAACTCCCTCCTAACGAAGTGTGGTTTCTTTTCCATGGCCGTGCCTTCTGCATTCTCCGTGACAGCCGGAGGCTAAGCAGGACCCTCTTCCCAGCCTGGGGACAAACCTCTGCGGGGCTTTTTCATTGCAGGCACCACAGTCGCCTCGCAGACACTGCCGTCCTGACCCTGCAGCCTACGAGAAAGGCCACGCGTGGCAGCGGTATATGTTAAAAGCGGCTTCAAGCTCGACGCTCGCCTCGCTGCTCATCCTCCCGGTTTGCCAAGCAGGAGGGCCCGGGCTGCCGGCCGCCCCGCTTGACCCCGGAAAACACAGCAGCCGGGGCGGGGGGGAGAGGGAGGACCGACGGCGCAGGGCGGTGGCGGCGGCACCGCCCCGGGGCGGAGCGCAGCGACATGGCGGCGGCGGCGGGGCTGGTGGCGGCGGTGGCGGCGGCGCTGGGCGCCCTGCTGATGGCGCCCGGCCTCACCCAGCCGCACGGGGAAGCCTCGCCGGAGGGGAGCGGGCCCGGCCCCCGCGGGGGGGCGGCGGAGCGGCGCCCCTCGGGGCGGATGGACCAGGCCCTGCTGCTCGTCCGCAACGAACTGCCGGCGCAGGGCCTCCGCCTCGCCGCCCTCTCCGGCGCCTGCCACCAGGTGAGCGGAGGGAGCCGCGGAGGGCTTGTGCCGGGTGTGTGTCACCCCCCGGCCTCCGCTTTTGACAGCCCTGCCCCGGCACTCGGCGGGGCTGCTTCGCTTTTCTGGCGACTCCCCGCGGCTTTGCTGGGTTGATTCCCTTCGGTTTTACCTTCGAGCGGCACACCGGGAAGCCCCACGGCAGGAGCTGCTTCAGTCCCTGCACGTCTTTCCTTGTCGTTCCTTTGCCGCTGTTGCAAAGCAGGCCCCCCTTTCACTCTCCTTTGGCACCTAATGAGTTCCCTTCATCCTCTTCTTCCACAGTGCTTGTATCAGTTCCTGGCGTTCGTCCCACCAAGCAACGGGAGCCTGAGAAAACCGGGCACAGCAGCGGTAATGGTGGATACCCAGCATCCACTCACCCTGCTGCTCAACAGCTCTGTGGGGGACAGAGAGTTCTGCAAGTATGTGGCCCAGCCCCAGGGAACACTTGGATAGCTCTATCCTTTTT
>RSEF01000004.1:40361362-40397541 GCA_003993805.1 Himantopus leucocephalus | reverse complement strand
CCTTAAAGCCATGCACCTATTTATTGCCTGCTCATCACCTCCTTTTTCCTGACTGTTTAGACCTAGAGTTCAGTCTTCTCCCCGCTGCTGTAACTGTGGTGTACATTGACATTGTGCTGAAAGCATCCAGGCAGAAGCAGGAGCCGAAATGTTACGCGTTGAGCCAGCGTGTGCGAGCGCCTGGTTTCTCTTGCAGAGAGGCTGTAGTTTAAGGCGACAGGTGATGTAGGAGGCAGTGCACATGTGGTAAAGCATCTCTGTTGGGCTAGGGGAGGGTAATGCTTGGCAATGGCAGAGTCAGGCAGCTCCTTGCTCGATCACGCTGTTAGGCCAAATTTTCAGCTTGCCTTTCCTACAAGCATTCAGGCTTACGGCCCCCCAAATGCTGCTGTGATACCTGCATGTAGCGGTGATGGCTCAGCAAGTTTCGTTTCCTTTATCCTTTGCAGGATTCAGTATCATTTTGGAGAATTTGGCAATTATTCCCTTGTGGTAAAGACCCTAAGTACAAGCACCAAAACTGTTTCTTGTGACCTAGTCATCAATGAAGGCCCTATCAACAGCTACCTCCGTATGTAATGCTCTGTTTTCCCCTTCCATTCTACAATTTGCATGTCTCCCAGCAAAACCAACTTCCTAAAAAGCCTGTGCAGCCACTCATGCTGTGCTGAAGATGTGTCATGGGCTTGCTCCTCCTCTCTCAGCATCTTACCTCCTTATGTTTCATACACCCATCTTGAGGCCCTGACCAGGATCAGGCCTCTTCACATGATACATTGTATGACCACAACATTTTTGCAGCAGGGATTAGCCCAGAAAAATCAGTGGGTATGTGTCTGGAGGGAGATATTTTTGTAGTTAGTTCCTGTTTCCCTGCATGTTTATGTACGTACACAGAATCCTCCCTCTTCTTCCCTCTGTCTTGCTTCTCTCACAAAATGGGAAACAATTAATACGGTGTTTGCGTTTTTGTTGCGCTATTAATTTTAAACCTCATGTCTTGCTTTTTTGTTTATCTGTTTTCCAGGGCTCTTTCAAACTCTTATCTATGTCTCTCCCATTCTTTTCCTTTACATTAGGTTATTCTTCAGTCCTTCCAGTTTTCCAGCTGTAAAGAAAAATTGTCCATGCATGCAAACTCTATTACCCTCTCCCCTGTCGTCTTCATGTTGAGGCTGTTTCTTCCAGTATACGGCACACTGACTCTTTTCTCACCATTGCCTTGTGATGCAGTGCAGTTTTATTTTGCCTTTTTTATGCTGAGATATGCAGTCACTGAGCTGCACTTTGAAATTAGCCTGCTTTTGGTTTGTGTTGTTTTGTTGTTGTTTGTTCTTTCTCTGGGACTCAGGCTGGGGATATGTATTGCATGGAGAAGGTGGTGTGGTGAATGGTGGGTTGGGCTTTTTGTCATGTTTGTGTCATGCTTGAGCAAGCTCAGGCTGCTGAATGGTTTTGTTAGATCATTTATAGAGTTGTGTTCTTCTCTCTTTCATGTAGCTATTCTCTTTGCTTTCCTGGTGTACATGGGGATCCTTGCTATCCTGATTGTCGGGCATCTTTTTATGAAGTAAGTGAAGTGTATTGTAATACCTCCTCACACGTGAAGTGGGGCCGCGTTTAAAAACATGTGTTGTAGTGTAGTAGTGCTTCAGAGTCCCACTGTAGCCTTGCTTGTAAATCAGATCCTGTTATCAGGTTGCCACGTACAAGTTAAGCTGTGGTAGCTGTCCATATGATAATAAATACAGAGTGATACAATTTCCCTTGAGGGTTATCTTGCAGCCTTGTTAGCTTGTGTGTGGAGTGGTTACTGCAAAGCAGCTGATGTTCGCCGTAAGCTTGCACACACGCTGCCTCACCCTCCCGTGACTTGTTCCTGGGTCTAGCCCCAAATCGGCACCTAAGCGTGTGTAGCATATGCAGCCTTCCATCCTGTGTACGGAATGATGTGAGTCATCCCTGCCTGTAAACAACCCGAGAATAAAGCCCCCGAACCTGAGCTTGTGGCAGTGTAATTACATAGCTGGACTTAACTGGGGCTCCAGGTACTGGCTGAATCTCACTATTATGCGTGTGAGCTGGGAAAACAGAAGTAGAGACTGCCCCAACTTTTGATTTATGCTGCAAAATAGTGGATATTAAGATGAAACTGGCCATAAAGTACTTCTTGTTTTGTTTTGTGTTTTAAACTCTTACTAATTTTCAGAATTGATCCAGTCAGAAACTGGGTTTACAAGAAACTGAACCCCAGAGAAACTGATCGTCTGATTAATTCTGTGAGTGACCACAGTATCTTTAATTTGCATTTTGTAGTGTTTTTATCTCTGAGGAACATGCACTATCTGGACGTCTGGGGACTTGTTTATTACTAATCATCTTCCCCTTGTACATGTTCCCCTTGGCAAATCTTGTATTGATGTCAGACAGGCAATTTTATGTCAATGAGGAGTGCTAGACTAGGTTCTGATGCAAGTTTAGTGGATTCCCAGTAGAGCTCTTGCAAGTCCCAACCATACATCTTTGAGCCCTCTTTAGTTCCCTTGAAGCAAACGTGTTGGTGAAAATACTGTCCCCTTCTGACACAGACAATGTAAGGGGAGGAAAGAAATGCCAGCTTTCACGTCTGCTTCCAGCTCAGTAGGAATTTTAGCAAGACCTACTTTTAAATCAAGATTTGTCTGGCAGCCCTAGAGTTGGCATTTCTGCGTGAGCCATGTTTTGTACTAGAATGTAGATAGACCATCACAATCTGGGCTTCACATCTAGGAGGTCCAAACCTATCTAGAAAAAGACTTGGGAGCAGAGCTGTGCAACAATTCTTGTAGTTGTTCATCTCCATAGCTGTGTTACAGCGATGTCTGCTTCTTTATGCTGTCACTGGGGCTGATCAGAGTGATTTAGGGAACTCGACCAGAAAGAAGCCTTTCCTGCGTTTAAAAGGATTCATTATCTGCTGGTTTAGCTCTCTAAACAGTCTATATCTGTGGTGTCAGACAAGTGCTGACGGGATGGGATGGACTCTGAGAGTCAGCAACTGGATCTGCTCGGCTCTGTTGTAAAGTAGTACTCACAGTGAGGGCAAGTCTGTGGCTGCTTTGGACTGGACCCAATTCTCATGAGTCTCAAACACAGCCTCTTCTCACTGCATTGTTGTTTTCACCCTGGTCAAAGGTGTAGTGTGGAGCATCTGCAAATATTACTGCAGAGCCATGAATGGGTTAGAAGTAGCAAGTGGGGAAACAAAAGGAAGAGGAAGATGGGGAGAACAAAGACAAACACAGTATGTGAAAGTTTGCAGTTTGCTGACCTCTAGTTTGTTCCCTAGGCAGCTGATGCAGCTGCTGACTTGCTCTTTGTGTGTCTGTTTTTATCCTGAAGGAGCTCGGGTCCCCGAACACGACAGACTCCATTAGCAGTGATCCCACCCGCCGTTTGTGGAGCACAACCTCTCGGCAGCGGCTGCGTTCCCTGGACACCTTCCGAGGGTGAGCATAAGACGTTGCTCAAAAGCAGCTCTTCCAAGGGGAATGAGATTTTTCCAATAGCGGTTTGACAAGTGTATGGAAATATATAGCAGATGGACAGTTCAAGGGGGTCTGTTTAACTTGGAAGATAATCAAGGTTTTAATTCTTGCATTTTCCGAAACACTTTGCAGTTGATCTAGTTTGAGGAAACATTAAAGTTGTGGCAGAGGGTGGAAAAGAACAACATATGTTCAGTGCGAAAACGCTATGTGAAGGAGCTTACTTTGGTTCACCGCCACCCATGATCTTTGGAACGCTGCTTCCTGGTTGGCAAAGCTGGAAACTTCGTACATAATCTTGTTTTAAAAATAAAATAAACCAGATCTCACAGTTAAAAATGTTTTAATGGGGGTAAACATTAACTGTGTGTTCATATGCATGTATTTCATCAACAGGTGATACTTTGTGTGTGTTTTTGTTGTTGTCTTTTTAGGCTGTCTCTTATAATTATGGTGTTTGTTAACTATGGAGGAGGAAAATACTGGTTCTTCAAACATGAGAGTTGGAATGGTAAAGTACAATTGAGACAGTTAATCTGGGTTTTAACGGCACCAGTGTCTAGATATGGTTAGCACTGCAGCTACTGCAGTGAGCTGTTGCTCAGCTGAAGGCTGGGACGCTGTGCCAGGTTGCCTCAGCAGGGTATCTAGCCTGTTAGCTTAATGGGCAAAGCAGTGTATTGTCCTGCTCATCACACAGTGACAGGACGGTTTCAGATGACAATCTGTGTGTAACCTTTTCATTTTTGATGCAGGTTCATATATTTGACTCTTCTGTGTTGTTTAATGACCACAGTCAAGCTGATGGTGCTCGATGCTGTGCAAACATGCCTTGATTGGCAACCTGATGGGGGAGGGGTTGGGCATCACGCTGCCCTAGTAGAGAACAGCAAGGATCCCATCCCCGAAATCTTTCCCAAGACACAGCAATCAGTTCTGACCCTATTTTTGAAGAATGGTAAAAGCAGTGAAGCAAGATGATTAGCTCTTTGTAAGTTTTGTTTATAATGTGTTTTAGATTTTGGGGCATCAAATAATTGCAAGCAGCCTGCAATTCCTCTGGAAACTCAACAATAACGTTGTTAAAATTTAGGGAGGGTTCAAGGTAAATAATGTGTTCCTTCCTATTTCTCTGTAGGATTAACTGTTGCAGATCTGGTGTTTCCATGGTAAGCCTTCTTGAAGAATACTTCTTCTGTCAAGTGATTCTGTATGTTAAGCGTTGCAAAGAGAACATTGTGTGCACCTTGCCTCCATGTGGAAGTATATTTGGAGGGGTGAATTTGTGTTAAATGATTGATAGGAATCTGCCCTTCCAGATAACAGCATCATCCTTATGAACCAGTAGAAGAGCTAAGTGCTTTTGGCTGCCCCCTGTCCTCCTTCCTCCCCCCACACAATGTCAGTGTGAGGCCCAGGGTTACCCTGCCAGTGGAAGCGCAGTATCCCTGGGGAGCTCATTGCCACACTACTGTGCTGAAGGTGGTCAGTCTGGCAAGATTCAAAGCTGGACTGCTGTGTATCCAGAGATAAAATAGCCAAGGGAATTTTGGATTAAGCTAATCTCTCTATAACCAGAGAATGGTTTTATGGGGAAGCAATTATCCCATCTGCCCCTAGCATGCTTCTCTAAAATACACACCAGTTGTGGTTACTCTTGGAGATGGGAGCTGGGCTTAGACTGTGAACCTAATCTAGAGAGGAGTGGGTCAGTTCTGAATTTGAATTGTAGATTTGCAGCTTGTGTTTTACTGCTCTGAAGATGTTAATTTAATTGTGGGTAATGGAATTTTTTGGTGGCATATATGTATTGCTGCTAAAGGACCAGAATGCAATTACTTCCCTGAACTTTATTGCCTCAACTGACCGCTGAAAGAGGTGGAAAGGTCCCATAGTGCAAACTCAGTTGTCTGGGAATTCCTAGCAATCACAGGAAATAAAAGTTGTCCAGTTTCACTTAATGCATGCCTTTCTGTTGGGCCAATGCAGGCTACTCTGTTAGCTTTAGTGTTTGCTGTCACGCACATGTGTGATGAGACATCTGTCAGCCCTATTTCCCATCTGCTGTGTTCTCCAGGTTCGTGTTCATCATGGGGACATCGATATCGTTGTCGCTGAGCTCCATGCTGAAATGGGGAAGTTCCAAGTGGAAGGTGCTCGGGAAAATCCTCTGGAGGAGTTTTCTGCTTATCCTGCTGGGAATCATAGTTGTGAATCCCAATTACTGCCTTGGACCATGTGAGCAGAACTTGCTCTCTTCCTTGTATTTCTGCAACTGTGGTTCCTGCCTCCTTGGCTGGGCTGTTGAGAAAGCAGCATCAGCCTTGCTCTACTGACCAGTTGCATGGGGGCAGGTTGATGGTACGGTGTAGAGTACTGTTCAGTTCTGCACTGACACAACTCTCTTTGTCCCCTGTGCCCACCACTGTTTATCATCTTTGTGGTGACTATCCCAGGGTTATGATTTACAGAAGGTTGGGGGGCAGAGTGGAGGTGTCCCTTGTACCTGCAGGTGCAGCGGGTCTCTGCTCTCCCTGGAGAAGGGTAGCTTTCATATTTACAGAAGAGCCCATGTCTGCTCTCTTCCACATTGCTTGCATGTTTTCCAGTGTCCTGGGATAATCTGCGTATTCCTGGGGTGCTCCAGAGGCTGGGATTCACGTACCTCGTGGTTGCTGCTCTCGAACTCCTGTTTACAAGAGCTGGGGCTGAGAGTGGGACCTTGGTGAGTTACGTGGGGAGATGACAAGTGATACTAAAGTAGGGTTTGGGAGCTCTTGCTCTTGTTTGGGCACAAAGAACACATGAGAAATGATGACAAAACATGTAGTGTCTTACCTGATGTGTAGTGCAGTGTGACCTGGCAAAAATTTTGGGGACATGCACCCTTCAGTGTCCCAGTCTGCAATTTATCACATCTAGCTTTGCTGTATTTAAGGATTTCACCAATCCATTCAGATGGTCCTTAGAAGCAGGCATTCCCAAGCACTTTTTATGACTTTCCACCACCAAGGGACCCCAGGGACAGGCATCTCTATGCTGAGTCCTGTGGCCTGTGTTTTGTCCGGTTAATTTTGGCAGTGGTTTTTCTCAGCAGGGGAAAGTAATACTGCTTTTTGGCCTTTCTGGAGTCTGTTTTCCCAAAAGGCTTTTGTTCTACTCATGAATCAAAATTCCTTTTGACATTTCCAAGCTAAAAAACATTGTGGGCTTTTGTTTTGGTTTGTTTCTCCCCCTCCCCCAAGTAACTCAGTGTCGGGAAATCATTTGTGAAGATGAAGGGTCTATTGGTAGAACCCATTTTTAATGACAACAGCTCCCTCTTATATCTGGGGGACTGCCTGCCAGGAAGTACAGGATGTCCCCAAGGGCATGGTTTTTACTTGCCAGCTAATAACCCCCTCCCTCCATCTCATGCAGGAGACGCCATGTCCTGTTCTGCAGGATATTCTCCCCTACTGGCCGCAGTGGATTTTCATTCTGATGTTAGAAGTGATTTGGCTCTGCCTGACCTTTTTGTTACCAGTGCCAGGTTGTCCCAGGTAAGACTGCACTCAGACTACCTTCTATGGGGTAGAGTACTAAAGTACCAGGTGTTATAAAGGTGACATCATTGTTCCTTTATATCTAAAGAAGAGGATTAAAATCTCCCTGAGGTCTGTATATAGTGAATTATGATCTTCGCAGTGTCATCCCTGTCTCTATCTTTGCCCCTTTAAAGGATCAGCACCTGCAGAGCAGGGGGAGCAGCCAGCTGGGTAGCCAGGGCTCAACAGAAGCATTGCTGTAGGCTCCCAATACTGCCTGTACCATCATGACCTGCTCATGGCATTGCGATGATCAAAACGGGGTGGCCACCAAGGAGATGTTATGTGGGACCTGTGTTTCACTGCGTGACTCTGGCCCCAGAGAACATCAGGCATTTAGTGCGCTGGGCCAGTGGACCAGCTACTATTCAGGTTGAGCATACCAACGCTTTGTGCCATAACCTGTTTGCTTCTGACCCAGGGGCTATCTCGGTCCTGGGGGCATTGGAGACTTTGGAAACTATCCCAACTGCACTGGAGGAGCGGCTGGTTACATTGATCGTTTGCTTCTTGGAGAAAAGCATATATATCAGCATCCCTCTTCAAGCGTAAGTAGCTTTTGGTTTGCAGGATGAAGCTGCAGGCCAGCACTGAACATAGCTGTCAGGAGGGGCGGAGGAATGATACATGCAAGGGGATGGAAGAGACAGGAGATTGGTTGCTCAGGTGCCCTGTAACAACTGTTTTCTCTCTAAGGTGGTTTACCAAACAACGATGCCATATGATCCTGAAGGTATCCTGGGAACTATAAATACCATTTTTATGGCATTTCTGGGACTGCAGGTACCTCTTTTCTTTCTGACTGTTTGATATAATGGGAAGATTTGAAGGAATCTTGGAAGTGGGGAGGTAACTTGATTTCTTTATTTGAGGCTGAGACTGGTTCTAACAAAACCTTTTCCAGAGCAATACTTTCAGGCTGACTTAGCCTGAGGTGAGTGTCAGAGATGTGGAATTTAACCTGGCAGTAGCTTGCATTAGATAAACCAAGACTTTTTCTCAGTTTTTGTATGGGATGGACACAAGAAGTTTGCAAAATATCCACCCGGGAACTTCCTTTGCTTATTTTAAGGTTGGGCTTATGCTGGGAGTAGGCTGGCTCTGCACGTTGGAAAATAGGGCCAAGAGACGCATAGACTTCACAGCTTAATTTTAAATATACGATTTTAAGGGTCGCAGCTGTACATGTTCCCTGTTGCTAATTTTCTGTTTGACATGCAGTGTTAGCTCTCTTGGGAGTCTCTGTGGGGCAGAGATTGGAACAGAATTGTGACACTGAGGAATGAGTGATCAGGACACATTTCTTCGTGGTGCCTGAAAAGGAGCGTGGGCTCCAAGCAGGCCAGGGTGTGATGTAGCACTGTGGAGAAGCTGTTGGGGCTGGCTGGGGAGTCAACGTGGCGTTGTTCCTTCATGCAATCCTTGCTGAGGGAGATGGAGCTCAAGTCACATACTGTTAACCTAATGAGGTTGCTTGTCCCCTACCTCAGTGTTACTGTAGTAGGGAAGGGAGAAAAGGTGCACCTCTGTTGCTGAGTGGGTTCCATTTACATATTTTCCCCACCTGTGTCCATTCTTTGCAAAAAGTTCCCATTCTGAGCCTTTCAGCCACTAAGTTATAAATCCTATTCACGTTCTCTGTCTTAGCACGGGTAGCCAGTGGCAAATATATTTGGCTCTTGAAATGTAGTTATATTTATGAGCATTAATTCATTTTTTGTATTCTTTTTATATTAGGCAGGAAAAATTATCTTGCTCTACAAAGACCAGCACAAAAAAATTATGAGTCGGTTTGTCATATGGAGCATAGTAATGGTAAGTCATATAGTTATGTGGCTCTTTAATAGACATGTATTTTTATGCAATGCAAACTTAGTATTTCTGAAACAAGTTGCAGTGGTTATATAAACTTTAGCAACTTTCTATTTCAGGGAATTATTTCTGCTATCTTGACAAAATGTTCTAAAGAAGAAGGGTTTATTCCCATAAACAAGAACTTATGGTAAGCAGAGAGATACAACTTTTGGTATGATTTTGTTAAAGTACTATTTTACCTTGGAGAATGTTTTAACTTTCTTATCTGTCTGTATCACATAGTTCTCTAAATAATCTTTCTACTGAAAATGTGTGTAGGTCAATATCGTATGTGACAACCATGAGCTGCTTTGCCTTCATCCTCTTAACGTTGATATATTACATTGTGGATGTCAAGAGACTGTGGTCGGGTGCTCCGTTTTTCTATCCAGGTCAGTGAAATCATGGCGGGAAACCTATTCCTTCCAGTTCTTTCTGCACTGGTATTATCCTTTTATGTTTTCTGCACTTCCCTTGTCTTTAAATGAGTTGGGATTTAGAATGAGGTAATAACCTGAAGGGTGCCAGAACGATTAACTGGAGCTGAATCTTTGCATAAAACTGTGACATTCGAGACCAGATATTTAGGAGAGAGGGCCTGCCAGGTCTTTAAATGAGGGCTGGAAGCTGCTATTGCCCAATGACCATTCTCAGTTTGGTCTCGAGTTAAGGTCCCAGGGAATAGCTACCTAGTACCAAGCGAAATACCACAGCTGGTTCATAGTTGGTTTTGGAAAGAACTGCTGAGACTTGGGTAACCTAATAGAAAACTCAAAGGTCTGTCAACAGAGTTAATACCACTTCTGAAGATGTGGAAGATGAAATCCCCTGGGCAGCTGTGTAGGTTCTGTCTCTGTGTTTTTAGATAAGCCTGTCTCCCAAAGCATCACACTGTGGTTTTAACCACACTGGGCTCTTGACAAACATCTGAGTACAGAATGCAAACCCACAGCAGAGGGAACCTTTCCACAGCCTTGGTGTCTGGTGTCTGGACAGAAAGATGGGTAGAGTGGCAGCATGGTATCATATCTCCTACCAGAAGTCCCAGAGCCTTGAAGGGCAGTCAGCATTTGTTTGTAAAGGCAATAGATCTGACCAAATAGCTTGGCACTCAGCCACCCTGAAGACAATAGCTGTGATTATTCTCCTTGTCAATAAAATTGCAGGATACTGATTTGGTTGTATTATCAATTTAGCATATAGGTTGTCTGTATTTCTTTTCAATAAACGTTTTGGGGGAGAGAACCCCTCAGACTCTTTGAAAACACATGTGCGTAGCATCTTTGGGGCAAGTAACATGAGCTGTTGTGATTAGCTGTTGTTGTCTTGGTGCTACTGTTTCATAAGCCTGGCATGCCTCTGCCTGCTTACTCTGAAGCAAGATCACACCTGCTCTTTCAGATGGTATGACCTGTGCTTACTTTCAGGAATGAACTCAATCCTGGTCTACATTGGACATGAAGTGTTTGAAAACTATTTCCCTTTTAAGTGGAAGATGGAAGACAGTCAATCCCACGCAGAGCATCTGACTCAAAACCTCACTGCAACAACTCTTTGGGTCATAATATCGTATGTACTTTACAGGAGAAGGATATTCTGGAAAATCTGATAGAGGTGGTCAAGGTGTAGCAGGCCTAGATTCTGATGGGGCAAGTGCATAAGGTGGATTACCCTAAATACTGCCGCTCGTGCTAGGCTGTATTACTAAAAAGGGATACTAGTTCAAGTTTACAGTGCCATGGAAGTTGTCATCAAGACTTTTATGTGACTTAAGGGACAGTATTTTCCTATTTAGCAAAAACTTACTAGTCTGCTGCAGTTGCTTTCTCTTTTCTGTATTTTGTAAATATTTTACTGATCACCCTCCTTCATATAGAGAAACTGAACATATTGCAACAGTTGGGCAAAGACAGCCTGATGGTGCTTCCAAAAGGAACTGCAAGGGATCTGGGTGGTGACTGCAAGAGGTTATCAGAATGGGACTGTGGTAACAGTTGTTGCATCTGACAAGGCACCCCCTAACTCGCGTGATCTGGGGTTTGTATATACCCTTGACACCTGCCGCATGCCTGCACCACACCAGCTACTGGCACACACTTAACTTAGCCATCTTTTTGACACTGGAGCACTGGCAGCATCCTCAGCCCTGCACTTGTGTCAGCGGTGCAGTGACTGGGAAAGCTCAGGGGCACTTCTGTGCTACAGCATGCTACAGAAAGTGGTGACTCAACTGATCGTTCTTCCATTGTGTTCTTCCAATTTGGTCTTGGATCAAACCCTTATGTTTAGGATCCTCCTGAAGCCTACTGCCAGAGATCTCTTCTATTGGCTTATTAATCGGCATGCTGCTGCTACAGGTTTAGCAGCCCGTCTGTGCATGTTCTGGGCCTTTTGGTTATATACTTCTAGCACGGATGAGGTCCAGGTTTCACATGCTGCACTCTGAGAGTGCAGAAAGGCCAGTTCCTATTGAGTTTGTGTAATCACTTGGATACTACCAAAGTTCGATCAAAGCAATCGTCTTTATAAATGGATTTACATAAGGGCCCTGAATCTGAAAACCAGCAATACAGGTGGAATTCAGCCAGAAAGGAAGAGATAGCAGACCAATTAATAGTTTTGGGAAACTCAGGAAATTCACTCATGCTGTGATTTCCAAACTAGTGCTAATAAAAAGCCTGAAATACCCTGTTGTGTTCTCTGTGTATGTATAAAGATGGAAAGAACTAAGATGCACCCCTTAGTATAATTTTATGGAAAAAACCCCAAACAAATAGAACATTACGGAAGACTTCTTAAACAAAGATTTATTTATAAAGTTTGATCTACCCACATAAGAAAACTAAGCAGTGAACAAACACTGAGGAGTGTTTGTGTCCCGTAGAACCTGTAACTCATAAGGAACTTCTTTGACTCCCTGGACAAGTGATTTTTCCACTGCCATGCTGTGTTCATACAATTAATAGGCTTCTCCTCTTTCCGTAAAAGACATTGCATCATGATCCAGTCCATTCAAGCAAGTGTCTGAAGCAGCAGTATTTTCTCGTTAATGCAGAACCTATGCAAAACCACCATGAGGTTTTCCCCACAGCGTGAGACCTGGCGCTCCATGGCCAGGCGGAAATCTTCTTTCACTCCTTTAGTTATACCCCGGGTAACTGTGTGATGCCTTAAGCCATGAAGGGAAGAGAGACAGAAAAAATCAAATAACAGTTATTTGGTGCACTGCAGTAATTTAAAAGGTGCTGCATGTCACTTACTATATATCTACTCTCCATGCCCAAGTTTATATAAGGAGACCCAAATAGCCCATGCTATGCTATTTTTTAAAAATCACCTGTTCAGTAGCTTACAAGTCTTTCAACAGTTAGAAGTTCCATAGAAGTCTATGCTCTCACTGCCTTGATTATGACTGTTGAGGGGGGAAAAAATATTGCTGTTCTGGCTAACAGGAAAACCTATTCTCTTAACCCAGCATGTACAGAGTTGTTGCTTGGGGATAGGATTTGTTCTTTTCTCTCTACCTTTGCTGCCCAGGCCACTTCCTCCTTGTAATCACCTCTATAAATGGTTGGGGTTGAAAGAAGAGGGAAAAGATGAACCTGCTTCCTCTGGAGGAAGGGGACAGATGGCTGCCACCATAAAGAGCAGAGGGCATCTTGTACCAGTAAGAAAGTGCAGGAAGGAGCTATATAATCTTGTGGGTGCTGATAACTCTTTGGCTAATGAAAGGTGCAGTGAACACTTCACAGGCCAACACAAAGCCCAAACCAAGCCAGGGTGTGAGTCTGTGTCAGTAGAAGCCAGGTCTTAGTGGAGATACTAGACACCAGGCAGGTATTACATTTATTCCGAGCAGAAGTTCAGGACTTTTTTTTCAAACAGAACATGGGTCCAGCTACTGAGCAAGATAAAGTGATGCTGGCTGGGGAAACTCTTGGGATACTGCCCTGTTAAAGGCCATTCTTATGAACAGTTCTTTGTCCTCACGCTGGCCTGTAGCACCCCATACCTAAATCTTGTTCTTAATGTTCTGCAGCACGAAAGTACTATGCTTTACACGCACTGCTCCAGAACTGCATAAGTAAGATCAAGCCTTTGAACATCTACTTGCAAGCCCTGCTTGGGAAGGGAAGCAAAAGATCGGCCCTGAAATGAGAGCCCTAACACTACTAAAGGAGCAGCATGAATTAAATTAGAGAGAAAAGCATAATGCTGACATTGAGACAAGTCTTGAGTCATGGGTAAGAACAGAAGAGCTGGGACGAACCCAGCAAGCACACTGAAAGACAGAAAGGAAATAAAAAATAAAGGGTGAGGGCACCTATGCCAATCCAGAGATGCTGGAAACGTGAAAGGGTAAAGCACGGAAATTACCCTCACCAACAATACCACCCCACCTTCACTTAAATCAGCAAGTCCAGCATTTGAGAAAGAGACTTCTCTGCCCAAACAGTAGAGTCCTCTGTAACAGGTGGAAAAGGCAAAGAAGAGACTAGCCTGGAGACTACTGGGCCATTCATTGATGAGCTAGGCTGAGTGACGCAAAACTGCACTGAAAATACACCAGCATATTCAGAGGTTATGGGATAAGCCCTGTTTTCCATCTTTGCCATCTTAAACATTGCTGGCAGCTGAGTGCTATGGTCAGTTACAACCTAAAGGAGAATATGCAACCTACAGCTACTGAGCAGCAGCACTTTTGAAGATGTATGTCACGTAACAGCTGGAAAACAGAATTCAGAACAACTTAAATGAAGAAAAGTAGCTACAAATTGATCCAGTAACCAGTATCTTGAAAAGAAAGGGTTATACTCTTGCTAATACGTGACTGAATACCAGTGTCATTTTGGGGGGGGGTTCTACTTTTTGTTTAAATTCGACAGTGATTATTAAATTGAAAGGACACAGATACTGGCAACTTATGGGAAAAAGAAAAATAAATGTTATAATAGAACAACATGGTTTGCCAGGCAATGTAGGCACAAATGGAGAAAAAAAAAGATAAATATTGAGTAACAAATTGCTGAAAACCATGGGCAGTAAAACATGTTGACAAAACACAGCACACTATGAGCGGGGTTTTTCCACTTGGTACCTGTCAGCAGTCTGTATGCTGGGCTGTAGCACAGGTATGAATTCCTGCTGCAGTAACCCCATGGGAGGGCTAGAAGTCCTTTAAAAAACAGCAAATAGCAGCATTCAAACACCCACACACCAACTCCCCTTCCGGTGCAAAACAACTCTCCAGAAAAAGGAGCAACAAAGAAGTAGGGTGAGACTACATAGCAGTATGACCACCGAGCAGCCAAAGGGGTGAGGGACCCTAACAGCATCAAACATGCAAATATCCCCATATTTCATTGCAAGGGTGTTCCGCAACTGTGGTCTAAATATGTACACGTATTTTTGGACAGTTACACCAGGAGAAAGGACAGCAGTAGGTGCACAAACAATATCCAGTTGTACTATGATGAACTGTCGTAGCTCTTCCCAGGAAGCGTGTCAATCAGAATAATCAGAGGAGCACTACAGATACCACAGCTTCCCTGCAGAGCCAGCAAGGAGCATGTCAGCGAACCGGGAGAGCCCACAGCTTGGAGTTAAGGGATCTGGTGCTGAGCCCAAGCCGAGTGCATGCACAGCGGGTATCAGCCAAGTTGAGTACATGACAGTGTTTGTTACAGGTTGCCTAAGTATCTTTTCTTTAGCCCACAGATGGCCTTTTTCACCTTTTCAAATTCAAACTGCACACAAAAATGGCTGTTGGAGGATGGCACAATATCAGAGCACAAACGCCCACTCAGAGCAACCTCCCATTTATGACCAGGGCCGCATCAACTAGCCACCAAGAGGTGTCTCAGCTGAAAGACAGTTTGTCTTCTCTGTGAAGTTAAGTCCTTATCTCTGTTTGCTATCTATAACACAAGATAATAACCTCACATGTCCAGTGTAGAGCAAATCCAATGCTCCACCTAAGGACAAATGAGCAATTTGATATATAGAGAACAGGTCTAGTTCCTCAACCTAAGTCTTTCAAAATGTTATCTAAATCTTACTAGGCACCCAAGTACTGAGTGTAGCATTCACCCCCATAGATGCTAAGAAGGGAGCAGAGAAGCAAGACTTGCACTTACATGTCTATAATATTGAGTTAGGTCCCTATCTTCAGATCTCACAGGTAGGCATTTTGGTTAGTATCTATAATTTATTAATGAATATGGTTGGAGAGCTATGCTTATAAAAGCCAAATAAAGACGGGACATTTTAGCAGTACAGAAGCACTATACCATACAGCTACAATAACTTGAAATAAAATATTCACAAGAATTGTTCAATCAAATGAGATAATTTTTCAAGAGTTCTTGGCATGAATAGGTCCAGTACTTGCAAAAATGGACACCGGGAACAGAAAATACAAATGAAGAGCAAGATGTTATTGGTCCCAGGGTGGCAGATGTTTGCAAAAGGGATTCTGTGCAACTGTGTCTCCATTACTGTGTGCAAGATCTACAATCAGAACTTAACATACTCAAATGCACAATCAGAATAAAAATTACAGTTTCAAGATACTTTGTTTCACTTCAAACCAACTGAGCTTTTCCTTCCCTGTCCCCAAAGGGAGATGTGATGGGAATTGCAGTAGAGCTTTCACATCAAGTTTACACAGTTTGGTAGGCTAAGATTAGACTAATTATAGTAAGATTCATCAAAAAGAGGAGGAGCACGATATTAATCAGTCATTTCTTGCATGTTGTTCTTTTCATCTTTAACCTCACTAGCTAACACTGCCACTACTGACATGTATAATCAGTAAAACTATGAAACTTGGTTTGTCTAGAATGGAGTTCAAAAGCACTTAGTGGTTGAATTCAGAGCTAATCATAGAAGTCTTGTTGACACTGCAAACAGAATAGGCTGGCCATATCACCAGTTAAAACCAAAACTGTGGACCTTCATAATCCCACAATGGATACAAGCAAAGGGAAAGTTTACAAGCCGTATATGTATTTCACTGGACCTGATTGTAAGTCTGCAAGCTACCAAGATCTTACTTCAGCTTTTGAAAACCACATTGCAGTTTGCTTTCCTGGGTTCAGAAAAATTGATGTAAATTCCTATTAAGTATAAGGTACTGAGGAAAAGTACTGGAAGAAGAATGTGGAATTCACCTGGGGAGAAAATGTCCTATAAGTCACGAAACATGAATCTGTCTGTACAAAAAACACGTAATACCTGTAATATGTTTTCCATCAATTAAATGTACATAGCAATCCTGACTCTTATGCTGAGGAAAGATCAGGCAAAGGAGCAACTGCTTCGTCTTTGGGCTGCTGTGGCAAACTCGCAGAGTCTTCCCGTCCATGACTGAACAGACCTGAGCTGCCTCTGCTAATTATTGGGAGGATGGTGCAGCAGCTCATACAACCAGAACTGGTGATAGTTTTGAAAGATGAAAGACAGTCTGCAGATTTTGAGCCTACCAACCATTGTCCCAGGAAACAGGGCTCTTCTGGCACACTTCATCTAAAACCCCAGCTGGGGGAGGCCATGAGCTAACCAGTGCTGCTGAGGTCAACACTGTTGGGTAACACCATCCCTGAGGCTAACAGCCAGTCCAACTAAAAAAAATAACTGGGGTACCAGGGCAGTAGACGTCATCTGCAATGAGTGGACTACACCCTAAACTCTCCCTCCCATCAGCTCTCCGATGAAGTGGTTCCTGTCCTACACATCTCAGCCACATAAAATACACTGTACACTGCTCTTCCAGCTGGACGGGATATTTGACTGTTTTGACTCAATAAGCACAAAGAAATGGACCTCTTTTCTACAAGCATTTCCATCATTCAGGAAACAAAACACTGGTCAAAAGGAGGTCAAAGAGAGACTTTATCTTGCTAGAAACACTACTCGCTACCTACTTCCTGACTGGTAGGGTCAGAACAGTAAGTAAGAGCTACCATGCCAATCAAAATAAAAGCTGTGACACAGAGAAATAGCACTGAACTATTACAACTAACTTGAGATAGCAGCTAAGAAGTTACCAGGCATAGTCTTCAGTGCTAAGCCTTCTTGCTGACAAAGCTTATTACTTAATATCATACGTAGTACAGCATATCCTGATTCTTGTTTTCATGCAGCTGGTTAGAAGCAGTGAGATATAGCAAGGGTAAGAGCGTGAAAATCTAGAGCTTAAGAGAGAAAATTCTCTGTCACATAATTAAGCATTTGTATTTCTTCTTTTTCTTTTCTTTAATTACATCTCGTATCTCATTTTTGTGTTGGTTACCTAGAACTCTAGAAAATCTATTTACTAGTCCAAGTGTTGATCCAGTTTGTCTAATGTCTAGGCTCCCATTTTTGAAAACTTCAGCCCATTTCTAGTTAGTGAATAGCCAGAATACACTGACCCAAACTGGAATTTCAACAAACTTCAGCAGTTCCCCTCTTACAAAGCAAAATACCACAAGCTCTAATAAACAACCAGGATATTCCAAAACATTCTGTCACTAAAACCTCGCAGCAGATACTTGTTCAGTCTTGTCTCAAAACTAAGAACACCTAGGAAGTTAATCCAAATTATTAATTTCCTTCAGCATCTCATAATAAACTAAGCAGAATAAGCTTGTTCAGTACATAGCAAGAGATGACCTGCTAGTTCTGACAGAAAGGTTATTAGAGTTTACCTGGAGTGTAATTTAATTTTTATTTTATACCTAAGTTTTTCATCATTCAGTGGTCTTTCGTAACTTTGTTTACAACAAATAGTGCTTCTTGTTCAGCATTACTGTTCAGCAAAATTAACACCTTGCACTCATGCCTAATTTTTTGAAGGATTCCTGCAAAGTGCAAGTGTCTGGTTGAAAAAGCAACACTGTAATCACTTTAATATGAATCACTCTAAAGCAAAGGCAACACTTAAAAATAAAATTCTGTAAAAGTAGGAGTTTCAACTTGAAGAACCCCCAAAAAGAATTCACAGTTCAGCAGGAGAGTCAGAAAAAGAAACTCATGGCCTTGTTTGAACTCCTTAGCCAACTCCTTAAATTTAAACTCAAAGACATGACAAACTTACTATCCAGAAGATTACATGAAAGCGAAGACAACCAGAACATACTCCCCTTTTTTTTTCCAAAGAAAACAGTAAATGCTTTTTTATCCTTACTTGATCAACATTGCTTGATTTGGCAGCAGTTCCAGATGAATTTTCCCTCCTTCCTGTGTTCTTAAATAAGCAAATTCCTCCAACATATCAATATCTGAAGAAAACGTTAAAGATTTGGGTCGGGAAAAAATGATAGAGAACATTCCTCCTTATCCCCCCCATCTGAAGCCACATTACTGAAAGGCCAGTCCAAACAAACAGCTATTGAAGCACCTCATTCTTAAAAGTGATAAAGATCACAGCACGTATTCCTAATCCTCCACAAATTCATAAGAAATGGCTTTTTTAAAGTGCAAAATACACAGATCAGTCAATTTCTTTTCTCTTCATTTCTTCATATATACAGTCAGACAAAGGTAAAGAAAGCTCATCTCTGCAAACAAATTCCCTGGTTGTTCTTACTTCCTTTTCCTGCATTGCAGGTTATCAAAGCAGCGTGTAATGAGGTTGCAACCACGGTGGCACGTAACACCCTTTTTAGTTTTCTATTTTGGTCCCTTATTTAGCTTTTCTTCTTTTTTTTTTTTTCCTTCCTTTAACATAAGAGCTTTTTTACTTGTCTCAGATAGGAGTTAGACCCCTTGCTTCCTGGCGACCATGGCTGGATGTCTATTTAGGTTAAACACTAAACTGTCCATATGGCTATGGTGATCAAAGTGTATGTCAGATATCTGACTACAGAAATCAGACATGCTTTGCGTGAACTTTGACATATCTCACTATCTTACTCAACCCAAAAAACTTACCCACACAAAGCATTTCATAAACAATAGCCAAAATCGTTCAACTCTGAAGCACAGGTACCGCTTTATTGTTTTTGTTAGCAATCTTGTAGTATAATGCCCTATATATCTAACTGAAAAGACTGCCATCACTTGCACAAGCAGCCTAAGCTGCTGCTGAATGGAAGTGCAATTGCAATGTACTTAAGGGTACTCTCAAGTGCCAGAACAGGTGACAGGAGCCATATTTATAGTCCATTGTGCACTGCCGCCTATTGCAAGAGGCTTGCATGGTATGAAAATAAATACAGAATATGATTCACGGAGAAAAGCTGCTGCTGAAACTATGTTAACAGCTTTTTCAACACCCCAGCACATAGTTTTGGATGCAAAAGACATTCTTGGTTAGAGAAAGGATACTTGTGACGTAGTTGAAAAAATTCTCATACTGGAAGTTTCCTTGTTGGCAGATTTTGTTGATGGCTTTCAGGAACAAGTTCTCACCCCTTGGCCACTCATGCTGAAGCAGAACAACTACGTGGCCCAGTGCCATATCATCTCTGCTGTCTGTGAAAGCTCTGAGCTTCAGGGAAGAAATTGACATTGAGACAACCAGGAAACACATGTTGCTTTTATAAATATATAGGATTCACCTCACCTATATGTGTGCAAATACAAAAGAAGTTCTTTAGGAGCGTATTTCATTGTGCCCTAATATAGACATTTAAAATACGTTAGAAGTTTCCAGCCAAAATACAAAATTCTCTCCACTGACCTACAAGGGAAGTCTGAATACAGATGAAAATATGTTGACATTAATTCTATCTCCTCTGCCCAAAACTAAAATCAATAGGAGAGAGAGAACAAACTTTCCTCAATCAACACTGCGTCCCCCCTCAAAAAAAGACCCTCCGCAAACCCATTTAGGTGAGAAGGACTTGAGGCACAGCCGTTCGCACCTAGTCACACCACTGGGATAAGACCACGCAGTTTCAGGACCCCAGATACATAAACCAGGCCTTAGAAACAGGAGAGAATTTGAAGCCTTGACTATAGCTTACCTTGAAACAAGCTAACAATAGATGAAGGCAGTAAGGCATGATAGCTCTACTGGTACATGGCCAAAGCTTCAAATCAGACCCTGCAACAGAACAGTTTATCATACACTTCTTTAGGGATCTCATGATTATCTAAGTTTGAAAGAAATTAGAATGGAGCAAAACAAATCTACAACTGCAAAATCTCAGGTAGGAAGGAAAACTTTGAAGGTAAATTATGAATGATTCAAAACCTTAAGTTACACATTTAAAATTTTTTTCTTCATTTCTCTTTTCCTGTGGTAGGACTTTGTCACCAATACACTTTAACAGTTACCAGCAGGAAAACCACTCACAAAAACAACAGGGGATAAAGAAATTTGTCCCTTTTTGTAATACAAAAAGAGAATTATATACTCAACCACAACGCATGAACTAAAATTGAGCTGGCACTGAGGTTAGGGTAGTAGCAACTCCATACCTTTCCTGAATTTGGACTTTACTTTAGGTTGCTCCTCTTGTACTTTACCTCCTTCTTGTATTGGAATTAAAATACAGCACATGAGGTCAAGCACTTTTTCACATGTTTGCTATAAAAAGAAGAGAGACATGATAATGCTAAGTCTAAATTAAAGTTCTTAAAATTCAGATGTGTTAATAATGATTAAAGATTTCAGACACCACAAACGAAAAAAATAATCACAAAATTCTCTGCTAGAACGTGAGTGGACTTAATGCATAACTTAGTTTGGCTGAGCAAAAAGATGTAGCTGTGATTAAACAATCTCCGAGAGCCTCCATAAGTCATTTTAATTGTGAAAAAATACGTATTGGCATTCTTCATTTTGAGAGCGTAAGACCAATACAACTGCAATCAAAAGCTATTTTATTTTGAAGGATTAAGTTTTCAAATGAGTTCTTAAGAATAGTTTTTAAAGGCTTGTTCTGTCCATGGTAAAAATAGAAAGGAAAATGGCAATCTGACAGCATGACAGAAATGCAATGAATTTTTAATGCTATTTCCTAGAGACAATAAGAAGTCTGTGGGGATACATTATCACATTTCCAATGAAAACGTAGTAAGCTGGAAGGGACAAAAAGACTTGTCCAGTAGTACTAGGATGACGTTAGATCCCAAGAGACCCAGCCTTTATTATTAGTGCTGACACTGACTGACCTCAGGCTACCATGCACTCCTGTACTATTAAAAACACAAAATACGTATTGCAAAAGGTAAAGCAAATTCAGCGGTGAGGCCAGGCAATATTGCTCTAGAGTCTCTTATACTGTCAGTTGATAACTAATTCTTTTCTAAGATGATCACAGAAGTTTCTTTTCTATAAACCTTTTCTTTCCCCTGCCACATGAAGCCTATACTTAAGAATTTTCCCTTAACATTTAAAACTGTTTCAGTAAAGTTAAGAAATTCAAATTTAAGGTTACATTTACAGACAACTCAAACACTTGTAGTTATGGAAAATCATAACTAAACCCCCCAAATCATAACTACGAAATAGACTCTTTAAGAGAGTCGTTAATGGATGGTCAGTTAAGGTACCAGGAAGTGCAGGTCTTCTCCCTGTGAAGTATGGATTTTTCAGTGGACTCTGCGTTATGTTCAATACCCTGTTGAAAGCAGGCTAACGGGAAAATTCAAAGGAAGAAGACAAACGGGAACCACAGGACCAGATGAGGAAGGACCAGTATGTGGAATGCTGTACGTACCCGGTATTCTCCAAGGGCAAAGTGGCATGTTGCTAACTGGATTAGTGCTCTCTGATTTTCTAGTGATCCTTGTCCTGTAATTTGCTGTGGGGAATGAGAGCCCTGAAGAGCTGCCAAGTGATGTAGGCTGCTAATTGCTTTTTTGTACTGCCCCTTTGAAAAAAGATACAAAAAGACAGTTCTGTATACAATGGGTAGAAAGATAGAAATAAAAATTCCCTTACAGAAAGCTTTCAAAATGGAGAGTGTCCAAGTAAAAGGGCTTCAAAATTTTAATCTAGCAGAACACTCTCAAGTGATGTGCTGTGTACAGGAGTGTGCATCGATCACGTGCAAGGCAGTGAGAAGACACACAGAATTCTGTTTTAAAAAGACCGTTTACAAAATTGCATTAATAACTGAAACAAATAATCACGCTCTTCAGAGTTAATGATTACTTTATTTAGACTAATAAAGTTTGAAATAGCTCTTGTTCAGGTACAAGTACAGGCAAAAATAAAAGACCTCCAAAGGAAAAATATGAAAGAACAAGCTTTGTTCTATAGATGGTATTTGGAATGAGTACAGTCAGCCTAATTTCTGAGGAGAATGATAACTTTTAACTGAGACATGTTAAAATCTTCTGCTGTTTGAAAATTCTTCTCTCTTTGTTCCAACAGAATGCACTGTCAGATGAATAAAATGCACTTTTCTTGCATAACACTATTTATATCTACGGGTCAAAATGCCAATGCAGAGGTCTTTTCCATATGCCAAAACTAGCTGGAGCTCAACAAACAGCTATTGGGACAGGAATATGCCAAGTAGCATACCTAGCTTGTCCTAAGAATGGTAAGATTCAATCCCCAAACAGTCACGCTTTAAAGGATAAAATCAGCAGACACTTAAAGCAGTCAAACTGACTAATCAGAACAGCTATTCACTAGAAGGAAGAGCAACGTAATGGTGTCACTTTTACCAGTTTTTACTTTATTTTTTTACCTGGTAGATGATCATGTCTGTAAGAAAGATTCTTAACCAAAGCCAGGTGTCTGTCTTCCATGACAAACAAATTCTGGTGAACTCTGCGTAAGTGGTCAGAGAAGAAAAAGTAAAAGAGGAAATGAAGCATTTCACAGCTTTGGGGTGAAAATCAATTGTCTAGAAAAAGCCAGCTGAATTTAAAAATGAAAAAACAAAATAGTGAGGGTGTGAAATCTTTCAAATATAGGACACTCTCTTTGTATACAATCATATACAATTACATTTAACAATAGTAAAATGACTTCTATGCACAGCAATGAAGCCTAAATGCAACTCAGCCTGCAGTTAGCCTTACCTTTGTCAAGTGATTCCAGAGAATAGAGCAGCTCCCAGCTCTCTCTTGCCAGTTTAAAGCTCTCTAATACTTCAATAGAGTTTGCAAGATCTGCCTTGTTAACTGTAATATGGCGACTTCGTGCTTTCCCAGAAGGATCCTCATCATCTGAGCTCTGCTTAAGAGTCAGTATAAAGCAAAAAGATTCACTTCTTAATTTATACTTATTTCAGAGGACTCTAAAGTGACAGAAGTTCCACTGAACACAAGAAAACAATTCTGTACTAGAGATGCCAGGGTCCTAGTCTAAGTGCCTTTAAGTGACTTTTCGCATAGCTTGTTTTAGAACTGTCTGTTTTGCTACCAAGAAACTCAGTGGTATAGTGGGATAAACAGTATCCCAAAAGAATTAATTCTGTTGAACACAGCATACCAACCACTGAGCTTCAGACAGATTATCTGTTAAACTACACACATACTTCACACTATCACTCAGTTTAAGCCTACAGTGGCATAATGTGAAGGAAATGTAATTCTTGCATAAGTGCGTACTTCTACCAGCAGAGAAAATCTATAAAATAGTGAGTACAGTTCCAGTCATAAAAAGTCAATTAATTTGGAGGTTTATCTGTAGAACATGACTGCTATAGCTACCATTTTTAACAACTTCAGTAGTCTCTGCTGAACTCCTTCAAGTTAAAGTGTTCACATCAGCACATATGTGTCTATAGCAATTGCTACAAAAATCGTTTTATTCTTGCTGGCTTTAGCCAAAAAGATCTGTTTGCAAATTGTGGTGATAAACAGCTATTCCAGCGTAGCTCTAAAAATACGTCTACTACATCTGCGTCAAAACCACTATTGTTTAAATTCCAGTACCAATGCCAGTCTTGTTACAAACGAAAAAGTCTAGAAAAGTTACCATTGTTTTTTCTCTTCCTTCAGCAAGTTTCCTCTTTTTGTGTATGTGTTTGTTACGATCAATATCTGTATCACCATAGATGTTGGTCACATCCTCCAGAAGAACCAGTGGGGCTTGGTTTGGAGCATTTGGCCCTGGATTTAAAGATAAATTAATTCAAGATTGCTCTAAACTGATCTGAAAGGTCTCATGCCTACATCAAGCTGGTTTTGTTTCCTTCACAAGTAATGATTACAATGCTAGAGAAAACAATCTGGAATTAATTCACTTAAGTTGCATAAGCTTAAACTAAGCTATGGTTTTCTCAAAGCAGTCTTACGGTAAAGGTCAGAATGCATTTACCAGACATCACAAGAGTTTGCTTGAGAGCTTCAGAATATCTTTGAATCCTTTTCTTACAGAGCAGTCACAAGATATACTCAGGCAGCAGGTGTTCTCTCACCAAGCATTATTTGCTTTTATAAAAGTACAACTATTCAACAGGTGAACAGAACAAATGGCTCTGAAGTTAACAGCAACAAACATCGCAAAACAACATTCTCCAAACATTGTCATGAGAAACCAAAGCAATATGCTGACAGGCACTGATGCCTCAAAGGGAGTGTAATTTATCAGAAGATTTTCCTCAGTGTCAGCTTTGCCCCCACTGATTTCAGTGTACAGAATTAAACCTTAGACTGCCAGAGCCCATCATCACTTCCCAAAGCCTCTAGAGAAGCCTTGTTTTGAAGCACAGAAGACAAAATTTCTACTTCCACTGGTGTCACAGAACATCCGGTGGGATCTGGTACCTGTTATTTCAGACCTCAGTGCTTAAGTTTCATTAGATATAAAATAGGAACAACACTGATTAATCCAAAACAACATCACTATATGGCCATGACTGAGAAAGCTTTCCTTCCAAAAACATTTTCTCCTTTTGCACAATCCAGTTGTATATAGATGTGCAAAGCTCAAAGAGAAATATAAAGGAAAAGGGAAATACATTAATCTGTTTTCCCTTTTTGAAATCTCCACCAGACAAGACAGTAGTGCAGACAAGTATTTTCAGTATGTGCATTTCTTCTGTTTCTATTTGCAGAAAGGTACGAGGATAAGGCCTCATTCATAATTGCAAAGAACTAATTTGAGAGCTTAGTATGAGGACAATCCACTTTATCTCTTGACATAAAAGAACCCATATTAAGCTCTTCCTGTCTACTCAAAAGTGATGTGTAAGGAGTCCACTACAACAGAAGTTAGTATTACAAGAAACAACATTATTTGTTAAGCTGGCCAGTTTGGCTATCTCCTTTGACTAGGTTCAAACTAAATATCACCATTGAAATGTCCCCTACACAAAGGCTACAACACATTGAAACCACCTCTCCTATACCATCACGTTTTGTTGGAATCTAACCCGTGTGAATTGAGAATACAACCAAGTCATAACATAGAAAATAGCATCCACGAGAAACAGGTATGAAAGTACCACAGCTGAGATGCTGGAAGAGTTTTGTCACTAGAATCTCAAGAGTTGCCTCCTTCTAATACCTGAGAAGAAAGGAGTGGGCTTTTTTTTTTTACTCATACTGATTTGAATGAATACCAGTTAAGTGCTTTGCTTTACAAAGAAATGTTCTCTTCTCAGTAGGAGGCAAGTGCACTGTAGCCTTTATTCCAAAAACCTTCAGTCCTAAAACAAAACAAAACCTAACCTCACCCTTGACTTGGGCTGCAAACCTTCTCTTACATTACTGAAAGTTACAGCCATACAAAGAGCAATGTTGTGTGTTTCTGTCTAACCGGGCTCTAGAATCTAAGCTTACAGAGTTTTTAATTGATTTCTAACACAGTGTTATAAATAAACCCCTAAAAGCATCAGCCCAAATAGCAACTCCTGCCAATCCTGCAGGCAGCCTGAAAATTATGAGAGGTGTGAATTGCCTCATTCATTTCTCAAGTCTCCAGCAAGGCAGATATAAATTATGTAAGAGAAATGCATTGAAAAGTTTTCTCTCAAGAGGCTTCTTGCAAGTCCATGCACATGAGAAGAAAGTTACAAATCAAATCAAAGCTCAGAGCTACTGGACTAAGGAGGAGACCGCTTTTTTCCCCACCACTACGCTTCCAAAATCTGTAGAATTCCACATTTCTACAGTGAGCCCTCCAAAGAGGAGGAAAAACCCTAATGAAAGAAAGGATCTGAAAGGCACTGAATACCACTGGACTTTAATGCTAAAGCAGAAATGAGTAAAAAATGTCTTGGAAATATTTTCCTGAAGTCAGGAAATGACAGAGGGTACCAGAAATGCTGCACCTATGGGACTGCACTATGCTATCTCAGTATACATTCTTTTTTTGGTGGTTCGGTCTGAAAACATGAGCTTTAACATACTCAATTGTACAACTTAGAAAGGAACATTTTCACCAGTGCTTTACTTCCTTTCTTCCTCAACTCAGAATCAAGCAGCTAAAACTATATGCACAGCTTAAGTATCTCAGTGCCCCCCCCATAACTCTTCTTTCCTCTGGACAGAACAAAAAACTCAACTCAATTAGTTCTTGTATTTGTTAAACTGACTACATGTTCTTTGCGTACCAGCTGCCATGTCATTTGTCTTCTGAGCTTAGCTATCTACTGACATTGTTTAACTGATTACCCAACTTTCTGTAAAATTGTTTTAAACCCACCATTTGTATCGAGTGTTTAACTACTCAAATGATCATTTGCTCCATGCAGGAAATTGTGATGAAACTTATGAACACAACATGCAGAATTAAAATTGTAATTTTATCATGAATCAGTAATTGTAGTGCTAGTAAGTACTAATTACCTATGGTGACAATTGTTATTGTTGCAAGGAATTCCCTAGCAGTGACTGAAAAAGCAGGAAATGCACACTATTAAGAGTTGAAAATTCCTTTTTATGATGCTGTTTATTTCAATAAATTCTAAACAAACTGGAGGTTAAAGAACTTCCCTCAGCTTCTGGGCCATCCCTGAAAAGTCCAGTCAGTCCCTGAAGAAGCAATCCAAGGTGTTCCAAGCAATATGATAAGCCTCAAATGCAGATTTGAGTGGACAGGAAAAAGCACAGGTAACATTCATACTTTAAATGTTTAATTTACAAATTAATTACAAATTAGGATTAATGTGCAAAGCACACCTTAAAGATTATGCTTAAACTATACAAAGAAAGACAAGTTGGAAGTTTGTGAATTTCGGGAAATCTTTTCCTATTCAGGCTTTATTTGATTAATTACAAATTTTTTGTGTGTTCCTAATGCAAAAGTATCTTCACTTATTTTGTGGAAGCTTTTTGTACAATTTTTTGACTGAAGTAAGCCAGCAAAATGTCAAGCTTCAAAGAAACAGAATCAGAGGAGAAAACAAAACAAACATGATGCTGACGGAAGAGCAGGAATCAACCCTAGGGATGTTTCTCATAACATCTGGACTGTTACTTTTCTCTTTGCTAGACAACTAACCGCTGCTGGCCAAATCTGAAACCAAGATGCTAAGTTAGATTAGTCTTTGGTCTCATCCAATACAGCAGTTGTCACATGAACTACTTCTGCTGGAAGAATTTTTAAGAAGACCCATGTCACTTCGTAAAATGATAGTTTCAAAAGACTAATGAGAAAAGGTCTTTCAGACATTAGCAATGAAATCACAAAGAACTCTACAAAAGTTGAAACATTAGAAACTAACCTTGAAAGAGCGATGGCTGGATATTGCTGACATACTGGAATGCATTTTTAAAGAAGACCAACATTGTGGAATACACTACTTGATTCTTATATTTAGCGTGTGCATCACTATCAAAGTTACTGATGTATCTGCAGAGGTCTTTCATTCGATGCAAAATGTCACCAAAACTTCTAAGGAAGAGAGACAAAAAGAATTCAGGATGTTACACAGATTCCAAAACTAAAGGAAAGAATCCATAATGAATGTAAAAAACTTAATGTTTTTGCTGAGGAAATCCTCCAGCTGCAAGTCAGTGGAGGCTGGGAGTGCAAGCCAGTGAAACTTCACTAAGCATTTACCGTGTCCCTCTTTGCTGAGGCACCTAAGGAAGGATACCCCACAGTACAATAGTTCTTATGGATGACTTTCATCAACAAAGATTTAGTTTAGAGACTAATTTGAAAGGGCTCCCTGGATCCGTTTTTGCTTTACATTGTACAGTCTTGAAAGAAAAACTGCACTGAATTTCACAAAATGTCCTCACGTTAAAATCCTTCTTTAACCCATCTCCTTAAGAATTAAAAAAACACAAATTCTCCTTGAGAAGAAATACCAGAAAAAGTATACATTTCTCACCTTCTTCCCTTATCCATTTGCCATTCACACCTCATTCCCACCACAGACAATATTTTAAATAGCCTCTCCCAAGGATCTGTAATCTGTGATGATTTCTCTGTAAGACCATCTATTACATATTTCTGAGAGCTACGCTTGCTTGGAGACATAATATCAGAGGAATCTTGTGAACCTAGGAAAACCAGCACATTTATCTCTTCATAAAGAAATCAAACCAACTGATTTATTTTCAAGAAGGAGATATGTAAAAATGTACAATGGAGCTTTCAGGGTAACCAGTCTTTACTGAGATGGCTAACAGGGAGCAGTAGGCATTTCTGCCTCCTTGTACAAGAAAGCTGATAGGCTGGATAAGGAGATCTTAGACATTTTGTCCTACCTCTCAGTATATATGTTGAAGCCTCATGAGCACTATGATTAAGTAGTTGAAGCATCATGAGGTATTTTGGTATCAAAGAACTAAGAAACATCAAATACTACTATTAATCCTTGTCTACGGGATACATTATATAAAAGTAATGCATTGTTCATTTATGGATGTCACTTCAGTAAGACTAAAATACATTCTAAGAAAGGTTAATTTTGTAAAAATATTCTTACCTTGATATTGGCTTTCCGTCTGTGTAGATCTAGTTACATAGTTAATATAAAATTCTGCTGCTTTATTCAGGTACTTATATAACAAGCTGGCAGGAAGTCGAACATCAGGGTTGTTAATTATTAGAGGAAGAACATCACAAACTAAAATAGAAAACAAACCGAAAAATCCTTTAGGTTTGTGTGGTTTTTCATTCTATTTGTCCTAAGTGAGGTTTCTCAATCAGCAATGTAAGTCTCTATCTCTGGCTGACCACACACCACAAAGAATTGCAAAGAACCTCACATGAATGACTGCAATACCAATTTGTACCATATGGTCAGCATGGCCTAATGTGGCTCTTCTGACTAAAGCATTTTTCTAATCTTAATGTCTTGAAAGTAGTTTACTGAACTCAGAATCTTGCCATGCTAAAAAGCTGTATCATAAAACAAGAACATGAATATTTTCTTACCAAATAATTTTCTAAAACAATTCACAGGGGATTCTTGGTCTTCAATACTTTCAGCGTCTAATAATGTTTCTCCAAGGCCTACCTGTGTAAGCAGAGGTGAAAATCAAACACTGGACCAGTGGTTTTAGAAACTTTTTGAACTGTGGTTCAATGGAGTTGAACAATAACTCAGTGGATGCATGAGTAGCAATTCACTACATGGCAATTGCATATGCTAACCTCTAAATACATAGTAAACTATCCCTACTTAAGAACAGGTGAAAAGCAATGCCAGAAGATAGCAAAACAAAACCAAGAGAAAAATTGTGCATGCAACTGTATCAGTAAAGACATGCAGGTGAAAGCAATGGAGGTACCAGGCCTTAAAGCTGCAGCTTGTCACCTGAGCTGTACTAACTGCACGCTCTGCCTGATGCTAGTACAAGCTAGAACATATTAGTGTAAGTCAGTCTCAGAACTAACAGGTTTTATAGTCTTTAGACTATTTTTAAACTATCCTTAAACTGTCCTTAAATAAAGTAGGTTAAACAGCTCCAGCTGAAGTTTCATAAGTCAAAGCAAACACGCTTTGTTAGAGTCTAGTCATAACCTCAAAGCACTCTGCCCTCAATGACAGTTTACTGATGAAAAGCTGAAGCAATACTCTTTCTTAGATTATAATACCCCTCTATACTCTTTTTTGTGCTATTCTGCTTTTTCAAAAAGCATGCAATATTCTTTGCATTTACAAAACAAAAAATTGTTTTATTTGCTTCCATTTGTTTTCTGCCCAATTCTGTCCTGGTGGTAACCTCAAGATACATCAATCTGAACTATTAGCCACAATTAAACATGAATAAAAGGACTCACCCTCTCACTAGGCAAAGGAAAATACATTTCAGCAAAATCTCAAGAAACAGAATGCCAATATCTTGAATAATTACTATAAGCTTCTCGTCTCTTACCCCGTGTTGCACCACAGTCTCTGGGAAACGTCGCAGAAGGAGTAGTAGCATTTCTGCCCTTTCTAACGTGTTAAAACACTGCTCTGTGGCCTTCAGTAACATTTCACACTGGACCCGACCAGGAAGTGTTTCAAATAATCCTTTAAAAAAAAAAATTAAAATGTTTAACATGCTATGACTAAATTGTAAATGTGACTGGCAAAGGGTAAAACACTGGTCAACATCACCTTGCTGTGCACAGTGAAAGAGATTTCCTTATACTTTTTCTGCTTTTAATATCTATGCCTGGAAAAAAATGGCTGTTTCTTTCAGAGAAGACCATATGAATATTTATCTGTGTTTGTTTGGGTGCACAGAACTTGAATTAACAAGTAAGACTGCTAATAAGTGGAATACTGAACATTCTAATAGTTAAATACTTGACATTTTAAGATACTTTTTCAAGAATGTTCTTTTTTTTTTTTTTACTTACATTCCACTTCTACAATTAATAAATACTTTCATTATTAAGAGATAGGGTTTTTCAATTTTAACTTCCAATGAGACACTAAAAAGAAATCAACATATTCTCCCTGTAAGTTTTATGTATTCTCTCTGAAAAGTAAACACACCCCATGAAAAATCATATGTTTCCTTAACTGGAATAGCTGGTATGCAGAGTTACACACTGCTTATCCTTAGAGCTTCTGAAGCACATATTCAAACCGCAGACTTTGTAATTTGTCAGGTGTAAATCCTGCTTTCAAAACTGCATGTGGTTGCCAGCAGTGAATGTCAAGCTCTTCTGGTCACTGTTCGTTTTCATAACACTCACTTCATACGTACGAATTCATCCCATTTTTATGATCATTCATTGTTCTCTGCAATCAGTGGGACAATGATTCATAAGTCTCATTCCACTTATTCCCCATGCACTCTCTTTTCTAACTGCTGTTGTTCTGGCAGACTTAGTCTACCCATATCAGAGACAAAGCAATGGGAATCAGCTTCTCATGTCCCTTTGTGTTTCCTAAGCCTAACACACCAAAAGAAGCCTCTAAGGCTGAACTGAGCAAAACAATATGCAGCCCACAAGCAAAGTTAAAAAGACTGACATTTGCTTGCCACACTAGGTATGTAACCAGAAGGCTTATCTTTAGATTCCTTCAGGACTCTCCCTATTCAATTAATAGAATCCTTACCTCTTAAAAATTGTGTCTGCTTGTCCTGCGAGTCATTCCTTAATGCTGATGTAATAACGCTAATCTCCCTCCATACAGCAGGTTGGTCTGGGAAATTCACAAACCTGTAATAAAGTTTGAGGCAAGGAATGCACAGCAATCTCATAATCTGTTTCCAAGACAAAACTTTCTAATGAAAGAACAGGCATGGGCAAATTGAAAATAAACCCTTCCTTTTTGCTTTTTAATTAATAACACCTTTTCTGCCCAATTTATCCACGCGGATTTCCAAGAACACTCACGTTATATTTTTGGAAACTCTGACATTTATGGAAACAAGCACCTGGCATAATTGTAGAGTTCCAGCTCTGATTACTTACATGTCGTAGAGCAGCCTGCCGGCAGATGCTGTCCTTTCAGCATTCCTTTCAATAGTGTACATCTCATACTGCAAGATGGAAGAACAGAACATTAGCTTTCTTGAATACATTTATGAATCAGATTTGTCCTTCCACTCTAAAAAAACGCCTCCAATTTGTCACAGCAGTCTGAATAACAAAAAATGAAAGGATTGCAACATTTCCTGTAGAAAATAGGAGCTGAATAGTATCTATTCACACATTAAATTAGGAATAAACTTCTGTATAAGTACTCTAATATTAACATGCTGGCTTTAATTTTACACACTCACAAAAAAAAACCCACCCAACTTAGTGAGAATTCAGAGAGTTCTTTGACCAGGGTTTGTTTCCAGTCAAATGCAATGCAAAAATCCAAGCTATTAAAAAAGCTGTAGGCAAGAGAAGTACATGCCAAGGACATGCCAAGTCTGAATCTATGCTAAAATAACTCATTAAAGGCATTGGTCCTGCTACTTCACAACATTCTCTAGAAACACTGTGGGTGAGAGAGGACAATCGGGACTCTAAGTCAGTAAAACACTGTATGCCATTTTCTAACTCAGAAAACATGTTGTCTAGTCTTCCCTGAAATACAGCTTGTGCTTCTCCTGCCAAAGAAAATTTGTCCTGAGCATCATCTTCCTCTCCATCACTGCTATCTGGCTCATAAGAGTCAATGTTTAAAAAAGCAATTCCATTTTGACTGCTCAAATCATTACGCCCTCCAGATGCATAGTCTACAACATCTTCAGAATTTTCATAAGGATTCATATTGTTCCCCGAGATGCTGTTGCCTTCCAGACTATAAGAGAATAGAGAAAATGGTGTCATGTTCACTTCAAAAGTTTGGCTTGATACAGTTCGGCAAATGGGTTCTCCAGTTCCAGTATTTTCTAATAAAGGCTCATCTAACAAATCAGAAGAGACCTGAACCAATGGACTGGAATTTCCACAGAAAAGTAAAGAATTATCTTCCTGAACATCCTCCCATTCTAATCGTTCACAGTCTTCACGTTGATGTTCATCTCTGTCTTGGCTATTCAAAGACGGTCTAAAACCGACACAGGTATGTCTTCTTCTGTATCTTCTACCTGTAATAGTTTGATAACCTCCTGCTGGTTTGGGCCAGGCAGGTTTGTCAGCTTCTTGACCCATTGGTCATCCCTACTAGAAATGGCTATTTTTTTTTTTTGCAACAGCAAACCCAAATGTTTCATTATGGGCAAACACAAGAAGCAGAAAGGGACCTTCCCCTCAGTTATTGAAAACCCAACACTTTCACGTCTTTCCCAAAGCGTTCATAGAAGTGCATCTTATTGCAGTGAAACAGAACCAGCAGTTACAGGCTCGCCACTTTATTTTTAACCACTGGACAGTGAGAGGCTGGGCACCTGTGGCACCGCCACTGCCCAGCTCTGTGTTTCCCAACAGCTGTCCTTGCCTTCAGGGGGGAGTGAAATGCAATGCAAAAGCCTGCAAAAGAGTGTTCAGCTGCAAAATACGGGTGCTGAGTCTGGCCCTTGCCATGGGTGCCGGGTCAGACCCTTCTGGGGATGCCGCCAGGCCTCTAGCTGAGTGCTGGGCCCGGACGCCTGTCAGGGGAGCTGTGTCTGGCCCCTGACATGGCTGTCGGGCCTGGCCCCTACCAGGGGAGCTGGGCCTGGCCCCTGCCAGGTCAGCCACCCTTCTCCGCGCCCCCTGGCAGCGCCCTGCGCAACCGCCACCCTCAATAACGGACGAAACGGCGTCGTTGCCGGCGCTGTCGGGTCCCTGTCACCACGGCAACCGGCCGCCCCGCCCCTCCGCTCCCATTGGACGAAGCGCCAGTCAGTCAGGCGGCGCCCGCCGCAAGGCCCTGTGGGGGAGAGGCGCTCCGCGCCGCGCCTTTCTGTTGCGCCGGTGTGGCGGCGTTTACCTGTATGTTGAAGTCGGCGGGGTAGAGGCTCCGCGCCGTGATGAGCCAAGCCTTGGCCGCCCACAGGTCCCCCGGCACCAGCTCGCGGGCTCGCTTCACCAGGAACTCGCAGTCCCCCTGCGCCGACATCTTGCGCCCGGCCCGGCCGCCGGGCGGCGCGCATGCGCCCCGCTGCCCCGAGGCGGTCTCTCCCGCTCCTCCCTCCCCCTTGCCCTGACGGCGCGCGGCTGAGGTGGCGCGCGACTGCCGCCATTTTGGAAGCGGGCGGGCGGACTCTGTGCTGGTGGGGGGGCGGCTCCGCCGGGCCGTCATTGCTCCGTCTCCCTCCCTTCTGCCGCTCTCTCGGTCGTGTCTTTTCTGTGGTGGCTGCTGGGCTGGAAATAGCCAGGGGCAGGGAGCCCGTAGTGGCAAGGGGGTGCAAGGGGTGTGAGGGGGAGGGTAGGCTGAGGAGGAGGGCCTGTGGAGCAGGAAGTTTGGGAGTTAGGACCATTTCTATGGGCGGGGAGGACTGCAGCGATTTCGTGGAGCCCAAGGCATTAGTTCGGGCTCCCAAAGCTTGTGACTGGCCGTAGGGAATTCGGGGAGCCAAGATAAAAGAGGCCTGCTCTTCAGACTGTGGCAGCAAGTATGATAGCTGGTAGGAGACTTGCCAGGCTACTTTCAATAAACCTGTCTTTTGGCCCTGTGGGCAGTGTCATGGGTATAATACCGCTTAGAGGCAACTGAGTTAAAATCACTGAGGTTGGTTGCAGTGAAACACTGCCTCCTAAAGTTGGCGTTGCTGCAAATTGTAGCCCACTTTAAAAGTCCAAGGTTATAGCATTACTGCCTGAGTTTGTGCTTCTCAGAGGTTCTTACAGCCCAGTACCAAGGTCACCAACAGCAGATGCCAACGAAAAAGAGCATCTTTCATGGCAGAAATGCATCTAGCCTTCAACAACTTGGAACGGAGATTTGCTTGTTATCGTTAGTTTTCAGTATTGAGGTTCTTGATTACAACCTCCTCTCTTTCTGATACTTAATCTAAACTGTAAATTTCTGGGGTTTTTTTCTGCTGCTTTCTTTGTTTGCTCCTTTTAAAGTAAGCTGTTCATTTCTCATGTAGCAACAGACCTCGTAGACTTTGCACTTGTGAACTTCGACTGATCAAATCCATAAATCTCTGTATCTAGGAGTTAGTGTAATAATCCAATTAGCCAATAGTTTTAACAGACACTTAACCCCTGTTATAGGTAAGGGGCAAGGTCCGTGTTTTCCTGCTGAGGTGACTGTGGTATATTTTTGCCTTGTTCTTTCTCAGTTATTGCACAAGGCCCAGATGCCTCTTGTTATTCTGGAGAATGTGAAAATGGGTTCTCATGGTGCTAGCCTGCCACAGATTTTTGGCTGTAGAGGCCCTGTGAGGGCTGGGAGCTTGGCTTTTCAGCTCCTCTTCTCCATACTATTGTCAATTCCTCCTATTCCAAAACTACCAGAAGGAACTTTCCATGCTCTTTTGGTAGGAATCTTACTTTGATTTCACTCTGTGGCCGCAATGTTGGGCTGTGCTTGGGGGAGAGATGCTGTGTGAAAATTGGCAGACTTCAGTAAGAGGTGTGCTTGCAGAGGCCCTACCCTCTGAGGGAAGGGTCTGAGTCCAGACTAACTTTGAACTGCCCTGTTCAAAGAAAAACTTCCATGCCCTGTTTTAATTTCCTGCTGCTGTACTAACAAATCCTAATGAGGGATCCATGACAAATGACAGCAGTAACAACTATTGCACAAGTGCCTCATTGAAAGCAATTGACCCTATCTGTCCATAGCCAACAGCACATGGTGGCTGCAAGGGGATCCTGTTCGTTGCCCCCTTTCTCAGGGCTGTCACCATACACTGGTCAGTTGCAATCTGAAGCAGCACAAAGTATGTGATTAATTTGCCATTCAGAGAGGCGACCATGCCACAGCAGAAAGTCAGCTGTCCCTGGTAAAATAAATGCCTCCTCTTCTGCCTCTCCTGCTCCTGCTATCAAATCTACAAACTGCTGTAGGATGACACAGGCCTTTAGAACTGACTTCCCAGCACTGCAGTCCCCTGCAAATGCAGCAATGTTAATCACTGGCTGATGTGTAGGTCTATCCAGAGCTCTTACCTATGTACTTGTGCAGATGCATACATCCAAATTAGATTTTAAAAAAAAAGTTTAAGAGTTTTGCATTGTGCGGCTGAATATGGTAACAAGCTTGTGTATTCTGTCTCTTCGGAAACTGCCCAGCAAGGACTGATGGGCTGGTTGTTGCTACCCATATGCTGCTTGCAAGACCAGGATCAGGATGCTACAAGAGTGAAAGGAACGGCAATGGGTTGTCAGAAGTTGCTTTTGAAGAGGAATGGATGTGTGAGGAGTCCCCTGAAAAATTTCTGGTGCAGAATCACCCCTAAGACACCAGCTAGGCAGAGAGATGGCAGTTTTTGAAACAGTTTCACAAGGTGTCGTGAAAGCAAGATGTAGCTTTATTTAATCCACTAGGCAAAGGGGAATATCTCCAGTAATTTAGGAACATTTCCTCCCCCCCCCCCC
>RSEF01000004.1:40347343-40361349 GCA_003993805.1 Himantopus leucocephalus | reverse complement strand
CCCCCCCCCCCCCTTTTTTTTTTTGTGACTCTGTTAGCTGGACACTGGGTTGTTGGGTTTTTTTTTATTTCATTTAAAGCTGTGAATAATCTTTTTTCAAATGAAGTACTCTGCTGCCTCTTGCAGAGATTTGTTGAATCCTTGCCTCTGCATTTAGTCCTAAAGCTACACCTGTTTGCCAGTCTACTCAGCCCCCTCAAGGCAAGGAGGAGATGAGAGTCCAAGTTTTTCATCACACAAACTATGTAACTTAACACCAGGCAAGAAGTCTGAAGGGGACATAGATGAGGGTAGGAGCCACCTGAGGAGTGTTCAGGCATGGGAGAGCCCATGCTGGGCTAGTTACGTTGGGATCTGAAGCTTCCTCTCCACTTAAAGTGGCTTTCCTGAGTTCTTGCATATTGTGCTGTTTAGAATTTCCACAGTGCAGGGCATGCTGAAGGTCTCAATGTTTTAGCCAGCCAACTAGAAGTGCGCACAGCCTCCTTCCTGCAGGAATTCAGGACCCAGCTGAAATGCCTACATGAGCTTTGTTTATCAGGAAGAGGCTTTGTAACCTTCTGTAGCAGGAAATCGGCAGCATTGACCTCAAGGCAGTTTAGTCATCTGATGTTGTGAAGGTTGATTTTTCCCCTCAGAAGATCGTCCCGTTTCTTGAGTAAGGTCTCTGAGTAACAGAGATGACGCATGCAGTGGATTCAGGCAGTATAGTTGACACAGCACAGGGACAGAGATACATGGTGCATGCAAAGGTGGAATCACAGACCTTGGCTGTAGCACGCCAAAATGTTTCTGCGCCACAACTGAGGGGCTCTGTTAGGGCAGCTGTGACTCCAGCCAATAAAGAGAGTGTTTGGAAGGTGTTAGGTTGGCACTGAACAGTGACAGAGGGCTTTGAGTGTCATTTTCCACCTCCTAAATTTCTGGATAGGTATAGTGCTAGCAGATAGCATCCACTCTGTGTTGGGTTTCCTGACTTGGTCCCATGGGCGGCTAGCGCTTCCACAGGACTGGCGTATTAACAACAAGTGCTAGGGGCAGGTAAGTCAGGTTCATGGTAGGGGATAAAGCGGTCTATGATGTGGAGGTACAAAGATTAGGATAACTGCTGGGCTGCATGATGTAAGCCTGGCTTGCTAGCCATTCCTTAATGGTAATGGTAAGAAGGAAGCTACTATATTTTCTAAGGTTTTACACAGATACTGAAAAGATCTGAAAAGGATCAATCTCCTTAGTATCTTATGAGTGAGGCCTTGGAGAAGAGAGTTTATAATGATCCAGCAGTGCAGTGCGGTCTACACAAAAACTAGTGATCATGCGGACGGGTTTGTTGTTTGTGGGGTTTTTTACGAATTCTGTGTCCTTGGGCTTTGCGCAGAGCAGTTTGTACAGCTGATATGAGTTGTCTAGCCTGCCAGTCACTGAGAATTTGAGGCTGAGACCAAGTGTCTTGTTTGTCCCTTGGAGTTGAAGGACAGTAGATTGGATGTCTGGGTGACAGACCAGGAGGAAAAAACCAAAAGGAGATTGGGAATCCAGGAGTGGAACAACATGGGATGTGTGGGATACAACACAGCCCTTTCCATAGACTGGTATCTGTTAATGACCTCATAGGTGGCAACGTCAGTACAAATGCACGCGTTCCACAGATCTGGTAGCTTCTCATGAAATGACAGAATGGAGATCTTTGACTCTGGGGTTATCTGTAGTCTTCACCGTTGAATCCAAATTCTGGCTTCAAAACACTATAGGTGGCCACAAACTACTTCATTTCTGTAATAGCCTAAGGCAGCTTTTAATAATTGACCTCATTTTCACAGAATGATAATTTAGGTTAAAAGGGACATCAGGAGATCACCTGCTCCAGCCACCTGCTCAAAGTGCAAACTGTTCTTTTATGGTCCTAAGATAAACCAAAAATCCATTTCAAGCAAAGAGAAAATGCAATCAGTTTCCTTCAGCCTGCAATTTGACAGGGAGGAGTGGTGGGGAGTCAGCGTTTATAGGGGGAAACATTTAGGTAGTCACATAAGCAGGTATTATTATTATGAAATGTGTTAAAATACTTGCTTAGCTTTTAGGTCTGAAACAGATTGTGATTATCTTCCGCAACGCAGGGGCAGAATTACTGATCATCGTGCTCTCATATGGCCAAAGCTACACTCGTATGACTCCAGTGACACTACAGCTGGAGCTTTGAACACAGTAGTGAGTTGTCTGGTGTGGTGAGATCATAATAAAGCAGCACACTGCTTGGTGCACAAATAGGACCTTGCATTCAGTTTACAGGGCTAAAAGCTTGGAAATTGCCATATTTAACTTGTAAATTAGGTGTACTTTATCCAGAAACATACTCTGCCATTTATGAAAACGCTTTTTAAGAGAGAAATTAATTTTCACCTGGAAGGATTTGAAGAGAAGCAGTTAAAGAAATATTTTTTTTCCCTGTAGAAGTTTTATAAGTAGAGAAAGAACATGGATTAGGGAGAATTTATCTCCTGGACATACTTCTTTTCCTCCTGCTGCCTTCCCACATGTTCAGGCTCTTAATATCCCTGTGGCAACTCTGAAAGATGTAGAATAGAAAAGAAATTCTAAATTAACCAGCTGCATATGTTTGCCCCTGCTTTTAATCTAGCAGTCACATCAAAAAGTGCGCTCCACAGTTTATATTTCCCCTTTTTCATTCCTGTCTCTTACCAATCCCATTCTTCTTCCTTGCAGATTCTTTCTGCGCACATCTCAAAGGTGTGCATTGCCTTGTCAGTTGGAGTGGCATTCATCTCAAAAAATGTTTGTATGTGCCACCTTCTTTTAAGAAAGCTTCTGTAGGTTCCCTTTGTAGGCAGTGAAGCCCAAAAGGCAGTTCAGCTGACGAGATATGGATTGGAGTAGGTTGAACTGTGCTCTGAGTGCCTTTGCTTAGGTCTCTGTGGCTTGTAAAAGGGATGAAGGGTGGTCTCCTCAGACATAGAGATCTGTGTAGTAATTCCCTGTACGTGGTGGTGAATGCGGCTTTATTCACATTTAACCAGGTTGCTCAGTTTCCTTGCTCTTTTCGCAGTAAATACACTGCTTCAACCTCTGAAGATGTCTTCAGTCATGTAGCGGTCATTCCTGGGAGGGACAATCAACTCATCCCTCGTAGCTACAGTCTCTGGTGGCTATCCAAGCTCTCTGCGCTAAACACAAAGCTAGTCAGCGCGTGTGACTACTGATTTCCTTTAATCAGTGAGTGCTGCTTGTACTACAACGTCCCCATGGAATTGCATTAGAGGTTTCCTCTGTAAGTACTGTGCTTTTCAAAAATGATTTCCAACAGCATACTGAGTGATATAAGCGGAGCACAGAGTTTTAGCAGGCAGGCAGTCAGTCATCAATAGCATCCTGCTCTTAAGCCAAGGTAATGATCACTAGTTTGACTATGCCTGCATTTTCCCCAAGAGCATGCAGTTCTGATACATGAATGCAGGTATATATATGTGTATAATTACCCTCATCATGTGCAGCAAAAACAGTTGAACAGCATGTTTATAGAAACTGTCCTTAAGAGCGATTGCCTCTTGAAGGAGCATAGCTCATATAAGAGGAGTGGGACTGTCTCCAGCCAGCCCTGGGAGACGATGCTGAGAGCATATTGAAAAGCTGTCTTCAGCAAAAGCTTGCCAGTTTAACAACTCTGTTCACTGTTCCTATTGCACAGTGGGCTCTTNTTTTGTTTTTTTTTTTTTTTTTTTTTTTTTTTTTTTTTTTGCTTCCTCTTAAATCCGCCTGGCCAATTTAAAGCTTGTGGATATTTCTTCCCCCTCGGGGAAAGCTTATGTGAGGATTTTCTTTTTTAACAGTTCATTCCGTGAAACCATTTTTTTCTTGTTTGCTGTTAGAAAATGTTGGAGCTGAACACAAGGCTTTCATTGCAGGTCAGTGGATGAACTCTTGACCAAAGCATTTAACATTTGAGTGTAGCTTTAGCAAGAACGGTCGTTTGGGAGTAAAAAAGCAAGTTAACAAGGTTGTATCATGTGAACCCATGTGTGCCTACTACTGGAATAGGAATCTTTTGAGGTCTTCAGTGACTGAGTTCTGCACAGATGAATTTACCATCTTTCTTTTGTAGACAAATGTACCGAATTAATATTTTATTGAGAATTGAGGTGACATCATAGTTGTCTATATTATTTAATTCCTGAATGTCTGTACTCCCTCAAAATGCAATAAACCTTACTGTGAATTTCAAGTATAAACTTTTTGCCTTTTTATTTTGCAAAGATTGTCTTTTTGAGTTATAATATTTTTTTTCACTTATGTTACTCCTGGGCACATGCTGTCTGCAGGGAAGATAGTTATTTGCTATTTTGTGTTTCTTCTTAGATTGCTATCAAGGGAACTAAGAAAGGATGTAGACATATTGTTAATGTCTCTCTTCAAGCTGTATCTGAGGTAAGGCAATCTTCTTTCCCTATCTCTGAAATTAAAATATGAAGTAGATGCAGTATTTCTTTTGTTTATAGTTACTAAGATTATCCTGTTGCTATTTGTTTTTCGTGTTGATAAAATGTGAGTATATTTGTCGCAAAGCTGTTCCTTGCCTATGTGATGTTTAAAATCCTGTATTTTTATTTCGACAATATCTACTACATATCTGCATGTTTCTGTTAGCTCATGTACCCCAGATCAATGAGAGATTTTGTTTTGTAATTGCTTCAGTTTTCTCCTCTATTATTATCACATTAAGTGGGTGAGAGAGTGGATTTCTTGCCCTGGGTAGGCAGTTCTTAAGCAAACTTTGTAAAACTGAGTTACAGATTGTTTCCACTGTGAATCACTTTCCTTGTAAGATGATGACTTTTATGGTAATGTTTAACTTGAGTAGAATTGTTTTCAAATATATACAGTGCATTTTTGGTGTATTCTTTTTTTAACAGCACTCTAAAATAAAATAAAAATTAATGATTCATATCAGACTGTTTATTTCCTTCTCCACTTAATGTTGCCTGTTATGGGAAGTATATAGCTTTGAAAGATTGAATCATTATTTATGAGCATCAGTACAGCTGAGAGGTGTCACTGCAACATTGGCCATATGCAACTGCATTGAAAATGGAATTTGTATGGGGTACCACTGTTGGTGAGTTATGATTAGCGCCTGGGGAATTAGACAATAGTACTTTGTGTTTATGTTTCTTTTCCAAGCAATTTAAGAACTTGCCATGTAAGGGAGATTAATTTTTCTTTCACCCTTTTCTGTAGCAAGGTTACAATTTTTATAATTCAAGATTTTGACACATGCTTTCTATAATTGTTATTTAAATCAATCCATCTGAGTCTTTGTGACATCTCTTACAGGGGGAAGCGTGTTTTAAGGCAGATGTGCTGTACTGCAGGTCCAGAAACATTTTTAATTTAGAAAAATGTTCAAAATCTATCTTGTTTGGCTCCTCACATCTCTGAAACTGTTTGCTGTTTGAATTCCAAATGTTGTTGGCTCCATTCAAGAGATCTGTCTTTTAACAGTTTGTTGAGAAGCTTTTCACTTGGGATGGGGTAGGGAATGATACAAGGTAGAGTTACAAATCTATAGTGAAGTATTTTTAATCTTATAGAGCAAAAATATTTACTACTATAAGCATGTATAATACTAAAATGAATAATTCATTCAAAGGTGGTTTTAAAACCCGTTGGGGCTTAACCTTCTTTAATCAACATCACACCAAATCTTCTTAGCATTTTCTGTCATCTATTTTGGGGAGTTATAAATCCATATCCTGTCACAGTGCAAATACACAACTTATGTCTTCAACCTGTTTTCTACTGTCAAAAAAACCCCTTATTCTCTACTGTTGAAGTTATCTGGAGTTGAATGTGCCTTAAAAACCTTAAAATTAAGCAGTATAATAGACTAATGAGTCTTTATAGAACATGTTTTTTGAACCATTTTCTCAACAAATTAGATACTGTCTCTGATCCACCATCACTTGCAGAGGGTGTATTGTGCTGCATTCCTTCCCTTCTGATCTCTAGTTTGTGAGGTAGTCAGTCCTGCTTCTCAAAGGGAATCTCATGAGTGACACACCATGATGTGTTGACGTTTCTACTGACATTACTTTTGCTGGGAAGGAGGATAAATGATGTGGGTGCCTTGGTGTGTTCTTTGGGATCTTTGAAGATGGAGCATATGGATATCTTACTAGATTCCAGCCTTCTTGCTTACCAGCAGTTACTGGAAGGTATTTATCCTGATGTTTGTGGTGCCAGCTTTCTCTCTAGCCAATGTAGCAGAGCTTGTGGCTTGTATTTCTCCTTTCATGCCCTGAGCAGTGTCAGGTTAACTGGGTGCTTGTTTTATTACCCTAGTGACCTGGTCTGTGGACTGACATGCCTTAATAAGGAAAGGCTAGCTGTTGTCTAGTTAGTCTAAATCACACACAACTCAAGCCAGATTAAGAGGAAATGCAGTAACAACTTTTATTTGTAACAGTTAAAATAGGCAATGCACTTAGAAACACTTATGCAAGATATAGACGAAAAATAAAAGGCAAAAATGCTTGATATTATATATATACCTAGCTGATATTAGAAAGGTCTTTACCCCATCCTACTGACTTGTTCCTTTTCTGACAAGATTTTCTTGTTTGCACACAGCTTACCTTTCAGGTCACATCTACTGGAAAAAGTCTTGTTCATGAGCCTCCATTGGTTAGTTACTCCTCTGATGAGAGAAAGCTCCATCACGCCATGTCTTTGGGAGCGTACCTCAGGCCATTTTCTGATTCTTGAGGAACCTCTCATTTCTTATTCAATCTTTTCTACAAATTTTTTCGGACAGTGCAGTATTAATCTTTCATCCCCTAACCCATTTTGTTTGTGTCTACCCAGACAAGGTGTCATCATTGTTCTTAATTATTTCATTATTAGAGACTGAAAGAGACCTTATTAGCGTATGTGTTACCTTCTTATACTTGACTGGTTAGTCAAAAAGGGAGTAAATATCTTCACCTCCCTTTGGGACTTAGTTTTCAGAACAAAATGTCTTTGTGGCGAGCTGTATTCTCTACCAGTGAGTATATTAACATAATGTTGTGCAAAGCTCTGACTGGCTTTTTGCTGACACTGGGACAGAAGGGTTGTTTGTCAGAAGATAAGCTGTGTGTTACTGCTTAAGGATGGGCACACTGAAGTAGGTGACAGGATAGAAGACTTGGGCGGCATAAACTGAGGAGTTTAAGGACCAAGGGCTAGAGAGAAATGGAGCTTTAATGCACTTGGCAAATTGCTTTTCTTTTAAGTCTTCAGGGTGCAAATATTTCACCCAGATTATCTCGTCATGTGTGTGTTTTAGAATGAGTGTGCAACTGCTGTCTCTGTGAGGGCCTCTCAGCACTGTTATAATATTACTAATAAGGAGTCAAGTCTGAAGTCATGCCTTGGTCTGAAGAGAGGCCTTTGGCAGAGTGCCATGCTGCTGGAGGGCTTGAGTGAACCCCAGTGGGTTTTGTTTATTCATGCAATTGAGTGGGACTCTTTCATTGCGACTTGATTGCGTTTAGACTCAAGAATAAAGACCTGGATAAAAATACCACACACTGAATGTCTCCCACAGCCTCCAGGGAGCTTGACCAGCTCAATGGCAGTTGTCAGCATCTGCTTTGGGAAATTCCATGAGCCTGTTGATCAAGCTGAAAGAACTTTATTCCTTGTGTTCTACCTCAGCTGTAGCAAAACATCAAAAGTTAGGGCCTTAATAGCAGGTTTCCATTTGTTTCAGTTCTTTAACTACTCATTTAGGCTACAGCTATAGGTAGCGACTGCTCAGGGGTGGAGAAAGCCTGTCTTGTTTCACACCTTCATTAGGAAACACAGACACGGCAGCCTGGTCTTCCAGGCATTGAGTTTGGAATTCTTGATTGTGATGTTTTTTGTATGGATGCCTATTGTTAAATTTCTAGTGACTGGAAAGCATCAGAGAAATCAATGATGAGGCTGTAGAAAGTTTGCAGGTTTCTTTTTCTTTTTTCTCTGAAGTACTAATTTTGAGTCCATGCTTTGAAGGGTCAGCAATGCAACCATTTCTAACTACATTTAACTACATGGGACGACACAGGGGATTGCAGATTATTTGCATCTCCTCTGTAGACTGTCGAAGGCAACCCTGACTACATAGCTTCTTGCCTTTACTAGAACTTGCGGAACAAATGTAATATTCAGTTCTGTAAAATTAGTTCTTTTCCCTATACTGGAAACAATAGTTTGGTTTTTTGTTTTTTTTTTTTTAAAAAAAAAAGGCACAAGCTTAGTTCCTTGGTTTTAGAATAGTTGCAGTTCTGGATTCTGTTTTCTTGTTCATCATCAACGGATTTATGATTTTTAGGCTAAATTGTAATATGCTAACTCTGTTGCATCCCAAGCACCATTAAAGCCAATGGGAGTGTTCTTAAAAGTACATTAGAATTAAATATTGTTGAGATCTTCTGTTTGCCCTAAACTCTATGAAGCTGCAGTTCTGCTATCCTATTAAAGCCATATAGCCATTCTGCCATATTAATTGCTGGCCTGCTCCCAGCCCAAGAGAAGGATCTTGCAAAGGTGGTGTGAATGTAGTAGGACATCTGGATTGCATGAAGTAATGCAAGCATCCAAGTAAGTTCATTTTTGCTAGTGATGTCTGTGAGCTAGATTGGGCAAAATCTACCAAATATGGTGGGGGAATGGTGGTAGGAAAAACTTTGCAGGAAGTTTTAATCTTTAATAGCAAATAGAAGAGGTGATAGCTTTCATTTCCAAGTCTATGCCTGTGATGAAATGGGCTGCCCCTCCTATTACATGAATAGCCATTTTCTTCATGCTTCATTGTCTTGATAACAGGGAAACGTAAACCAGTCACTTGGACATGGACATCATCCTCCTATTCAGAAAGAAAAGAGTAACAGAACAGTGATAGATATTCTACTGAAGTGAAATCCTGGGGAAAAAATAATTTTTTCCTTTTTCCTCTCCATTGTATGACTGAAAGTGGTCCTGCTATTTGCTGGCAAGAAGACATGGAACAATATGCACTCCAGCAACCTTGGAACAGTGTGCAGATACCCCTGGGAATTGTTTCCACTGGAGCGGGTTGAGGCAGCAATAGGTTTATGGCTTGCCGTCTCTGCAAAAACAGCTAAGGCTATAAATAGTTGACAGTTCTTAAATTGAATAATTCTCTCTTCCTCTCCAGGATAAGAAACTGGATCAAGATTTTTGAAGCCAAAAGCCTGCAGCCAGATATCCCTACTAATCATCTGTTTGTAATGTTGCTTAGATTTTGAAGGAATTCTCTTATTGTTTCTGTTTTGCATATGGTGAAAAGACTCACCCAGGGTCTTTTCAGTGGGCCAGTGGAAGAACCAGAAGCAGGATTTGTCTCTTGCATTTCAGCTCAAAGCTCTGCCTACCAGCTTATATTCTATTGTATAGCCATATTTAGAAATTAGAATCGCTTAATTTTCAAAACAGTTAAGCCATCTGTAACTTCACCTGGTTTGGAGTGATTGAATATGCAAAGGGCTCCCAGGCCTGTGGACTAAAGCAGATGGCTTCAGTGGCTTTCACATGTTACCTAGACCAGCACCGGTGGTCACTGGTTTGTGTTTCCCTCACATCTTTTGCTGGGATGGGAATGGTGAAAGGTAAGGAGACGTTATGTCACCTGTACTGCTATTTCTGCTACCAAGGTGGTACTTCAGTTACATCTGGAAGGCTCACCAGGTAGAACAGTTCAGGCTTAAAAATGGGATTTTAGTCCTTATATAATTTAAGAGTTTTTTTCAGCATTTTTCCCTATGCATTTACTTCAGAGAAGATAGCTGTGAAAGTGCTGGCCACGGTGTTCATAACAGAATTAGGTAGAGTTGCATGTGCCAGGGATCAATGTTTAATGACTCAGTGTTGGAACAAAGGGGCTTCCAGTTATGAAGGATGCATTGTGTGTATTTTTATGTTTTACGTTTTGTAACAAGTCACCCAGCCCCTCATCGAGCTGTCAGATTTAAACTCATCCACTCCAGAGTATGTCTATATTTGGGTTCTTTGCCTTCATGTATCCTACAACTGATGTTTTCATTAACAATTAGGATGATCATATAGGTACTGACATCCTTCACAGTGGAAAACTTTAGAGTTGTATTGATTTGGAAAGGAGGAGCTTTACTCTGGCACATCAAACAGTCTTTCCTATATGCACTTTTAATGTGGCGCCAGTACTTAAGAAAACCATTCATCCTCAATTAGAAGAGTCTGAAAATAGAGGTAACAGTTTTGAAAAACCCTTTTTACAGGAAAATGTTATTATTTTATTTGTGAGAAGGTGAAGCCTCTTGATTTCAGGGAAGAGATTTTAAATCAACTTTTGGAAAGTTTGTAAAAATCTATTAGTAAAATATACAGTAGTGTGTATTGTGAATCAGGTTATGTGCACTGCTTTGTTCTCATCAGACTGCTATTAAGTAAAAAAAATATCTGAGGGCAATATATAACACATCAGAATATTGACTGAAATCCTAGCAATATTTTATGCACTTATTATGAAAGTGGTGGTAACTAGCTTAGAAACTGATATAGAGATTTGTTTCATCCACAGGGACAGAAAACAGCCTAAAGAACATGTCACTTTTACCTTCTAATTTGCAGGATAGTGTAAGGTGATCCTATGAGATAAAAGTCAGTGGTGAAGTTTTCTCATGCTTAATTGAACCAAGTATATACACTTATGAATGAATTAATAAGCTATTCCACAAATATCCTAGCTTTCTCTGAGAATTGTTCAGGAAATGAAAAGCACTTATGTAATGTTAAAGGAATGAAAGGAAAATTTCTTAGCATTAGAGAAAGGAAAATAAAGCTTCACTCTAAAATCCTTAGGAACTAACTATACTAAGAAACTAGATCATTGCAAATGTAAAGTACATGCAAAATTGTTTTGAGAGCACGTTTCAGAACTTCTTAAAAATATTGCAGTGAGTCAGTAGCCCTAATTTTTAGATGTGGCCAAAAAGAGTTTAGAACTATGAATGCATGTATGTTGCATTTGTCCAAACATGGTTTAAACTTCCTTTTTCTCCCTTGATTCTGGATCTGCCTTTTGCTATGACAGCCAGGTAGAAGAAGCTAAAGAAGGTTGCTGTAACATCCCTTGTTTGCCAGCAATTCCAGGGAGTGGTATGCATGCCAGGAGGCCAGAGCTGTACAGGGTGCCTGAGTGTGCCTTGTACTCCAGCTGCAGGGAATAAGTGTGAAGCAGACCACGTCTGTTTCACCAGAACCACCTCTGACACTGGGGTGCTAGTTATTCTTGGTTAGCACAGGTGGGCAAGTGAGCTATGTCCAAGGAAAATGTAGGCTTTTTTTAGAGTTTTCAGGGAGCTATGTTACAGATTTTTTCCAGTTACTCCAGGGCTGTAATTTTCTTACCTTCTTAGCAGTTCATCTTCTTGAATTGGTGAAAACAGGCTCATCTGGTGGTAAAGGTTTTTTGTTTCTTCTAAGGTAGTTGTCCATTTCTTATATGCTGATTAGAATCTTTTTGGCTATGAACTACAAAAAAAGGTCATAGCTTCAGAGTCCAAGTCAATGAAACTTGGCTGGCAACTGCTTAGTAATCTTGTAAAACTATTAAATCTCAACAGCACAAGAGACACAAAGGTCTAGATTAGAGTTACGAATTAGGATTTACCAAATTCTCAGTTTCACCTCTTTCCTAGGATGACAGCCTAGGAAAAGCCTTTTGAAAAGGCTTTGCATCTCTTTTGGAACCCTCTGGCATTTTACTGAACTCATCTTTATTTTTTAACCCCTATCTCAAGGATTTTTCACTTGTTTGATATAACACTGTAATTTTACTTTCAGGCAACTCCAGCATGCCCTTTATGTGGGTCACATATTCCTCCTCCTCTATATTGGTCTAGGATTTCCAACTAGTTCCATATTCATTGAGCTCAGTCACTACACAGCCAATTGAAACAGGCAGGCTGCTCAATGTCTTTTCCACTCCAGGAGTAATTTAATCAGGGAGTGGCTGCATTGTTTTTTCAGAGAGCCAAGCTGTGCATGCCAGGTGATCTGCAGTGGAGAACAGCGTCATTATTAAAAGGCTTAGGCATTTCATGCCATTTTGCGCTTCTGCAACTTGTAGTGCAGCTAACGGTACTGTCTTGATTTTTTTTCTAATATGCGTGATTCAAATGTAATCAGTTAGAGGAGGTGTAGAAAAGAGGATGGATGAGTCACAGGACTGTATTTGTATTGTATGAGATTGAGTTTCAAAGCTGTTGGGTCCTGCAATATCCTTAATCCCTGCAGTATTTGTTTTACAGAACTGCTGGTATTCACAGAGTAGATTAAGTCTATTTCTTTAGTTTCCCTCCGGAGTTGAATCCTAGAGTTAAAAAAGCTTTAATGGAAGTTTGATATTGGTACGTTCCCACACAAATATTTCAACTTTTGTAAAACAGCAAGAGAGAGAATTAGCTGTGATGGGAAAGTCTTCAGGGAGTCCTTGCATCCATTATAATCTTCATCTTGGTTGACTAATGTGCTCCTCTCCAGACAACCAGAGAGAATAGGTGAGCCTTTGCTGTTACAGGGAACCTTAGGTCCACAAGGATGTCCCTTGCTACCAAGGGGAGTCCAAGGGAAGGCTAAGCTCTTTTCCAGAGTTACCAAGGAAAGAAAGAAGGTGGGGGTGAGACAGATCACAGAGTCCTGATGATAAATACCTGTACTGTGCTAATTTCTTGCTGCTGAGCACTATTATTTAGGTGACTATCAGTCTGAGGTGACAACTACATTTTTTTTTTGATTCTCTGGGCCGGATTGTGAGCTGGTGGGCATGATTTCATGCTGGTGGAATCACACTCAGTCAGCTGAGCATCACCTACTGGGATTGCCCCTGCCAAACTGTCCTCTTCAGTAAGACTGTCCTATTGCTTCTTTAAGAGTTTTGTTTTCACCTTTATTTTGTCTTTAAAAAAAATAATCTGTGATTTCAAAGAATTAGAACCAAATTGTGTTCACAGTTCCTCTCAGGTGAGTATGCACCACCATTAACGTTATTTGTGATAAAAGTATCTGACTCTTGAAGAAATCTATCTAACTGACATCTTAACCTTTACAGTGGCATGTTAAAACTTTCATGTTGGTATAGGACTCTTAGTGTCTTGTTTTCTCACTGCAACTGTCATGGGCAACTGCAGTCTTGGCACGTTTTTCCCCCTGTGTATTTGAAGTAAATGGACTTTTTCCAATTAATGTCTATCGTAATGTACCCAGTGGTGAGGGGAAAACCCCCACCTTCTGGAGGATTCTGATATTTCTCATTGAGGTTTTTTTGAGAAGTAGTATTCAGCATAATAATAATGATGCTAACTCTTACAGTGCTAGGCTGGGATTTGGATTGTCAAGTTCCAGATGTCTTTAAGTTCAGTGTCTAGTTAAAGTTCCTTGACTGGGTGTGCATGACAGTCAGTGAAGAGAAGTAGTAGTAGTGTGCGTCATCGTTATTGTCTTTGCTACACTTGGAAATATCAAGAAGCAGACAGTGAAAATGACTCACATAGTATGATATTGCCTCCAGGAAGGAGACTTTGCTTGCATAGGCTGGTGTTCAGTCCTGTAACATAATGATGTTTATACCTGACATCTACGAATTGATCAGGGCTGTCTTCCAGACCAGTTCACAGGTGCTTTTGCCCTGGGAAAGATGTTGGAACCTGCACATGGTGACCTAGAAAGTACAGTAGTGTTTTGGAAAGGCTCTGGTGTGCTGCACACTAGTCACCTCAATGCAGTGAGAGCTTTTGCTCTTCCTTACTGTCATGGTTTCAGCTGGGATAGAGTTGACTTTCTTACTAGCAGCTGGTATACTCTTTGTTTTGGATTTGGGATGAAAATAGTGTTGGTAAAACGCTGGTCTTTTTGGTTGTTGCTAAGTAGTCAAGGCCTTTTCTGCTCCTCACACCGCCCCACCAGCGAGT
>RSEF01000004.1:40291095-40347243 GCA_003993805.1 Himantopus leucocephalus | reverse complement strand
ATGCCATTGGCTTTCTTGGCCACCTGGGCACACTGCTGGCTCACATTCAGTCCTTATCAGTGTAAGGACTTTGAGTCTTTAGACCGGTGATCCAGAATGCATTGCACAATTACAGTAAGCCTTTCAGAGAAGTTAATGGGATGATATACACTAGTAAGAGACTACAGAAAACAGCCGCATTTCCTTTTCCACGGGTTAGAAAACAGGCAGACTAGAGGACATTGGCTTGGGGGTGGGAATATCCTCCTCTGAGTTAAACTGCCATGGGTTCTCGTTGAAAATGGTATGATTTTAATATTCTACAGAAAACTGTATTACAAGGAGGGGAAGGGAGAAATCTGTAAAGGCGCAGCAGCAATTTCTTATTATACTAGCTTGCATAGCTGTGCCAACACACATTCTAGCCAATCTTTGTTAAAATCAAAAATAATGCTATCATTTACAGGCAGGTTTCCATATGAACAGAAAAAAAGACTCAGTAGCATGAAGCTTCATCTCATAAGGACATCTCTTTTCTTCAAGTATTCTGGTAGGTTATGAGAATTATACTCTTTTTTTCCTATTCCTGTTTTCTGAAAAGCTTTATAAATGCGCCTAATTTCAGGAAACTTTTCTTTAAAAAGACGAACTAAAAAAAAAAAAAAGTTGGCTTTGCATCAACTTGATACATGACTTGTTAAATCAAACCAAGCCAGTTACCTTTGTAGTACCATGAGAAAATATGTTATAGTGTAAGTTCATATTGTGTGTATTACTTCATAACTTTGCATGAAACAGGCTTTGCTTCTGATTGAAGCCTGAAGTTGTTTTAAGAGACAGGCTCTTCGGAACCTTTCAGGAAATGCTGACCTGACTGCGGGGTGTACTTCTCCTGTGTAACAAAAGGGTGGGGAAAAAAAAAAAGATAGCTTTTACTGGCAAGGGAAACTGGCTCTACTTATGTCATCAATCAGCTCTGTGTTAGAGAACCAGGATGCCTCTTGTGTGAACTGTTAACATTTAACACATTTCTAGCTGAATGGTTGGTTTTTAAGAGCTATTGACAACTATGCAATAACTGCATTTAAAATCTCCGTAGTAAACTACAGTTTTAATCCCAGCTACCAAAAGAGTTCAATGAGGGAACTGAAATTTCTTGATGACAAATAAGAACTTAAATTATCTTTGTGGCTGTAAATTAGCATATCAGACTACTTGTTTGTATTGAGGTATTTTATAAAAAAATTGAAAGCATAGATTCCATTTTCAATATGATTTGAGGATGGGAGATAAAATCTTAGAAACCAACGTAACTGTGAGCAAGTGTCTCAGCGCTTGAAAATGTGGCTTGGATTACTTAACTAAAGGATATGTGATGACATTTTTGATAAAATTAAAAAAGTATTTTTTTCTTACAGTCATTTGACAAAAGTGATGTTTGTTGTGGGTCTCTGAGCATTCTGGCATTTTCAAAGAAACCCACAAAACCTGACATGAAGTGGAAAGTTGAAGCACTGTGATTTGTTAAGCTAAAACAAAGTAAACATTCTTAACCTATTGAAATATTTTATTTAAAAATAAATCCAGGTAAGTGATAAAGTATCATACAAAGATAAACATCTTAATTCTGCTGAAATCAATAGAGCTAAGTAAAACTTTGTAGATAGCTGTGTTTTTCAAAATAGTTCTTTACTTTTTGGTTGTCTACAGGGTTTTTTTCAATTTGTTTTTGGAAGAAGAATTTCATGGTCAAATACATAGACTGTACAATATTAAATATGGAAAGCTTTCCTTTCTTTTTCCCCTCTGCCTGGACCTTTTCTGCAGGCACTTTGCTGTGATTTTAGTTCCCCTAATAAATAATTGGCTAGTTTAATGATGAAGGTGAAGTCCGTGACATTCAAGTATTATGCGAGCCTCAAATAAAATAATGAAAAAGATATTTGGAAACTTTCTCTAGAAAGAGAAAAACTGTTTTACTGAAACTACTAAAAAAGCTTGGGCTTTTCAAAGACTTGCTAGAAGACTCTTTTCTGTTATATCAAGGAAATGCTAGGTCTTTGACCAAAACCACATATCAAAACAGTGGTGATGAACTAAATGGGACTCTGCAGCATGTGTCATTTCATAGTAAGCGCTAACCTGGAGGAGGAAGGAAATGGGGGCTGAGTCAGGGGACTGGCCTCTTCCTGTCGATCGGCACTGACCAGACTGATAGGGAAATGCAGATTAGCAGAGCTTGGGGGTTGGTACGTGAGCTATGAGAGAGCTGTTAATGCTGCATGTTTCAGAGCTGTGTGTGGAGCTTGAGTGACCTGTCTCAATACTGAACTGGGTTGCAGTTATTTTCTGGCTTCCTGGTTATTAGTTTGTAGTCTGAAACTTGATTTTATTTTGCAATGTAAATCATAGCTGAACAGTAGTCTTGGTCAGCAATATTAGTCCCTATCCCGATAATTCTTGCTCAGCCTAAATAACATATCAAACCCTTTACACCTTGTCTACCAAGATGTTTTTTCTTTTGTCCCCTTTACTTTTAATTATTTTATTTGAAGCACTGCCTTGATACCACACTACCCAACAAATTTCATTTGAAGTACAGGGAGCACAAAATTTAGGGCTCTGCATTACCATGACAATATAACATTAGACCTGTGGGAGCCAGATGTCTCTCCTCAGTTCCACATGCTGGACTCAGGAGGGAGGAAACCTCCTCTGCTGTCAACTCTGCTGGAGTTAATGAAGTTCAAGTCCACCATCTAGCTTCATACGAGGGATTCTAGCTGTATCAGGGGATTTCTGGCAAAGAGAGGAAGAGGGAATCATCAGGTCGGGCTGGATTGTTCAGACATCTTAAAACTATATTGCTACCTTATGAGGACTTTGATAGGATAGGGACTTTAAGTCACCGTTAGTGTACTTTATCACCTAGATGCGTTTTTCAAAGCCGTGGACTTTGATTGCACTTTGAAGGTGCAGCTGAAAGGCTGGTCTGATGGCAGCTAAATATATGAGTGCTTACATAGCCCTGACTAAAGCAGTCCTAGATAAATACAGTGACACGCACAAACTGCTTTCCACTCTGCAACTCAGTCTAGCTAGGTTTTCCTGTTTCTGAACACAACTTAGTCCTACGTGTTTTCTCATTTTTATCAATGGATAAGTGACTTTCCTGCTGAATTAGATACATGCTAAACCTTTCACTGATTCATGGCCTGTGTCACAGGTTGCATGCACTGGGCTCCAGATTTCACTGAAAGTCAGGCTGTGGTACTGTGTGATGTGCATCTGGCAGAATTCTTAGGGCTCCTGGCATAAAGTGACATTAGTATGTACTTCGTACAAAAAATATTTTAAGTAACAATCATGTGACACAATCGTGAAGAGATGGGTCTAAATCCACAAACATTCATAGTGTGTCCCTACATAGGTGTAGATCCCTTCATTTTTACAGGCCTTGCTGCTGCTGACCTGGGCTACTTCTGTAACGCTGTGGTCATCTTTGTTCGTAAAAGGAATGACTATTCATTCTTGCGGTGGCAGACAGTTTTCTTTTGCTTGTGTAAATCACTGAGTGTGCATGTGTAAACATTTCAAAGTGAAGTAACAGCACTTTTTCCAGGTCCAGACTTAAATGGGTAAGCAAAATTTATCCTATTATTTGTTTTAATCAGGAAATACTAAAGGATTTTGTGTTCTATCCATCTTATTATGCTGACTCTGAGCCATTTCAGAAGCTGGTATAGCTTGGTGTTATGTTAAAACAGAGTTTAGTCTTTCTGGAAGCCCTCTATATGCAGAGCAGTTGTTGAATTAGATCTTAAAATGAAGTAAATTAGGGTAGTATCCTTTAGCTGTTCCCTGGCTGTAGCTTGCCCTTTTTTTATTAGCTAGTTTCCTGCAAAAAGAAACCGTTCTCAGTTAGCATGCTGTTACCCTTGATATTGTATAGGGCTGTTTCAGCGTCATGTGATCGGAGTAAAATGCTCCCTTTGACACATCTACAAAACTGAGATGGCACTTACCTAAATGAAATTAAGTTGAAGGTCATGTTCAGAAGGTGCTGGTCTTCCAGCTAAGTTGGACATCTCAGCTGTCCAGCCCAATCATTAGTTTTTAGGACTGGCAACCATGATGGTTTGTTAATTTGCTATTAAAAGACCAGGCTGAACTCCAGGTCAATTCAAATGCATATCCATTTTAGCAAAGTTCAAAACACACTTGGAGCAACTGAATTCTTAAAACTTCAGGTCAGATCTTGCTAATGAGAAGTGGTCCTTTAGAGAAAAGCATCATTGTTTCTTTCCTGTGGTAGCATCAAGTCAGCCTTTGTGAGTCACAGCATCTTTGAAGCAGCAGTGCATGCTTGTCGTCTCTTCTCTGCATTTTCTCTTTGGAGCTTGACAGGACATGCATCTGTCACATTGCCCGCTGGAGGATAAATAGAGTGGTAGAAACATCCAGGAAAGTCCTGTAAAGGCTTTTGGAAGCATCCTGTAGTACCCCCAACTAACAATTGTACTGTGGATGTGCAAGTTTATATACCTACAAGTCAGCGTGTTTAGCAGGGAGGGGTAATGTGTTGTGGTTGTAAGGTGGAAATCTGAGTGACTAATACAAAAAATAACATTCCTAATACAGACTCTTGCAATTGCTGGTTATTGATCTGTGGAAAACTGCCAAGTCTGTCACAGATAACATTGTTCTGGGGGAGAGAAAGCAGTTCTGGGAGTGCTGGTGCTGTTACTTACAGTAATAGTGCCTGTTTATAATAAATAATGACGTTATTGGTATGTGGAGATAATTTTAGATTCTACATTCGTTCTTTTCAGATGTACTTAGAACTTAATTGATGTTTAACTTTTGTGTTTTTTTCCTTTAAAACTAGTTTGATTTACAGTGGAAAGCAATGACGCTTTCACTCTTGTGTGTATATCCACATTGATACACCCACACACAGCATGTGTATGCACTGGGAGGGCAAAGGGACACCAATACTCCTTTTGAGGTTTTGGTTGTTATTTTTTTTAAGAGAAATAATGATACTGTAAAGGTAATAATTATTACTGGATTTCTACTGTAATAGAAATAATGACTACCGTAAAAGTTGAAACAACTGTGGCATGTTTACTGTGTATAACAGCAGAAGGCTTTCAGAGTGCCTCCTGATTTCTGTTCTGGACTGTCTTTGGGAAAGTCACTTTCATGAGCATTGAGACCATGTATAAGTGGATGGTCTAAAGCAAGTACGTGTGGACTTCAGAACTGAGCTGAAGTGGCATGGCAGACGGTGCTGTTAAGTTACTGATTTACCGTGATAAGAGGGAACCAATTAAATTAGCAGCACTGGGGTCCAGAGTGAGAAGCCTATAGCAGTATCTTCAATGTAAAACCAACCACTTCTCTGTTTCCCCACAATAAGAAAACATAGTATTTCCAGGAACATTAATGCTTTTGAGGGTTTCTTGTTTTGTTTAAGACTGCTTCTAATTGTTGCTGTAACCTATTTGCAAGATGATCAGATTGTAGTTGTTAATTATACAGGGGAACAGTGTAATTGTGGGCGGGATTAGACACCAAGACTTTTCTCTTTGAGAGTATGCGTGGCAATGCAAGTAAGATTTTCTGTTGAAGATGTCTCTGGAATCAAAGATTAGGAAATAATTTTTATGGTAAGTTGTCTACTGTCTTCAAATATTGGTATTTAGCATTTTGATTCTGAACACTATTTCTTAACAAACCTTTATTTCCTTCTCAAGCGCTCTATCAATTGCAAACCAGATGTTAGTAGTTTAAGTGGTTTGTTTGGGATGTGTGAGTGTCAACCCAAGAGTGACCAGTGGTGTGGTTTTTAACAGGGGACAATAAAAGAAGGCTATGAAGGCGCACCCAGTCAGTTTATGAGACAGGTTCCTTTCTTTAGTCAGCCTTTTGTTTAATTCAGCCCTGGGCAGATGACCTGGGCTGAGAAGTAGTTGAGAAATCATGATTTGGCATTAAGGAGAAATAATTTCTTTTTGCATTCCCTCCATATGCACCTTAAACACTTGTCTGACACTAAATTTTAATCCCTGTGACATGACATGTCCTATTCTGCTGAGTGGCTTGAATTTCTGTCGGGGGGCAAAATCTTTTCAGTAACATTTAAAGCAGACTAATTTGCCTGCAGTGCTGTGCACAGTCCTTGTAATTAAGAAGTTCAAGAGTGGCTGCAGAATGTCTTTTTTTGATTGTTTGTTGGTGGGGTTGTTTTTTTTGTAAGGCATTTAAAGTCTGGATGAAACATCTATTTCTTCCTCCCTGCAGCTCATTTTGGAGATTAATATGATTCTAGTGAAATCTCACTGCGATGTGTGGTGCTGTTCAGTGAAGATGTTTCAAACACCTACACAAAAACTAATTGCAGCTTCTGCCATTCACTGCCTCTATTAAAAAAAAAAAAAAAAAAAAAAAAAAAAANCAAAAAGGTTTGTGAGCTTAAATGGTAGTTGCCAGTCTGAGTTACACCTGCAATAGGAAGCTCTGGCAGAAAGTACTTGAAAACATGGTATTATTTGGCATTGCCCATGCCATATGCACTGAGAGATCGCTGCCTCTGCAAATGTGACTGTTCTTTTGCCATCCACTTCTGTCCTCAACATGAAGAGTGAGGAGACTATAGAGCTCAGAGGGGAGATACATATACAGAGATGTTTTGAGTCCCTTTCTTCTGCACAAGTTCTTAGTTTGGGAGTCAAAAATTCAGGCTTGAAATATGTTGTCTTTTCTGTGCAGAGATAAATTTCTCCTACCTCTACAGTCCATTAAAAATCCAGATGCTGGTGAGTAACAGTGTTGGGTGCATACTATCCAAAATTTCAAACCGACCAACTTTCTTTAGTTTTGCCACTCCCTGTGAATGGGTGCAGCACCCTCCACTGCGCAGAGCTGTTTACACAGTGCTTACACTGATGACAGAACCTGTTTCTGTGTTTAGATCATTTTGGGGCCCAGATTCCATGAAAACAAGTGAAAAGCACTTCTGTGAGCTGGTCTGACCTCTGGCTGGGCTAACAGGTTGAGCTGAGGTTGAAAATGTTTTTGCAAACAGAGGCTTTTTTAGAATTAATATCCTTTTCCTCGGCTATCAGACTAACCACTGCATATTCGTTAAAACTTCTCTTTCCAAATAGATTAATACTACTTGATGCAGCTGACTGCTGTGAAATACAGAGGTGTTTTTGTCAGTTCCTGGAAAAAAATGACATTTCAGTTTGTTTCCCCTTCATCTCAGGCTCTCTCAGTTGCTGTGAAACTGTGTAGGTCTGGTGGAATCAACAGAATGGTTGTTAGGAGGAGTTACCATCCCTAGCTTTCTGGTACTGTCTGTGCAGCTGAGATGCCTTAGCTGTGACCACCTTCAGTGTTGACTTAAAGTAATCTGCTTTTTTTGGCACTGACATGGATTGGGACTGCTTTCACAAGCATGCCCATGAGATAGTAGTACAGTAACAGCTGTATATTTAAATGTCAGTCACTGTAAGGCAATGCCACTGAAGCCACCAGTACAATTTAATAATACAGATCTAGCAACAGAGGGCAAGTAATGAGTGCTTGCTGTCAGGATGCCTCCAGTCACGATGGTAAAATCCCCGTGAAGAAGGTGGAAATCCCCGTGGCCTGAATTTCTTGTTATGAGAATGGTGGTTCAAGGGACAAAGTAGCTCAGTTAATTTACTGTCCTGAAGTGTTTTAAAGATGAGTGATGATTTTTATTTTTTTTTTTTCACTTTGATGAGTGAGATTACAAACCAGAAAACTAGATAGGAAAGAAAGAGTACCCTGAAGAGAGAGCCAGTATGTTTTAGTGAAGATAGCTATATATACACATGCATATATTTTAAGGTCGACATATGAAGAGCTCTTTACCCAAAACTTGAATCTATTGCTGCTTACAGAAATGAAATTGTGTGTTTATCTAAGCCATTGAGATGTAATTTCAGTTTATACCGTGTTAGCACAACTAATCCTTTCAGTGATGTTCAGCTTCTGCCAATTCAGTCAATGGACTAATTGTGTGAAGTGAAGCATACAAGCACAGCAGTGTTTTATGTACTACATCTTACCACTTCCTGACCCTGTCTCACTGCACACTACCTTCTTGCAGTCTTCTAGCCAGATCTGTTGTAGAGTTAGAAATGCCCAGATTAATTTTCCCTGCTTTGACAAGCTCCTTTACATTGCAGGAGGCCAGCTTTCATAGTGCATCCATAGGAAGCGTCTCCACTACAGCCTTTCACCACACAGGAGACAGACTGAAGATGTAGGCAGCTGGCAAATGTGAAAGCAATGAAGAGGTGTTCTGAGGTTGACAGTGCTTTTTATAGTACGCGCGTTTTCTGGGAAGGGAATAACAAGGGAGATAAACAGGAGAAGATTGTGGCAAGCTGAGAAGTAGCTGAAGCAGACAAAGATGTTCCAAAGAGAAGATCACAGCAAAAAGGTAAGGGTGCCAACTTCATCCTGTCCTTTTTTTCTGCTGCTTGAATATTTTCTTCAACATCAACAATTCCTCCTTTGAAAACACTGACGTTTTCTGGACAATCCTATAAATACTATAATAGCTATTCAGCATTACTTTGAGAAAAATACAGTAGCATTTTTATAGCTCACTCTAGCCCCCTCAATTCCTACTCAAAAATTGGTGATTTTTTCTAGAAGCTCTGCAGACTGATCAAATATTGATAACAGTTCAAAGATCAGAAATATCTCTGCATAACTCCTTTATATGGAGTAATTGTCAATCAAGGCACGGGGGGAAGTCATGTAGCAGTTCATAAAAAGTCCTACAGAAGACTTTGACTCCAGACTAGAAATAACTGAAAATAACTCTGAAACTCTTATTCTTAGATAAACTGTTTTTACTTAAGGGTCTGTCGACAAGGATGTATGACTAAAAGGACTATGAATCTCTATTGTCAAAAGCAGTGTCATAATATCGTGGGTGCATCCAAGGGGTGAGCATCAAGGGGTTAATTTGATTGTGTTCGAGTCTAATAATGCAGCGTCGAAGGACTAGGAAGTTACTGAGCATTGACCTAAGTCTACTGTCAGATGAGTAAATGATGAAGTTCCTTGCATCAGCATGGATTCAGGCCAAAACTGAGGGATTTTGAAAATCCCACTGGTAGTGTTATCAGCGCAGTTGTTTTAATGTAGCTTACAGCTAGATCAATATTCATCTTCAGTCATCTAATTTTCTTTCCTGTTTCTAAGTATACCTGAGGAAGTCTTACTAAAAATAATAATGTTCACAGTTTTAACTTCTCTTATTTTAAAAAATACCTAAGCCAGCTTCTCTGTGGTCTTCACTGCTGGGCAGAGAACATATGTGGATAACACAATAGTACTGTACATTGTCGCAAGACTTTTTATAACATTATGAAAAATCGAAGAGGGTCTTAAAGTGATAGCATAGTGTGCAATGATGACAGCCCCCTAGATGGAAAAAAAGCTTCCCCTGATTTTGAATAAGACTTGGTCTGAATGCTCCTGAAAACATCCTATCCGTTCTTTGGTTTTTATGGGAGCATCTGGTAGGATATGTCAGACAATGTTAGTTGCAGCAATTGGCCTTGATAACAGTTTCTAGTTTCTTGGTTTTCAAATTTCTGCTTCAGGTCAGGCTTCATATGTTCAAACAGGACCACATTTGTTGCCTGGAAGCTGAAATGTATGCAGTAGCTGTGGGAGTGACTGCCTTCAAAATCTGAGTGCTTCAAGAGTTGAGAATGCTTGGAGGGCCATCATTGCTCGGATAAACTGAGCACCTTAACATCTCTGCAGAAAGTAACAGATTATGACTTCCTGATATTTCTAAAGCATGGTAGACTTTGAGGCCTGGACTAGTTTTTCATTGGCAGTGGGCTAAGTCATGTTATTAAAACTAAATGCACGCATACAGGATTTCCCACGTAAGGGTCTTGGCACAAACACTTCACAGCTCTGAGATTTGCCACAGCAGTTGAGAAAGGAGGTAAATTCTTAGAACACTCTCAATGGTTTGGACTAAATGACCAAATTCTAATGTGCCTAAATGACTGTCCTTGTCATTTGTCTTTCAGGTCCTCAGGCTCCATCAGCCACCAGCTGATGACATTGCAGCAGCATAGGCGTTGCCATGAGGATCAGGAGGTGTCCTGTCTGCTTCGCAGCTTGTCTTTTGGTCCTGCTGGGTAAACACCAGAGAGAGCCCAATACAGAGGCAGAGCACATGTTTTAAGAGCACTGACGAGCCACCTCCTGCACATACATGCATCTGTGTAAGAGTACTTCAAGTCCAGGGGCCTCTGTGGCACTTCATGGATGTAAGAACTGTTGCATGTGCAGGGTTAGGCTCTGCTTTTTGAGAGATGATGCTCCGACGAGGATTTATTCTATTTCTCCCCCGACTTGTAGGCCTGCTGGTGGTGGCTTGTTGCTTGGTGTCTATTGTTTATATGTTGGCTTGCACACCCAAGGGTGACAACCATCAGCTTGCCTTGCCCAGGGTGCACAGTCCGACTGCAAAGGAGGGATATGAAGCCATTCTGCAAGAGCGAGAAGAGCAACACCGCAACTACATCATCAGCTTGAAGAAACAAATTGCCCAGCTGAAGGCTGAGCTCCAGGGCAGGAGTGAGCAGCTTAAGAATGCACAGGACCAGTACCCAGACCCCTTGGACATTCGGCTTGACCACCGTAACCCGGAGAAGGCCCAGGCTAACCTGCTGGCTTTCCTCCGTTCCCAGATAGACAAAGCAGAGGTGCACACCGGCGTTAAGCTGTCCACAGAGTATGCAGCCGTGCCCTTTGAAAGCTTTACCCTGCAGAAGGTGTACCAACTGGAGACAGGGCTGACGCGCCACCCAGAAGAGAAACCTGTAAGGAAAGATAAGCGAGATGAGTTGATAGAGGTGATCGAGCTCGCTGTTGGGAGTTTGAACAATCCAGAGGGGGACAGCAATGCAAAACACCGTGTATACACAGCCTCCGACTTCATTGAAGGTTTGTATGCAGACAGCAGGTTAGAAGGTCCACATAGTGCTCGTGAGGGGTTCTGGTGTGACTGCATTGCTGAAGGAGATGGATATTATCTCAGGGCACAGATGTCTGGGATGGTGTTGGTGCTGTGATCCAGCAATGCTGTCTCAGGCACAACTGCAGAATGGCAGCTTTCCTGGGGAACAGGACTTGGTGACAACAGAGCCTGCCAGTCTTTCACAGTGACCACCAATGTGTGCTCACAGCTCTCTAGTCACGCACTTGCCTCAGAACTGCAAAGCAAGGAGTGAATGAACAGGCTGCAATCTCAGATCTGTTACCAGTGTTAAGTCTGACAACTGCAGTTCAAATCCAAACTCCAACATTACCCTTACTTCCACCTGCACAGCTCTGCTGGAGTCAGAGCGGCAAGACAGGTTTTGAGGACAGCAGCTGAGCTCAGTAACTCAGGTGGTATCACCTGTAACTTCAAATGACTAGGAAAGCTTAATCTTTACAGGGTATCTTCTATATATCGGGAGTGGCGCACCTTAGCCCTTGAATTCTAAAATGGGAGAAACAGTCTTTACCCTCACAAGTAATATTGAGGCAGTATTTGTGAATTTTTAAACTGCCACTTTTAACAGCAAGCTGTTTTTACTTCATGTCTTCTGTCACTAAATCCAAAGTGCTTACTTGTTTCCAGTCAGACTGCTTTTTCCCAGCCAGCCAGAGGCACCAGATGTATTCCAGGAGTTGTGATGTCTTTGTGGTTGATACCTGTTCAGGTTAGCCCCTGCTGCACGGCAGCTCTGAGTTAAACTGGCAGAGACATGTGCAGCAGAAACATGGTATGAGACAAAATTTCACAGATCTTGTTTCCAAGGGCTCATAACTGTTTCTCATTCAATGAGAGCACTACATTTTTACTTGTAATATGGCTGTCCTAGTTTCACTTCATAGGAACTGTCATGTTCCCTGCTTGTTGTTCAGCAGTGTTGTCTGTAACTGAGATTTAATCCACAGCTGACCTAGCTGAATTTAGTATAGGAGGAAAAACTTGTCTTCCTCATCTTCAGATGTTTGTGCTGCAGACTTAGAGGCCATATAGGTAAGATGCCTACCTTTTATGGAATCACTGCTCTAATGTGCTGAGCACAAGCCCTCATGTTTGTTCCAAATCACTAGTGATTTTGCTGTGGATTGTTTTCTTCATCTAATATTTATGAATAGAGCAGAGCAAAGTGCATCCTTCGTGTGATGAAGACAAACTATTACTGTTGTGCAATGGTCAGTTGTTCATTTCCACCCTCTGTATATGTTTCTCTGGCGATCATGGTGTCAAGAGACAGCATGTTCTTGAGGCCATGCTGGGATATACCTGCCAGTCAGGCAGGTGCCTCCCACAGCAGGGACATGAGTTGTTCAGGCTGTGGAGACCTTGTTGAGGCAGGTCCTGGCTCCCCTCTGGTCCAGGCACTTCCACCACACCAGTCAAATTCCTCTTGCTCAGACATGGGACCAGGCCATGGGCAGGGAACTGGGAAGTGCTGCTGCCTGCCAGTGTTTGAATGCATCATGGAGCTACATGCTTCTAGTCTCCTCCTTTCTGTTTGTTATTGGGTTTATCATTTCAAAATGTGTTTCTACTGTTTAGGAGCTGAACAAACATGTATGATCGTTTAGCACCGGCTCTTTCATGGGGAGAGGGTGAGGGGAAAGGATGAGATGTTTCCTGCCATACATTGCGTAATATTCCATTAAAGTTACCCTTTTGCGTAGAGCCTGCCTTTGTGCACAATCAAGGGTCTTTGCCTGTGCTGTCCTTGGGGAACAGGGCAGAATCTGGTGTGCAGAAAGCAATGGGGAAGGGATGCACACTGCAGTGTTGGCTCTGTGGAGGTTCTTCATGTACTAATGGCCTTGCTGGCCTTTCACATACCATGGTGAAATAACCCAGAGGGAGGAAGCCCTGCATGCAACTTGGAGCTCAAGAAACTGGAGCCCTGCATGCAGCTCAGTCTGAGCTTAAGAAGCGTTCATGTCCTCCTCCCCTGCAGGGCAGGCCCTTGCTTCTGTAGGTGCAAGGTAGCAAATTCTCATTCTTACTCAGCTGTGCAAACCAATTTGTTTGCAAATGCAGGGATCCATGCATCAGGGCTGGAAAAAAAGAGCTGACTTGGCAGAAGATTTCCCTGCAGAGTTCCTTTGGAAGTCTCTGTCTTCTCTTGGCAATCTCTTTTCCCCCATCCTCCATTCTCCAAGAACGGCAAAAACTGCCGATCAAAGCACAAACAAATCTATTGCTCTGTATAACTTGAGCAGGAGAAGGGACGACTGAGTTTTTTGTTCTAATTCTGCATTTCAACTATGGTTTGGACTCAGAACTTGTTTTGGAGACAGTTCTTTGCAGGTGCCACTGCCTACACAAGTTAGTAACAGCCTAGATTCCATGGCAGCTTCTGGCAGCTTCGTAGCAATCCAGCATCACAGCAACCGTAAGCAGTGTTACTCAGCCAGCAAAGCCAGCTGTTTTCATTTTCTGGAACTGCCCAGGGTAGCTGGAGCTTTCTGGGAGATGTGGCCCAGGTCTGCACTGAAACTAATACCACTTAACCCTGTAAGGTTTTTATCTTCCAGCTGCTTTAGCAATAAGAGCACACAATAGCTGTATGCATCTCTTGTGTTCAGGGTGGGGCTACTGCCCTCATATTAAGGTTCAGCAGGTGGAGGGATGTGCTGAAATGAAAACCAGGTAATCAGGGTCAGAGACAGGATTCAAAACCTGAACTGCTGCTCTTGATATGTGAGACGTGTCCGTGTTTCTGCCCTGTTCAGCGAAGCCTTTGAGACCGGCTTTACTCAAGATACCGGCTTTACTCAAGACACCGGCTTTACTCAAGTGTGTTGCTAATCCCAAGTCTTACTAGCATATAGTGGTGCAAATTAGTCTTGTTTGCTTGGGCCTCTTGTGTGGATTTTTCTATTCTTGTGGGTCATGTCTGGTACCTGCAATCACTTTTTCAGTACTAGTTCATTGCTAACATATGCCAATAGGCAGGGTGGTGGTGTGGTACAATAAATTTGACTAGAGTCTGTATCTCTTCTTCTTTTCCATTTTGTGCCTTTATTCTTGTCTTTGCAGAAGGAAAATGTTTCTTCAAACACGTCTTACATTTAAGGAGAAATGTTTTGTCTCTGTGGCTGGGATGTCTTAAAATAAGTGTTGCATCCTCTGCAGTTTCTAGACAAAACCACTTGTGCGTGGGAATTATGCTGTGACCGTAGTACCTTTCATCTGAGCTAAACTCCTTCTCAGCAGATTTGCTGTTACATGAAATTTGGACAGGATTCTCAGACAGTTCTCCTTCCAGGAGTAAAAGCTGACACGTGGTGGAATTTTCCATTTTTTCTTATTCAAAACCAAGAAAACCACACCTTCTCCCTGGGGCCCGAAATGTATCCATCTGGCTGCTGCTCCTCTGCTCTGCTCTGCTTGTCTCTTTGCAGAGGCTCTTGGGCTGTTCAGCTGCTATAATCCTCCACTCTCCCCCTTATTCCTCCCAATTCTATACCAAGTTCACTGGTTTTCTGCCATAAGGAGTTAGGAAGAAGCAACATGGAAAAGATCAGAAATTTCTGTGCCTTATAAGCAGGCAAAGGACTGCTCTGTTTCCAACAGAAAGCCAGTTGCTCAGTGGGCAGAATAACAGGTCTGATCATTAATTTATGTAAATGGCAGCAGAGCTCAATAGATTTGGAAGTCATTCATTTTCTCAAAGAGGTAGATAATAATTTGGAGACTCTGACAAGCCTGGATGGTGTGGTCCGTAAGTGAATGTAATCGCTCTTTCTCAACAGGAACAGTTCCAGAAAATCCCTGGGTTGCTTCAGAAATGCCCTGCAATGTCACTGCCAAATATGCTGTATCATAAGTTTTCCTACCTGAAGTACGTGGCTGTCTAGTGAATGGAATTTTAAATAAGGTCTCAGATAAATGAAAAGGAGTAGCTTTGCTTTCTCAAATTGACAACTACTGGTGTTGGGCTAACTGATGCAGTTCTGCCCTGGAAGCTTACTCGGAGAAAGGATGATGCTCTTCCTAAAAGGATAAGGTGCTGTATTTTACTGCATGTGAAGTGGGAAGACCACCAGAATATTAAGTTAAAATAGGGACAATGAATGCCGATAAATCCTAATAGTTGTTCCTACAACATCTAACAGAATTTAAGTAATGAGCACAGGTCCAGGGAGTGTTTCTATTGACAGTGGAAGACCTGAAACTTACGGTCTGCGGAAGTGACTGAGGCTAAAGTTGTCATCCACTCAACAGCATTTTCTTAAGGTTGTGTGGCTGTTTGCTAGTTGTCAGTTCCATGTAGATCTATGAAACTTGTTTGCCTACCGTGCTGAATAGAGATCAGGTATTTTCTGTTTCTTTAGAGAGCCCAGGGAGTTGCTGCTCTGGAGACTTAACACTTACTGCTCTTTAGTCAGCCCTTCAGCCCAGGTCTTTTTTTGCTTCTCACTTGTCCTTTTCCTTCATTTCAGGGCCAGTCTCTCTGCTGACCCAGAGCACCTGTTCACTTTTTTACGTTGGGTTTCCACAGGCTTTGACTTTTCTCGCTGCCTGTGAAAGGAACAGTGCATATCCTGAAACATAGCTGCTGTAATGGAAGCAATAGACGATCAATTAACCTTCTTTTATCCATAGTGAACATCTAGCCTTTACAAGGCTTTCACTTCAGGAGCAACCGTTTCAGGAAAAGGGGTTTTGTTTTACTTTTTTGAGACTACGCTTTTCCCCTCCTCATAGCTCATCTTTTAGCATTGAGGCCGCTTGACACATCTTTCTGGATCACATAAAAAGTCCTGATGGCACTAATGAAGTAGTGCCTTTGGAAATGGAAAAATCTTGTGAAAGGCAGGATGTCTGCTGGGCCAGTCCCCATATTGACTCAAAACATTCAGGCTCATTTCCAAGGCTCTCTGCCTGACCTTGGGCAAATCAATTTGTTTTCTGCTTCTAAAAAGAAGATCCTTAAAAAAGGAAAGAAGATGCTTTAAAAAGGGAAAACAAATGGTTTAAATATGTCAAGAATAACCATATTTAATTACATGCATTAAACCTGCATACAATTCTCTTCAAGGTAAAATGTTAGGATTATAAATTCTTGGATTACCACCTTGCATGAGGGAACCTTGCCTTCACCTAAGCTGCTTGTTTTTAGCTGTAGTAGAAGTCCTGAACAAAACCAAAACTGCAGTTAGAAGCAGCCTTTGTTGATGTGTGTATAGGACTAGGAGGGACCCCTCGGATCACAACATGCATTCTACTTTAAGGTTCTTCTTTCTTATTTGGCAAAGCTTCCTTTGTTCCAAAAATGTAGTACATATCTCTGGGGAAGTGGTATTTGTGGGCTCATTGTTTCTTGGCTGGTGTAGAAGAGGATGTAGAAGCAAAGGCTTTGAGATGTTTTGTGGTAGATATTATTAAATTCATTAATTTAATTTAGATCTTTGTTATTATGAAAAATGTCAGTTCACTATGTAAAACACATTAATCTATTAATCTATCTATTTCTCTCTAGAGAAAATGCAAATCAGATTTAATTTAGATTTTTGTTTAGCTTAATGTCAAAAGGCTACCTTAACCTTCCACAACACAAACTTCCTTGGCAAGACCTGTGTTCAGAAATTGCCTGAGCAAATGAGTGCAACTAGCAACACACTTGGATCATCAGCAGGCTTTCTGTAAGAGTAAATGGGTGAGCAGAATTCAAAGGCCCAGATTTCCATTCTCTGGCCACCAGGAGGAGGAGATGCAGGGACTGTTAGGTCACCATTCAGATGATCTCAAGTGCAGGCTCAAGTTCAATAAGAGATGTAGTTCGTGGTCTGCACCTTGGGCAGACTACGTAGCAAAAGCTAGGGGGAGTCAAAGGCACAGCTTTAAAAGATTAGCAGTAAAAGAATGATGGAGCTGCTATCTCACTAGATTAATCTGCTGTGCTGGAGGGGAGGATTGTAGCATTTGTTGAATCAGCTTATATTAAAAATAAAACGTGAAGTGAATAAACCTGCATATAGTATTAACCAACTGAAGTGTTCATTTAGAATAAAACACGCAATGATAGTGAAGATAAGACAGTCCACAGAACTCTGGCCAGATAAAATCACACCTCATTAATCTTTTGGATGTTCTGGACATACCAATGTAAAAGCTATGATACAAGATGAAGAGCTTATATGACTTTGCTGTTCAAAGAAACCTTTGACCCAGAACTTCACAAGAAATACAGACAGAGCTGACAGTCTATGGTTCAGATGCACAGCAATGTGACACACCAGGGAATCTTTAAGATTTTTAAAAAAAAAAGAAGGATTATTTTGGTCAAGCTGTTCTTCATAACCAGATGGAGAGGGAAAAAAAGAAGCAAAAAGTCAAGTGGAGGAGTTTTCTTTCAGACAGGTTTTGCTTGTCTCTGGAGTTTCTGCAAGAGATGGAAGGCTATGCAATTATACTTTTCTACTGATGAAGTTGTTAGGATATTTACCGTGGCTTAGCAAGTAGTTAGAATTAACATTTAATTATTCCTTCTTAAACCTAATGGATCTGACTAGGAAAAAGCTTTATTTCAGTATGCACTGTAGGGACTGAAGTGTCAATTAGAGTGGGTGAAATCTATAGCCTTTTTTCCAACTTTATCTCATTTAAGGTATCAGAATAGTGTTTCAGTAGGACATGACCAATACTTTTATAGTTCATGCCTGCCTTCAGCGTGGGACCAATTTCATGCATCCAGTATGTTGAAAGTTCATTCCATACATGGAATAAGTACATGCTTGTATGAATTAAATATCCTTGGAGACTGTCTAATGCAGTTTCCAGGATTGTGTCCTGGGTCTGGCTTCTGACAAACTCCATAGCATCATCCTTGCAGACCATTAGTCTCCCAGGAGTGGGCAACATTGCCACAAAGAAAATAAGTGTCTCCTGAGAGCTGAGTAACAGGAGAGTTTTGTCCTGATGGGCAGAAGTTGACGGCTGCTGGGCCCTGGTTGCATAGTTTTATTAGGGAACTTTCCAGAAAGAAGGAAATGAATGTGCTCATCAGGAAATTGCTTTTCTGGGAGATGGCCTAATCACTCATATTGCAGAGAGGCAGGCTGCCTTTCACAGTCTCTCTGCATCACTATTACCATGCATGCCTGCAGTGTGCAACTGGAGCAGTCTGAAAAATAAGGACGGTATGTCTGCTGGGTTATACTGAGTGCGAGCAGTTGGTAACCTTCAGGGGTTTGTAACTCAGCCAAGCCTAGGAATGTGCCTTCAAGAATACTAAATAGCTCCTGACACCCGGGGCTGTGTCCCTGTCAGACTGACAGCCTCCTCCAAACAATGGTGGATTGCGTACTGATTTAAAAGTAAATATCTCATACCCCTGCTGCCTTTTCAGCTTAGGTGTAACATATGAGGACTGCATCCTTTTTTTCCCCCCAGGAGCCCAGCTTTAATCCAAAATCTCCTCTCTCTTGTTTTCACGCAGGGATCTACCGCACAGAAAAAGACAAAGGCACGTTGTATGAGCTGACTTTCAAAGGAGACACAAAACATCAGTTCAAGAAGATTGTTTTATTCCGTCCATTCGGTCCTGTAATGAAAGTGAAAAATGAAAATGTCAATATGGCTGACACACTTATTAATGTCATTGTGCCATTGGCCAAGAGAGCCAGCAAATTTCGGCAATTCATGCAGAATTTCAGGTGGGTTTCCATTCCAGTGCTGCCTTTGCTTTTTCTTACTTGGAAAGTAAGATGCAATTTCAGGAGTTATCAAGGCCTCACTTAGTAAAAAATCATGCTTCTTTTACATAACATTTCATTGTGCCACTAAGAAGTCATTTTTGAGATTATTGAGACTGAAAGGCATTGGGCTGCTTAATGCATTGTGACTAGCAGTAAAAGCAATTATATTTCAGTCATCAGGGTTTCATATTGGCATGTACCTGGCTTATGTGTCTCAATCTGTTTTGTTGGGGCACATGCGACTGTGGCAACATGAGAATTTCATGCCATTAGTTGCAAAGGAATATTTCTAAGCAAAAGGGAATTAGTGCTCCAAGACACTTTGCCAGGCCCTATTGGAGAAAAGATTAAGGCAGTAAGAGGCAAGAAGGAAAGGTATTTGAACTTTCAGGATAGTTACTTTTAAACTTCTTTTATTTTTCAGCACAGAGATGGTGTTTGGAGAGAGAATGTAATTGAGATGTAGCTTTAAATAGCTGCCCAGAAAAGACTGTGTCAGCAACAGATACTGACTCTTACAATGGGATTTGTTTTGCCTAATTACAGCCATCTAAAAATAGGCTCCTTGTCTAAATTAGCGATCTGATAGATGCTTGTTTTAGGATGGGAGAAATCACCCTCTGGTCATGCTGATCTCTCTGCTGATTATAGATGAACTCTTGCTGACTAAACTTTGTGCAAGTGAGGCATGATGTCTAGCATTAGTTCACATTGGTCCTACCCTTAGGCTACTGGCTTGATCTCTGGTTGATACTTAGATTTTAGTAGATATTTCTTAACAAAATGCCTAAGATCTGAACACTGGAATGTCTGTTACAAAAAATCAAGGTTAAGAGGTGTCTGTAGCTTCTTTAAAGTCCCCCTTCTCATACTCTCGTAAGTGCTGGAGTTATTGCCTGCCTGATTGTTCTTCCTGGGGCTGGATTGCCTGTTTTAACAGTGTCCTCCTATTAACATAACAAACACTGTTTGAGAGTTTTTTTCCTAATCTGCCTGAAAGATAGTCTTCTGTCCCATCTGACAGAGGCAATGAGCCCCTTTGTCAGTACAAAGACCTCTGTCAGTGAATCGTGCCCTCAGGAATGCCTTCCAAGGTTCACCCTACTCTGCCTTCCCCAGTGGGTGTAGGTTATTGAAGAAAGCTGACTTCTGGAAGAAGTCACAAATCTGTCTCTGTTCTCTAGGGAAATGGGCATTCAGCAGGATGGGAGAATTCACCTCACTGTAGTTTACTTTGGAAAAGAACAAATGAACGAAGTCAAATCGATACTTGAAAATACCTCCAAGTAAGTACCTGAATATCTGATGTGTGCCATTCATACACAGCGATCGTAGCATGAATTAGGTCTAGATAGCTGTCCAAACTTGTAGTTGTGCCAAAAAGTTCAAAACCACATCGGAGAAAACAGCTTTCTTTCCTTTGTATCAGATAAAAATGATGTTACCCTGACAGTCCCGTATCTGTGGTTTTGTGGTGTTAGTTATTAGGACTGCAAAGCAGATTTTACTGAATTTACCTCAGTGCAGCTTTTTTTTCACACTGGTAACTTTTGTGCTTTTGGAAGTGGCTCTAACTGTTAGGACTGAAAATTAACTTCCAAAGGCAGGGGCAGACAATTTCAGTACAGCACACAAGGAACTAGATGCTTTTGGCCAGGTCTAGTCTACTGTGTTTGCTTGCATAGCTGTGTTTGTCAAGATCATGTGGCAGTGTAGCCCTCTCCATGTGGGAGAAAGACCTTTGTATAGATACAGTAATGCGACCACAGGTATTTTATATTTGCCTACTAAAGATATTTTTTGTCCATCTAAGCCATTTTGGAATTTTTGTGAGGTCTGCCTAAAGAATGTCTGTGACATGAACGCTAGCGTAGGAGTACACAAGTCAAGCTCTGAATGTAGACATAGTGGAAATCTCCTCAAGACTCAAAGAGGACATCTCTTCCCTCAAACTGCTCTCAGAGCTGTGGTACTACAGATTTCTAGGTTAATTGTTTCATATTGTGTTCCTGCCCCCACTTGTATTAAGAGCTGGAAGGACAGGGTAGGTTGCTGAATATTTTCCTTTTCCTAGGTCAGCCAACTTCAAGAACTTCACCTTCATCCAGCTGAACGAAGAATTTTCCAGGGGCAAGGGACTAGACATTGGTGCTCGGTTTTGGAAAGGAAGCAATGTTGTTCTTTTTTTTTGCGACGTGGACATATACTTCACAGCTGAATTCCTTAACTCCTGTAGATTGAACACACAGCCAGGTACTGCTACTCATGGAGTGTATTGTCTTTTGACAGTTTTTTACCTATTGTGTAACAGCCTTCACCTGAGTATTCTTGCCTTTGAATTGGTAACGAAGTTGCTGTAAATCATTCTTGAAACTTAGAGAACTAATTAAGACATGTATAAAAATTTCATTGTTGGTTGGCTTTTGAAAGGTTATAATGGTCCTGCTCACGCTGTGACTGAATTTCTTGCCTTCAGCACCTGTGCTTTCTGGAACAGGATCTTTTTGTTAATTATATCCTCACATTCACATTCTCATGGAAAGACCATAGGCTCACTACAAAACTTGTGTGACTTTGTCTGGATTGGGTCTGGCGTGGACAGCATCTTGTAAGAGAGAAAAGTCTGTTTTATACAGCTTCAAAAAAAAATAAAATAACCCATTGTCATTTCCAGGGAAGAAGGTGTTTTATCCTGTTCTCTTCAGTCAGTATAACCCCAGTATAATTTATGGCCACCATGATTCCATCCCATCTTTAGAACAGCAGCTGGTAAGTACATGCTTCTCTGAATGCTTGCTTTTATATGGACAAAGCATTTTCTAAAGGTGCATGTGCTCTTGGGTAGCATTTATCCCTGTTCCTCGTGCACAGTAACTACCACACAGACAAAATTAACTACAGCAGTCACCTTACTGTGAGTTCTGCAGTTAAGCCTCACACGGAAGTATCTTGGTACCATTTATTTTGACCCTTGTTTGATATTTTATACATGGAACCTACAAATTTAAACTGTGTCTGCTTTGCTGCCAGAAGGGATTTTCTAATTAGCAAACAATTCCTCCATGGTGTGCTGTCTAAGGGTGACTGTCCCTGATGTTGCTTTCATATTTCTTCCTTGCACTGAATAGTTTCTTTACTTGCATCTTGACATTTGCAAAAAGCGTAGATATCCTTAGATGTGTCAGTGAAAACAGAATTCTAGGGGCTGTCACAGTTATTCCCCCACATACTTGAACATCTACAGTGGCTTTTCCCATGCCACAGTTCATGATTAAACTGCTCGCGAGCAGATAGTGTGTTTCTGAAGTGTACCACGTTGTCTCAGAGTCAAATGACATGCTTGGAGCTGTCCCTTCTGGATTTAATCTGGCGCTGATAAGACACAGCATAACTGCACTGATTTCCATCTCATGTGCTTATCTTTGGTGTGAGAACAAAGTATTATTTTTAAAAACATTGCCATAAGGCATACAATTAAAACATGTAGTTAAACCCAGGTGAATCTCCTTGATTAGGAGGAAGCTGTTGTGAGGAAGAAGCAGAGTACACAGATGGGAGGTTCACATGAATGCTAGTGGCAGAGCCATTGCTTCGCAGTGCTGCAGATACTATTCTCCATTCTGTTGTGCTCTGGCATTGCACTGTCTTGAAGCTAAAGGGGTGACAGAAGTGGTGGGTTTCCCTTTATGTACACCCTCCACTCTTGCTGCTCTCCAGAGTCAGCAGGTCACAGTCCTCTGCCCACTAGTGCTGGTAAGTGGCTGAATCTTCAAATTGAAGCATAGAGCAGCTATGCAGCTTCATTCAATTCCTCCGTCAGGTTCCAGCCTACCACAGCTGCCCCTCTTACTGCCAGGCACAGCACCTATCAGGGCTCATCCTGTCCCAGGCTGGGCACTGTCTCCAGAGCATCCCAGCTTCTGTTGTGTTCTCACTAGGTAAGAATTAGGGCTGTTGTGCGCCCAGCAGCAGTCACAGCTGAAAAAGATCACCAGGGGTCTGAGTCCAGTCTTCTGTCATCACTACCCCCACCTCATGCAATCCCTCTAGAAAAATGAAGAATTGGAGTTTGGAAAATCCACCCAAAATATTTTAAAATTTTTTTGTCTACTGCTCCTTGCGTTACCCAACAGGTAGCCAGAAAGTCTTTTACTGAAGAGTCTGGAAAATCCTTCCTAGTGTTTTTTTCTCAGAGGAAACTTGTTCTGATAGTACCGTGGGATTCATGTTAGCTCTTCTCTCTCTGATGAGTGCCCGTCAGGGATCCTCAGGATTGTAAGCACTGTGCTTAGGAAATGAAGTAGTGTTTAGTTCTTAAGCTAGAGTAAATTCCACAAAGTACATTGTCAGGATTCTGCAAATATTTATAGCTAATATTTGAATTGTAAAATGTGATGCTTATGTCAGAAAAGCTTCTTGATTTAAAGAAGTACTGCAAATCTCATTTTTATGTAGATTTTTATATTTTCAGCCCACGTTAGTTCCCAGGCATGAGGCCAGATTTGTGCCGTTAAAACAAGACAGTGTTAGTTCTCTGTCCTGGTACTTAGGCTGCTGAGGAGAAAAAAAAAAAAAAAAGCCTTCAGAAATCTTTGAAAGAATTTGATTTGTGTAGCAGCCACTTGCACTAATGGAAAATAATAATGCTAATGCATAGGAGTAGCTTGCTGTAAGGGCATCGTTATAGAGATTTCTTGTTACAGTGCAGACCTGACAGACACAATCTTGTTTCCTTTTAATTGGCTTCTGCAGTGGCTTGGCTTTTTCAAGGAAAGAGAAATGAGAAAAGAAAGAGATAGCAACGCGAGCAGTAAAATAAAACAACAACATTGAAGTGACAAGGGTTATGAACAAAAGGGGGAGGCATGAATGAGAAATCTGGAGAGACTATTTTGGAAGAGGATTTCTTGGTGAAGGAAACGTTGGGATTTGTAAATCCAAAAATGGAAATTCTGTCTCCTCATCCTCTGTAACTTTGCCGTAAATGAAGCCAAAATTGTCAAAAATAGCTGCTAAGGAGTAGGTTTGTAACCAGACCTTCAAGAGCGTGTTTCAAGACTTGCTTAGAGGATTTAAATACCTGTCCCAGTCCCTTGAAACCCTTGGATATCTCACCAGATTAGGTTAGGTCACTCACACACATGAATGATGACCTTAGGGATCTATACTTGGTTATCTGCTTTTGAAAGTGATAGCTATGGTTTCTTACTGCTCTGATTTTCTACCTGTAATACATAATGTTTTCATGGTCCACCTCAGTAATGTAGACGACGCATTCATTATTACAGAGGCTTTTATGGAATATATATCTACCATCTAACATCTAGACTTCAATTTTGGCTGGATTTAGCTGTTCTGTAATGGAAAACTGTTCTTATGACTTTCCTAATTTTTATCAAAATTAAGGTAGTCAAATAGCTGTCACCTGTGCAATAAGATTAGAACCACTGTTTTGTTCCTGAACTCTTGTGGTGCACAGTCCAGATGCTACCATCTGCTCTAGAGCAGAGTCTGGCTTCCCTCATTTACCAGATTTGAATCCCACAGAAATTAACGATTTTGGAGGATGTTTTACCTACAAAGAAGGAAACTCCAGAGAGTGATGTGATACAGCTCCACTTGTTCTACAACAGCAGGAGTGGAGTGAAACCTGATCATTCTGGATCAGGGGGTTTATCCATGATAGCTAATGGCATGGCTGTTTTTTGGGACCAGAAACATGCAACAAGTATCTACAAAAACTCATTCAGGCTCAGCCATGGATTTATGTGGGGAAGAATAAAATGGCAGTTGCTCCTATTTCTGACCACGTTCAGGGACTTGTCTGCTGTTCACACTGAAAGCATTTCTGCTCCCATCTAAACATTCCTTTCCCTCCACGCAGATTATTAAAAAAGAAACTGGATTTTGGAGAGACTTTGGTTTTGGGATGACTTGCCAGTACAGATCTGATTTTATCAACATAGGTAAGAAAAGTAAACTCCAATACCTGTGCCTTTTTACTGAAACACAGAAAATTATGGTCAGCTTCCCTTTCCTTGGCCAGTGTGTCTATGCCTCTAATTCGCTGCAGTGCTCTAGTTAGATGTTCAGACTATTCATAGGTGCCATAGAGGTTACCAGAATCTAAGCACTGCTCAGTACAAGTAAAGCGACTTTGTCTGATAGCGAAAGATTTGAAGCAAAGAAATGGGGATGCTTTGATGTTGGCAGAAAGTATGGCTATTTTAAAGGAGCCAGAGCCAGAGAACAGTTGCAGTGCAATTAATAGCATAGAGTTTGCTAGTTTATATTTCTAGTTTTATTTTGGATTTTGTTTGTGTCAGGTGGCTTTGATCTGGACATTAAAGGCTGGGGTGGTGAAGATGTACATCTGTACCGCAAGTACCTTCACAGCAACCTCATTGTGATCCGAACGCCCGTCAGGGGTCTCTTCCACCTGTGGCATGAAAAGCAATGTCCGGACGAGCTGACCCCAGAGCAGTACAAAATGTGCATGCAGTCCAAGGCCATGAATGAGGGTTCTCATGGCCAGCTTGGGATGCTTGTTTTCAAGCAAGAGATTGAGACACATCTGCACAGACAGAAACTGAGCAGTAAGAAGACATGAAGCCAGAAAGGGAGGCAAAAAGCCTCTGAATTGTACTATAGGGTGTTTTGGAAAAGAGTTGCTAACAAGAAAAGATGAGACGAGACTGAAAGTATGGAGATTCCAGCAGGATGGCAGCAAAAGAAGATGAGGGAAAGTGCTTGTCCTCCCTTCTTCTGTTTTCTGTTGTTGGGTTTTTTTTTTCTCAATAGGGCTTTTAAGTTTTCCATTAGCCTGATTGTTCAGCACTTGCTTCCGGGAGAGACTTGAACACTTGATGAGATTCAAGGTCACGGAGAACATTACATAAACGTGTGGTATTCACAATAACAAATGGATGTGCTCTTCCATTGAAATGTTTGTAAGGTGTGTACAGTTATTTAAAGGATTGACCCTTTGGTGGGCCAATAATAATGAGTTATTTTCTACATCTAACCTGACATATCTAAAAAGGGCTATTTTTGAATAAGTACAGAGCTCCTGCTCTGAGAAGAACATCTGATTGTTAATGACGGTTAAGCTGGAGTGACCAAAAATCTTTTTCCCTTAAGGGGCTGGGGCAGGGGGACAGCAGCGCTAACAGGGTATTCCCGGTTCATTCAAAAACGCTGGAGGTAGTGTTTGTTCTCTTCTGTAAACAGTGAACCAAAAGCAACGAGCCATGTCTGTATCACATGAATCAGATGGTGTATTTCTGCTTTAGAATACTGTAAGTATCTCAAGATTTATTTTTAAATGAAGCTGGTTTTGCTTGGGAATTATTTTGTCATACTTCAGGTTTTCTACTTCTAGCCTTACTAGGACATAGTACAGCCTTCCAACACTTGGAAAATGGTCTGCAGGTCTGCATTTCCTGTGGATGGAAACTGGGTTCAGATAAGTAAAGTGATTTTTCTACACAACCTGGGTGCTGGAAGGCAGAAGCTTTACCATGCTGAAGAAAAGGAAATACTTGCAACTTGCAGTACTGATTTAGCAGGAGGCTTTAAACTCTGAATGTCAGATACCAAAATTGATGAACATTTTCTGACTTTATACCAAAGTATTCCTTCTAAACCAAATACAGAATCTTGCCCAGGGCTTAGAAACTTTTTGTAATTAACAAAATAAATTTTTGTGATGGATTACTGGACCCTGCAAATTCTCTTACGATAATTATAGGTGCATCTTAAAAATTAGTCTCCTTCTTAATTTTTTTCAACTGCCTAAAACTGTTGAAAGCATGAGTTACTGCCCTTATAAAGCATTTTCTTTTAATGCTGACTGCTGTTTATCATTTTAATATGTACTAGCCAACAAAAACTGCATGGGCTTGGAAATCCCATTTGCTTACCCAAATGCTGTTTCTCTGAGCGGTCTCTTTGTTTTATAGCTTTGGATTAATTCAAGGCAATCTGAAACCAGATTCTAATTTGATTTTTGGCTTGTAAAAGCTGGGGGAAGAAATATGCAGGATAGCTCTGAACAATGAATAAAACACAATTTGTTGTGCCACTGTGTGCTAGGAAGAGCGCTTATGAACCTCTTTTGAAAGCATTGTATGCTTTCAAAAGCAGACAGAGAATCTGCAGACAGAGACCATGCTACTGTAAGTACCTTTTCCCTTGACACATGTTTACATGTGTTTGTCTTTTGTTGGATGCAAATGATCTGCATTGCACTTCACTTGCGAATCACCAAATGTCCAAAATCACTGCAAAAGTACAAAAGCAAAGGAAACTCTGTATGCTTAAAAAACCCAACCCCCAAGTACATCACTTACCATAAAAACTTCAGCAGTAACTCGAGTAGGTCCTCCAGATAACTTTTTTGTTCCCTGGATGCATGATAAGTTGTGTATAAATGGATTTGTTTTGATGGGGTAATTTTACAAATATTATGCAGTAGGAGGAGACAGGCACAGCTTATTGAATGCATATGAGAGCTATGGTAACTGAGCTGCTCCAAGGTGATAGTTGTTCCTACGGTCCCACTTAACCTGAATTTGAAACTGGATGATGTGTATTATGAAAGTTTCTTGATAATAACCTGCCTCAAGCCTAGCCTTAACTATTTCCATGGTGTTTTTTCATTATCTTCCCTTAGGTTCCCCTAAGCCCTCAGCGACTTAATGTAACTTTGAGGTTGGCCACACCTGTAGAGCAGGGCTAGACCAGATGATCTCCCAAGGTTCCTTCATACCTATATTAGTCTCTAATTCTAAGCACTGGGCATCTGTAGATTCAGCACTTTGTTACTTTGTGTACCTCAGCAAGAACGTCATCCAGTCCCTGTCAGAGTTTCACAAGTTATGTTTTTAAATAGCACCTTTGTGATTCTCTTGCACGTCCTTTTCCACAGAGATGCTGTTCCTCCTGCCAGGAATGATACTATCTGTGCAGTTCCTGTTCCTTGGCTGCAGAAGCCAGTTTGGCAAGAGGTGAGATTGAATCAATGATGGAGAGAGCCAGGTTGCAGTTGCCTCAGTGATGTGCAGGAGAATCTAATCACAGCAGAAGTCTGGCAGGGCTCTCTTAAAGGTGGAGACTGCATTGATGTGACAGGTGAAGAACAGTGTGAAAAAGGGAAGCTGCTGTTAGCTATGTTTCTGTGATCCAAGTGGGGCTGTAACAGGTCTTCCAGACCAGTTAGAAAAAAGATGAAATCCAAAGAGAGCAGCCACAGAACCGTGGCTTTTGCCAGGCAGCTTTCTACGTTCCTTGTCTCAGAAACAGCTTGTGATCTTTCTTAGAATGGCAACTGACTGGATCTTAGTTGGAGAGGGAATAGAGCTCACCCTGTGTAGATGGGGAGGCCATGTAGGGACTCCTTGCTTTAATTTTTGATGACTGGTGCATGCTCTGGCTAAAGTCATAAAGGCATGGGGCAAAACAAATTGCCATATCCTTCCAGGTGTCACGATCTTTCCAGCAATCAATTTTCAAATGTGACTACTCTTGTAATCCTTGCACAGAATCCCTTGAAGAAAGAAAGATTCTGCAGAGAATGTCCCCAAAAGAAGCCAGCACCCTTGATTCCCAACCACTACAAGTCATCCTTGCTCCACAGACTTTCAGAGCAACTACATTTCAGAGCAATAGAAGAGCCAGTCTTAAGGGCGTCTGTTCTGGCAAGGTTGCTGCCTTTGCAGTCAGTGCTGTAATCTAAATGTGTAGGTATAAAACCTCAGGTTTCTTCCCTCACAGCAAACAAGTGAAGCCGAGAGTCTTTAAAAAATGGAGGCATGATTCTCAACCATGTGGGACAGATGTGAATACTGATAGTGGCTTTCCCTGGGCTCTACTGAGCCAACATTTGCAAATAAGTAGTTGTAATATAAAGGTATGCGAAGCTACTGGTCCACTGGTCAGCAAGTGGACTCCCGGAGGCGTTCCACTATAGATCTTAGAGCTAAAACTGATCATGTCCTGCAGTCCTGCTGTGTCCATGCCAGATCAGCCTGCACCTTATTTCTGCAAGTTCATACCCTGCTTCTCAAACTGCCTTTTTAAAGAAGACTTTGTCCCTGTCTTTACCAGCCCTTAGGTATACAAAACACTTTGTGATTTGTCTCCAGCAGGACAACAGTTATGGCATGTTTTTCACATGAGAACAGATGCTAATGTTTCTTCAGGACCTCCGAATGACCTTTCATTTTGGCCTTATTTTTCAAAAGAAACGGTTCATGAAGAGAGGAGGGATTTTTTTCCCATACAAATAATCTATCACCCCCTCTCATGATTAATGCAGATTATGTTGAAAATATCTCTTTGATACGTGTGATATAGTGCTCAAGAAGCTCCTTAAGTCATTTGCCCTGCCAGAGTGTTGTTACTTTCAGAATCTCACTTTACATTAAGGCTTTATCTCTAGGAAGTTAAACCTGCTGTAACAGGAGTGCAGTTATCCCCTCTTTCCATGTATGGAAACCACCTATCAGCAGTTACAGATGATTACAACAATGTCTTTTAACCTGTTTTCTGCAAAATGCAGATCAATATAAGACTGAAGTTTTTGACTGCTCCCTCAAGTTAAACAGAGTAGTCCTGATCCAACAGAAAGAAGGGAACAGGTAAACAACTGAAACAAGATTGACTCTTGTTTGCTATTTGAGGATTGCATCTCTAAAAAATGATGTGAACAGATTCGCACCACAACCGTCAGTTGTATAGTTTGTCACATGTAACAACATGAGGGAATCTGGGTGAGGATTAATTTGTTATGTGATTCTGTCCAGCCTCTCCCCCGATATTCTGAATTACGTATTTAAAGAGCAGTGTAAGAGATAGGAAGAGACAACATTACATTGAAAGAACAAGTTCTATGTTAAAGTTTACACCAGATGCATGTCAGTAATACGGACACAACTTGCAATAAATAGCTCCATTTTGAAAAATAGCATTCTTTACTGGAAAACACTCTTCTGTAAACTGTACTAATACTGATATAGGCACTGCTTCTTACATTTTTGGGAGTCTGTGCATGTGATAGTCTTTCATACAAATTTGTGTACCCCTTCTCCTTTCCCTTTCAAAAGGTTAATCCCTCTCTATGCAGAAAGGCCAGTGTGGGATTTAAATACAGTTTAAAAGAGTAAGAATCTATATTCAGAGGCTAAAGGAGTTTTAAAAATATGCTTTTCATGAAAATCCCTCTTCACAGAGACACCTTTCACTGAAAGGCACCCAGGGTTTGCTTGGATGTCTGGCTTGAACATCCTTGATTCCAAGGGCGCAGCATTTTGCAGGATTAAGTTTCACATTATGCAAATTGCTATATCAAGACTGATACACATCTCCAAGTTGTTTTGTGCCTTCAAGAAGGTATGATCTCATTCAACTGTAGATACTAATCTATTTCCCAGATGGCACACGACCTTTCATTCAAGAACAAAAGGCAGCTAGAATACTGAAGTCCCCCAGGAAATCTGCAAAAACCCACTGAAAATATGTGGCAGTATCTCCCTGTTCAACTCATTACTTCATCACCTCATTCACTCCGTTGTGCGGGATAGATCCAGGTGTTTTGCAGCTTGCTGGGCGGATGCAACCTTTAACTAACTCAGTTGATATGACAAGCCCACAACAGTACTTATCCTCCCATTGCTTTGTTGTGAAGGATATAAAGTAGAGGCACTTATGGCGACCGTTTCAGGTAAGCATCAGGAGCTCTAGTTCGAACTTCAGTCTTTGTGAACACAAGCATGGGGCTATACAGTGAGACTGGGAGGTCACTCAAAGAGAGAGATGTAATCTGGTTCTTGGTCCTCTTGGCCACACGGGTAAAGCAACAGCTCCTTCCCCAAGGAAGTGATGGGTTCATCCTGTTGATATAGGAAATGATTAAACACCACCTTTCAAACAGACCCTACCTATCACAACGTCACTGGGTGGACAGCAGTCTCTCTGCCTCTGTTACGGTGTGGACTTGTTCATCCCACTCTGTGATACAACTCGGTGCCCTGGGGAATTTGGAGAAGGACCCACATGGCTGACCTCTGTCCTCGTGAAACAATGTCTGTGCTCGGTGCAGTAACCCAGTGACACGACTCTGGCGGTTCTCAGAAAAAGCTGTGCTCATCTCGTAGACGACCACAGCTTCTATGGTATGAAATGCTGCCCTGCCTAGAAAGTGCTAGAGGAAGGACCATGCAGGTAAGCAGGGTGGGTGGTTGTGGACTGTGCTCTTGGCTGCATTTGTGGGAGGGACAAGGGTGGATCCTAGAGTAAGCACATGCCCTCTGCTGAGGCAAGCCCCATTCTAAGAAGGGAATCACTTGATAGCACGGTCTCTGTTTCCCATCTCATTCTCCACCCTAGCAGCAGATGCATGGTGGGAACTTGCCTTCTTTCGTGGTCACCCAGTGGGTGATAAGCAGAACCCACTAGAGCACTTCACCGGAGTGGGTTCACCTTGCCCACGTCTGCTGTAGTGCAGGGGGTCTGTAGGATTCTTTGCAGACTGTGGGCATGGCTTTATCTTTAATATAGATATGCACAGCCAGGCTTTGAATCCTCTGGCTCTGGTATCAATAGCCATATAGCTCCTGCTTTCAACCATTTCAGCCTGAACTGTGAAATCCATGCAAGAAGCAAGTTCAGATAGCCCCAGTAGAACTCCCTATAGCACATGTACGTGGATATTTTCCTCATGTCCAATTTTGTTTAGCCATGTTTGCATTAGGCTAGGCACTTATTTAAAAGAAACACAGATTTTAAATTAACCTTTAGGTAAAATGATTGTCCTGTCCCTGGGCAGATCTTACAGTAAAGAAATGAACAATCCATCTGGCTCTCCTTGGAGCTCATGTAACTGCAGTCAGTGCTAGTAGACAATGCTGTTATTGTTGCAAGAACCTGTCAACCTTCTTCCTTCCCTTCTATTTTTATCTTTGCTCAGTATCACACCTTGCCTGCTTTGAGATTATAAAGATACCTTGTTCTCCCTCATGCTGAAGCTGGAGGCAAGCAGGATTTTCTGCTTACCCAACTTGCCAGGACCCCACAACCACAGAGAGAATCCGAAGAAAAGGAGTCTGTGTAAGTATGCTGTCACCTTATCAGCATTTGTGTAAATAACTTGAGTCCTGTGTGCAAGGTGTTCTGCGCACTTGAGGAGGACTGAGTCAGGTCTAAGATGTTAGAAATGTGTTAGGTCTCCTGAGATGTACCTATCAGGCTGGCATACCCTCCTGGAGCAGCACGCAGGATGCCCAACGGCAGCTAAAATGGGTCTAGTTACCTACTTTGAAACAACTGAATCTATTCTTTCTTATTTTGAAGTGTTCTGAAGCAATTAAACAAACAGTTAATGAATGCATTGCTAGATGTTCACCTTGTGGTAGTCTACAAGGTCAGCCAGCGTTGAATGTTGTAGCTGGTCCACTCCGAGGAAGCTGTAGGAATCACTGGAGGCATCAATGAGGAAGTGTTTACATCCTTCCACAGACCGATAGGAGAGCACGTAGCCTTTGATTTTCTCACTGACCCGGACCAGAAAACTCCCCGGTAGTGTTTTATTCAGAAGCTCCTCTGCTTTCTTAGAGGTTAGGATACCTGTTCAAAACCAAAACACAAAACTGAAGGGAGAAAAGCATTTGTGCAGGACTGGATGGAAAAGTTCTCACAAGAAATCTGCTTTACCGCTCTAAAACTGGTCCATGGCACTTCCATCCCTTGCATTGTTTTCCTGCCCAGTAGCCCAGGAAGAACAGTACTGCCATTGCTAGTAACAGACCATGGCTACGTGCTAACTGTGCTTTATGTTAACTGGTCCAGACTCGGCCAATTATGAGTGATAAATGTGCAGGGCTCAAAGGGACAGTTTCTGTGTTATGACAGTGAACAGCATTGCAGTGTGTTGTGTGTCGATTCTTGTGCAGAGAGTGATCATAGGTCCTGTCAGAAAGCCATGCAAGCATTGAAAGCCCCATTACAAGAGGATAATGCAGTCTCTGGTTGAGGTGTTGCGGTCTCAGATTGAAGTGGTTTCCAAAGCAAGGGAGATGGATGGGATCATGATGTCCCATTAGAAATGGGATGGAAAAGTGATGGATGATGAGCATGTATGGAGGGAGAATGACCTGCGGCCAAGGGTGAGTGGGGATGAGGTGTGCCCAAATCTCTCTCACCCTGGTCCAAACAGTTACCAGGGTGACCATGTATCCAGTATAGGGAGGCAGGAGTGGCTCAGAGGTACAGGGTATTTTGAAGATCTGGCCACTTTATCTTGCCCTTTGTCATAACACTAAAGGAATTTAAACTGCATTCATAGATATTTAAAATGGAAGATCTAGCCACCTTCAAAAAGCTCCTGGGCCACGTTAGCAGAAACAACTCTTTGAAGAGTTGGATTGGGGCAGAAATGCTCAGGACTCACCGTGGAACCAAGGTGCTATTGTGTCCGTGGTTTTCTGATAGCCAGCTCGGAGAGGGAATTGCTCTTCTTTGAACCACTTAATGATGCTTTCTTCAGTGGAATTGGAGATTGTCCTCTGGATTCCCTGTTTCCTGATAGAAAAAAACATGGTTTGTGCATCAAGTTCAAACGACAGCTTTTGAGTGCTTGGTAGGACTTACCTTTTGTTCAGGATGTTAAGAACAGCCCTAAACAGAGGCTTACACTAGTGCAACTGTCAGCAATATTATATGGTTTTCAGTGGACATCCAGCATAGAGGATGTATACACTCTAGGCTTAGGACACGCTTCTAAATAAACCTGTTCCCAGCCAGAGGTAAAATAAGCACCAGGAACAAATAAGCCTCATCACACCCTAGGCTGGAATATAACCTAGGCTCTGTATTTTTTCCTGCAGGGTGTCTCCTCCGTGTGAGGAGGAGAGCTAATCATTCCCATTGCAACCATATCATGATAGAGCAGAAGAATCTCATCCACTCTCCCCTCCACAGTGGACAAGGGTTTCCTTACCTAATCAGTCTCCCGTTTGCCATCACAGGAGGTAGAAGTTTAGGCTTGGGGGGGAGAGGTGGATATTGGAGCGGTCGCCGATCTCCTGCTGTCGCACCCTTGGAAATATCTGCCTGCTTGCCTCTGTGGATGCCCTGCAGTGAAAGCCTCCTGTAGTCATCCCTAGCTTGCCGTGCAAGGGAGCGTCTCTTCTCATCTGCTGCCTTGGATTTCCGCACTGGAACAAAAAAGGAGTCCTACAGGAGCGAACAAGCAGGCAAGTTTTAAGCTTGCTGCCCTTTGGCCATCCTCCTGCTTGATGAAGTGGAAGAATAACCCGTTTCTCAAAGTGAAAGACGCACTCAATTTTGAGACTATTTCCCACCTATCATCACTTTTGGGCATCTGCTACTTAACAGGGTCCAATTTTTATTCCTTCAGGAGATTAAAAACCTGGGTTCTTGCTGGGCACCAGGTCCCTTTGTACTTCGAGACTCCTTGGTTTTGTTTCAGATGCTGACTCCTAGTTCAGACATAGGTTTCCATAGCACCTTTCATGTGAGCTGGCAGGGGGCAGGGTTTATGAAATTAAAGCTTCTGAAATCACCGCAAATCAACCCTTTGAAGGATTTGAAAGTGTTGATCATTTTTTGAGGGTGGGAGGGTGTCTTGCTGAAACTGTTACAGAAAGTGGAGAACTCTGCTTGGGGTTTTTTTTGTGGGTTTTTTCTTTTTTCTGTAAAACTGCCTTTATTGTCTAGGTCCAGCTCATCCTGGAGTCTGTAGGAGTAACCAGCTCTCCAGTCAGTCTGAGTTAGGCTAGTTCTTTCCTTGCTTTTGTAATCAACTTCAGAGGTTGGAGTTTTTTTCAGTAATAATAAAACTCCTGGCCTGAAGTGGAAACAATTGGTAGTACAGCATTGCCATCTACTGAGCAGCAGGGGAGGAACTGGGAAAAAAATACGTCAGGTTCTTCTTCAGGAAGTATTTGGCAGCAGTGGTGGATGCTACTGCAAGTCTCATACTGTTCTCAAGTTTTCCTTCCTGTCACTAGGATTCATTACAAGAGGGTGCAGCAGGGCTCTGCTTCGGTGGAATCATGCTTGAATGACAGGGAGGCCCTTTTTACTTAGTCCCTGTCACCCATTATCCTTGTCCTCAAGAGCAATGGTTACTGCAAAGTCCTACAAAAGGCCAGCTTCTAGTTTAAAATTAATTATCCTGGCTATACTCATGTGGTTCCTATCTGTTGCTTGTTGTAATATAGTATCTGTAGAAAAAATTTCCCATTTCTCTGCCCAACTCTAGTCTTAATGCTGTGTGGACTCAGAAATATTTCTGATAATGCAGTGCTGTATTTCTTGGCAGTATTCTCCACCCACCAACCGATTATTCAGTTCCAGTGTGGCAGGAGGAGGATTGAGATGACCCCACAGAGCCCTAGGATTTCTCAAGCCCCATAGGAAAAGGTCATGCTAAGATCTTACAGGATTCCTGCCATTCAGGCTCATTCTCATCCGATTTCTGCGGTGTCCTCTGGCTCTCCAAGCTGGGGTGGATCTGTGGTATTGCCTGCTGGGGGACTGTGGTCTCTTCTCCTGAATTTCTTCTCTGTGCTTCCTTTGTCTAGGAAAGAAACAGTAGATTCAGCTTTGTCCCAGGCTAGTTTTAACCCTGCTTTTTAGCTAGCCTTGAAATAGTGAAAACTCCATTCTTTATTGTGAATCCCTCTGATTTCAACAACATACAGACCCTCTATCTTCACTGCAGGTGATAACAGAAGAAGTAAGGGAAAACAGCCTGCCAGAAATCATCAGGAACATCTCCCTCTGCTGCTCCTCAGTCTGCCAGCCTGGCCTGCTTTGTATCATCTCCAAATCATCACACCGTACATGAGGAGTATGGCAATGCAGGATAAAACTGGTCGAAGACGTGAGGACATTCTTGGGTCACATGAGGCTCTGAGGCTGACTGGGCCTCTAGGATAAAGTCTGGGCCCCACTCAATGTGTTAGGAGCATCCTAGGTTGCCACTTACCTGTTGGAAGCCACACTTCCTCACTTGGCAGTCTGCCAGCATCTGGTGAACATCTCTGGTTTCCTTCTGGGCAGAGGAAAAGAGCAGTGAGAAATAAATGCGGAGTTAGGACCATTGCTCTTTTTTGGAGCAATAGGTGTTTAATGCAGAAGTAGTGATGTGACATATACGTTAACAAATTTTGCCAGCCTTCTCTGACAAACATTGGGGTATTTTTCATCACATTAGGCCTAATATGCCACAGGAGGAGAGTTCAGAGGTGTCAGGATTGTCATAAGCATGCCTAGATTTGCTAAGTGATGCTCCCAAGTGCTCCCAGGGAGCAGTCCCTTCCCTCCCTCCCTCCCTCTAAAGCAAGCCCCAGCAGAACCTGCCATCCACAGCTTTACCTGCCTGTGCTTGTTTGCTGCTGTGGCTGGGTGCTGCAAACCCCTGCTTGTCAAACTGACCCAACTAGCTGCATAGCTCGTGTTCACTCTTCCCTGCAAACCAGTCTAGCTACCCTGGCAGCAATCGCTAGCTGAGACCTGCCTTTGAAGACAAACAGTTAGACTTGTCTTTGAGCAAACACCCACCCACCCACCTCCCTGTTGGACCCAGACTGCCTCCAATGGCACAGTGAGTAATGAGTTAACTGTACTACGCTGCTTACCAAGGACACGCTTTGTTTTATCTCCATCTCCTACTTGGCTAATATTTAATATGAACACAGCTTTCCAATTTCCCTCTCCTTGACAGGAAATTAGGAAATTCAAGTGTGTGTGAAGCAGCTTGTTTTATTAGATCAGCCCTCCATCCCCTGCAGCAGACAAAGCACAATGGCCGGATCCCTCAGGTTAAGTGGGAGCTAGATCTCAGAGAAAGAACTTCAATGAGGGAGGTGAGAAAAAGCCCCTCTCCAGGCCTAGAAAATGCAACAGAGGTCTTCAGTCTGGATCCCTCCTTCTAATAGCAAAAGACCCAGAAACCTGGGAAAAATTATTAATAATATAATGACAGAAAACAAAAGTAAAATATACAATCCTCCTCTATTTTCATGTGCAAGACTTCGAAAGGGGTTTAGATTTTTTTCTTTTGTGGTGGTGGGATTTTTGGTTCGGGGGTTTTTGTTTTGGTTTTTTTTTTTTCTTTTGTTAGCTGTGACTAACAGCTTCCTTTGAAAAGAAAAAAAACATCTCCCACATAGTTGCTCAACTTCAACAAACAGTGCTATGAAAAACCTTGCATGACTCAGAGGCTTTTGATAAAGGAGACAGCCACTCCAAATTCCCTTCAGTATTTTGGTAGCAGTTGGAGAGGCGCTTTGCCAAAACTCAACTTTCTGTTATCATGCTTTTTATACTGAAATACAGACTGGCTGTACGATAAAAGAATATACACTCATTCAAGTTAGTAGCAAAAGGCTGAATGAAAACTCTGCTGAATGAGATTGGACTTCTCCCATTAAATTGGCAGAGTGTTCTGTTCCTTCTGTTCAACTTTGGTTGCATGGGTAGCTAATTTAACTCATCTTTTTCTCAGTTCTCTGCAAATGGCTTTTAGTAGCCATTTAAAAAGTAGAAAGTATTTATTTCTGGAGAAAAATATTTCTGTAATGAAACACCACAGGAAAGCAGACACTGTAGTTACTGCATTTGGAGTTGTCCTGTGCTGTCAAGGTCATAAGCTATTGTCTAACTATTTTAGAAGACAAAAAAAATAAAGAAGAACCTAAAATATGCGTGTCAGAGGACACTGGTAACATTATCTTCATCTGTTCTTTTATAGAAGTAGATGATTTGTCTAAGTGTTGTGGCCTTGCATGTAGAGATCCTGGGACAGCCTCCCAGGTCTTGCCCCAAAAGCCATCCAAACCAGCCACAGAGCAGGAGGGAAAGTACTGCAACCCTTGTTTTACCCACAGAGAATGGAAGCAAAGGAATCTGGAGTAGCTTATGCATTCCTACAGAGCAGATTTATCCCAGCTGAGAATAGCACTTGGACTTCTTGAGCCCTAAGGAAGGATGTAACAGCATGGCTTCTTCTCTGACTACAGAAGAAAAGCCTTAACAGTTAGCTGGCTTTTTTCCTTCTTCAAATGTTTATTTACAGCAACCAGGATTTGCCACGCTTCCTAGATCTCAAAGCACATGTTTCTGATAGTTATGAAGAAAAGGGGAAAAACTACCTTTGTGAGCTCCTGGCTTTTCCCTGTTGTAGCAGCAGTAGTTTTTCTCCCACCTTCCTTCTTTTCCTCCACAGTGCTTTTTTTATTCCCATGAAGATCTGTCTCACCCAGGCCTCCTGGTTGTGGATGTAGAGACCGTGTTACAGAAAAGTCAGTCTCTCTGAAATGCAAGAGAGAGAGGCCTTAGGAACCCAAGGGAGCCACTTTCTGCTCTCTGAGCATCTTGTGAGGAAGCTGGATGTGAGCAGAGCAGTGCTGCGATGAAGCAACATGTATGCAGGCAGTTAATATATCTGCAAATCAGGTAGGTGGAATAATTAAATCAATGACTCGTGGTGAGTAACTGTCACCCTGTTGTACAAGGGCACCCGTCGTCGGTGAATCAGTGCAATCCAAACTTATCACCTGCATTAGCATTTCCTGTGGTCTACAGCGGGTACCGCGCAGGAGCCATATCACGGGAGGCTTGTTGAGCCAAGGCAAGCCTCAGGCTGGAGCTGATATCTGCCAGCATTGTATGTACTCACAGAAAGCCAACCTTTACCTGCACCTTTTGCCTGCAAGTCGAGTGTGACAGTGGTAACCACAGCCCCTACAGAGAAGACTCCAGCCTCTGGGTCCCTAGAAATGCCTTCTCCTCTGTGTCTACCCACTGAGTCCTCCAGCTGAAGGGTGCTTACCTGCCCTCCTTGCCTTGCTCTCTCGCTAACCGCTTTGCCCTTTGCGCCTGGATCTCTTCACAGATGTCTGCGTACGGTTTATCTGAAGGATGCTCACCCATCACCCAGACCCAGACATCGTTGTCGGCACCGAGCTTCCATGTCACTGACTTCCCATTGGCTGGAAAAGAAGCAGTTCTTTGGCAAATGCTGTTTGCTTGGCAGCTCAGTGCAGGGCCTATGTCCCACCTGCGGTGCCCTCCTGGCTGCTGCTGATGGCAGAGCCTCTCCAAAAGCAGCTGTATGTGCGGAAAGCTCAGCTGGGATGGAGCACGCACCTCCTGTTACTTTTTATGGTACTGAAGCCAGGTCAGTGAAGGAGGCATTTCTGAGTCTGGGGGCAAGGGAGAAGACTCACCACTCTTTCCTTTCTTGGTTTAATTCCTTGCCACTGCCCTCCCCAAACTGTGTGAGGGTGAACTACTCACAAACAGAGCACACGGAGGAGAGCTGGGAGAAGAGTGCTATCTTCCTAGCAGCCAGCATGCTGTCAAGGGGACTTCGGGTCTAAAGGCACAAAAGGAACCCCCCTGCAGATCTGGTGCCCCAGGACAGGTGTTCAAGTCCATGGTTATTTTATAGACAGATTCAGAGGCCCCGTTTAGTGGGAAACTTAATGAGATGCATCTCCTCGGGGCAAGTAAGTCCTGTCTTCCCAGCTAGGGCAGTTGAGCAATTTGGTCAAGGACAGAGTGTCTGGGCCAGGGAGTAAAACCATTGCGTATCTGGCCAAAACTACACCATCACAGGTGGGTTTAGTTACGATTTGGAAATAAGACTATGATATGTCACTGGGGGAAGAAATTAAGGACATATTACCTATTATATCTAGGGAGCAGCTGACTTGGTTAGTTAGATCTGTGCCAGAGGGGGAAGCAGCCAGCAGGCAGAGACTCACCTTTTCTCGGCAGTGGCTTCTTTGCTGAAGCCTTGTCTGCAGCAGCTTCTCTTTCCTCCCACCGTCTGATCTGTTCCTGCCTCATCTTGAAGAAGAGGATCTGCTTCTGCTCCTCGCTGAGTTCTGCCAGCAGGTCAGGATCGATGTACATGTCCGATAATATCTGTTTCAGCATGGCTGCAGGTTTCAGTTACACACGTTTGTGGCGATGATCTCCAGGGATCAGATCCTCTTCCTGGCTCCAACAAGAAAGAATCCCTCCCCGCCTGAGCCTGGAGCAGGAATGCAGGCGTGCCAGAGTAATTATACTTCTGTCTTTTTTTTTTAGCTCAGACTTCCTGCACAGACCAAAAAAAGTAAATAAGTAGCTTAAAACCTGCTGTTAAGATTCCTTGAAATAAGAGGTGAGCCCACACAGCACCTGCCCACTCTGTAGCGAGAGCTGGCCAGAAGGCACGAGTCCTTGAGTGGGGAGGTTGTGTTGATACTCTGATAAACCCAGCTGATAGTATATCAAAAGAGAGAGAGCGCTGCCTGTTACAGTCATCAGAGGTGTGGCTTGGCTGTGCCCAAGCAAACATTCCTGCTGGGCAGGGAATCAATGAACCCATGACTAGATGGCTCCTCCTCCATTCAAAGAGGAAAACTTTGATGATCAAATGCCCAGCCCACCTCATTTTACCAAAGAAAGATGGGGAGGGCTTTCAGTTCTGGTTTTTGAGGTGGGAGTGGGAATTTTGGGGTGCTTGTGTCCATCAAAGGCAGCTTCACAGCTAGTCAAGGGAGTGCAAGTAGTGCAGCTGGTTTGAAGAAAGACGACCTGGACGATCAGCAGCTGAGGAGCTGAGGCAGCTCCCGTTCTGACACGTCTCTGATGCACCTTGCCCACGTGGTGAGCCTGGCATGGGACATTCCTGTCTGACAGGATGAAGCAGATGGGGAGGAGGAGCACCCCTGTTCCTGCCCAGGATGCCAGGTCGTGTCTGGTGCACGCTGGCGAGGTACTAACATCCACGCAGCTATGTGAATTTACGTTTACAACAGAGGTTTCACTGAAAAACTGGGAGCCCTTCTGTCACTTGGGAAGGTGCCAAATGAGAAAATAGAAGTGTGGACTAAAGGCCTTGAAACCAGCTCTTTTCCTTATCTTATCTGGATAAATTTGGGGAGGTCAGGAGGATGGTTGGCAGCGCTTTTGGTGACACAGGGAGGCTGACAGTGACGTATGAAGTGTAACACCAGAGCAAGGTGGCTGGCTGTTCAGGGGTGGCAGGGGCTTTCTGGACAAATTTGGGAAATGTTGCCAGCAGGCTACAAGGAAATTAAGCTAGTGGGATTGTTCATGTGCTTCTGTACAAATCCTGGGAGTCCAAGGAACAAGCACGCTAGGACATAATGCAGTCGGTGGGAAGAAGGGGGTTGGTGGGGCAGTAATGTGGAGGTACAAAGGGCACAGACGTGGCAGAAGGACCTGTGCCAGGGTGAAGTGGGAGTACATATTAAATCCTGGAGTCAAATCAATTAACAACCTTACAGGAGAGGGCCTGGATCCCTGGGGACCCTGTTGTTGGAAGAAAAGCGTTGGGAGCACCTTCAGCTTCAGAGTATGACTGCTTGGCTTCTGCCAGATAAAATAAAGTAACAGAGAAGGGGGTGGTAGAGGATCCAGCGAGCGCGATACTGAAGCTTTCCAAGGAGCACACACAGAGCACATTTAGCTAGTTGAAAAAGGGCAGCACAACAGCAATCTTCATAAAGTCAAATTGACAGGACAATATCTGCTGCATTGTTCCACCTTCCTCTGTCTCACCCTGTGCCAGATCAGGCAGGCTGTCCCAAGCATCCCCCCCACTTCTGAACATGGCTTGCCCTAAAACTGCTAGAGACAGAGCTGGCTGGAGCCCCAGTGCAGTACAGTCCCCATGCACTTCCAGCAGGGAGATGTTGAAAGGAGCTTGGAGCAGCTGGAGGAGCTGTAGGCAAGGGGACAAGGAGTTCCTCCAGGACCTCGTGGCATGGACAGAGCAGGCTAGGATCCCAGCATAGCATTAGCTGCAGCAGATGCCAGGAGCAGGAGTCCCTGGGAAGGTGCAGTGACCAGGAGCTGGGTATGAGCTGTATTGCTTTTGTTTAAACAAATGGCTTTCTTGTTTTTTTTTAAAGAAAAGCTTTTTGGGGAGGTGGTCTCATCTCGCCAATGCTTTCTGAGCATCCCCCTCATAGCAGAATTTTACCAGCTCAGCAGCCAAAGGGCCTTGGGCTGTCCTTGAGCCATGGGGAGTGGCAGCCGTAGAGAGGGAAGAGCTTTTTGTGGGGAGGGTGTTGGTGAGCAGTTCTTCATCCTTTGGGGTACCTGAACTGTCTCTTAAACTGCAAGACCGGGGTACACTGCTGGAGGATTGCTGTTTAAGCTTCACTGCCTCCTGCTCCTAAGCACTACCTGAGAGAGAAGCAGTTTGCAAACAGATCTGAGTGTCAGAAAAGTGCCTTTAACCAGAAATGGGGGCCTTAAGCTTTTAGTTGTGTTTTTTAAGATCAGTTCAACACAGGACAGTATGAAGAACACAAATTTGGGGGCTTGTTTTGGGTAAACTGGTGCCATCAGAAGGCACTTGATGTTGCTTTGATTGTAGGGGACGTGACAATCTCATTGTCTGAGCCCAGGGTGGGTTTTGTTTGGAGAAACCACCTTTGCATCCTTTGTGGATCTGAAACAGTAACTGAAGTGGATGGTAGCTCTAGGCATGGTCTGAGCTTGACGGTCTGGCAGAGATACTGCCATGGGCTGACAGAAATTAATCATGATGTCTAAAATTGAAGGGGCTTTTGATAAAAGAGAATTGCGTGCAGGGAGGTGAAACGCTTTTATTCCCTTCAGGTGAGAAGGTATAATTTGTGGTTTGTGTGGGCCAAATGCCAAGTGGTTTTGGTAAACAGAGGCACTCAATATCTTGCCGAGGAGGAAAAAAAGCCAGCCAGCTGGTCAGGCTCTGTCTTCCTTCTGTCTCTGAATCAGCAAAATTACTTTTTCCCCAGAAACTGTTCAGGACAATTGCAGTTCACTAGCCAGAGGGACGCTTGGAAAAGAGGACAGCCAAAAGTCATCCTGTGAGGATGTCCTTGCTACAGCTGAGCAGTGGCTGTATGTGGCGCTGGCTGGCAGGAGTAGCTGGAACCAGCTGGAAGTGCAGACCATGAGCTTGAGTCCAGCACCCTGCCTCTTCATACAGCAGTGAGCAGCTTGAATCCACCTCACCATTGTGTCAGCCCTCCTCCTCACCCCTTGGCTTCACAGGAGGTATTGGACACAGCCCGGGGTGGTTTATGTTACAGAGCTAAAATTTGCAGTGAGCAAAGCCGCAGTGGTTAAACAGTGTTTCTTTCTCCATCTCTCCCAGTACCATCTGTAGGTGCTTTAGGTGCCCTTCCTCACTCTGTCTGGGATGTGCTTCTGCCTTTGAAGGTTCCTTCTTGTATCTTCTCTACACAACCTGACTCCTTCTGCCTGACTGGGTTATCTGTTTCCCTCAAAGCACTTGGGAGACAGAGACGGTTTGTAATGATTGCAAGTCTTTTCCTTAGTTCAATTAGTCTTCCTGAGACATGATGTATGAAAAGCCATCAGCAGAACATATGCAGCATGTCCACGCTGCTCTGGCTTCTCAGGAGTGGGAACGGCTTTGCTATGGCATTTACTTAGGAGGACGTGATGTGCTCTGCCAAATGCAGTGGTGACAAACCGGTCCCTCTTTCCACACCTGGGGATACAGTGCGTTGGCAGGGTGGAAGGGCGCTCAGCAAACAAGTTTCACAGCATTGGTGCAGTTTTGCAGGGTTGGATCTCCTTATAACTTTGGTTGTAAGAGGAAATTCATAGTGCCGTGTCCCAAAGGTACCCTTTAAAGCACCAGCTATTTTCACATTGGGAAATCGCATAAGCATTTTGAGAGGTTTACAGTATTCCTTTTTCAGCAGTCACTTCATTAAAGATCTTAGGAGCTGGAAGTCCTTGTAATGTCAGTCATATGCTGTTCCCAAAATTTGAATGAAAGCCATATTACTGACACTTGGCCAGAAGTGTTTTTGCTGATGCTGTTCCAGCTGTAAGTAGTATATTTACAGCTCAAACTTAGGAAAGCCAAGGGCTGCAGTAATGGCAGTGGGACCTCTGAGCAGGTAACTTGTAGGAAAACTCTGGTAGAGGTTTTGTTAAACTTTCTACTGCTTGTATTTTTCTCATGGGAGTGGTAGATAGGAGCTGGTTTTGTGGAGGAATAGGAGATGAGAGTAGGCAAAAATAGCAAAAATTAAGTGGGGGGAGGTGGGAAGCCAAAACAGGGCTTTTGGGGCTCTACCACTCATATATAAGATCGCTGTCTTCAAAGCCATAAGGGTAAATGCAATTCAAAGGTTTAATAACCCTTCAAAAAGCAAGGTCATGCAGCATTTAAATTGCCTGCTGGAGAGCAGTCTCTTCTCTGTGCTCCTGTAAATCATCCACCATTAACAACGGAAACATAAATCCATGAATACACATAAAAGCACAATTGCTTTGAGAAGAGCTGGTATAAGTTCCTGCTCACATGTGCAGCGGGTGACACTTCAGCCACCGATGGGCTCGCCCCCATCTGGCATCCTAGTCCTGGTTCTCACCATCAATGCGGCCAGCAGAGGGAAAGGTTCTCCAAGAAAATAATAGACAAGCATACACAGATAGGCATTTGATATGATTTACACCAATAACTCAAATAGGAGGGTATAAAATGGAATAGTGGACAAGTTGAATGGTGGTTCTTCTGATTTTCTGGGAGGCAGCTTCTTCAACCTGCTGCACACATCTCTCCTGTAAATGTGGCAGTAACTTTAAACTAAAAATAACCCAAGAAACTCAAAGATGAGAAGAAAAGAGAACAGAAGAAAAGCTGCTTCAGGGTACAGCCTGATGAGCCAAGAGCATTTCCATCATCATGAAGTAGCTTTTCCCATAAAGAGCAGATTAGACCAAGTTGTTCAGAAAATGGTGGGACTACACTGCTTTGAATCAAGAGCTTCTCCTTGGAGCTTGTCTTCTGCTGAGCAACAAGTGGCCGCAGAAGCACCGTCTTGAAATATTTTCCCTGGCCAAGAGGATGGGCCACAAGAGTGCAACTGAATTTCCTTTCTCTTGCCAAAATAAGCCCTGCAGCACCGAGGAGGTATTTTGCTCAGGTTTTGCTGGATTTCTCCAGTCCCAGCCACTCCAATGCCATTACCTCCCTGCCAGACTTTAGGAAGCGCTTTCTGATTTTTTGCAGAAGTTGGAAGCAAAGCTGAATTGCCAAACCCACCTCAAATCAGTGAGGCCAAAGGTAATCGCTCTCCAAACCTTGCTCTCAGTGCACAAGCCTTCATGGGTTAAACTGTCACACAGTGGTTCATAAAATGCACTTTTGTTAGAAAACGTTCATGTTAGCAGCTGCACCAGCAAGGTTACTACCAAAATATCCTGCTGGGCTTTTTACAGTCTTTGTTGGTTGGTGGTTTATTTGTTTTGTTGTTGGTTTGTTGTTTTGTGGTTTGTTTTTTTTTTTTTTAAATCCTCATCCTGTTCTAAATCGGGGAGTGATTCATTCCTCTCTTTCTGTTTAATTTTACCTCAGCCTACTGTTTGCTGTTTCAGACGGAAGGAAAACTCACGGTTTGGTCATAACAGAAGGAAAATATGACTGTATAAATTTGGCCCTTGGAAGACAGAACTCGACCTGTTTCTATCTTATTTAGCATAAATAGTTTCTGTGTAAAGCTGGCATATAACACTTAAAGGAACAAAACCAATGAAGTCACCACAACATGAACTACCTTAAAATTACCTATAGCTGAACTGACTTGCCCTATAGGTCCCTGATTTTGCTGGAGGGGGCAGAGGTTATCTTATAGCAGGCACAAATGGATGGAGATAGCAATAAGGAAAAATAATTTGATACAACAGCAGTTATTGAACACAGTTGGAGGCCACATGGCTTCACTTTCAAGAAAAAGGTTTCTTCCCTGTTAGAATTAAGTACAAATACTTCTTGATCTAGACCTAGTGAGAACCATCTTCCTATGTCAAAATTACTTAGGGAATTACCAATGAAAAGGTCAGCATGGTGAAAAGCGTGAGGGCTTCTGTAGGTTAACACACAGGATCAGCTACCCAGCCAAACCCAGCCACTATAAGAAAGGAGTTTTCCTAACCATGATACCTAATTTAGTCTGTTTGCAGGTTTTGAACAGCTTTGGGGTTTTTTTTAAATGCAAACTGCAATACTTATATTTGCTAATCGCACTGGAGAGCTTTGCCAGGGGAAAGACTGCTCTTGCGAGTGGGAAGGAAGACATTGTGAGTAGCACTAGGCACACAAAGCTGCCATTTACGTTTTCCGCGTAGTTATTCAATCTTCTAAGCCCAGAGTTATGTTGCACTGATGTAGTTTTGCCACTGGAAGCCACAGGGCAAATGAAAGCGTTGGGCCAGGAGCAGCTCTGAGCCTCTCGGCCCTGGCAAGCGTAAGGGCTGTGCTGGTGTCCCAGCTCTTCAGTGGGGACTGCCCTGGCGGGAGAAGTGCACCCTCACGAATCTGATCCTGTCCCAAACCTCTCTGATTTCAGAAATGATTTGCTGTTAAATGCATTGCTTGGGCATTGCGGAAATACAGGATAAAACACAAATTGTGTGTTGATACAAATTCTGTGAGGAGAAGGAAGTACATTTAGTTCTTGCTTGTAACTATAAACTGCTTTTAATACTACATGCAGTTATTAAATTGCATGTCCCACTAAGGGGGACAAGTCATTTGCATGAAGATGAGGCACCCAGAAAGCAGGGATCTGAGTCGGTGTCATCCCCCAGGGGACTCTTAAGGAAAAAAAAAAAGGAATTTTGGGAGAGAGACAATGTTGTGAGAGGCAGGTGATGGGGTGGAGGGGGCCATGTTAGATGACGGGGGCAAGGCAGAAGTGGTTCTGGTGGAACAGAAAGATGGGTATCATTTTTCTCCTGCAAATAAACTATGTTACATACCTGTTGATCTCCCCTCTCTGTTAGCCCATGTGTGACACGCCTGGATTTGGCACTCGATGCACAGCCCTGATTGCTGTTGAAAGGGTTGAATCCATTGACCAGGAAGTGTAACAATGCCATGGGGGTTTAGCCAATTCTTGGAAGAATGGGTGTGAAAGCAGGTCTGCTCCCGTTTCTGTTTGAAGCAGTCAGGAAGATGAAAGCATCTGTCCTGGTTTCAGCTGGGATAGAGTTAATTTTCCTCCTAGTAGCTGCTGTGTTTTGGATTTAATATGAGAATAATGTTGATAATACATATTGTTGTAGTTGTTGCTAGGTAATGCTTATATTAAGGCAAGGACTTTTTCAGCTTCCCATAGAAGCTGAGAGGGAGCATAGACAGGACAAGCTGGCCAACGGAATATTCCATACCATAGACGTCATGCTCAGTACATAAATGGGGGTTGGCTGGGGGGCAGGAATCCACGATTGCTGCTCAGGACGGGCTGGGCAGTTGATCATCAGGTGGTGAGCAACTGTATTGCATCACAATTTTGTATATTCTTTTATTATTGTTATTAATACTATTATTATTATTATTATTATTATTTTCTCTTTCATTAACCTGTCTTTATATCAACCCATGAGGGTTTTTTTCCTTTTTCTCCCTTTTCTCCCTACCCTACTGGAGCTGGGGGGCAGTGAGTGAACGGCTGTGTGGTCCTAGTTGCCGGTTAAACCACGCCAGTCCTTTTCGGCACCACACAGCCACTCACTCACTTCTCCCCCAACCCTCTGGTGGGATGAGGGAGAGAATTGGAAGAGTAAAAGTGAGGGAACTTGTGGGCTGAGATAAAGACAGTTTAATAGGTAAAGCAAAAGCCATGCAGGCAAGCAGAGCACGACAAGGAATTCATTCACCGCTTCCCATGGGCAGGCAGGTGTTCAGCCATCCCCAGGAAAGCAGGGCTCCATCATGTGTAACGATTACTTGGGAAGACAAATGCCGTAACTCTGAATGTCCCTCCTTCCTTCTTCTTCCCCCAGCTTTATATTGCTGAGCGTGACGTCACATGGTATGGAATATCCCTTTGGTCAGTTTGGGTCAGCTGTCCTGGCTGTGTCTCCTCCCAACTTCTTGTACACCCCCCGCCTGCTCGCTGGCGTGATGTGAGGAGCAGAAAAGGCCTTGACAATGTGTAAGCACTGCTCAGCAATGACGCAAACATCCCTGTATTATCAACGCTGTTTTCAGCACAAATCCAAAACATAGCCCCTTACCAGCCACTGTGAAGAAAATTAACTCTATCGCAGCCCAACCCAGCACAGCATCATCGCACCTCTTCACTTCAATGGCGCTGAGTGTCCCCCATGTGTGTCCCTATGTCATCAGCAGCCCTCTGCGAGGGGCTGGCCCCGGTGGCTCTCCCTTGTCCCACGCAGACATTTGCTTTCCCTGTCCTCACCCGGCCCCTCGCACCTACCTCTGTCCCCTTACGGCCTCGGGAATGGCTTCCTGGGCTCCCACCTGGCCTCCTACCTGACAGAGTTGTTCTCCCCACCTGTTTTTCATGAGGAAGCCCCAGCAAGGGGCAGCGACCAGCCTGGAGCTGCCCAAGCATCTGTCCTTGTTACAGCACCGTGCCACGGTCCTGGGATGCCAAGGCCCAAAGCCCGGGGTGCTGGTATTGGCACGGCACCTCACCAGGCCCCTCCAGCTTGCTGTCTGCTCCTGTGCCTGTGGGTTCCCCCACCCTTTCTCCAGCCATGCTCTCTGCTACTGTCAGGGGTGCTGCAGGATTTCCAGCCCATCCTCAGGGAACGTCCCAGCTGATGCCTGCAGCTCATACCTTGTGTCAGCATCCTGGACCTGATTGCGGGGCGATGGGTCTCCCTGGCCCTGGCCCAGTGGGTGGGAATTGATGGGAAAGGTGATCAAAAGGGTTCAGGGAAAAGTGACCCTCCAGGTGGGGAGCATTTGGGCCATGGGTCCCACGCCTGGAGCACCCAGGGAGCCGAGAGGACGGTTTCTCTCCAATCTCTCTCCACACTGATGCAACCGACAGGCACCTGGTTCCCACAGCTCTGGGATGAGACCCCAGTGTCCAGCACTGCCCATAGTGCACCCCTGGCAGTGGGGTGCTGCTGGGGGGTGCCCAGGGAGATGAGAGACGACCGGAGAACACTCAGGCTCTGGTCATGCTCACCTACAGCAGAAGCCATCCTGGGCGAGGCAGAAGCCAGGCGGGAGTGGGATGGGGCCAATGGGCAGAGGCAGCTCATGGCCGGGGAGAACTGAGGTGGGGACCAGGGTGGGGGCACCTGTGCGGACCCCTGCCAGAGGTGGGGGTTCAGTCGTGTTGGTCCCTGAGACTTGGGGGGCCAGCATGCACCAGGCCAAGCTCAATGTCTGAGAGAGTCTCTGAGGGAAAAGGCACTTTTCACACCATCTTTGTGGGTCCAACTCTTTATTCAGGGTGTGTACAACAGCCAGAATAGTCATTAACTCATTAGTCCATATTTAGACAATATACTATTATGACAGTTCATATTCAATTTATGACAGTGATTGATTTACAACCCTGTCGAAAGCCAAGATCATTTGAACAAGCACAAGCTGTAATGAGCTGGAGCTGAAATGAACTGGAGCTGGAGCCACAGACAAATTGGAGATGGAACAGAACTGGAGATGAAACCGAACTGGAGTTGCAAATAAGCTGGAGCTGAAATGAAGCCAGAGAAGACAAAACCCTACTGGAGCCTAAAGCGTGCTGGAAGCAAGAACAAGCACAAGGTGGAGCCGTCCATGAGCTGGACCCGAAACAAACCAGGGGCAGAAACAAATGACCCGAAGCTGCAGATGAGTTAGAGCTGTCCATGAGCTGGAGCCACAAAAGAAGTGGAGCTGTCCACGAGCTGGAGCAGAAATAAAACAAAATGGGCTGAAACAACCGACCTGAAGCCGCAGCTGCACTGGAGCTGTGAAGTCGCCGCAGTGTCTCCGGGCGGGCAGAGCCGGGCGGGCGCAGGCAGGGCTCTCCCCAGCCAGGTGCTGGGCAGGCGGCAGCATTGTGCTTGGTGTAGGCAGCCCGGCTTCTTCCTGGGGGCTGCACACCCCACGGGGGTCCCTCCAGCAGGGGTGGCTCCTGGTGCGGCTGGGGCTCCTTCCGTCCATCTGTCCCTGCACAGGGAGAGACATGGGATAGTCAGAGCTCCTGGTGGCAGGGAATGGCCCAAAGAGCCCCTGGAGCTGCTGCCCCTGCAAACCCGACTGCCTCCTGGGCATGGGCAGCTCTTCCTGACCCCTCGATGGCACTTTTGGCAGTGGCGTCCCAGTGCCGTACACCTGCAATGGGAGGGCAAGGAGAAATGGTGACAGGGCACCAGAAATGTTGCACTTCTCCCCAGGAGAAAGCCAGGATTGGGCTGAAAACCCACCCACTGGGGAGCAGCAGCAGCGGCACAGACAGACGACCAGCAGCCTCAGGTGGGGACAGGGCCGGCACCGCACCAGTGCCTGCAGGGTCTGGGCCAGACCCTGACAGTGCCCGACAACCCCAAGGGACACGCACTGGCACCCACGGCAACCCACCAGCGCTGTCCCACCATGCTGGGTCCCCTCCTTCCCCTCAAGGGCCCCGTGGAGACACCCACCAGGGGATGGCTCCTGCCCTCCCCGTCCCTCAGCCACCCCACTGGCAGGACAAGGGGCAAAGCCAAAGTGCCCCGAGCACAAAACCGCTCCCCGGGCTCCAGCCAGGCCCGGCTCACTCCTGCCCGGCCAGGCCGGCTTCACCGTCTCACCAACCGGGCTGCAGGAGCCGGTGGAGACCCCTGGAGCAGCTTCTGCTCCCACCTCAGCACATTTTGAGCTGAAAAAGAAGGTTTTCAGTAAAAGCAGGGCTTTGTGCAGGGCCCAGAGCTGCCCCAAAGCCTCTCCATGGCAGTGCCTGATGCTGCCGGCTCCAGCCCTTGGACATTGCCTGCGAGGGTGTCACTGGGCAGGGCTGAACCCCAGTGGAAACCAGTTCCCCCCAGCAGCAGTCCCCACACTCACTGATGTTTAAGCTCTCCCTGGCAGAGCCAGCGCCAGGCTGGAGGGGTTTGTCCTGCCGGCAGCTGCTCCAGAGAAGAGCCGGGGAGAAGAAACCAGCACCAGGAGGAGGGAGCAGAGTGGCAGGAGGGGTCACCGGCTGCCCTGGGAGACCCCCAGCCCCGCCGGATCCCCTTGTCCCCCAGGGCACACATCCCGCCCGGAACATCCCAGGGGCGAGGCCCCTCTCCTCTGCCCTGCCAGGAGCCGCCAGTGTGATCGAGCTGGGGCTGAATCCATGGTGGAAATCAGGAGCTGCCGGGGTCCCTTCGTGCCCGCTCGGCCCCGGGCGGAGAGACGCGGCGGCGGCACCGGGAGCAGCCGTGGCGGGGAAGCAGCCGCAGCGCGGGCCCCGGGCCGCTCGGAGACGGGCCCCGGGCCCGGCAGGGCTCCCCCCGGCCAGAGACCCGGGAGCCGGCCCCGCTCCACGCCGGTCCCGCGGCGGCGGCGCCCCCTGGCGGCCGCGGAGGGGAACGCTGAAGCCGCGGGGCCGCCGCGCACCTGCCCCGCACGATGGCGCCCCCTGCCGGCCGCGGGGCGGCCCCGCAGCCCCCCGGTACCGGCCCCGGTGATACCGTCGTGGCCCCCCGGGGGCCGCCCTCCAGGCCCCTTCTGCCGCATCCCCCCCGGCCTCAGCCCGCCCCGCCATTGCTCTCCCTGCCGGGCTACTTGCCCACGTGCCTGCCTGCCATAAGGCTCCATCCGCCCGTCCCTTGCCCGTGGCCACTTGCGATTGGGGTCGGGGCGGGGGGGAAGCCCACAGGCTCCCCCGACGCCTCCCCGAGGGATGCCCACCCGAGCCCGCCCCACGCCTACGGCTGTTGGCCCTTTGAACCCGCCTCCCGCCCACCGCGCCCCTTGGCCCAGGCGGCTTTCGTTAACCATTACCGCCCGGGGAGGGGCGGGCGGAGGTGCCGAGGCTCCCGGGGCCGGTAGCGCCGCCGACCAGCACCCGCAGGGCCCCGGCAGGTACGGCCGGCGGCGGGGATGAAGGGAGGGGAGGGGTGGGGGGGTTCCGAACCCCCGTGGCAGCCGTTAAGGGGGGGCTGGAGCAGGGGGGGAGCAGCGCGGCCCCGCACGGACGGCGCCAAAGGTTTCGCGGCGGTGTCCCGCCGGGGAACGGGGCATCCCCCCGCCGGGGAACGGGGCATCCCCCCGCCGGCACCGGCAACACCTCCGCCGGGCGCGATGCGGGGCGGACTTCGGCTGACGGGCGCTGCCCCGGGGACGGTCCCGCCGACAGGATCCAGCCGTTCCCGAGGTCGCGGCGGCCGCCGGCAGAGAGGAGAGGCAGCGCTGCGGGGACCCGTCGCCGGCCATGGGGAGGGAAGACGTGGTCAGGGAGGAGCTGGGCAGCCTCCACGGCATCCCCCTCTACAAGTGCTTCGTCGAGGGCTGGCCGCAGGTGGAGGCTTTCCAAGCCCGGCCGGATGACCTGGTCATCGCCACCTACCCCAAATCGGGTGAGTGGCCCCGGGGAAGGGTACGGGGGTGGGGGGGCCGGGGGGACGCCAGCCCTTGCAATGCTGTCCCTGTGCTGCAGGCACGACGTGGCTGAGCGAGATCCTGGACATGATCTACCACGACGGCGATGTGGAGAAGTGCCGACGGGATGCCATCTTCAACCGGGTGCCCTTCCTGGAAATGAAGGCCCCTGAGATGCCGAGCGGTGAGCTCCCCGCAGCCCGGCTGCCCCCTGCGTTGGGTGGGGAGGGGGCTGAGCCGGGGTGGGGGTGGGGGCGAGGGTGCTGGGGTTTGCACTGCTAAGCCCCCTGTCCCGCAGGTGTCGAGCTGCTGGAGAAAACCCCATCCCCGCGGCTGGTGAAGACCCATCTCCCAGTCCAGCTCCTCCCGACTTCCTTCCAGGACAAGAACTGCAAGGTAACGCCGTGGGTGTCCCCCGTCTCTCCCCCCATCCGGGTGGCGGGGAGGGGGGTGCTGCTCTGCACCCTCCAACCACATCCTCGGCTGTCCCCAGGTCATCTACGTGGCCCGCAACCCCAAGGATGTCGTCATCTCCTACTACTACTTCTACCAGATGGCCAAGATGCACCCCGACCCTGGCACGCTGGGAGAGTTCCTGGAGACTTTTATGGCTGGCAAAGGTGGGGGCTGAGCCCCAAGGTGCCCACCCTGAAACACCGGTGGGGAGGGCATCCCCCGCCACTCTGCTTTTTGGCTAACCCCTTGACTGCATCCCACAGTGGCCTACGGGTCCTGGTATGAGCATGTGCGGGGCTGGTGGGAGAAGAAGCAGGAGAAGCAGCTCCTCTACCTCTTCTATGAGGATATGAAGAAGGTGAGGGTGGGGTGGAGGGGAAGGCACCCCGGTCGCCCCCCTCCCCAGCCTTTTTGGCAGCCTCCCCATGTCAGCCATCCCTTAGGACCCACGGCGGGAAGTGCAGAAGATCCTGCAGTTCCTGGGCAAGGAGGTGGAAGAGGGGACATTGGCAAGGATCCTCCACCACACCTCCTTCCAGGAGATGAAAAAGAACCCTGCTGCCAACTACGAGACCATGCCCACTGCCTTGATGGACCACAGCCTCTCCCCCTTCCTCCGGAAAGGTGGGGTTCAGCCAGTGGTGGAGGGCTTGGGAGGGCTGTCCCTGGGCTGTATTGCAGCCCCCATCTGTGGCTGCAAATATTTTGGGGGTGTCACAATTTGCCCCACTCGCTTTCTCACCTCCAGGGATCTCTGGGGACTGGAAGAACCACTTCACCGTGGCCCAGAATGAGCGCTTCGACCAGCACTACCGGGAGCACATGGCGGGCTCCGACCTCTGCTTCCAGATGGAGGCATGAGGGGCTCATCCCCCTTCCTGGGGGGGATCATCTTCTCCCCAATCCCCTGGTGGAGAGGGTGGGTCCGGAAAGAGCGTCGTTGTGCCAATTCACTTTTCCTCCTGCAATAAATTGGGATAACCAGAGAGTGAGCTATTGCCTGTAGGGAAAGGTGTGGGGGGCTGACCCCCCCCAAATGGTGAGCAGCGGCTGGGGGGACCCCCATGAACAGCGGGCAGAAGGGTGAGCACGGGCGTGGTGGATTTTTAGCTGGTAGTGTTTGGGCATCATCGGGGGTGGGCATCCTCCCAAAAACCACCGCTGGCCCCCGACACCTTGGGCTGCCCCAGCCCCATCCTACCAAGGCGTCTGGAGGGAGCAAAGATTGGTGAAGAGTGGAAAAACCCCAAAGCGCCGGTGAACCTGCTGCCCTGCAGCTCTTGCGTGCGCAGGAGTTTTCGTGCCTCCGGGTTGTGGCAAGTTTCTTGACAGAGCGGGCGGTGGCGGGGCTCGCCCCGAGATCCCTGGCCCAGCCTGAGCTCGTCAGCCTGTGGTTTGCACCTCCCTGCCGGCATCTTGCCGTGCTTGGCAACATTGCTGTCCTTGCCGGATGGGGAACCCACCCTGCAACCTCCGACCCCACTGTGCTGAGCCCTTTCTCAGGGATGGCTGGAGCAAACCTGTCCCGGTCCCACTGTGGGCAACGGTTTGCTTTGGAGCCCCAAATTCCCCGGTTGCAGCCCATTTCCAGCCTGCTGTTGAGTTTCCAAGGTTGCAGCTTTTTGGCAAGGCAGTTCCATGGGGTTGTTTCACCCCCAAAGAGATGCAACCTGCATCCAACTCCTAAAGAGCAGCAGCGCTATGAGGGGAGCTCTCCCACAGGAGTAAATCCTTTCCACTCATTTAAATGCTGATGGAGATCTCTGCGCTTCCCCAGCTCCCAGCTTTGCTTGCGGGTTTGCGCACGCAGCCGATTTTGCTGGCATATGGCCAGACAGATGGGCAGGGAGGAGGGCATGTCCCTGCCCACAAAACACCCGAATGCCTGACATGGCATGTCCCGCCTTGCCGGGAACTTGGGCCTGGGGACAAATCGGGGACGTTTTTCTCAAAGTTACAAACAGGCGAGCTCGAGCTGCTCCCTCTGACCCGCTGCCATCTCTCCTGCCCTCCCTGCTCCCTCCCGGCTCACGTTTGCCCGTGGGAAGCAGGTAAGGAGGAGCATTTCACCACCAGCAGCACCTTTAAACCTTTTTCCCAGAAGCACGGTATCCGCCGCACTGGTGCTTTGCAACCCTGCAAACTTTGGACCCATATTTGAGTGCCTCGAGGGTGTTGGGGGGGTGACCAAAGCCTGACCCCGAATCCCGCTAGCGAGCCCCACGCCAGTGCGAGGGGCTGGGGACGTCCACAGGGGTGAGTGACCCCCAGAACCGGGGCAGGGTGATGTTCAACCGCCCCCTGGGACGTGGGTTGGGATTTCCTCTCTGCCTTTGCCTCTGTGGGCAGAGAGAGAAGCTGTGATTTCCCACCCCCCCACCCCCCCGCCATCTGTTTGTTTAGGGGGGGGCGGGGGGGAGGTGCCGAGCACGGCGCAGCTCATCACAGACGTCTGGGGACCGTCCCCGGGGGGCTGCGTCCCCATCCCCGCTCGCCCCTTCCCTGCAGCGCCGGGACCGTGTCGCTCCGTGTCCCTTCCCTAAGGGCATCCCCCGGCCTCCCGCAGCCCCAGGCGCCTCCCCGCGCCTCCATCTTCCACGCGGGGCAGGGAAAATAACAAAACCCGCCCCCCCCCCCCCCCCCCCCCCCCCNCCGCAAGCTGCGGGCAAAGCTTTGCCTCCTCCCTGCCGAGCTCCCGAGGAAGAGGCAGGTAACGGGGAGACCCCGGCCAGGGCCCGGGGGCCTCGGCCCGTTTCGGGGTGCCCCTGGCTCGCAAGTGGAGGGCCTGCGTCGGGGGCGCGGGGGGGATCGGGGGGGCTCGGTGTCCCCGCAAGCCCCTGGGAGACGGAGGTGAGCCACAGAGCCGCTCTCCGAAAATCGCAGCGTGGGGGTTCGGCAGCCCCACGGGCCAGCATTTGTGTCGCAGGCGGAAAGGTTTCCCGGGGAGAGTCCTGCGAGCCCCGCTGCCCCATCCCGCCTCCCTCAAGCCCTCCCGTAGCCCTCCCCCCCCCCCCCCCCCCCCCCCCCCCCCCCGCCCCCCCAAGCAGGGCTTCCCCGTGCCCCCTGCAACAGAGAGAGCCGGGGCAAAAAAAAGCTGGGGGCGAGGGGTGGGGGGGTGGGTTAGAAATCAGCCTGACCCCCCAGCCAGCAAAGCCCCTGCGAGCTTTTACACCCCAGGACCAGCGCTGCCAGCTTCGTACAGGCAGCTGCCCACTGCCTGCGCCGACCTGAGCCCCCCAGGGATGCCTGTGCCCCTCCATGCTCCCTGCACCGCCAGCCGGCCCCCAAAATTCCCGTGGGAGGCACGTGCCACCTCTCGGGATGCCAGCAAGCAGGGAATGGTTCCCTTCCAGTGGTCAGAGTAGCTGAGCTCAGCTCAGATTTTGGGGACCCCAGAGGATGAGGTGGCCCCGTGATGCTCCCTACTGCCAGCCAGCTCCCTCCCCCCATGCATCCCTGTCCCCAACAGGATGGCTGATCCAGACACCTACCTGCGGCAGCCCTGGCGC
>RSEF01000004.1:40260082-40273297 GCA_003993805.1 Himantopus leucocephalus | reverse complement strand
TTTTTTCTTTTTCTCCTCTTCTGGAGGAGAAGAAACTGAATTGTGGCTGAAAACAGCAAAATCTCTTCAGGTCTCCTGTGCTGGGAAGAAATTATGCTTGAAGAAAGAGCTTTTTTCAAATTGATCATCTCTTTAAAAAATCTTCATTTTTCAGACCTTGTAAGAAATCTGGGTCATTGGCAGACCCAGGTGCAGGTTGGCTGGCTCTCCCTCTGGACTGGCGGAGCATTTTCCCTACAAGTCCCTGTGCTCTGCAATCCTTTTGCATCTTTCTTGATCGGGATCCCTGGGCTGCGGTGCTGCCTTCAGGCAGCCTCTGATGGTATTTCCCTGCTGGGCTCCAAGCTAATAAATAACTGTGCATTGAAGCATGGTCTGTTTTTGTTCAAGTGGTGTGTGATAAACCAGTGTTACAAATGTGTAACGAATTGGAGTTGATTCTTGGCTGGTCAGAATGTGATGACAAAAAAACTAGAAAATACAGCGGCTTTTTTTTTCCTCTTCATGTAAGTTTTAGGTTTTTTTCTCTTAAACTCTCTTCAGCTTCCCCCTCTACATAATATTGGGGGAAAAAAATCTCTTCAAACCCTTGGCTTCTCAATTTTCAGTCTGAATCCACAAGAAACAGTTTAATAGAAGCTGTTTAATTGTTAACGCTATTATAGGTAAGAATGCTGAACAGTCCTTTTATCCATGCTTGTGTTCTGGCCCGTGTTAGTTATTGTAAACGTGTATAAGCTGGCAGTACCAACAGAAATGCTTTGGGTATGGTAGGAGCTTAAAAGAAAAGTCTTCTGTCAGCCTTATTAGAAAAAATTAAGATACAGACACAGAGTAGTTAGTGATGAACTGGCAGCTGGGTAGAACAGAGACATATTGCAGCTGCTTTTGTTTTTCTTTTAAATGTGGATGTAAGAGCTTTTTAAAAAGAGGACCTAGAGAAAGGAATGACAGAGAAGAACTTCCTGGAAACGTGGGAGAAAAGAGAGGAATCGCTTTGGGTTGTTGGGAGAGGCAAAAAGTTTTCTTCAAACAAAACATTGAGACCTGTCTTCAGCAATCCTTTGAATCCTGCCTGGATTAGTAGCTAGTGGTGCTCCTTGTGCCCTGCCCTGAAGGAGCAGGCCAGGGTAGCGCAGTGTTAATTGGTCACCTTGATGAGAATATCTCCTAAAGGAGTTTGAGTCACAGGTACAGCCCAATGTTATAGGCTGCATTTATTGTTGCTTGAGCTGTTTGTAAGCAAAACCAGGGAACTAGCAAGGAGTGTCTGCAGCTCACCAGTCATGGCTAAATGCCCCGTTCCTCTTGCAGTGGTCAGAGACATACTTGGCAGCATGCTGAATTTTCCAGTACAAATCCTCCTGCTTTGTCTTTCCTGCTAGCCGGGGGACCTCTGGATTTTCCTTTGCCATGGCAAGTCTTTGTGGGAGATGCTGTTAGGTGCCTGCTAACAGTGTTAACACTCACGTGTTAACCACATGCTCCTCTGGAATTCTTTTTGACTTCCTCAAGATTTCTCTCACGTGGAACATAAGCTTGCTCTACAGCTTGTCAAGATCAGGGCACGAGCTAGTGTCACGTCTTAGGTGAGGAGTGTATTGTGAGAAGCAGAACGCGTGAGACTTTCCAACAATAGAACAGTGTATTTTGAGCATCCCCATTAAGAAGAAATGCCCTTAGTCAGTGTTTTATTTATTTTTAAGTTGCAAAAACTGGTGTCTACATATATGAGATGGTGTAAATCCTTCGATAATGTTAAAAAAATAATATGCTATGACAAGAAGAGCATTCCAGGGCAGTGCATCAGCTGGGTCGCAGTAAAAAGTATCTGGTCGCAGTTTACCTGTTATATGCTGTCAAGCTCTCACAAAATATTTCCTGTTTTATAACAGCAACTCAGGCATGAGAATCTTGTGAACCTGCTGGAAGTGTGCAAAAAGAAGAAACGGTGGTATCTGGTGTTTGAATTTGTGGATCACACGGTGCTTGATGACCTTGAGGCGTTTCCAAACGGACTAGACTACAACAGGGTTCGGAAATACTTATTTCAGATTATGAGAGGAATAGCGTTTTGTCACAGTCATAATGTAAGTATGCACAAAAAATCAGCTCTGCAGTTAGCCTTGAATGAATAGATACAGAAGCTTATACTTTTGATATCTATCAAAACTTAGAGAAATAAAGCCTTGGCTGAAAAGGAAGCGGCGGGGCAGAAGGGATGGGCTGAATTTCATATAAAATGTCAGAGCCTGATGTCAGCTAATCCAGTAGTCTGTCTCTGATGGATTTGTGAGAGTGTTTGAAAGGAAGGATCCAGAAGTCCATGGGGATCCTGTACTTCGTGGCGTCTTTTTGTAGGTTGGCTTGTCCTGCAGGGGGAGAGAGTTTCTTTTTCCAAAGTTTGATTCTGATAGTGTCTATGTAAACATGTAGGCTTGCTTTTTCTCTTCTGTATTTTTAGATTTTTGTTCTCAACTGATTTCTAACAGGTTTGCCAATTTAATCCTAGTTAGGTAACTATATATATAAACATACACACATTTATTTATTTCTTTTTGTGTTTGGGAAACTGTGTCTCATGAATTTTTAAAATACTCTTCACGTTTAACTGCAGGACATGCCTGTGGCCCTTGCAGTACTTACAGCTTTTATATTTGCNCAGCTTTTATATTTGGGGTCAAAGCCAGATTTTCAAGCATAATAAATTGTGCCTGTTAAAGTACCTATAGTAAATACACCTGCACAATATATGCAGAGAGAGAGATACATAAAATAAATGTTTCTGTGTGCAAAAATTAGAGGTTGTGTGTTTACCTGTGCACTTGGGTTGGCACTTATTCATTGACTATGTGCATGTCTGTCTTTTACAGACTCTGTATGTTTCCCATGCCTGCAGAAATGTAATGTTCTACCTGGATGTGGGAAAGCTACTATTTTTGGTGAGCTGGTCATGGGGAATTTATTTGTCTTGACTTGCTTTTCTCTGTGCAGATAATACATCGGGACATTAAGCCAGAGAACATACTAGTTTCCCAGTCGGGAGTTGTAAAACTATGTGATTTTGGATTTGCCCGTACCTTAGCAGCTTCGGGGGAAGCTTACACAGACTACGTGGCAACGCGATGGTACAGAGCTCCAGAGCTGCTGGTGGGAGATACCAAGTATGGCAAGTAAGACTGGCAAGCGAGGCTGCAGGAGGGTTGTGGGGAGTATGGAGGGGGGTGCTCTGTGTTTTGCAGAGGCAGGGGACTATTCCTTGGCAAACAGATTAAAGGCATGCTGTTCAGCATTCCCTGATTATTCACTTGTAAAAGTTTAAGCCTTCCTCTTCTCTTTCCCGCTGTGCAGGTAACTACTGCTGGTGCTAGGCTTTCGTGGCTCAAAAGGAGAGGAGAGCCCTTATCATTCCTGGTCTGTTGTCTGTAGGAGCTTTTCAGCTGCCAGCGCTAGTATTGGAGGAGACAATGATTAGACTTCCCTCCTGTGTTATGGAGGGAAGAAGAAAAGTCCCTTTAAACAATTTTAGATGGACGTTTCAGGAGGGAGGAGGTGGGATGAATGAGTTTTTTCTTACTGGCATCCCCAGTACCACAAAACCAGGTCAGAACTTAACCTGTGTTATTTACAGGTCTGTTAGTACGATTGGGCAGGTTTATGTATGTTCCTCTATTACTTAAACTTAATTTTCAGTAAATGTGGCTGAAGAGTGGGTACCTGCTGAAAGAGCAGCTGCTTACCTTTGTGTTCTCGAAAGTGCAAGATTCAACTAATGTGTTATGTTGTATTAGTATTTTTAAAGCGTTGGGTTTTGGAATATGATTTTACATCTGTCAGGCTTCTGCTAGCATTTGCCTGCTTCAAGAACTGAATCCTTGCCATTCATCAGAGCACTTATAAGCCTGGAAAACAGCTGTCTTGCTGTTTAGGGGGCAAAGCTGCCCTCGGTGCTTGTAACCTGCTGAAGACATGCTGTGCACTGGCCTGGCTCAGCCTTTAGATCAAAGAGACGAATGAAGCTGTGCTGAGCTGGGGTGGTGGTGTGGTTTTTTTTTTTCCAGGGCTGTGGACGTGTGGGCTATTGGCGCTCTGATAACAGAAATGCTTACAGGAGAGCCCCTCTTCCCTGGAGATTCAGACATTGACCAGCTCTACCATATCACCAAGTGCCTGGGTAAGAACAGCCTGTTGGGCTCCTAGTGCCTGCTTAATAATGAAGGGGTCAAATACTTTTTGACAGGGGGAGTTGCAGGGTGTGGGGAGAAAGGCTGCAGTGTGTGCTGAACTATTTCTGAGAGCGTGTACTCTGAGCGCCTGTTACAAAGGAGGAGCTTGTGAGAACAGCTTAAATTCATGGCGCACAGGTGGAAACAGAACGACCCAGACTGTAGCCCTTAACGGTAGTTCTGACCCAGAATTTCAGCCTCTCAAATGTTTCATGGGACTGTTCTGTATTTCTTCCATGTGGTTGCTTTGTTTGTGTGATTCCAGGTAATTTAATTCCGAGACACCAGGAGTTATTCTATAAAAATCCCCTCTTTGCTGGCATGAGGTTGCCTGAAGTGAAGGAGGCCGAATCTCTGGACAAACGATATCCCAAGCTCTCTGCTGCGGTGCTAGATTTAGCCAAGGTAATTAACTGATCATTTTCTATGAACATTTCTCTGTTTACTCGTCCTTCACCTTGGGGAGCTGAGTAAAGCGTACAGAAGGGGCTGGGGCTGTTAAACTGGCATTCTCTCAACTACCCATGCAATGAGCAACTGCTTGGGTTGGTAGCTTGGTAAGGACCGCAAGGATAGGACAGCTGCCATCCTGGGTGACAGGGGAGACTCCGCCAGTCATCCCCAGAGCCAAAATGATCACTGCATATCCCCCAGAGACGATTTGTAGCATATAGTACCCCACTGATTAAGTTTTCCAAGGAGATTTGAAAAGTGAAGAAGGGCTTGTGTGTTGAAAGCATCCATCGTACACCTCACTGCATCATTTGATCTTTTGAAAGGTCTCCCAACAAGCTTTGCCCCTCATCTGCTACCTAAGCGGATGCTTTGTAGATAACACACAGCCCCTTACTGCTTCCTTGCTAGCAGAGCTGTGTGGATGTAGTGTTTTCTGCCAAACCTCCCTGTAGCTGCTGGTGGAGGCACTGTAAGCAAGTAGGTTTGGATGGGACGGCATCCAAACGTGTCCCTTGCCCTTGGAGCTATGTGTCTACGATGTGGGAGTTAGGAAGTCTACAGCTTTGTAATAGATTCTGAAGAATCCTTCCAGGGAATGGCTTTGTGTGTTCACACAGGAGTCTGGAGCACCGGTATGTTGGGTAACTAAAACAACCTGAAAACCACACGGTTGTATTTGAAATGCCTAATGATCAAAACAGATTCTAAAGCCTTAGCCAAACAAACTGAAACCAAGGGAAGTTTACTGAGAGCGGAGTGATCTGTTTGTGTGACAGGTATTCCCTGTGCAATGAGTCTTTGAGAGTTAGTGATTGGAATGGAAGCAGCCAGCAAACATTAAACTTTTTTTGGTAGTGGTTTCCCTCAGGTCCGTCCCAATATAACAGGCGGGAGTTATGCAGCTTTTTGCTTGACTTCATTCAGAAATGCAAAAGCCTTTGTTTCATTTCTAACGTATTTGCCTTTTAATGTTTACGTTGATTTGACAGAAGTGTTTGCAGATTGATCCAGACAAAAGACCATCCTGTGCTGAACTCTTGCAGTGCGATTTCTTTAACAAGGACGGATTTGCTGAAAGGTAAACAGTTCATTCCTTGCTCAAAACAGGCTAATATTAGAAGGAAGTTAAGCAGTCGTGCTTGAAGATTGCATGCTGGGTTTGCAGAGCTGACAGCCGCTGAATGTCTTGGGTTTTGTTTGGTTTTAGCCTTCCTGGAAATAGAACAGTTGAAAAGGAACACATTGCAGCAGCGTGTTTGCCTCACTCCCTTGTCATGACGCTAATTCATCAGCGTGCACCCCCAGTGTCACACCGTATTGGGTAGTATAGTCTCACACTGTATTTGCTGTCTGCATCTACACCTTATTGCCGAAATGTGAAAAGCGTGGGCTCGTAAGATTTTATTTTAATGGATACATCATATTTGGCTGGCTTCTCATTAGTTAAAAAGGCATGGTTTGTTCGAGTACTTAAAAAGGCTATAGGAGCTCGGGCTGAACACCAACTAATGATGATATTGAGATTAACAGAAAACCTTTTTTTTTTTTTTTACTTCCTTACATGGAATGTAGATTTGCTCAGGAGCTTAAATTAAAGATTCAGAAAGATGCCAGAGACCATCAATTACAAAAAAAATCAAAAATCAGCAAAAGGGACAAAGATGATGTTTTAGAAGAAAGAAAAATGCTTGGTATCCAGGTTGGTCCATCTTTGTTTTCCAAACCTGTATTTTTTTTTTCATGTTTTAAAATCGCTGTAGAAGTTTGTGCAGCAGTTTAAGTTCATAGCAAAAACATAAGCATAATTTTCCATTTCATTTAAAAAAAAAAAAAGACTAGGTAAGTGTGATGTGCCAGAGAAGCTCAACTTTGGAGGCCACAGTGATTTTAGCCGTTTCTAGCCGTTTGGCCACTACAAGGTTGCTCTAGTGCTTGGCTCGGCAGTCTGCAAATGGCTATTTGGCCAGTCCCCTGCAGGTAAACTACATCGTGATGCAGTTACTGGCAAATACGCAGCTGAAGGAAGAATGAATTTGGAAGCGTAACTCATGTTGAATCATGAAAACGTGCTTGTATGCTGCTGTTTTACCTGTGTTAAATCCCTGTCTCCAAAATTACGTATTTTGCTTTTGATCAGCTACTAAGGAGTAGAGGCTTCAGAGTGACTTTGACGTGACGTTGAGCTCAGTTCTTATTTAATTTCTTTGGAAGTGACGCAGGATGTGGCTGTTCTTCATCATTTTCACTCCCATTCTAAGGTGATTTATTTACAGAGGGTGCTGGAACCCTGATGAGTCTGCTCCCACTTGATGGAAAACAGGTTTTCTACTAAAAACCATTCCATCTCTATCAGATCCTTGCAGAATCATGCAGGTTCAGGCTTTGACTTTTTTTCCCCATGTGCACTGCTCTAAGCTACTTTTTAAACACGACTGTAAGAGAAAGATGATGCCTATCTGCCCAAACAGGATTTCAGCATTGACCCAAAGAGCAGAGATACAAAGCTATTAAAGGCGAAGCGCTCTAAAGCTGACGCAGAGAAAGCAGACCGATCCTCCAACCTGAGCTCCTTCTATGACAGTGCGATCAACCCGTTTAAAATAAGCCCTCACACCAGCCTAAAAGATTCCAGCAGCAGCTTGGACTATGCCAAGAATGCAAGCATAGTTATCCCTCCCATCAACCAGAACATTTCTCCCACTACGGTCGGGATGGGGCCTGTGCCTGGCAACCTTAATTACAGGTAAGGAAGCAGAATGAGAAGAGCTTGTATCCATCATCCCTGTTGCCGAGGAGCTTTAATGTCCTGAGGGAGGGGCAGGGCGATGATATGGGAATGTGAGATGTGGGTTTGGGACAGGACGCGGCTAGAAACAGCACTTGGGTGAAGCATTGTCTGTGGATAAGAAGGCCGGGCTTCACGGGGAGTGGCTGTGCATGTCCACACAGGCACAGGGTCTCTGTGTTTTTTGCATTTGGCAGAGCGCTACTGGACAGCAGCAGTTTGCCAGCTGCTGTGCCAGTGGCCTTTCTTTGAGTCATGGCTTGTCCTTTGGACCAAACTTCTCTATTAACTGAGCTCACAAAGGGTATATTCCCCATGAGCCCTCTTTCTAAGCATTTAATGACAGTGTTTCTGGGTGTCTTGTATTTGTTGTTTTTCTATCCACCGTGTTACCCCAGTTAATACAAAGTTTGGGGCATTTTTTTGATTACAGAGTTGATGAGAAGAGTAAAAAATACTTGAACCCCTTTCTAAAGCAACGGAAGCATTCTCCAGTGGGCCATTACAGTGTAAGCTTGACGTCGGTAAGTCATCTGTCTTTCCCCCTTGGCAAAGCAAAAATAAATTCTGAACTCAAGTGTTTTATTGTCAAGAATCCCATGTTTTGCAGCCTTCACCATAATTCCCAACTGGAAATATTACTTTCTTTACCCCTTTTTTCCTACAGATGTGTTATCGGTTATCCTTTGCTAATAGTTATCTTACATGAAACATATCTTGTGTCAGAGGACAATTTTAAATGAGGGGAGCAGTCCATTACAGGATATCTGTAAGACTTGGAACATGTCCACAGCCTCCTGCCTGGCCAGGAAAAGTAGACCACATGTACTGCGCTGCCAAAGCAGAATTGGGGATTTGGATTTAACATAGTCAGGGCCTTATTTAGTCGTGTCATAAATGCATTAAAAATTGATAATGAAAACAAGTGAAATGGAAAGCTTTCCACTGCACTCACTACCTAGGCAATATTCTTTCCATGCCAGCAGGAATGTTTGCCTTTTTGCAGAAAACTAATCCGACTGTTGTAGTTTGTCTCTCTGAAAGCAGTCTCACTTAGATGATTGGGTTTTTTTTTCATTGTGGCTGTTCTGTTGTTTTTAATGTATAAATGACACTTGAGCAGAATGGATTCCTTCACACACGTTAGGGTCTTTTACTCTTGCGCAAGTTCAACTACAGCGGAACGTTGCTGGATTGGTGCATTTTTAAGCTTGAAAATAGCTTGCTTTGTTCTATATTTTCATGAGCTGGTACTTATGCCCTTGATTACAGGTTACTAATGAAAAAAACATCCTGCAGGCAAATAGGAAAAAATGGGAATTCTCCAAGGCAGATGTGCGTTTGCCAGAACTAAATCATCTCCCTGAGCTCAGAGGAGTGGAAGGTATGAACTTTGTCCTCTAAATAAAACCTGGATCCTAAATAAGTGACAGGAAGCAGTATGCATTAAGCAGTCAGCTCTTGCTACCTTAACGTGGTACGCATCGGCTTTGTTTTGCAGCGTGGCATCCCAGATTTCTGAAAAAGGAAAATAAACCAGTTTCAGAGTCCCGTGTCCCCTCTCTTGCTGCTATTGACCTCCATACCCCAAGTCTGGCCTCACAGCAGGTAACAAAGCAATGGAATAGTTTGTGCTGCTCTGTATTTGTTCAGTTCGGGACTTTCTGAATAGCACGACCCACAAATTTCAAGTGTGACTGTTAACAGCAGCAGAACTTGCCTTGGTTTCTTAACTGTCTAAGTTAAAGGACCTGAGGTCTTACGCTGGGGGGAAAGAGAAGGGTCACAGATGAAACATGAGGCTCTATTTGTCTCTCTGAGGTTAGCTAAATTCTAGATTCTCACTGCTAAGACAGACAACGTGAATTGTTGCTATTTCAGCTGGCTGGATCGAGGTGGGAGTGAGCCTGATTTGCCAGAGTTGAAGAGAGGCCAGGAGGGACATGTGTTTTGAGGATAACTGTTCTGGCTGTGTTAGATGTTGTGGGGCTGAGTGCAGTAAGGAGGGAGGCATAGGGAGAGAAGGAGAAAACTTGCAACTCTCTTAAAAGATTAGTTCCTCCGTGACATTGAGATGTTGTTTGGCAGTTAAATAATTCCAGAGACAGTCACTTCGGCTACTTTGCTTCCAGTTGAGATTTGGCAGACCATATCGGGGCAGGGGGAGGAAGCGTTTTGGAAGTCTGAGTTGATCAAAGAACAGATCTGTTTTAAGTTGCATACTGGCATTGCTTATGTCCCTAGAAGGCAGTTTCCCATTGCTCTCTCTATTTATACTATGCTTGGAAATTGACCCTCTCTTTTTTTTCCTTCTCAATTTACAGCTGTCAGGGCCCTTGATGCCTGATGTGTCAGAAGCCAGTTTCCCCAGAGTCGACCACTAGCCTTACGGAGAAGGAGACCACACCTGTCTGTAAAAGGTAGGCTTTAATTTCTGCAGCGTACCCTTCTGGTGGCTTTAATTTCTCCTGTGTACTGGTATCTTTCAAATGGATAGTTTCATGAATGCTTACCTAGTTGGGAGGTGAAATGGTAAAAATCCTTTTATGTTTTGCATTCTCGATTAGGACTCCTGGCTAGGACAGACTTCTTATGGAAGGCAGCGCGCAGCTTTCTTTATGGGTAATGAAGTTGGCTATGGCAGGTAAATCGTTTTCCTGAGCTGAGGTGCTGGGCGTTGGTTTTGGAAATGAAGCAGCTCATGAAGTTGGGGGGTTGAGGAAGGTGATAGAATAACAAAAAGGGGAAAGTGGCTGCCTTCAGGTGAGGACTGCAAAAAAGAGTTGTATGTACAGCACTGTCTAGTGCATCGCAGAAAATGGACTTTCTTGCAAGAAGGGAGAAAAGTGGTTTGGAGCGCTTGTCAAGCTTGATATCAAGGAAAATTTTTAGTAACTATGTCATGCAATCTAAATTTATTTAACATAGCTGTTGATACCTCAGTGCTGTCCAAGCATGAGATAGAGTCTAGGGGAGAAGGAGGCTTAGGAAGGTCCCGGCTGTGCGGTTGACTTGTAGCCTTAAGATCGAATTACTACATTTGAACTCTGCCACTCTATTTGCATTTTCAATTAGCATTGCATCTTATCATTGTAGATTGTTTTAAGCTGAAGCTTTTAAACGTGGTTTTAATAGTTTCTCGTCTTGCCCATTGAAACACATGCAGTTCTCAAAGTCGTTTTGTCTGGAAAAAAAAAAACCATAGAAAAAATTGTGTGGTTTTATTTGCTGGTTTCCTTTTTTCTATTGGGGTATTGTTATGTCTTGTTGCTCAGGGAGTCTGCTGTATGTGTTGGAGTTTGTCTCATCCTCTTGAAAGCAAGTAATGCAGTGCTTAGCTGAGGGGTTTCACTCATGATCACCCCTCTTTCCTCACTGAGACTGGGCAGAAGGACCGCACCTTCTGCAGGGAGCAGAAATTGGGGAGAATAAAGAAGGGAAGGAGATAAGGTGCTCTGGAAGGGTCTTCAGAACCTGTGCTCCAAAATCTCACCGACTCTATCGGAACCTTGTGTCCTGCATAGATGGGCTTTACTCAGTGCTTTGGGTACCCTGGTGCTGCCAGCCTGGACTTGATCGCAAACCTGTCCCTTCTCCCGGTGGCCGCAGGGACCGCTGGGCACCACAGCCTCCTTCCTCTCTTACTCGATGTTGGTTACAGATAGCCACGAGCGTGTCGTGGCGATACTGTTAACATGCAGGTGCAAACTGTGCATCTTACGGTTTTTTGGAGCTCTGGTGTTTCCTTTTTGAGCAGAGGGAGCAACTGCTGACTCTGAAATCTCTGCACAAATGCTTTACATGCTCTTAATCTCTATGAGTGTATTTGGCACTTACACACGTGATGTGATGCCTTAATGCTACTAGGAAGAAAGAAAAAAAACTATTGGGATGGGAAGCGATCCTGATAATAGAAGTAGGGGGAAAAGAAACCTTACTAAAGTTGTCTCATCTGTGAAGCACAGAGGTGTAAGTGCACAGCTTTAGCAAGGTAAGGACGTGTAATAAATCAAACTAAAGGAAGCCTATCATCAGGGAGTACCTCAGTGGTTTTGTTACCCTCTCCGTAACATCATTCTGCTTTTCTCCTCTTGACACAGGTGGCTGAAACAGTGGGAACAAACCACCCGAGCGTCCAGGTGCTGAAGCTGCAAGGTCTCTGCGGGAGAGAGGAGGATCCCTTTCTCTCTTGTTAGCGCAGCGGACTGCCACGGGAAGTGGCTCGGGTCCGGTCCGAGGACAGAGCTTGTACCGCCATTGCTGCTGGATTTCTTGCATGCAAAACAGCTCCTGAAATACCGACTTTCTGGCCCGGGGCCAGGTCTTGTCTGAGGCTGCTCAGAGAAAAATAGCGGTTATTGGTGTGTGACAAGGGCAGAAGCTGGTTTGGAGGATTTTGAAGGAAGCTGGGCTTGGTTTTGTCTAACTGCTGCCCTCTTCAGGGTTTTCTTTTGCAATGAATACTGAAGAGAGCAGATAGGTGCTGGAGTTGCTGGTGTTTTGGTGGACTGCCTGGTCTGTATCAGAAACCACCTTTGCCTTGACAAAAATGGCAGTGTAGAAAATGTTTGTGCAAGAAATACAACGTTTAAATGCGTAAATGTTCCCAGCTGTCCCTTTTGAAACCCTTGCTAAAGCTCAGCAGCATGTGTGACCTTGTGTTAGGTTCCTTTTCCCTCCATGCTTTTGTCCCCCAGTTTCTGGGCGGTTGTCTTCTGGGTGTTGAACTGGGCCCGTTGTCTGGCCACGCTGGGTCAACGTCTGGCTGTTGTTAATGGCAAAGGACGAGTATCGGTGTAAAATCCTGAGCCAGGTGGCTTGTGAAATGGCTTCTGTGAGCGCTCCTCAACTCACTTAAGTCATCAGTCCTTTCAGTCCCTCCGGGGGAATAGGACATGCAAAACGTGACAGTGGCATCGCTTTTATCTTGGGACCGTTAGGAGACCGTTTGTGCTTAACTGCCCTCACGTTGGCTGTAGTCAGCTACGGAGTCCCTGCGTTGCTCACAATTATTTTCCAGCAGCTCGCAGCTGCTGTCACAGCTCTCACCCCTGTACAGTGTGTAGTTAATTTTGGAAGTTGTCTTTCCACAAAATACGGCCTTTTCCCATCTATGTATCAGGGCAGGACGCAGTATGAATGTCGTCGCATTTACAGCTTTGTGGCTATGCTGCATTTTGACACGTACGTTAAAATTTATAAATAAAAGGATATTCAAATTCCGAATTTCTTGATACTAGCGTGTGCTTACAAATAAATGTAAGATGGGTTCACTTAGTCTTCCCTGGACTTAGTGTTCCATCTGCTCGTTTGTGGTGCTGGCATTACCTGCATTGAAAAATAGGACTTTGAAATTGGTTTTTATTTAACAGTTGACATCGTGTTTCTTGCAACCATTTACAAGCACAGGTTCCAAACGTCCCTCAGCGGCATCCGGAGAGCCCGAGGCCAACCCTGCTCATCCAGCGTGCCCATCACCTTCCTGACTGGTGATACCACGGTTACCTTCCGTGCATTTTCTTCGCCGCTAACGATGAACTGTTCCGGGGTAGCCCAGTTGTACCAGTAGCGAACGTTCCCAGCTGGCCACAGCAGTGCCAGTCCCCTCAGCCAGAAACAGCAAACTGCTCCTTCCGGAAAAGATTCCTGGGAAACCTCTGTCTGCTCTCCAGCTGCTTTCCCCTACGCTGCATCATCCGACGTCCGAGAGTTTTGGTTTTACTATTGGGGGAGCAGGGGGGAAAGGAA
>RSEF01000004.1:40244914-40260072 GCA_003993805.1 Himantopus leucocephalus | reverse complement strand
GGACTAGATGGCCTTTAAAGGTCCCTTCCCACCCAAACCGTTCCGTGATTCTATGATAATTCAATACAGTTCAGCTTCCACTAACACAGTTAAGCCACCCCTAAGAAACAACATAACTGATGTACTCATTTCTCCTTTAAAAGACAGCAGGCACTATTGCTCCAGCTTCCCACCCATCATCGCCTCCTGGTGCGCTGCTGGCAGGAGGGAATGATACCTGCAATGGGGGCTTTCCCAGCAATGCATGTTGTGTTTTCCATCACAGTCTTCATGTTGCACGAAAGGAAGGAAAGCCTCTGCAATACGGGGCTCCTGTCCCATAACCACAACCGAGCTGCCAGCAGCACTAGTGTTTCGAAAGTCATGAGTCAGTGTCCCCTCCTCTTGCCCTTCCAAACCATGAGGCTGGCAGCTCGCCATCATCAGCCTGATCCAAATAATGCCTTCCCTGGATGAGGCCAAGTAGACCATCAGGTGGATTTCCTGCTAAGGTGGACTGAAGCATTTTCCTTTATAAATACTACTTCCTGTAATTGTAATTGCAGTAATAGCATTATGTTACTATGTGCATTTTCCTTTTGCTGATGAAAGGTTACAAGGTCACATTTCACAGTTGTTTGGAAAACTAGAANGATCTGGATGAAAAACAACCTGGCCAGGAAAAAAAAAAAAAAAAAAGATTGTTTTGGCAGATTGTTTTCATTTAGATTCCCACTCCAAAGGGGTGTTTTTAGATCTGTTTCATCATCTCTCCAAAAAGCAAGCAACAGGGTAAATAATTAGAATCCATTTTTGAAGGCTAATTTAAATACAGCAATAGAATTCTCCCCCCTGGAAAAAATCTTCCATGGGAATTCTGTCTCTGAAACCATAAACCTTCCCTTACAGCATAAAATATTGGCCTTTGGTGGGGACCTGCTGTAGTGACAATTTTTACAAGCAGATGCCTCCTCCTGCAGCACATTAAACATATTTTCCATTGCTGCTGAAGCAGTGGAAGGGAGACGTGTTTCTCGTCTCACCTAAAGTAGTTCAACTGCTCTGTGACTTCTGTTTTTTAGTGAGGATATCCTGATGCACGCACTCCAATGTCAGTAAGAAGCCGACCGGGTCCTTTGTCTCTGATTCAGAGATAAATACAGAAGAACAAGAATAGATAGCAATTCTCTAGTTATGCAAAGCCATTTTTGTAACTACTCTTCACAGCCATGAAGCATTTTTTATTAATAATGTTAAAGAACATTTATCTGAGCACTGAAGCCCTGGAAAATCAAAAGAAAGGCAGGAATATTTAAGGAATTCCAGCAAGCTGAGATATCTTAAATGGGAGATACAATTTTTTTTCCACAGGCTAAATTTGGTTTGCTACCTCAACGGATAAAGGACTCTAGCAGCCCACGGTACCACTGAAATTCTTTTAGCCGAATCCTGGCATGAATATAGATCAAGCAATGATTTCTGCAGAGTTTTGGTCTTGCTTAATTCAGTGTTTTGGTTTATTTTTTTCCTAAAAACCTACCCACGTGATGCACAGAAGCACATTGCTTCCCCATACAGATTTTCTAGATTCTCAGTGTGAATTATTTTCTTTTTTTGGCAAATTACTTTACCTTTGGAAATCAAGAAACTGCTTACTGGCAATGATACATCTAAACCGTTCCCGTGAAGAGTGACTCCACCTCTGAACTGCAGCATGGGAATGCAGTGGGTGCACTGCTGGCTCAAGGCACAATACTGTGTCATAATTACATATCCCTGAAACAAGCAGAGGCATATCTTCCCATTCCAATATCACAACGACATTACAAGGGGAAAAGGCAGATAAGGCCCACATTCAGGAAAACATGTAAATGTGCTTACCAAAAGAAGACTTCACGTCCTCATCCTTTTTCCTTTCTTAACCCTTCCATTAATCTTCCCTCTCCCCGCTCCTTTTGCTTTTTTCCTATTGAATTTCCCATTCCCAAGAATCTCCACCACTTAAAATGACAGTATTTAGGGAAGTTCGTGACAATTACTCTGCTCATGTGCTGCACCATTGTCTTATCTCCATTGTAAACTCTTGGCGCCTTTTTTTTCTTTTTCTGTTATTGTGCAGAACCCATCACAACTGGGATCCCAGCCGTGGTGGGCGCCTTGCACTAACACTATAAAGATGGTGAAAATAATAGGCAAATCCTACTCTGTAAAACATACCCGGTGCCAGCTCCCGTGCTGGAGCCTCGCTGACAATCGCTTAGCGAAAAAACAAAAGGCAAACTGATACCTGGGACAGATGGTCCCTTCCCTGGTGAGTGCCGTTCCTCACACTCGATGGCAGATGCACCAGGCCTGCATGCACGATGTCGGGTTCTGTAGGAGAGAAGCACATCAAAATGGATGCATGTTGCCAGCAGGATCCCTTTGGAAATGTAAAGTTGCAAGGGGTGTGGGAGGGCAGGTAAATCAGAGAACATTGAGTTGTTAGGTTCTGGAGAAACCCAAGTGTAGGAGAACAGTCATGGAGTCTGCCACAGAAAGCTGCTGTCTCTTGTTCTGCCCCATCACCCACATACACTGCTGGGCTACCCTAGATTTGCAGTGTGTCATGACGAAACGAGCAAGCTTCATGCTCCCAGGGGAATAGTTCAGGGTCTCTCCTGATGATTTCCGTGTGGTAAAATGATTTGAGAACCTTTTTTAAAAACTAAACCACAGATGAAATAGTCCTGTCCCATGCACTGGGAAAATCTTTAAGAAAGAGAAGTAATTACTTACTGAGGTCGTCAGTGCAGCTTTTTCAGTTTGTGTAACACTTGGCTCCTTGGGGTCTACGTAAGGAAGGAAAAGGCTTGTCAAGGAAGGAATTAGGAAAACATACAGCCCAGTATCAGCCAAATCAGAACAGATCCCAGAAATCCTTAATCCTGCTCCTGTGATTTAGTAACTATCAGACCATTAGTGAATGTTTTATGTTGGCCACAATAGAGGGGTGGAAACAGCAGATAGGAGGGGTAGGATATTTTTCGTTGTCTCTTTGTGTGCATCCATGTCACTTCATGGATCTCTGGTCTTTGCCATCCAAGATAGGAATCATGCTTGTCCTTACTTCAGACTTCGGTGCTAAAATCATCTGTCACTGTTGACAGACCTGTTCACACCACGTCTAACTGGATCCAAATCTTGCATTGCTTCCTTTAGGAGATGTGACCTGAAGGCAAACAGAGACGTGAAACAGCCTTTCCACAATCAAGTGTAGATTCATTTCCACAGTGAGAATGCAATTGTAACTAGACAAGTATTTTACTTAATAAATACTCTACCAGTTTCTGTCTTATCTAAAATTTTAGTAGACTTGTCCATTCATCTCCTTCTGCTGCATAATGTTTGCAGTCTGCTTTAATCTATGTATTTGTGGCGCTCTGTTGACTTCCCGCTCCATCACCATGTTTCTGAATCCCACCTGTATTTTCCTCTGGAATATACAGCAGAAGAAATTCATATGTAAATATTACAGGGACTGACATCTTCTAGTTACCAAGAATGGTGCTTTTATGAAGGTAGGGCACNTCTACCAGTTTCTGTCTTATCTAAAATTTTAGTAGACTTGTCCACTCATCTCCTTCTGCTGCATAATGTTTGCAGTCTGTTTTCATCTATGTATTTGTGGCGCTCTGTTGACTTCCACCTCCATCACCATTACAGCGACTGACATCTTCTAGTTATCAAGAATGGTGCTTTTATGAAGGTAGGGCATCCCTCTCTTGCCTACTGTCAGGAATTTAATGCCTGGCTCCCATTTAACTCAGCCCAGCTCATCAACAGAACATAAAACATATTACAGGTAACTTGCAGGTCCTTAACATTTCAGGTTTCCTGAGAGCTCACCACAAAGAGCCTCTGCTGGCTAGATGTTTCACAGCACGGGCCAAGGAGGACAGCAGAAGCAGCTTTACATGCAGTACACTCCTAGTCTTAGAGGAGCAGCTCTTGGGAAACACCCAAGTGCATCAGTAATATACGAGGAAAATGTTTTCGGAGACTTTGCTCTTCTGCCTTTCATGTGCAGCTAACACACATAATTGTCATCAATGAGTTTACACATACTACATACGTTTCTAGTGCTATAGGCATAATTAATAAAATAATAATCTAATTATAAGATACTGATTTCAGCTGAGAGTTGAGAAATTTCTGAAAGGTTTGTAAGTGGGTAATGATCAAATTTCACTGTACTCAAGCTTTAATTTATTCTTCCCACACAGTACAAATTAACTGCTGGCAGGAAAGTAGTTCACTATAGGGCAGAGGTACTCTGAAATTACTAGGTTCAACAGCGACCTCGGAAACGTCTGTGAACGAAGTTACTGCTTGTGGAACAACAGCCTTTGCTCTCGGTTTAGCTTCGTAGGGATGCACATCAAGTAAGTGCATCGGACAGGCCAGGCTGGGATTTGCGTTTAGAACACTGTCTGACTTCTAGATTTGGGACAAGGACTTTTTAGGCGATGAGAGATTTGTCTACACCACCTGTTTTTGCTTCTGAGGAAATGAATACTTTCAACTGTTATGAGAACAACAGCAAAAATATTCTTCCTTCTGAAATTTGGTCCTGCTTGACTCTCATGTTTTCGACTCTCTCCAGCTAAATAACCGCAGTCCCCACAAACTGTAAGCCACACATACACACACACCTCTACACGTATGTCGTAATTGTGATACAGATCATGTAGTACACTTTAAAATTACACATACACAACCATATTCCTCATGATCCCAGCTATACCAAAATTAGAAAGTGCAGCGACTTACGCCCATCAGCTACTTCTGGTTTGGTTTGCTGCTTCCCTGACTCATCAGCTGCTTCTGCATATAGAGCCTCATGACTCAGAGGTGGCAAACTGTGCCACCTGCGTAGGAGGACAGAGCATTGCTTCAGGCCACCTTTTCCTCACTGTTCTTTTCACCCAGATTTCTCTCCTCACTCAATTCCGTGCTCTTCCAAACTTCACCTCGAACCTGAACAGCCCCTGTCCTCTTCTCCCCACCGCGTCGAGCACCGATCCACACTAAGTCCTCTTTACTCAGTTGCACATCTCATTTTCACTGCTGCCACAAAGCATGCTAGAGCCCACACTGCTGAGCTAGGGCACTCTCAAGCTGAACGTGGCCATGCTAGGGGATGGGCGATGGAGGAAATATGTTGTAGGGTGGGAGAATGTCACTAGTAGCTGTGTAAGGTAGGCTGTGGCTTGCACTAAGCTGTGAAACAGAGATCTTGCTAGGAAAGGAAGGAGGGGAAGCTGCAGGGCATGCACTGGAATGTATGGGAGACTCTGGCATGTGGCATTGTCTGGATAACCGAAGCAGCTAACAAGTTTGCTGAGGACCCGGCGGCTTGCAGTGCCAAGCCCATCTAATCACTCCATCTCCTCCTGTCCAAGCTTTACTACCTTAAATCAAGTTATAGCTGCTAGACTGCATATTCCTTCAATGCAGATTGCAACAGTCACCAACCAAGTGCTTGATCTTATACTCTTGCGCATTAAGTCCTACTCTCCACCCGCTTTCCCCCCGAGGACACCTCAGGTCATGGGAGGAGCTATTATGGGTTAGACAGCGAGAGCCCAGGGAGACTGACAGAACTTCTCCAAGCCCTCAGTTTTCTATACAGCCCTGAAGCAGCTCCAGGACCAACCAGGTTTGCTTGTTCTGTTGCTGATAAGCACTGCAAACAGCCCTGGACTACTGGAAACACCCTCTGCACGCCAAGGGACAAGCACAAGTGCAGCAGCACCCAGGGAGGAACCGAGAGCACAGCTGAGCTGCCCATGCTGTTCACAGCAGTAGAGCAAAGGAGAACCTGGCGGTGCTGACATGGGAAGAGGCTAGCTATAATTCAGCTCAGCTTTCTTATCTGCAACAGCAATGAAGGCAATGTGTCACCTGGCAGGGCTCCTGGCAGACCTAGCGAGCGTGGGGACAGGCAAGAAGAGCGTGTAGGGCACGTGTCCCAAGGACAGGGCAGAGAAAACAGAGAGCTTGGGGATGGGCTACGTGACCGAGAGTCTCTCTTGGCCCTGCAGGCAGTTCTGGATGCAGTCTCCTAGCGACACAGCGTCCCCACGCTCTGCCCTTCTGCTCTGGGCAGCCAGGCAGGGAGGTCTGGTTAGGACCTTGCGCTCCTTCATTCATCTGGCACGTTCACTCTTCATTCCTGAAGCTCCAGCTGCAGCAGACCCACGCCCATCAGAGTCAGCAGGGTTTGGACCTGCGTTTTTCCCTCTTAAATGTATTCATGGGAAAACAGGCAAATCACCTTTCTCTGCCCCTGGCTCGTACCCTAGTCCCTCGCCTGGCTTCTGAATGTCAGCATCTAGCACAGCTCCTCTCTCACACCCTGAGATCTTGGAGCCTGAGTGGTCCTGCATGTTCAGTCCTCAACTTTGACACCAACCAGAGAACTCCCCTGCCATGTGCTTGTTTCACACAGGGCAAACAGTGGAGCTAAACTGTCACAGCACAGGCCAGATGTGGTGAGCCTTTTATTCCTGCTTTCTTAATACAAGCAGAGTAAGTTCTAAAAGACACTTCTTTATAAAGCCAGTACTTCCTGCACTAACTCGACCGGTTTGGTTTCAGGTACAAGGAAAAGCTGTCATCAAGATGCTTGCCAGCATGCAGCACCAAATAGAGGTTCTCAGATTCGCTTAATGGCCACCACTGGCAGTTCTTAAAAAGAGGTCTGGATGATTTCAGAAAGGGCTTCCCTCCTCTGTGTGAGAACATCATCATCCATAGCCCATAGGGGCTCTCCCCCATCCTGCTACAGAGTAGATCCCACCTGGCTCAACAAAAGGCACGGAAAAGATCTGCTAAACCCAACTGTAAGCTCAGGTCACAGCAGGAAGCCAAGAAGGATTTAACGAAGGAAATAAATAGACCGCCACCTAAGCCACTGCCCTCAGTTATTTCACTCTCATTTGAGAGACGGCATCTTTCCAGGGGTAAAGACAATATAGTTGTTACTATTCTTCCTTGAAGTGAGCATCCGTCCAGCACTTGAAATGCAAAACCAGTCCAGGATTGTGTTCCCTCTTGCCTTATAAACCCCTGCCCCTCCTTATGACTTACAAACAGGAAGCCAACAAAGCCTGAATCACCTTAAAAAGATGTATCTCCGATCTTATTGTAGGGAAGGCTATAAGGAGCTGGCAGGTTTCTGAGGCACCTTGCTAACATGGTCAGATTGGTCACCTAGGTCAGTTACTGAAGCAGTCCCACACTTTCCCATCAATGTAAGACACTGGAGAGCAGAGGCTTTACCCTCCAGCCTTGAAAACATCTCGTGATAACCCTGAACGTGCCAGAAATAGTAAAGAATCTCTCATTCAAACAGAATCATAGACTTTTTCCTACATTATGACACATACAGCTCCTAAAAAAGTGAGGATTACCATCTACAACTGTCAGTGGGCCCCTGACCCAAGTCCTCTGATTTGACAGGAGCTTTGTAGATCGAGGGTGCCAAAGTGCAAAGCAAATCACAAGTCAATTTATTCTGTAGTGCTGCCAAGTGCATCTGTTTACTTCGGCATTTGCTGGCGGGAAGGGAGGGGACAGAGAGAGAGACCTGTTATGTTTATTTGCCTCATTTTGGATTCAGCCTGACCGAGCACACTTTCAACAATCCATACCCAGTTTTAAGTGAACTGTACTACAGAGGGCACATTTAAAATTAGCAAACCAATGGCACACATTTCCCTGACCTGTGAGTCATATTCCGCATGAATGCCACTCCGACATTACAAAGGTGAAGGATGCTCCACTGGAATGATAGGACAGGCTCTCGGGAAGCAGATTTGAAACGTGTTGTTGCCATATCCCTGCTCAGTGCTCCACATCATTCTTATTTTGAAGGCAAAGACAAACTTTCCATATACTTCTGAGGGACCAGGAGACTCAGTACTTTTGACAACCCCACTGCAATGCTCTAGGGGTCTTGCTTTTTTATTTTCTTAGACTATGCTCAACTTACTGATCGGAAAGAATTCAAGAGCAGATTCTGGAGCTTAAAATGTATGCTCCTGCATTAAAATCTAGATGCACACTACCTCTACATACAATTTTACTGACTAGAAGTGGAGGTCTTGCATAGTAAGCATGGGATTTTTAAGGTCTCTGGTACGGCATCCAACTGTGCCTGTGTGTTTGAGCGAGACTGCAGACCTACAAGCAGTGTCTGCTTTGTTTTGAGCCTGTCTTATGTCACAGGCTGGTATCTTCCCTTGTTCCTGGAATGAACATAGGTATTGAAGGCTGCAATTAGATGATTTTGCTAGCCTGCATTACGTTATTATTTAGTCAGGCCATCAACTAACTCTAATTAAAATTCTGAAATCTAAGTATCTTTTAGCAGGCAGCATCGGTGGAGCGAGAACAGCACAGCTGACCTCTCTGGAGTCTTAGCATGCACAAATCCTGCAGTCTCAGTCCTTAAGTGCACAGCATTTATTGGCACATTGGAAAGAGACCAAAATGGCTCACACTGGGAGTCTCTCCCTGATTCTCAATGCCTATTGCACTTAAATGCACACTTGGTAGGCCCAGAAATAAGGCCAGAATGAGTCATCCTTAGCCCCTAGCCCTCCTCCCAGCTAGTCAGTGGCAGCCGTTAGTAAACAAATGCTTTATATGTCAGCCTTGATACAAATAGCTCGTGTCTACCAGCTTATACAATGAGGCTGTGTGTGTGACAGCCCTCGGCTCCTGACCCGGCGCAGGGCAACACTAGCTAAAGGCATGATAGGCACCAGCTTCCCTGGAAATGTGCCAGGCAACGGAGGTCTTAAGTGACCAGTGCAGGAAAAGGACGGAGGAAACGATGTTCAAAGAGCCGAGACCGAGGAGTTAAAGAAATGAGGGAGCTCCTAGGGGGCCTAACCCTTACCAGGGTTACGCCTATGGCATCTCCTTCCTGTGGTTTCTTTAGGATCTGTGCACATGCACAGGTCTGGAACACACTGTCCCCTTCAGCCGATGTAGTCTGTCTCCCAGCCCTACTCGAGGAGGTGCAGAGACATGCTGCAGAAGGTCAGTGTCAGAATCACTGCCCCCCAGTCCACGTGCTGAATGCAAAGCTTTGGCACCACGATGTGACGAGCACCCGCGCTTAGCAGGATTTTATTCTAGTACAGTAAACAAAGTTCACCAACTGTTTGGACGGGCAGGTCGCCAGCCTCCCTCTAGGAGCACAACTGTCCACAGCTGCTGAAGGCAATACCGCGTTCAGTTATTTGCACCATTTTTTCAACACAAAAGTGGTACTGAGAAAAAAAACATCGCAAGTGAAGGGGAGGGCGAATGCTGCCCAAGAACCTTACTGCACTGCCTGTCCACCTCCACCTTCCTCTGGAAGGCAAACGACCCAGCACATTTTTGCTATTTCTAGGCCCACGCATCTTGCAGAATCCAGCTCATCTGTCCCCATGCCTTGTCAGACCTTGGGCAGCAGCCCCTGTGTGATGTTGCACTTTTTGTTGTGCCTGCCGGCCTCAATTTTGAGTATTTAATACCTTGTGGCCCAAAGCAGTGCTGGTCCCTAGGATGGGAACCATTAAACTAGACCTTCAGCACAGTCTGCGATACCTTGTATAGGTTAGCTGTATCCCTTGACGCCGCAATCAGGGCAAAGCAGGGAATACTTCGGGGAAGCAAAAAAAATCACATCCCCAGTTGGTTCTAGCACATGACCTGGGTCTCAGGATGGAGTGACTGCATCAAGTGCTGGCTTGTTAAGCACAAATTACTATCTCATGTCTTGCCTTTTCCTCTAACACAACTGGGTGGGAAAGGACTTTATGCTTTCTCCTGTCATCAGACCAAAGCAGCACATGACTAAGTGACCAATGACATCCTCCTTCAAACATTTAAGTCGGGAAAGAGGAACTTGCAGCATCAGTTTCAGAATAGGGCATGCAGATTTGATGTCAGCAAAACTGTATTTCAAGGCACACAGAAGAGTCCTGTTGCTGCCTTATTTATACGCCTGGCCTCTCATTACAGGGAGGAGAAATATGTGACATCAATGAAGATACCCCCGTGCAACTCTGTGATATCAGATCTGTAATCAAGCCTGTTTGGGTCGTGAAGATAAACTACCACCGGAGCTGACAGACCATTTGGGAGAACCCTTTCGCATGAGAGCTGTAGAGTCCTCGTGTGGTAAGCAGCGAGGCAACACAGAAAAAAGGAAAATTCAGGCAATTGAGAGCTTCATTTTAAATTCGATCATGTGATTTATAAAACAATCTGATTGCTTGCGGCTTTCAGGAAAGCATCATCTAAACAAAGGGGGCATGAACACCCATATTCAGAAATTCTAGAAAGGTTTGGCCTAAGTCACCTGCCGAAGATTAAGAGTATCTTAACCTCCTAAGAATGAAATACTTGCACTCAGCGATACATGAAGAAGTGTAAAAGAATATATAGCCAGGCTGGGGGTGAGAAAAGTGCTCGTCCAAAGAAAGCAAGCTCACCTGGACCCCTCTGGGACTTATTTCTGTTCCACTCCTCTACGTGTCCTTGGCTCACGTGATACTTCATTTAGACAAACTTCAGACAAAGCTTAACAAAATTCTTCCTAAGAAAGGCAGAGTGTTATGCCTGGCGCTGAATCCAAGCGAATTTTTAAGATGGCNTTCTGTTCCACTCCTCTACGTGTCCTTGGCTCACGTGATACTTCCTTTAGACAAACTTCAAACAAAGCTTAACAAAATTCTTCCTAAGAAAGGCAGATTGTTATGCCTGGCACTGAATCCAAGGGAATGTTTAAGACGGTGTAAAAGCCATATTTCTATAAGCCTGCTGATGACACCAGTGACGTGGCTCTAAAGCCTCCTTCAATTATGGCAAAAAGCTTCATTTCACAGTAAAGAAACATCACAGCTAGGCTAAGAGAATACACATGGCACGTTCCAGCTGAAAAAAAGTAATTTGCCTGTATAGCTTGCAAACACAGGTACATGCTGTAAGAAAGAGTGTAAAAAGATACCACACTCTACACCAGCTCCCTGCGGAGTGTCCTCTCAGAAGCTGTCCTTTCCCAGGAGCTAAAACCACATTTCTGGTATTTTCTCAGAGTCAACTGTTTTCTGTCTCCAGCTTAGAAGATAATACCTGTCAGCTACAAACACAGATGTCCTTTTTTTTATCACAAAACTCAAGCTTGTATTTGTTTTCTCAGTGCTCTTCAGACTGTGGACTTTGATAAATTTCTCTGTTAAAAGTTGTTTCAAAATAAATATTTGGATGTCTTTTATGCTGCATTTTTCTATGGGCCTGACAACGTAAAGAATCTACATGGAAGTCAAAGCTTAATGTCTCCAGGATGTTAGACAACCACGAGAGTCTAGCAGCATGAATTTGCTGGAACATTTTATTTATGATTCAATTTCTAAGAGCTGCTGGGTACCACAACTTCAGTGAACTCTGAGATGAGCTTGAGACGCTTAACATTTCATAGAATTTAGCCAGATATATTGTAGGATGTTTTATGCTTTGGGGTCTCTGCTGCTCCCCGTCACTGGCAAGATAACATAATATAAAGGAATAATGTCATATTATTGTTTCAGCCTGTTCCTGTACAGTATACCGACCCTGCTACTCTGCTGCATGCAGAACTTCCACTGAAGAACAAAGGCATTTTTGTGGCATTTCTCATTATGTCTAAAGAGTGCAGAGATTAAAATATTGTGCACAGGGAAATACTTAATTGAGCAAGATCTGTAGATCTGCAACTCTGATCCCTTTCTACTGGGTTCCAAGAGGAGATTTTTAGTGGTTCGGTGTTTCTTTTTCTCTGCCTTGCAGTGCCTTGTCTCCCTCCTCCTTCAAATCCTTAGAAGGGATCTGATTCTAACCTAGGAGGAAGGTAAAAAGCATCAGGCACCACTGATGAAATGGCATATGAAATGCAACTGTACCAAAGCTACAGAAAAGGAGAATAGAGAACAACAAAACAGAAAGCATGACTTTCAGAGTGACTAATAAACTGAAAAGAAAACCTGGCAAATAATGGCTCATGGGAAATAAATCTACGAGGAAAACGAGAAAGCACAAAGAAATGCAGTAAGAGACTGGCCTGGGCAAGCAATCAGTTCTACCTCAAACCCAAGAAGGAATTCCAAGTCAGATTACTATGGGTAAGTAGGAAAGATCAGCATTAGAGCTGTTAGATGTTTTGAGTCAGCTAAGCAAGGATAAAATGCATTATAATATGGAAAAATAGTAGGACAAACTCAGAATCGCAAGCTGTTTCCTTGAAAATTCATGGAAAACCTGTGTACTTCCAAAGAATCTATTCAATTTGCAGATGACACCCAGTTAGAAAACACTACAAAGATGACGAAGGGCTTCAAATGGATTCAAAATGATCCTGACATGTTGGACAAAACCTGGAAAATAAAAGAGTGAAAAAACCAGAACTGGATGACTTCTCCCAAGCAGAACTTCTCAGCTGCACAAATACCGAATGAGGAACAACTGGCTAGGCGGGAGTTCAGCAAGGGAACGACACAGGGATTTTAGTAGATTGTAAATGTCAGCAACGTCCTGGTTGTGCAAAAAAAAGGAAGCATTTTATCATGAGAACAAAGACAATCACGAGATAACCCTCTATACTTCTCAGTCTGGGTAAGACCACCTCTGGGGGTGACGTCTGTGTCCAGGTTTGGTTACTGTTCTTTAAGAAAGATGTAAACTCAACAGATAACGGGGAAAGCTACAGAAATGATTACACATGTATGATCAACATGCCAGGATGGAGCAACCTGAGTTTCTAAGACAGATAAGAGATAACTGAGGACATGCATAAAAAGCTCCATTTAAGTACAAGGGTGATAAAAAGAAACTGGAAATACTTTGCTTCCCATGTTTCTTTGGGACAAGGTAAGCGAATTCAGGGGGAGCGGACAGGGACTAGCAATGATTTTCTAACAGAAAAGACAGTTAAATAATGAAATACATCATCCTGAAGGCTCTGGTTTATCCCTCTTTCAAGATCAGATCGGCAGGTCGATGTCGTCTTATGGCAGAAGGGTAAAACAGACCAGCACTTCTTGATTGTTAAGATAAAAAGTTTTTTTAGAAAAGAATCCACAGACCCTCTTGTGTTTTACAGTTACTTCGGTGGCTATGAAGAACAAAGCTCTTAAGATATAGCTAAGCTTTACTGTCTTACAGTACTTTGATATTACTATTAGAATAAAAAACATTCAAAATTTGTAACTGGCAGCAGTTGGGAACCTGTGCCTGCTGACGGGCAGGAACACATTTGCCATCGNGAAACACATTTGCCATCTATGTGGGTGTGGGGAGGGGAGGAGGTTAAAAGTAAATGCATTCATGGACGACCTCCAGGCCACCAGCAGCCTGCAGACACCAGCCCTAAACTGGACTCCTGAGGTTCCTTTCAGCCTATTGCCTTTGATTCTTTGGACACAAGGAAAGGCTCTGATGATGCCTGGCTTCCCCTCACCATGATTGTAAGCCATACAGACACACATACTGATTCATTATGAGAAACAACTTTTCCCCCCTCTTCACTGGCTGCCTTCCAGATTTTAACTGCTGAAAATGTAAAGCAGGTCCGGATCTGGGATATCCTCATTGTTAACCACTCTGAAGGCCGGTTCTGAGGACGGCACTCCCACCAGTTGTAATCTGCCTGCTTCTCGGCTCGTCCTACATTCTTCAGTGTCTTACGGCAGAAAGCAACCTCTTGGTCAGCAATCTAGGACAAAAGGTATGGAAAACTTTGCTCTTCAAAAGCTGATAGCAAGTATGAAAAACCACCTCCTCACTGAATGGAAACGAAGAGCTTTTACTGTCAGACATACTCCCCATGTGCCACCTGCTGGCTCCTGTGAAATGTTGCACAGAGAAGAGCGTCCAGTGTTCAGAGCCGAGATCCTCGCAATTAATACGGGAAAAGGACGGTACAGAAAGAGAGTCAGGGTTACGGTTTCTTCTTGGAGTGTGATGCAGGACCGAAGTATATGAAAACTTTGCCCTTCACATTTTTCTACCTGGTTGGGTGGGGACCCAACGCAGAAAGTGTCAAGCAACTGCCAAGAAAACCTCCGTGGCAGCAGAGTCTTGAATTAAAGATTTTAACCTGGCTTCTAGGGAAAGCTACTTTAGACTAAGTTTTGTGAGCTATGAGATGATGATGTTCCTTTTCCCATCTCCTTTTAGCTCTGCCTTTGGGCACATCTCACTGGGGACAGCAAGAATAGATGAACAAAAGACCTTACTTCTGTACTTGCTTCTACAGCTCCATCTGTGCTCCTCCCTTCTCACTATATCCCCAGCTTGCCTTCCTCCGCTCTACTGCACATCCTCTTTTACTACAGAGGTACATTCCCAAGCGAATCTGACCATTTCCAGTTAAACTGTCTACACCTTTGGCTGCAAATTAAAAACAACTCCATAGCAACTGGCTGGGTTAGAAAACTTAACAAAATAGTGGACAGGACAGAAGTCTTCTGTCTAGTATTCTTCACACTGAAAGAATCAATGGTGCTGAACACAATTATACTTTACTGCTACTGCAAGGGGTAACAACCAAAGCTAACTAGTACTTAGTATCTGCTCTATCAATAGGAAATATGATTAAGAGAGTTACTATGGATTTATCCTATATTTTTCAGGAATCACACCAGCCCAAAGTTGTTAAGAGCAGATATGGTAACTTGACCCTAAAACATGGAAGAAGCAAAATATGGGTGAACCTTTAACGGATCCAGAAGAAACAGGCGATGGTGTTCACAGTTTTACACCACCAGCCATTAAGAATGCCATAAGCACTGTGTACCACTGACACTGAGCCCAGCGAGTTAATAACTACAGGGCATGTAAGTCATGGGAACATGCCTGTGCACTACTTGCAGTGAGAGGCATAATTATTATTCACCTGACTGGTGACAATGACTGCTTGGTTTTTCACTCTGTGACAGCGAGAATCCACAGTGTAAGGGCTGGCAATGAGCAAACAGCGACAGCTCTTATTATCAGAGAGCTGCTACCTGCCTCCAACCTCACCTGTGACCTGTTCTCCTTTCCTTCCTCCACAGAGCTTCACAAAAGCACCACTGGGTTTTTTACACATGCTGTCCTTA
>RSEF01000004.1:40234308-40244814 GCA_003993805.1 Himantopus leucocephalus | reverse complement strand
ACTGCCACAGGGAATAACAGGGCTCCTTAACTTGTATTTCTTTTGTACTTGTTCCCATTTCCATTTTGTTCTATTATAAAAGTAAAACTGGAAGAAGTACTGTACATACACAAGGCCTGTTTAAGAGCAGTACTCTCCCACATCCCTAATACAGCAGCTCTGCATACCACGGGATCAGACACCAGCCAGGCTCAAAAGTGCTCCCTAAATAGCATCCCTTACTGCCACTGTCAGAGCCAGAATAGTGAGACAGATGCACCATGGGTCTGATTCAGCAGGGCATTTGTCACTCGCTCTTAAGCTACAGCCGAGATTCCCTGTCAGCACACTAGATGGCACAGCTTACAGAATAAAATTCAGATAGTTCATTTGCGATAGCGCACGTGGGCCAGGACTTCCTAATAACAGCTGTGGCTGTAGAGTTGTTTGCAGGATTGTAATAGTAAATATCCACCCTACTGTTTTGGTTTCTGAAATGTGAAAAGGTGGCAGGCTTGAGGCTCCTGATCTTAGGCCAGTCAGCTGGCTGGGAACTCTGCAGTCACATGTAGCTTTTCAAAATACGGTCCAGCAACTGCTATCACCTTTACTGAATAAACAATGGTGCAATGAAGCCTCAGTGTTCACAGAACACTAACTTCCAAACTAACACCACATCAGAAATGATTGCAGGAACAAACTAAAATCTTGAATTAATTAGAAACAGAATTGGTAGTGTTTGAGAGCCTTTGAGAAACTGTTTCCTTGCCCCTTTATTACACTGTTGTTTTGTTTGGTTCCAATGAAAGCTTTAAAAAAATATAAGCTACATTTTGGAGCATTTCTGTTAATCTGCTTTGGAGATTTTGTTAGGAGGTGGAGGTGTTCGTGTTCTACGGGTTGTGAGCATTTCAAGAATTCCTAGACAGGAAAGGCTACCAAAAACCGGGGGTCAGTTACCGTCTGCAATGATCTCTGCGTTTGCTTCAGAACAGGAACCTCAGTCCTCAGCATCCTATGAGCTCTTGGGTCGTCACTCTTCTCACTTCTCTCCTGTCCAGTGTCTCTGCTTCTAACACTTGATAAGCGATCAGTGACTCAGGAATTTCGGCCTTAGTATTCTCCAAGAACCCTGTTTTAAAAAAAGGAAACAGAAAATAAATTACAGGCATCCCAAGAGGAGTTCCAAAGCACAAATTCACTGCTACCTGGACAGGGTATCATTGTTACAACCGTGACCGAACCACCTAAAACTAGTTACACCCAGCATAAATACACATTGCCTCTGAAAGGCAAAGGTCTGCTTTTCCTTTAGTCACCCATTCCTGTTTTCTCCCCTCTGTCGGCACAAGTATTTGTGTGGTTGAAGAGAAATTTTTTTTTTTAATTTTCTGTGTGATTTTTCAGCTGGATGAGTTACCTTATCTGACCCACTTCAATGGTCACATGAAAGCAAAGGCCTGCACAAAACAGGCAGGAGGACAGGGGAGCCGAAGGGTCGGACAACTTTTCTGCAACAGTGTGGACTTCTGCTGTACTAAAGTANCAACAGTGTGGACTTCTGCTGTACTGAAGTGCAATCCTACCAGGAGGTCTGCAAATTATAAAGCCTTTCCAGGTCCTGCCACCCACATGCAGCCACCGCAAGCCAGTAATCATTGATAAAGCTCACAAAAACCCTCCCTCATCTCTGAACTGTGTCTGTTCCACAGCAGATTACAAGGATGGCCCTGGTCTGGCAGATGACAGCACTCGAAGGGCATTTGCATTAGTGGATGCTGATGGCACCTGGAAGCGACCGGCCAAAAATAGCATGTGCCCTCTGGGAACTACGTAGGACTTGCATGAAAATCTGGGATCTGGGTTACAAAACTGTCCTTCCCTGCCTGGCTGTGCAGCAAGCTTGTCTCTGGTGGCACCTGGGTCCTTTGTGACTCCCTCTTTTTGTAATCATTCAAATGCTTTACTAGTAACAACAATTAGTCTCTGAGCACTCAAAGCAATCTGTGCGCTTTGCTTTAGCTTCTTCTGCAGATACTGGGTGAAAAAGAGTCTGGCAACAGAAGAGACTTGTACGAGCGTGGAAGATGAATAGAACCAGAGGAGACTTTTGGTCTTTTCTTGCTCGTTAAAGCAGCACCCTGCCTTTCATCACGTGCATTTTTGTGTCCTCAAAATAAACTGTTCCTTAAGGATTTCTGTCATAGTCACTTCTAAGCTGTGTTAGTTTGGTGTCTCTTCCTAAGCTGTTTCATCAAATATATTTAAGAAAAGATATACTGGGGTTAGCAGCTCCAAACGCTATCTCTTCATCTGTGCTGAGGGCTGGCAGAAGGATGCTCTTTTAGCATAATGACACAATAATTAATGATTTTTGCCTGCTGCGCTTCAGGGAGATGACTAGGAATTTTAAATTGCAGTACACACATACTACCTAAAGAACAGTAGTATGTAGGTACCCTAACTGATAATCCCAGCTGAGCAAGGTGGTGTACAAATACAGAGCACGGGACTGTCTCTGTTTTGAAGGCTAGAAATAAGCAATAGGAGTAAACTGCAAAAATATCATCTACTACGCAAAGAGCTTCAGTAGTTAACACAACTTATTGCAGTCAAGCCTCTGTTTTATGCCACAAAGATAAGCTGCACCTTGAAGCATCAACAGTGGTAAAAGAGAGTGCAGCCAAAGCCACATTCACTGAGAAAGTGCCCAGGCAGGTCCTAGCTTCTCAGCTCTTTTCTTTCACTGTATTATTGAGCAGAAGATCTGAGCAGTGCATGTTTAGCACATGCCTGAACGCATCCCACACATCAAAGTACCAAAATAGATATTTTTACTTAAACACAAGCTCAGCACTTTGTTGGAAGAGGGCTTCAGAGAAGGTAGCTTAGCTACTGTGGTAAGCAAAGCAAGGAAAAATATTTAGATGGTGAATTCTGTGTATTCGCACAGGCCACCATACGCCATACCAGTCTGGGAACTTCACCGCAAAGACTGCACACTTGTGCTTCTATAAATTCGAATGACATTTACTGTCCTGTTAAGCTGAGGCAGCACTGCTCTAAATGACACTGAAAGATTAAGAAGTTCACATACTGGAAATAGACTTATTGGGACATCCACTTAGCCATTCTCTTTTCTAATGAGATAGCGGATAAAATCTCATCAGTGGGCTTTAGAAATCAAGTAACGACAACACCTTTGTTCAGGTAAAGAGAATGGATTTTAAAAAGACAGCAGTCAAAACTGAATGGAACTGCCTCCCCTAACTCCTTCTCCGGTGTTAATCTTTGGTGTTGATAGTCTACACTGATAAATATTTTCACAGTTTGTCACTCCAGAATTACCAATTCAAATACAAAGTTACAGGTTGCCTTTACTAAATTTCTTTGGTTTCTAATAAGATTTATCTGTATAACCTTTTAATTTTGAAGCAGAATTTTACATCATCATTCAAGAGGAAAAGTGGGCAGTAAAATGAAGGCAAATTAAAATATACATTAAATATGTTCTGCACTAATGGACTCTGAAGTCCTGGTAATCAAAAAAACTTCCTGAGCATAATATGGAAGACGGGAGAGCAGGACAATGTTAAGAAATCCAATTGTAGTCATTAGAGTATGATGCAGAAGTTACAAAATCAGCAGTAAATTCATCTCACTTCTCAGGGATACCGGAGAAAGCCTGATTTTCATCAGTACAAGCATAAAAAGTACAAGCAAATCACTCTCAGCACACCCCTGTTAGAGCACGTACATCTATGCCCACCGGTACTGCTAGAATTAAACTTCATAAATCTCTGCAGATACTACAGCTCCAATGCTTTCTTCCAAGCAAAAATAGGAAAGAAACTCAAGCATTCGGCCCTCAAGGTTTGCACGTCGTCTCCCTTCTCTTCTGCATTATCTGCAGTTTAAACCACTTGCAGCGCGGCTACCTTGTGCAGCGCGCCTAGGGTAGAGACAAAATGAGGAAAGGGGGAAAAAAAGGGAGAAACGGCGGAAAATTTGGGGGTGGGTGGGGGGTGGAGGAAGAGAAAGCAAGCCTTTCAACTTTTTCTCACCTAACTTGCGACTTTTTTATTATTCTGACCTGCCTTTTCCCCTCCCTTCAGCCCCACGCCCGCCTCCGCCGGTCCCGCCAGGCGCCACCGGGAGCCTCCTCCCGCCCCCGGGGGCGGCTCCTCCCCGGGGCCGCGGCCCGCCTTAAAGCGGCACCGGGGGAAAGGACGGAGGGGGGGTGTGTGTGTGTGTTGCGGTGGCTCCGCTGGCAGCGCTCGGTCATGGCCCGCGATCGCGGTCCGCCCGTGCTGCGGCAGTCCGCCGCCACGCCGCGCTTCCCCCCCCACGCCGCCGCCGCCGCCGCCGCTCTCCCCGCCGAGGCCCGCGGCTGGGGCTGGCTGTGGCCGGGGCTGTGGCCGGCGCTGGTGGTGGGGCTGCTGGCCGCCCTCGTCGCCTGGCTGTGGTACGGCGGAGGTGACGGGAGAGGAGAGGAGGGCGGCGGCGAGGGGTCCCCGCAGGAGAGGGGAGAAGCGGCGGCAACAGGTACCGGGCGGGGGTGCCGCGGGGAGCGCCGGGGATGGAGCCCGGGGGTCGGCTGTGCCCGAGCCTGGCGGGGAGGGTTTGGGTGTGCTGCTGCTGAGCTTCTCCGCGCTGCTTAAACCGTTCCTGGTTGGTTTCTATGTCGTTTTTAGGCGATGATCCGGCGAGCGGTGAGCGGGCGCTGCTGGAGGCCAAAGCTGCTGCCCTGTCCAGCTCTCGGAAGCCTGGAGAGGACCTGGCGGCTGGACCGAGGAAAGAGCTCAACCATGTTCCAAGTGGTGGAGTTGCAGGTGAACATCTGGAGATGGAGCAGCTGGTCCCGAAGCAGGGTGCTACCGACTCCAGGGAGCATCCAGCTGATAAGCATGGCAGCCAGGCAGGCAAGTTGAGAGCCCAGATGGGACAGGCAAGCGATGGATGGTGCGTGATGAACTCGGCAGGAGCCTCTGGTGATGTTCGTAAGGACAGAAGTGAGGAGCGGCCGGCTCAGCCAGCTGAGAGCAGGGACTTGGACCACGAAGAGTGGGAAGTGGTTTCTGAGCACCTGGCCTGGGGAGAGGCTGGCAAGAATGGCAGCGTGGAAGACCCCGACAGCAAGGAATGGGAACAAGGAGACTGCCCTGATGGGGACTTGAAAGCAAAGAGAGTTGCAGCTGTGCCCCCCATGTTTCAAAATATCCACGTGACTTTCCGCGTACACTACATCACCCACTCTGATGCTCAGCTGATTGGCGTTACTGGTGACCACGAGTGTCTTGGTCAGTGGCACAGCTATGTTCCCCTCAAGTACGACAAGGATGGCTTCTGGTCCGAATCCATTAGTCTGCCAGTAGACACCAAAGTGGAGTGGAAATTTATCTTGGTGGAGAACGAGAAGGTCAGACGTTGGGAAGAATGCGGTAATAGGACCCTGGTTACTGAACACGAAGATAAAATCGTTCATCAGTGGTGGGGACACCATTAATGGGATTTTGGAAGCTGCTTATCTAATGGCAAACCTGCTTAGATTAATTGCAGAGCCCCTAAACTTTACCCCTTCTTCAGTAGGAGACCTTCTCAAGCGCAGAGCTCTGTAAATCCCGCATCAAACCTGGTTAAACTGCGTGAACAGCAGATCTCTGCCATCCCCTTTAGGAAATCATTTGGCAACGTGAAGAATCAATTTCAAATGCGTTCTGAAGATGTGCAAGGTAGGCTATGAAGGCACGAGCAGCGTTCCAAGCAGGTGCCTGTCCAGGTAAATCTGGATCCTGGACTTGAGTTTGTGTTGCTTTGAGTGGGGCTATGGGATGCATCTTTGTACCGACCGCTTACGGCTTTTTGAAGCATACAAGGAAGTGTGGTTACCTACACTGTAGTAGGAACTTAAGTGTTTTAACTTATGTAATGTATTAAGTAAACAATAAACACTTTCAGACTGACAGTCGCGTTATAACTTGAGCAGTGAACTGACTCATTTGAATAACTTGGGTGGAAGTGAGTTACTTGACCTGCCATCTGAAGTGCTAAAGGATTCCTGAAAAGCGCCTGGCATTCTTCGGAGTAACAAGGTTTAACCCCAAAGTACTTCGTTCTCTACCCCCTACTCTCCAGGCAGCCCCGCGGCTCAAAGGAAGGCTTGGCAGATGAGTCCCTTTTAGTCAGATCATCCCGCTGAGAGGAGAGCAAAGGTCAGAAAGGGCTCTCTGGGCTTAATAAATTACTTTGTCAGGGTGGGAGAGGGCATTAAAAAAAACCTGGACTGCTGTGATGGCTGGGGAATAGGATTGTTTCCGAAACGGAGTTCGGTGGCAGATCCTGCCTACCTAGGAACAATACCACCGTATTGTTAGCAACAACTTAGCTTAAAATTGTATGGTGGTTTTTTTCAAGACTAGGCTTTTCAACACACGTTTGTTTTTAAGTTGTGGCGTTCTGGTAAGCCAGATGAAGTAGAATACTTCCAGCTTCAAGCAGCTGGTATTTTTTTGTATGACAGAAGCAAAAAGCTGCTCTGCTTGCCTGCTTTTTGTATTTTTGGTTACAAGTGTTATTTTTGGCTACAGGTACATGATACCACTTGAGCAAGCTCTTCTTTCCATGAGGAACGTAGCTCTACCTTGAAAATATCACTCCGCTAGTGAACTTGGTCAGGAGAGCATAGTTTTCTAGGAGTTCTGGAAGTGTGTAACTTAGCACTTCGGTTTGGAACGTTTATTTCAAAAGCACACTGCTGATCTAATTGCCTCTGCTAATTCTCTCCTGCTTTGCACGGCGGAGCAGTCTGAATATGTGAAATAGAATGGATTTTGGTGATAGACTGGGAGATGAGCTTCAGAGGCTTACCTCCTGCATCTAGGGGTTAATGGACATCCAGTTGGTGGGACAATACTAGGACTGCTGTGAAGAACAAGTGTCTGAAATGTTGTTACTGGGACATCAGCACCAGCTGTTTCCTGAAACAAACCCATTGCGAGTGGGCTGGGCACAGCCACAAAATAGCTAAAGAATATCTTGGCGGGGGCATCAAGGGGAGGGTGAAGATGGAGAGAAACTAAGGCAAATGAACAACCGCATTAGCAAGTTGGAGTTTTCGTGTTCTCATGTAAAACAAGCCCCTCCCAGCTGTTGCTACGTGACAGAGCAACTTGTTCTGTGGGTCAGTTAATTCTGCAGACACTTGTCTCGAGCAACCTAAAGATTCAGGTGAATAAATTTCATTTCCTTCAAGAGGCCTCTTACAGAACAAGGTGGGTGGGAGCTAAACTCAAGGCTGGCTGTAAGCTTTTTGTTGACTGCTTGTCCAAGATGAAAAGTATCCCTGTAGCTACTTCTGCGTGAGAAGTATTGCAGGTCTGGAAGGAATGTGGTGTCATTTCTGACAACTGACTTCAAAGGGAGAGGACGGAGGTGACAATTCAGCAGGTGGTTGATGCTGCTTCAGTGGTCCTAAACATATGCGGATGTGCACACACTAGTCCTCAACTTTCTCAAGAGGAAACTAATACGGGACTTCAGTTACTTGCTACATCAACTTAAAAGCAAAATCGGACATAGTTAGCATGCCCTGGGTTGAAAAATAAATATTAACACTAGGCTTATTTCATTTTAGGGGCTGCTGCTTCACTGTAACAAATATTTCTACTGTTTAATTACGACTATGCTTACTGCGTATAAACAGAAAGCTCTTAGGTTCTGTCCATGTGCACCATCACTGAATACACAAAACATTTGTGTGGGTTCCAGTCAGGACCTTACAGTTTTAACTGAACGGATAAAATTGTGCTGGAACTAATGGCTTTGTACCTTAATTGCATTTTTTGCATGTAGCTTTTCTAACAATAAATTTAAGTGAACAATAAACCTAATATGCAGAGGTACAGTTGAAATAGAAGTTCATTTTCAGAAATCACTGAAGTCAAAGCAAAACACGTTGTTTCAAGCTGTTTACAATTCTTTTTCCCATTAATGCAAGCTCTTCAAGTAGTAAGATATCGCCAACTTAAAAAGCACTTGTCCAACAGTAACTGCCATTTCAGTGTATTTATACATACATTGTCTGAGAAGATTAACTGTGGTATTAGATTAAGATATTCACTAGAAAGCCACTTAACCTACACTAGAATAGATTCTCTAATGCAATGAAGAACATGTTTCAAACAGCCTAACCCTGAGAACTCTCTCAAATTAAGAACAATTTATTTTTTTTTAATTAAACACCCTGCACTTTGATCCCACAGACAACGCATACAGTCTTCCTGATTGCATCACCTTGCTGAACAATCAAGCAAGGTTTCTACAAAGACCTGCACTGCACTTTTGCTATAACCTCTAAATTATTATGCCATTCACACTGCTGCTGGCCCAGCAGGGCCTACGCTATGTAAACTAAATGTTACTTGTATGGTGAAAGCAAGAACTCTGGATTTCAGTATTATTGGAGGAGCTGATTAGTATTTTCTCCAAGTTTAGAGAGGTGATTTCTCATTATTGAACCATCTATTCACGCAAGCGTGAAGGTGGATTTAAACAAAGTTGTCTTGCTGCATAAAAATGATTATGCTAGAATGGGCTGGTATGCGTACGGTGTCCTGGCTGTGAGACCAGTGAAGCTACATGTGAGAAACAAGTTCTTGTTGACATTCCTATGTGGATGTAACAGCCTAGCAGCCAGCAGCTCAGGATATCTAAAAGTAAATAATAAACCGTCTGACTTACAGCTTGCAACAGCCAGACGGACTGCAACCAAAGATCTCCCTTTTAAGTTCACCTCCCCATACTGCTGCCAACAAACTTTTGACAAATTAGACAATTGGATTACTTTTAGGTGAAATGCAATCTACTCCTGCTTGTGAAGTAGTTTGGTGTACAAATGCTACAGGCTGCACCTGGATGGTAAGCTGAGCAGAGAGCCTGAGGCTGAAATGTGTACTGGGCATAGACCAGTTTAAAAGTCACATACAGAAACTTGCATCGCAACTTGTTTGCTTCCTATTCCCTTTGCAGGGGCCTTTGCAAAAACCATGCCCATCCCACATTCTCTCTGGGAGTTAAACTTACTGTTTGGAGTCTCTCCACATGATCCATTCAAAAATATTAGACTGGCAGTAGGTTTTCTCTCTAGGGGGCTGGTGGCCGTCTGTGGTGTCCTGCTGTGGTCAAGATTTGCCTACCAGTCCTCCTGTCCATCCTGTCATCCACCTGCGTGACACGGAATAACAAAGTGCTATTCATGCTGTAAGGCTCAGGATGTATAGAGCTGCTCTGGGGCCCACGAGCCTCTGACTCTTTTGCCTCCCCAGGACAATTCTTTCCCTTCTGCCGGTGGCAGGGAGGAAGCCCAGACCTGTTCCCAAATCTGCTGCATTCCAGCACAAGGATGATAAGCCGCCTTTTTGCTTGGCAAATCTCCCTTCTCTCTGGCTATTTGTACCTCTCCACCTGCTCCCTTCCGTTCTCACAGGGCTGCAGTCTTTTGAAACTCTTTTGAGCTTGGCTCCTTGAACACAACTGAGAGCGCACTTTTCCTTGACCTTTTCCAGCCTGCTGGGCTATGGGGTGAATACGTGCTCTCATTCTCTAACCCTCACCCTTTTCTTATGAAAACTGTGGTAGATCTGTGAAATACTTATAACCGGTCCAAACTGTGATACACAAGCCACCTAAAATGACCCTTTCATTTTCAATGCAACTGCTTCCTAGGAGGGGGAGATGTCTTTATTAACATTTTGACTAAGTTTGCAACACTGTTGCAAAAAATGACCCAATCAGTGGAAAAAAATATTTAGAAATACAGAAGAGCACCTGAAATCATGACTAAACCAAAATAGTGTTCACAATAACCGAGGACAGCTTAGGAACAACTCACTAATCGCTTCTTCCCACACAAGGTGGCCTCAAACTAAAAAAAAACTGCGAGACTTGATCTGCTCCGAATATAGTTCTGTTGTTTTAAAGTCAACAAAACCCAGCTCGTATCTGCATGGCTTGTGCTCACGAAGCTACTTTTGCTGAGCCGTAGCTACAAATCACTTGGTTTGGACAAAATCACCAGTTAAGCCCCTTGAATTCAAGCACGGCATTCCGTGCTGCCACAAATCCAAGGCAATAATTGCTTTTCAGAAAGCGATAATGAGGAATAACACTAATGCTAGTGAAGCTGGCCCACTGGCAGCTCCTGCTGACCCTGGGGACAGTCTAATTTTCTCTGCTTGGGTACTGATTTATTGCAGAGAGCCATCTTGCCCCTTGTTTTGTTAGTACTGTTTGTTAGCAAGGACTCCCCTGCTACCAGGCCAGCAGCTTCCGTCACCAGCTTCTCAGCCAGCCTTGCTCGGCTCTGAAGGGGCAGCACTATTAATCTGCTCTTCACGAACAGGCCCCAGACAAAAAAAATAAAAATAAATAATCAAATAGCCAATTCTGGAAGAGTACTCAATTTGGGACGACTACAAAGTTCTTCCTCCCCTGTCTTTTTTTCAACAAATATCTTGTTCCCTCAAATAC
>RSEF01000004.1:40210571-40234208 GCA_003993805.1 Himantopus leucocephalus | reverse complement strand
GAGCACAGAAGAAAGGAAGCCTGTCCTGATTCATACCATCTTATTTTATTGGAATTGATCAGGCAACAGATCATTCACTACATTCCTGGGGAGGGGGGAATGTGTGTATACAAAGAAATTAGACAAATAAGGTAAAAAACCAAAAAGGCAAAATGAATTTTTCTGACCAAGAGAGAAGAAATAGTGTAAGTGACAGTAAGTTTTGGCAGTTCACCTATAAGCTGTAAAAAGAAGAAACCTGAAAGTAGGAAGAAGGGGCATCAGCTACAGGCAAGGGTGGAGGTTCTATCAACACTGCCCTGTTATTTTGGAGTATAACCTAAACACATAAACACGTTAAAAGAATGACTAGACAAATCCCCAGGACTAATAAATTTGACAGTTGGGACAGACATTCAGATTCAGTAAGCCTTTACATTCTAATTCCTTGGACACTGAGATACTGAGGTATACTAAGCAAAACTATCACTTTTTCCTGACCATTTTTCTATGCATCTGCGGCTACACACTGTTGCAATACGCACAGCAGTGAGATGACAGTTTGGTTTGATCCATCAGAGTCTGAGGGACTAAATAAATCAAAACTTTAGAAAGAAAAATACCATCCCCGTTCTTCTCAGTTGGCCATTAATTTTCAAACTCATTAACGATCCTTCCTTGGGAGAAACTTTCAAATATTAGATACACAACTGTATACAAAAATCACTAAATCCAAGGACCATCCACTGGGGAAAAAAAAAAAATAAATAAATCACCCAAACCAGTCAAACCACTGAATTTCACAAGTACCACTTTTCCAATGCTGAATGATTATGCATCTAATAGTAGGCAGAATCCTGGACCCCTGGAAATTCACTGTCAAAGAGCAGTACTATATCCTGCTATTTGTGCAGAAATCCCATTGCCAGCAGAAGAACTTGTTCCATCGTGTATAGAAATTAAGATATTATCCTGCTACACATATTACAATGATTCATCCTTCACTGCAGAGTGCCCTGAGGACTCATATCCTTAAATTTTGTGTTCACATCTTTCCTGTCACGTTAGTATTACAGACTACACCTTAGAAATCTGCTGGCTTCCATTTTCAGCGAGTGTGTTGTTTACTGTAATGACATAGAAAGTACAGGAATTTCTCTACTAACAAACAAAACCTGTGTAGTACTGTAATTCCTGGATATTCTCACTCATTACAACACCACCTGTGAAGAAAAAGACCCATCTTTATTTTCTAATATATTAAGAATCGACTTTATGCACTAAAAACTGAATTTTGCCCATCCAATTTTAATACTGTAGGAGGAATTAAAGGATATTGAGGGAGATAGTTTATCTCCTTTTTAAAGTCTTTTGCTTTGTTTTGTCAGGATGAACACAGAAGCAGGCTTTTACAGTGCTTATTAACATCACCTGTTAAGTTTTGCCACAACAATTAAGTGGCAAATCATAGACACTACCATTTCCTTATGATGTTTCCAGACAGAATTCTCCTACAAGAAACACTGAAGACCAGATTTCTATAAACATCTGCCTTGATCTCATCAACACATGTCTATCCCAATCTGCTTGATCAAAGCTAAATGGACTTTTTCCTCACAAAAGTGCTTTCGGAGGTATGCCCAAAAGAAAACTGAAGTCTGAGGTGAGCCCAAGGTTGGCAAGTCTAGACTTGGTACGTCTTCAGTTTTGGGAATATGATTGCCTTTGGGGGACAAGTTTGTGAACTTTTTCCTCAGGAGGGGGAAAAAAAAAAAAAGAAAAAATGGGAAAATGAAGAAGAATGTATTGCTTAGACATTGCTTTGAGCTGGATAGGATTTGACAGGATTTTATTTGTGTTATTTGGATTTTCCTGGGTGATTGGTCCTCTGGAAGACAAGGCGACTACACTGTGCACCAAGAGGTAGCTGCAGTAGCCATTTCCGTACCACAGACAATTTGACACTTTGAATATACCCATTTGAATGCAAAAGAGAAATATGGGTGCTTCCTAAGGGCACATAACAGAGAAAAATGGAGCCCTTTATCCCAGACCCCAAATACCAGAAATGCTTCCTTAACTTGAAAACATTACCTCCGACACTCACAGAGCAGCCCCTGAAAGTTCAACTGCGCCATGACGACAGGACCATTCTTCCCAAACCGGGCCGGCCCCTGTCACCCCCTCCCCGGCCCGGTGAAGGAGGGTGAAGCCGGCGGTGACAGTGGCGCAGACCCAGCTGAGCACCCACAAAATGTCTGCCACATGCAGCCACCTGCCTTTCCCTTGCAGAAAACGAGGGAGCCCCTGGGTGCCCTGACCGGCCTCTCCCACCTGCGCAGGTCTGTCCTGAAGTCCCTCTAGCTTCTATAAACCCTCCATACCTCAGCTCCGAGGGGCTTTTTACCTCATCAGGGTGCGCACCCGCTATTGCCTCCCCAGAGAGGCTGCTCCCTCACGGCGAAGAGAGCCGCCTCACCCCTTCTCCCGCCTCCTCCCCGGGAAGGGGCCCTCCCGCAGCTGCGACCCCATCCTCCATGAACCGCCCGCTTCATCTCAGCCTGGCCTCGGGGAAAGTGTGGCGTGGAAGCCACCGTGTCCCGTCGTCCCGTCCCCGTTTCCCGCGCAGCCCGGCCGCCGTCCCCACTCCCTCCCCATCCCAGCCCTCAGCCCCAACATGGCCGCTCCCGTGTGCCCCCTTCAGGCTGTGGCCGCAGGAGTTAAGGCGCCCTCACGGCCGCCGCACTGCGATGGCAGGTGATTTAAGGATGCCCTATATTAAACTGGAGATAAAAATCCTCTCCTACGGGGGCAGGGGAGGGCCTGGGTCACCTTCCTGGTTGTATCTGGCCAGTAAGGTAGCACGTTTGGGCGGGGGGGGGGACACCATGAGCTGACTGAAGGCAGAAGGGGTGAGGTTTCCTCCTGCCAGAGAAAAGGGCAGAGGGCCAAAAGCATCTTCCCCAAAATCCCATTTGTAAATAAAAATTAAAATCTTCTGATTTTTACACTATTGTGTTCAAAGATGAAATTTTTTTTAATTCCCAAAGGTATTTTCAATTCTCAGCGAGACAGTGGGTACAGAGTCAAGAGACGATGGCTTTACTTCAGCGAAGAAAGCGATGTGGCTGCCTGTCCCATTTTGGATCTTCATTTCAGGAGTGAACACACAGACATCAACAAGCTGTCCGTCTTTTCACGTTATTCGAAATAACAGCCAACAGCTTATACCACACACACCATGTTACAAGTTTCCAGAAACAGGCGCATGAACTGGGCCCAAACCAAAATCATCAGAGACACAGAGAACTTAAGTTGGAGCAAACTGAGGAGACAGACATGCATGTTTATTTATTTAAATACCTGACTAAGAAGAAAAACACGTAAACATTCTTCAACAAAGAACACGTAATTTTAATTTACAAGAGAAAAAAACCCATTCACCCACTGCTAAAAGAGAAACCTGAAGACAGAGGAAGGAAAGTGGTTTTACGTGGACTACTTCAGACTGACCAAAGAAAAGTAAGAATTAACCAGCTGAAAACAGACCTCTGGTCTCCCCTCTCTGAGCTGCACCACGCTTCAGAGTTGCCAGTCCATCAGCAGCAGAAAAAACACACAGAGGATGGAAAACAGCTCGAGCAAAGGAGGACTTTCTATTGCACCACCAGGAAACAAGAGGCAGCGCTGAAAAGATACATTTTTCTTCTATCCAGGGAGAAAAGAGGTGAAGGAGTTTATCGGTGAATATGCTATACAATATGCCAAAGCCACATTTCAATGCTCAAACAGCTTCAGGTGTTAGCAAAGCACGAAAGCCTGTCAGGGAGGCGGCCCCCACCTACCTCTGACAACACCGGTGAGGTTTGTTTCTCCTGTATTTTGGACGGTGTACTGAGGTTCTGCTCCTTGCCGTGGGGCTGGGAAAGGAGGGAGGCACTGATCATCTTGCTCCTGCTTTTACCGGGTTGCATATACAGCTCCCAAACCCCTCCGGAGCCGTTGGGAGCCACCTGCCCCCTCACCCCAGCCCTTTATGCCCGACTCGGTAACCTTGGGAACAAACTCCTCCTCTGGAGCTGATCATGTGCACGAGGGAGAGCCAATAAACGCCTCATCCAGTGTTTGATTTCTCTGCCAAGTGTCATTCAAAGTCCGGTTTCAGCGGGAAACTCGATAGTTTTTCCCCATCAGGGCCGCGGCGAGGTGCTTTCTTTGCAGCATTGACCCTCCTGGCAGCAGGTGCCTTTTTTTTTTTTGTCTGGTGTTTCATGGTAGTCCAGGTAGTTCTGAGCACCCCAGCATCTTTGCTACTTCCCCCCCCTGCCGCTCCTGAAACACCCAATTACACCCGAGGGACAGAATAACTCTTTCGGGATGTAATTTCTGAATAACTTTTCTCCTATTTGGGGAATATCTCTGGGAAGAGAAATCTGAGAATCAGCACAGGTTTGCCAGCAAGATGCAAATATAAATTGCTTGTGTTTAAAATAGTCCATTCCTCCTACAGAGAGGACTATGAGCTGTGCAGGGTGGATATTGCTTCAGAGGACGGTAATGGAGTAATTTATGCCAGCAGAGGCTCTTCTTCTAAAATACCTGGGCCATGCCCATCTGCTGTTTCAGATTTGGTTAAAGGCATTAATAATGGCTTTAACTGTTAAATATCTTATTTTTGGGCGGACCCCTTCCCCCAGGAAATTAATTTGTCTGAACCTCCCATGTTTCTTCATATGCCGCATATCAAACATAAATGTCTACAGAATTTGCCCTGCTCTTTATCACCACAGCTTGCCGCGATGACTGGCTTTACAGTAAGAGCATCTGGCCATGCTGCCTCAGGTGACTTCAGATGTAATCCATCTTGCAAGAAAAAATTGCAAGAAATATCTCAGCACAGAAACCTCTGATATCAGCAGAAGGATACATCTGAAAGCTGTCCAATGTGTACGTGGCCTGCTAAGACAGAGATAAATACTACAGAACTGTTCAATTAAATAAGGTGATGGCTGCCCTGAGCATTTTGTGCTTCTCTCTTATGCACGTAACTGAATCTCAACAAGGGAAACCCCTTTAGGTATTGCATAATAATACAGGTTAATTCTGGGTAATCACGGAATCTTTTATTAATGTAGCCTTAGAATCTTTGATGTCCCTGCTTTTGTGCATCTTGATAAGTTATTCCGTTTAGAGTGCAAAATGGCCCTTTCTCTGGAAGGGCTTACAGTAATATGTAGGAAATCAAGGATTGTTATTGCTGAAGTGGCCTCAGCAATATAATACAGTTGCCTCAGTGTAATACAGTTATAATGCTTTAACAACATATAATAATAATGCTGTAACACCAACCTATATGTTGTAAGGTTTTGGTGTTGTTCTCCTTTTTGATTCCTGGTTCCTAATTCGAACTTTTGTTTCAGCAGGGTGATTCTCTGTGCATTACATCAAATAGGTGGAAATTCAGATGCAGAGAGAAAATCTTCAATTCTGAATTCAGATACCCTGAATTCTCCTCCTTCATTTGTGACAGAACTTGTGCTCTCCTTAGAGGGACTATTCTTCACCTTGGCTTGTTGCTTTTCAGTTTGCTTTGAGTAACTGAGGGACTAATTTTGTGCCAGAGGCAATACTATATGGAGAGGCTTTTTTATGTTCACCAAATAAAATTATCTCTTTTCAGACTTCAAAGACAAGTGCCTTTTCCAGCACAAAAAGGATGCAGATTCATGGATTTTGCAGCTTACTTCTGTTTCTCAGCTTTGTTCTTTCCTTTCACCCTCAGATCTCTGTCTTTACCTTTCTCTGTCTGATTTTTCATATTTTACCTCAGGCCTGTCCAGAAAAGCAGGCTTATTTTGTAGCCTGGAAGGAAGGTAAACTCAAATCCAACCTGGAATCTGAGCAGAGCTTCCCTGTGTAGCCCTAGGAATGTCTCTCTAGAAACAAATTTTGAACATTAATAGTTGATTGCAATCCCTTTGAGGCCATATAGAGTTTTAACATGTGTTCCTTCTTGTAATTTCTCCTTTTAGATGCAAGACTGACATTTTATAGAATTGAATGGATGGATATGCCACGGTCAGCTCAAGCTGATTGGAGGTAAGTATAGAAAAGCCATGTTTTTTATCTGCTTGTTTCTAATTTTTTTATATAATAAACCTTCAGGGGAATTGTTACCTCAGGAAGGAATGATTCGCTTCTTAAGGGATCATGAGCTGATTCAGGAGGGTTGTGGCTTTTGACATTTGTGGTTTTGGTCCGTCATACTGCAGGTTTAGGTGAATGGCTTCAGTACTTGGGGAGAGGAAGAAGCTGGGATGGGCACTGGTGCTTGAAGGCGTCTATTATTATTTAAAATTCCTGAAGCTCTTTAGCTTATACAGAGCCCTGTCTGGAAGAAAAAAAGAAGTTGTTCTGTGATAAAAGCAGTGAGGTAGGAAAAAGCAGCGCTGCTTTCGTTTTCCAGCCTTTTTGTCCTTCGTGTGTGACCATAAGCAAGTCACCCGTTCCCTCCGTTTGTATCTGTCAAAGGTACGAAGACCCACATTTCTGCCCCCTTTTGTCACTTTACCCTTTTTGGGTAATCAGTTAAACTTCTGCTCTTCTGATGTCCAACTCTGAGCCATTTTGGCATATCACTCCTCCTCAGAAGTCGCTTCAGTACAGATGAGGTTTGCTTTATTTTATGAAACTTCTCTTTAGAAATAAGTTGTGAATTTGATTCCACTGAACTTACAAGATATACCTAAATGGTAGATTTGAACTAAGCATAATGTTTAATTCCCCGGCCAAAAAGGCAGTTACAAATGTGTGCAAAAGTTAGGAGCTTAATTTCCTTTTTTTGATTTCTAGGTTTACCTTTAACTGACCTAATGACATGCCAGATCAGGGACCCAGATGAGATCAGTAACACCACTCTGAATACTTAGTAAAGATTCTGCTTCCTTTCTGAAAGGGAAAAGTAGCAAATACCTGTTAACTAAACTATGAAATGTTTGCATTTAAATCAACTTAAACTGTGACAACTGATACTGCCAGCAGATGGCGGCAGTATTGCTCTGATGAACTTCATCTGCAAAAGAAACTTGGAATATTTGAAGGAATTTAGGAAAAGTCAGAGCAGCCACCAGCAAGGAGGCTGATATTATTATTATTGATGATAAATGTAGGGTTTGATTGTGAACTCTGAAAAGTGCAATCCGTTGTAATTTCTCCTGCTTTAGCAGTGTAGTACTTGACAATTGAGGGAAAGTGTTTTGACATGACTCTGTTCCAAATTTATTTTCTCTCACACTGAAACCATGCAAAATTTTAATTGAAATATATTTTTGTGTGTGGACAGCACTTTTCTGAACCCAGGTGTCTTCTGCTGCACCACAACAGAGAGTGTCTCAGCTCTGTCCCGATAGGAACTCCTCATAGAAGAATTTCTTTCTTGTAGCAAAGAGTACTAAGATACTTGTGCTATTTGAGGTTCTTGCCCGAGGCAAGATGCGTAAAAAATGTTTGTATTTAATACTTTGAAATGTTTATATATAGGTGAATGGTGAATATTGCGTTAACTGTATTCAGCACTGAAATCTATTTCTTGGAAAAATCAGTTTTCAGCTACAGCACAGTAATGCTCATCTGCATGTTGTTAATCGCACTTTCATAGTTGCTGTATGTTATTAGGTTATCTAGCACTGGTTTTGTTTGCATTGTGTCTGGCAGGAAGTTAAATCCCACATGTGTGGGCTGCAGGTGCTGCTGTCTCTAGCGTTCTGAAAATTATTTGGTTTCTTTGGGCAGCATTGAGAGGTCAGCATTGTGAGGATGGCCCAGACAGTTTTCTCAGTGAGAAATGTACGGGTAACACAGACGGGAACTCGGTTCTAGGAGCACCTGGCACATTTTTAACCCCTGTGTAGAGTAAGAGCCTGCTGAGAAAGCAGCACAGTATCTGGAAGCCTTTTTTGGGTGATTGGGTCAGACCTTTTTCCTTAGCTGGTCATGGGTCTCTGATCTATGGAAACACCTGCATGTGGACTTTTTAGAGCTGGGTTAACAATATAAAGGACTAGCAAATCTGGAGGTAGTAGGGGGAGAAAATTATGTGCTTGCAATGGTGACAAATTTGATGGAGTTATTGGCAAAAATGATGTTGGATTCATCACCTGAAATGAAGTGCAGCCCTAGAGTAGAAGAAAAACTGTACTTTAGAAATTTTGTTGATAACTGTTAATCATCGGCCACTGTAGGCACTGTGAGAAACATAGCTCTTATTTGAATTCTTGTGTCTGTAGTCATTAGGTGTAGTAACCAACATTTTGTATTGGAAATTGATACAATCCCAAGAAGTACTTTGGCTTGTTAACAGGTTGGCATGTTCTTAACACAGTCTTAAATAGTCCTGATGGCTACGGATAGGAGGATGTATGGCCCCAAGAGACAGCTCCTGGAGCCTTTGCCTGTCTCTTGAAGGCCTGTTGAGGGACAGAAATGAATTGCTCTTTGTGGTGACTTGGAATGAGGGTTTTTATAGTGAAACACTAGGAGTTTTAACTAGAGAAATCTGATTTGAGTCAGGCTAAAGGGTGAGTTCTGGATAAAAGCAATCTGTGAGCCTGACCAGGATGTGAAGCTAATGAAAACTCAGCCCCTGGGAGGGAAGCAGAGGGGATAAAGCTCAATATAAGCAAGGATTGAGAATCGTCTACCATGAAAAATAAAGGGAGGGGCCTCTTTTCTGCTTTCCCCTTCATGGTTATTGGGAATGAGGGCTGGGACACATGGGGCAAATAGAAGGCTCTGGAGAAACTGTAAATCTTAAAGGGGATAGGAATGGGGCGGCATGAAGGGCTTGAACAACTGTATAGATTTCTGGTTTTAGAGTCACAGCTCCAAAGCTTTTCCCTCACAGTTCATTATGGCTTTGTTAACACAAGATCTTCACAGCTTTCAAAGTCTGAAGGAGAAATAACGCACATCCCAGGCACTATAAGATCAAAAGTGCAGGCACCTTAGAGGCATAGGCGCTACAATTTGTTTACTCAGCTATGCCAGCAGGAAAGGGAGTGGTCTGTGGGCTATGTTCTCTATCATCCTGTTAAGAGCTGATAAAAAATACAATTTTTTTTAACACCTTCAGTGATATATGCTGCCGACACCTGTTTAAGCGATGAGTCAAATGCCTAAGCCTATGTGCATATATGCAAGAACAGATGCATCCACGTTGATAAGTTCTGCGGTCGTCATTGGCGACTGCCTACATTAATAAAAGTACCCTAAGTTCTTAGTGGTATTTCTTATTCTGTATATTGGGAAAGCATTGACCTTTTATGACAATGTAAGTGGGGGAAAGAAATATGTCTGGGGAAGTTGGTAGGCTCCATGTGGAGGAAAAGCACTTTATGAGAGCAAAATTGTTAGCAGCGCTCCACTGTGCTGATTTGGAACAGGTCCATTGTATTTTCAGCAACTGGCAGTTTGGATTGTTACGATTCCTTGGCAAGTACAATAGAAAGATGGTGGCTTCCGGGGGCATAATAAAAGGGTGAGCCCCAGCTTTCGCACACTGCATTTTATAATTGCATGCTTGATGTGCACAATTGGGCAGCACTGCCTTACTTGCCTTAATCCATCTCTCTCTCTCGCTCTCTCACTTCCTCACCCTCCTTCATAGCAGCAGTAGCTGCTGCAGCTTTGGCAGATCGTCGGGGAGAGCACAGAAAATGAAAAGAGCTCAGCTATCATCTTAACATTTTTCCCAAAGGATTAATTTCACCTGCTTCTCCAGTTTTCCTGATAGACTTTTTTGTGCTTTTTAATCCAATAAGTGCGGAGTTATTTCACGTTTTAAACCCCTCTAAATAGTTTTAGGAATGGACTTTCTCTCTCCTCCTCCCCCAGCCTTTTTTTTTTTTTTTACAAGTCAGAAAATTGTGAAGTAAGCGGACAGAGTAACTGAGAGCGCGAGAGGGAGAAGACGCTTCCATTCTTTTAGTGCAGTGGGCTGAGGCAAAAAGGCCATTGTAATGGTAAATCGCATGCAGAAAGGAAGAAAAGACTGATAATCAATCACAAATGAAGCATTCGTTTGGATTTTGGCAATTTGCTGGCCAGGGGCTTTTAAATCTGTAAACTTTTTTTTTTTTTTTTCCCCCACATCTTTAAAGCACAAGTTTGATATACCGAAGATGGGAAGATAAATCTTTACAAAGCTATCATGCCCAAAATACCTGGGATTGGGGAAAGCACAGTGCTGAAACGACAGTAAAACCTCGCAATTCTGAAGGAGAAACAGCATGCTGAAATGTTGGTGGGAAACATTTTAAACCCACCACCTCAGACTCCAGCTCTGAAGAAAGATTTTCCTTTTCAGACTCTTCTTGTTTCACTTGTTCAGGGATGACTTGTGGTGGGCTTCTGGGGAGTTTAATTTGCAACTTCGTTGTTCTGTGATTGCCTGAGTGGGTTTTGTATTTGACTGAGTATGTGATAGGACAGATGAGGATGTTAGACAATATTAACACCAGCATATCATCTTCAGAGTCCAACATTACCCATAAAGGAAGATATATCTACCTGGAGGCACTGCTTCAAGGAGGCGCTCCATGGGGATTCACACTGAAAGGCGGACTGGAGCACGGGGAGCCATTAATCATCTCAAAGGTATTTTTCTTATTTTAAATGAAACGCAAACAAGTTAGGAGTGGTGCCCGATTTAGAGGGCAAGAGTTGTAAAATAACACTGAAATGTTGTATTTGGCACTGTATTTGGCTTGGTTTTGAAAAATGTTGAGCACATTCAAGTCAGTAGGTTTGCTCAGGAGCTACGTATTTGAGCAAAGCATGAGAGCTCTTGGCATTGTTTAATTATCAAAGTGCAGTTTTTGTCCCACAGGAAGTATCTTGGCTTGCAGAAATTGGCTCTATTTATTTCTCTGCTATCAATGGGAGTGAGTAGGGGACTCTCATGATGTGATCTTTGTCATGAATTCATAGCATATCTGAGCACGTTCAGTAATCCATCACCACCTCTTCTGAAGAGAAAAGAAAGTAAGTGCTTTAAGTCACATGATGTGATGTTGGCTAATTAGAAGTGTGTGCGGAGAAACAGGATAATAAATACTTGTACCTATTTGGTATGTATGTATATTATGCTATGTTAGCAGTTTTCTCACCCTACGTACTCTCTACTTACTAAATATCTATTAAGTGTGGTATGCCTTCAAGATGTTTATTATTTTAATTATTCATGATTGAGTATTGTCAACAGGCAACTAGTAGCATAGCTCACAAGGGTATTTTGAGGGGAAGAAATGGGAGAAAGAGTCCCTCACTGTCATCAGAACTGGGCTATTAGAAGTACCCAGGTACCTCAAGACGCCAATACTGAAGACAATGGATTTTCAAAACCATCAGATTTAATCTGTGAATATCTAAAATATGTTTGCTCTATGGCCCTAAATCTGTTTTGAAAATAGGGTTTAGGTAATTCTGAAATTTTACCTCTTAACCATATTTCTCTTCTGTGTCATCTGTCTGGTGCGTTCTGCTTGTTTATAGTATGCATTTATATAGCAAGCTGCTAGGTGCATATATGTACTCATGTGTAATCTTACTCCCTCGTGTAAACTGGGATGTATGTGGGGAATTCAAAGGATCAGAACCAATGTCGGCTAAAAGAAAATGCTGATGCTCAAAATCAATGTGTTACTCAAATTCTGCAACTCACTGTGCAAACACATTCACATGAAGACTGTCAGTCACTTGTATGGTTCACCTGAAATAAATTATTTGTAATTAGCGCATCTACATGTTGAAAGTAAAAAAGGGGGACTTACATAAAAGTTCTTTCATCATAAAGGGATTTTAGAAAGTTTGATACACAAACATCTTTCTTGCAGGACCTTCTTGGAGATAGTTTGACATCGCCACATAAAGCAAAACTAGCCTCACTGAAATAGTGTTATATTTTTTCATTTTATAGTCACGAGGGACTGAAATGCCAGTCAGGTTGTTCACTCTTATTGGCAGTGTTCTGCATTTGTGAGGAAAAAGTTTCTTTTTGCATTGACATTCTTCTGTGATGTAAAAAGCACCACCTTTTTCTTTTTTTTTTTTTTAATTGGGGGCAGGGAGGCAGAGAGGAAGAGAGATGGCTCTGGCTGCTGAACATTAATTAATCTATGGGATTTGGTTTCCACAACAACCAGGCCCCTTAATGTCAAACATGCCTGGAGTGTGCGTAGTGCCACTGGGAGCTGTGTGACTTGTGCCTGCCTTCTGTGAAACAGCGCTGCAAAAATGTGGTGGGGGTTTTTTGGTGGTTTTTTGTTGTGGTGTTTTTTTTTTTTTTTTAAACTTGTGGCTACTGCTTGGTTTGTGCTATCAATGTTGGCATTTCATTGTTTTGCTGATGCAGAGCTGGAGAACGGCTTGCAAGTGAAAGCTGTACTTTCTGGATTTCATGCAGCACCTATAGCTGTTCCCTGGTTTCCAGTTGCAGCTGAGAAATTCCTCTTGTGTTTGAATTCGCTATGTGCTCTTCAGAATTAAGTGCACTTTAATCATTTAGCTAATTCAGTATTTTTCTTCTCTAAAGGAATGTAATACTTCTTCTGTAAAGTAATTACTGTCAAGTAATGAGGAACTGTGCAGAAATGAGAAATTTAATCATGTTACAGGTTAAATTCTGTACTTGCACAAGACTACTTATAGAATCATAGAATGGTTTGGGTTGGAAGGGACCATTAAAGATTGCACTACTCATGTAGGTACGTACTAGGAATGATCCAATAACAGCTCCAGATAATATTACCTATAAATATCAGAAATGTGGGTGTCAGGTTTTCATTTCTGAATATTCACAATTAATTTATTTCTGTTTTGGCAAATATATTATATTTATGTCCACTTAACTGTCTGTTTGCATTGACAGAGTGGTGTTAAATGGCCTTAGTGTAAACAAACATGTAGATTTCAGCAAATATTTAAGCTGGTACCCATGAAAGCTTGCAACATGACTTAAAACAGTCAAAGTAACATTGACATATTGTTATAGAATACTAGACAGATAGAAAATCTGTTTGAATGCAGTAGTTTCTTCTGGCTGTCAGGATCTGATGCTCATTTCGGACCGATGAGTATTGGCCTGTCTCAGCTTCAGACCAAAGGCTGTGATAGAAGTTAAAAACCAAGATGACTGAATTTACAAAAGGCCCAGATGCACGAACGCTGCTTCTCGCAGCCCTGTGCAGTTCTTTGGAAGGACAGATTTTCCTGCCAATAATATTCCAAGAAATCACCCAAAAGCAATGGGAGCAACAGTTGGGAATGTAAGTTGCAAAAACAAACCTATATTCTCAGCTGGTAGAAAGCGCTGTTTTAGAGATCTGATTACTATAGGTTTTGTGCCACCTTCAAAACAAGAACAAGTTGTCTATCGCCTTTCAGTAAAAGTCTCTTTGCTGTATGGCTGTATTGCTGTGCTTCTGTGCAACAAGACGGGCTGATTTCTCAGTGTGCGTGGCTGAGTGCACAGATAGGCACACTTACAGTTAAACACACTAGTAAACGCTTTGCTGAATCAGCCATGATGCTCAGCACATCACGCAACTGAGTCTAAATCAACTTGTCAGAACTGTTGGTTGTGCAGCTAACATGAATTTAGGTAGTTAAAACAGATGACCTTTTTATGCTAACGCTGTTCTTTTTTCCCTGTGGAAAGACAAACCTACACTGAAGCAGTTTTGTGACAGCTAATTTGAAGTCCTCAGCACAGGTCTCTTCATAATATGTTTTGCCAGAAGTGAGGGCAGACCATAAACAAATTTATTACATCTGACCCACATTTTCCCCTCTGCAGAAAGGAAGCTGCTTTGACATTCCCTCTAGTCAACTTTTTCCTATCTTGTTTCTGGACTGACTGTATACAACTCATCACATATGTTATGATTCTGGCTGCATAAGACAAGAACATACTGATTTTCAATGAAAAGAAATTTGGAAATGCTGACAGTGTGTCAGCAAAATGGAAGCTCGGGATGTTGACTGTCCTAGAGCAGCACTTAGCCATCTTGGGAACATAAGGAAGTTCTGGAGCTGCCTGTTGGGCCACAGCGCTTTAGGATTGTGTGTGGTATTCCTGGTCTACCACCTAAGAACAAGCTTGTGAGTCAGCCTCAGAAATAAGCTTTGTAGAATCTTCCCCAAATTAATTTTTGTTGTACCAGAAGGAAAGGAATGGGAGAACGAACAAAAAATAGTCAGTGCACGTTCCTTTTCCCCTGCGTCTCAAAGGAATGTCCAAAAATCCATACCTAAATTGGCACCAGAATGTCGCTGGTTAGCAATGGGACAGTGTCCAAAAAGATGAATCGTAGGCTGCAGATTAACAAAATGTAGTTTCCCTCTTGTATTGATTCTGTGGTATAAAACATGTTGTCAATGAGGAGCGTAGGTGAGAGTTTGAAAGGCAGCTATAGTCTTAACATTCTTCCTGGGAATTTCTCATTTATATGAGCTTAGAGAATAGCTGTCAGTCAAATTCTTTACTTAGAACTGTTCACAGTTTCTCCCTGTGTTTTCAACTAAATAAATATCTTCCAGAGGTGAAGAGGAAAAAGAGGTTGGTGGCAGGAGTAAAGTGTCTCTGTAGAATGAGCACGTTATGCTAAATTTTTCTTGGCTGAGAGAACTTTGCAAGTTTGTAGACCTCAAAGAATCCAGCCTACATCTCCAGAAATGTGCTACTCATGGTTATAAAATACTCCTTTGGCAAGAAGGTTCTCAAGTTTTCAATTACTTTCCTTTTTTTAAACATCAGTTTTCTTCTTGTGTCCATAAGTGTTTACAAGGTAACTTGGTATCATAAATGTGTCACTAATACTTCAGAAGTAGTACAAGTCAAATCCTCTGTAGTGACCTCCACTTCTCTGTTTTCAGATCTTGATTCATATAGCTCAACTTCCATTTTTTAATTATGCCTGTTTAGTAATTTAGAACCATGTAATTTTGGCCTAGATTTGGGGAGATTTGCTCACTGTGGAAATCTTATTAAACAAGTGGTTTCTTCACCTGGAACTAGAAATTTCATGAGAAATGCAACGGTGATTGCAGGTGATATTGAATGTTTAATTGGAACTTGATTTCCTTTGGCCTTAAAACCACAATAATATTCAGAAGAAAACCCAGATTTTCATTTGCATATTACTTTTTTGGCTCATCCTGAGCTGTAAGATCGATATTGCAGAAATCATAGCCCTGACTGTTCTAGGCAGTAAAGGCAAACTGGTAACAGAAGTGTTCATTCCCTCTTGATTTCCTTTAAGAATTTTTAATTTAAGGTAATTAACATTATTCAGTCTCAACCATTTTGGAGCCAGGCGAACTATTTCTGCAGTCTATTTCTTATTGCTACACACAAACCTTTGGAATAGTTTTAGCTGTTGTAGGCCTATGAAATGCCCTTTTATTTTGAGCTCCATGTTGATGATACTAACAAAAGAGTTGTTTCTCTTGCCTAGGAATTAAAGCATCTAAAGCGTTCTTTCTCAGATAGCGGCTATGTGGGAACACTTTTCACATGCTGTGCTGTAGTTCATCGGTTCCCTTAACTCAAAAGAGTAGGTCATTTACAGGGACCTCATGCCAGAAGCATGACACAAACTCAGAGGTTTACCTCTCAGCAGGGATGTAGGAAGCAATAAAATTTTAATAATAATAGGAATAGCTTGGGACGGAGCCTGAGAAATAATCCTAAATTCTTGTAAGTTGTTTAAACCTTGTCAGGAGCCTGATTCAGCTTCTGATAACGGAATAGCCCTCTAGCAATTGATGCTTACAGGAACTGGATCAGGCTGTCTTCCACAACGCTCCCACGTTTGTGCTACTTCTCTAATATTTTTGGTTATGATGCCTTGTTTACCTCACTTGAGTGAGCACATAGAGCAGTTAGTGACATGTAACAAGAATCGTTCCACCATTCTTGACAAAACAAAATCCAAAAGGCCATTCTGGACCCCAGCTGGCCCACAGACACTTATCCCTGTCTCTGCCTCTGATCAAAACGCGCAGGAGTCAGTGTTCTCCCCTTAGGTCAGTACCAGGAGCCCATTGCTTTTGCCACTCGAATGCCCAGAGACCCCATAAACAAAATTAAATTAGCTTACGCACTGACAGGCAAAGTTTCTTTGCGTCCATTCCCCATATCCCTGTGTGTGACAAATGGCAATTTAGAAACAGTTAACCTTTTTGTAGGACTGCAAGCACAAAAAAGACGGCCAATGCTCACATTAGAGAGGCTTGTCTGAAGTTGGCAGAGTCACGATAGACTTATTGGCCTGGGCATGAGGACATGAAACTGAGCCAAAGGCATGGTGACTTGTTCTGTGACTATTATTTTTTTTTAATTATTTTTTCTTTGAAAGTTTCCGTGCTTATTCTTGTCTGGTTAGATATGGACTTTATTTTTCTCCTCGCTGCTTGGGGCCTCAGTGTTGTTAATGTTTAAAAAAAGTACCCCTTTTTACTATTTCTCTTCCAATATACTGTGAGTGGGCTGATGAAGGTTTCCATTTCAAAGCCATTGTTACGCTCATGCCTTCTTGCAGAGCATTTTCTGCACTGGTTATGCATTTAGGGCCATCAATATGGATGTTGTGTATAATATGACAGGTCCTTAGAAACATTTTTTTTCTTGTGTAAGAACAGATCAAGAACTATATATAAGAATCACCTGAGTGCTGATGTCTTATTACTTAACTACATCAGCTTACAGGACTGATGGAGGGTTGGGACATTCGTTATTCCTTCACTTCTTGTATTCACAAGCATGGCTTATCAGCAGTAAGTGAACAGTAAGTGGGCAGTAATTCATCTAGGACTAAACCATAATGTAATTGCTTGTGCTCGCTCTCAGTCCAAAGGCAGGTGAAAAGGTGTGCCTGTGAGCAAAAAGTACAGACCGGCACTGACTGGCAGCGTGTCTGTGTTGTAGTAAAATATCAAAGACCAAACCAGCCTGGTCAACACAAATTTTTTTTTCCCCATTTTTTCCCTGCCCCCCAGTACTTCTTTGAGGTTTGGCATTGGAGAAAGGTGTGCTCTGCCTGCTGATGAGCTAAGGGGTTCATTGTGCGAAATCATCTGCCTGTACATCTGACTTTTGTTGCTAGACTGTGACAACACACAAGGCAGATGCCCGATCCCAGACGACAAGGAAATCTGGATGATGCAGACCTTTGCTTTCAAAGACACAGAAGGCAACTGATGCTGTAATTGTTTCAGAAAGCAGAGGGGCAGTTCCTCACCACTCTTCCTTGTTTCTCAGGGCTCAGATTAGGGCCTCAGGAAAGACTGCTGATGCCAGCACAAGGGACAGGATGATCTACCTTTTCTTAAAGCTAGGGAGCTGCTTGATGAAAAGGCTTCTATTGTCAGCCCCCTCCATTAGGCTGCCGATCGTTCTCTAGCACAAAAAGACTTCTGTTCCCTTCCACAGCACTGAATTAGCAATTGCAGACAAACTGACTGACTGACGTGAGCAGTGGCTTGCTGGGCATTGCTGCTGCACCAGCAAAGTCAGTAGGAGCTTTTCATACTGCAGATGGGCTATGTGAAGGGGTAGTGCCAGTTGGTCTGTGATGTATCACGATGAGCCCATCTACCAGGAATACCTTGGTTGTCCTTATTAACAAAGACCGGCACAGATGAATCCCAAGGTGCACAGACAACTCAGTGATGCAACATTAATGAATGTGCATGTGGAAGGAAATTACCCTTGAAAAAAGCCATACCTCTATGCTGACAAGGGCTGGCGATGATGACTGACAGGTGTCATTTGACCGGTCATGCTTTAGAGTTACCTCCTTACCAGAGATGAACCCAAGCTGTGCAGTTTTGGTCCAAATCCACAGAGACAGCTGCTCTGAAAGATCAGGTCTTCGCCACTGTGTTGCAACCAAATGAGTTACAGAGGACCATATGCAGTGTAATATCCCTCAAAGTCACAAAAAGTTGTAACAGAAGAAATATTTTCTTCTCATGTTCTTGACAGAGAGGAATCCTGTGTGATTAAACACAACATGTAATCCTTAGGGTCAATAAATGGAGCCTTTGTAAATCTAGACAGAAAAATGCCATGTATCCTTGTTCGCTTGCTGTAGCAGGTATAACCAGAGTTAAGGTTTACACTGATCATGGAATGAGAACCAGAGAATGCACTCTTAAAATCAGTGTTTGTTCAGAATAGATGATTGCTTGTGAAAGCCTCTACTACATTCAGCCTTTCCCACGCTTCTTGGGAGCCCAAGGCATAGGAAGAAAAACGATCATCGATAATAGAGCTGGAGCTGAGCTAATCTCATCTCAAATTTCATCAGTGTTTGCCTTCAGGATCTTTTGATGAAGCTCAAAACTGTGGAGCATGAATCCAGCATGGATCTATTGTGTGTGAACTACTCAGGCTTTGGGAGGGATCTTTGAAAGTGAAAATGAAATGAACTGTGATTTGCTTGCCGACAAACATTGGTAGTCAAAGAAAAAATGTCCAGAGGCCTTTCAAAATAGACTGCTAAACCACAAAATCTTTGTCACTTACCTGTTTATTTCCAAAGCCTTGAGTGCATCACCATCTGGTGGCAGCAGAGAGCATCCAAGATCACTGTCAGAAAACCCTGAAACGTGTTGGTATCCATCAGCCCAGGGGGCAAATCTCTGCCCCGCTAGAGAGTTGAGACAGTAGACTTTGCCTTTGAGCATGAACAAGAGAAACTGATGAGCGTTCCGCCATTATTCTGAAGTCTTCAGGCTGCATTTCGGATCCTGCCTGGGAGGGGCTTTCTTTTCCTGTCTGACACAAACCTGCCCTTATGCTTGGAACAAGGAATATCCAGTTAATAATAGAAAAATGCAATTCAGCATCAGGGCTAGCTTGTCTGCAGGAAGGTTTGACATCTCTAGCTGCCTAGCACCCAGCCACATCAACCTCACATCTTGGATTTCTTTCAGTGTGAGTGCTGAACAGGACCAAGCCTGCTTAGTGCATGTGAGATGTGGAAATCAGACCCTTGGGTAGCCCTGACTATCACACACCAGTGATGGAGCAAGGATTGCAAGATATTTGGAGGTTTCCTGAAAACTTGGCATGGCCGGAGCAGGATATTGGTCATTGCTGTGTGTCAGATGAATGTAATTTAGGAAGTGCGGGTTTTAAGTGCACTAAATATATTTCTTCTTTTCCTTATAATCTTATTTCAGATAGGCTGCCATATCTGTGTTTGTGTCTCACCCAAAGGGTTCCTGCCTTCTTTGTAAGTCCACTTAAAACCCTCAGCTTTGGCTCACTTACTAGTTCTTTGTTTCTGGGGGAGATCCGGACTGTATACTTCAGATGGACTTGCCAGAACCCTGTCTCTTTAAAGACACTCAGGGCAGAAGTTGTTAAATGCCAAGAAACATCTTTCCCCTGTGGAAATACAGTCTGATCCCACTTGGCACTCCAGGTGAAAAAACATCTTCCTAAATGTTGTAAGTTTGTTTTAAGTAAGAGAGGGCTTGTGAAGATTCATTCACATGGCTGAGCTTGAAATAGAGTTCTAGTCTTCCCATTTTCATCCTGACACTGCCTACATCTATTTCCACAACTCTTTTTACTTTGCCACGAATTTAAAATAAAAACCAAAACCAAACAAATAAATGATTCCAGGTTTCTTGGTCAATGGAAATTAGGAAAAGGACAACAGGAACAGACAAGGCCAGCTTATCCAGGGCACAGCGTGTTAACATCCTAACTGGTATTCAAGCATATTAATTTTTCACACTTGCATTAAAAAATCCCACCCCCAAAAAAAAAATCAAACCCCAGTGAAGAATGATTCCTGCTGATAAGAAAATCACTGTGCTTAAATTCATTAATAGAATATGCTGTGGGATACATTTCAAAGCACGGGGTGAGAAATAAGCTCCCAAATCCCATTAAGAAATAACAGGATTTATGTGCATTCCTCCCATATATTAACTTTCCCCTCTGGAAACGTCTTGTGCTGAGTTGGTGCCATTTTTCAGGCAGGTGCAATGTTTTGCAGTTCCCACAGACCTCTCCAGATAATCTGCCAGCCTGAAAGCCATTCCCTATTCTCACTCAAGAATGGGGATTTTCTGATGCACGGATGAATGACGAGTTTGGCTGACAAATGTCATAGCTCCATGTTCTACTGGGATTCAGTCACACATTCTGCAGTGATGCCGTAAGCAGTTTTGTCCTGTCCATATCAGCAGTTAAAATGTTTTAAACACCAGCCAACAGAGACAGAAGAGATACCGGTTTTTAATAGCTGTTATCAGTAGTGGGTCATTTTCTGAACATGACTTGACATACAGAGGTACAATTTGTGATGCTGAAGTCTTCGGGTAACTGGTTTGTATTGTCAGCGGGATCAGTTTTAATTAGGATTGTTAGAGGCTTTTCACCTTTTTATTGAAGGCAAGTTTTTGAAAATATGCCAGATCTTCACATTTGCCATTACTTATAAGAGTTTTCATGACTTTTTTGCTGTTAAAGGAATGTCGAATGTCAAATGTTAATTCACATAAAAATGGAGATGAAACATTACGGAAATATTTGCCAAAGAAATGGCAAACAGATCCACTTCAAAAAGTGGAAACAGTTTCATGAGACAGAAGGAGGCCAGGAGGGTCTCCAGGATCCCCGAAGAAGATACTTGTTGTGGCAAAAGGTGTTTATTTCAGTAGAACTGAAAGAACATGCAGTCCACTACGTGTTGCAGAAAATTTCCTAATACCTATAGAGAACTACTGACTTCCTGATAAAGACTGTTAACCATAGTCATATGGAAGTATTTTTCTTGGTTTTCTGTTCAGCTTGTAATCAGTATTTATTTTTTCTATCATGGTAGGGCCAGCAAGGCACAGTGAAAACGACAACCCCTTTATGCTGTTTATGAGTGTAATAAAAAAATCTGCTTCCGGGCATTCAGAATTTATAGGTGTGATACAGTCACAAGATGTAAATATGAAAAACCAAATGTGACAATGGGTGAAGAGTGAAGCAAGGGTGAGTCTGCAAATGCACCGGTGAATTTACTACCTCATATACTAATGACGTTGCATGGAGTTTACGCGTTGTTTAATGTTGGATTTTAAGATGTTTACAATGGCACATAATCACCAGAATAATTGTGTCCTTGAAAACGTGCAGTAGTGCTGAATCCATTATTGCTATTTTTTTATTTTTCTGTAAAAACGTGCATTATTTAAACGAATGCTTCATTTAGAAAAGTGGATTGATCCCTCATGTCGGACCTCATGTTTTTATACATTGATTGATGACCAGTCTTGCCAGTGGACTGAGAGAGATCCACATTTCTCAAATGCAGTCTCATAGAAACTGGGAAATGAGCGGATGGAATTTAGACCAAAGATCTGGCTGGTTTCCAGGAGCAAATACATGGCAAGACACATTGCCAGTTTCAAGAGAGAGGCTTGAAATGGAGAAAGAAACGCGAAACGTTTGGACAGAGAGGGGTGGGGTCGTGGGGGGAATCTTCATTTTATCAATGATCCCACTCCCCTCCCTCCTGCCCTGCTCCATTTCTTGTTTGCTTAAAAGCAGTTGCCAGTGTTTGTTGAATAGTGTCAGCACAGAAGGGATGCAGCCACTGACCTGACTATAAGGCAACAGCAAAAGGTTAGTAGAATTAGTCTTGTACTGCAGACTTGTATTAATAGTTGTATTGTGGTGGTGTTGGCACAAACTCTGCAATTAAATAAGTTCTTGGCACTCTTCCCTAGGTTAAATTACTACTACTGTTCCCCCTGCTTGCAAGTCAATGAATACAACACTTTTGGGGAGGCAAGTTCAAACATTTTTGTTCTTTTGGGATTCTGTACATTTCTGATTTCAAGCTAAGAGGTTTCTGCTGGCTTTCCAAGTAGACCTCTGTTGTTCTGTCTCTGCAAACAGCCCGTGCAAACTAATGCTGGAATAACCAAGCAGGGAAGGAGGTGGGTGAGGGGGAAAGACACAACAAAAGAATGATGTAGAAACAAATGCCCTTAGAAGGGGTCCTCGCTTTCTCTCATGCCCGATGTTTCTTAGCACTGGGCTATTGTTATAGAGGATTAGGTTTCCATCACAGCTTCATCAGGGGCAACTTACCCTTTTTATCAGCCTAGAAAGACAGCCACAGACATGGAGGGGTATCCCCACCTATCCTTGCCCAAAAGTGCAAAGCAGCCAATTTTTCCAGCCCAAGGCCCTCTTCCCGCTCCTGCTTTAGTCTATGGCAATTGGGTTTGGCCCAGGCGCCCGCACACCGCTCTGTGCTGTTCTGCAAGGGCCACTCACAGCAATACACCTTCCCAGTTGTGCTTGCCAGAAAACTTCATATTTCCAATTTATTAATAGTTCCTTTTACTTTGGGAAGGGATTCCTTGTGCTTCTTCCCAAGTCCCTCTCTAATTTAGCAACAGATGTTGGCCTAACACGCAGCACTTATATCTTCACCTGTTCACTAGGGGGTAGATCTAAAAATCGCTGTTCACTGGCATATCATAGCTTTGTTTTTCTACGGTGTTTTCAGAAAAGCTAGGGAGCCAACTGCAGTCTGACTTCCTCACCTACATTAAGACTAAGACTAAGATACAGTCCAGTCCTGTGGGGTAGCAAACATCAGACACAAGGACTGGAATTGCTNCACTGGAATTGCTTCTGTCTCTGTTTTCCTGTGGCCAGCGTTCAAATGCAGCAAGACCGTGGGGAGACTGTGCTACTTTCTGTATGAGTTGAGAAAGTTGTACATGTATTGGTTTTCTAAGAAACTGGTGGTATACNCATGTATTGGTTTTCTAAGAAACTGGTGGTATACAGAAAAATGTCTAGGGAGAACCTTAATCTGTGGTTTCCTTAAGGCATCAATCACCAGATGTTAATAACGAACTTCATTTAGAGGTTTCCCTGTCTACCAATGACATGATCTATGGCTTTTATCAATGTTTAATGGAGATTGATAGAGAGTGGGCCACTAGCACATCAATAGAAGTTGGAGGTTAGGAGAAAGGAGTAAGCAGAAACAAAAGTAGGTGCGCTTGAGTAACTCTGTGTCTCTACGACTTCTTGTGTATCTCATCAGCTGCTAAAACAAAAGGTTCCTCTGCTGGATGGAGCTGAAGAGAACCAGGGTGAGCATCTATTGTTCTATATGTTTTATTATTCTTGGGCTGTGATCTTGTCAGCTCTCATTAGCTTAACAGGTTGGACTGTGTCACTTCTTGGATGGGAGACTTTGAAACGCGATGAGGAATGACACAAAGTGGTTCAGTCCATAGCCCTGCTCCCTCCGAGTCAGTGCTGAGTCACTGACCCACCAGAGTTTGAGGTGGAGAGGGTGTGATAGCGTTGCTCTATGAGATGTTCTGGCATTGGTGATGAGATATTATAGAAGGTCAGTCGGTGGCATATTTTAATAGAAAAAAAATATGTGATCCTATGAGCCAAATTCTGTTTGGGGTAAATTTCATACCAACACCAGCACCATCATCTTATTTTTTTCTTGCTTTAGAGCAGCTAAGAGTTGCAGGTAGCTGTTGTGAGATGCTTTGGTAGCAGATGGCAGTGCCTGCAGTGCAATAGTTGTATTTTTATATATATAT
>RSEF01000004.1:40177683-40210471 GCA_003993805.1 Himantopus leucocephalus | reverse complement strand
AGATGTGAGAGTTAGGGATAAAGGAGTAAATACAAAAATTCAATGATTGTATAATAAGCTCATGACATTTTGATGGTGACAGCATACAACTGGCTTTAGTTAAGAGGTCCAATCTATGCATCCAATCATCTCAGTTTTAAGCCCTCTTTATAATTCACAGGGGGTGGTAGTCTGCCCTTATGCTTTTGGTGACCAGTTGTAGACCAAGCAGAATACTCAGTCAAATGTCTTTGGTTGGTTGCTCAGTCCTCAGGACTCAAGAGTGAGTCTGCTTTTCTTTAGGGTAATTTGAAAATGGTCGTAGTATCCTGCCATTTCCAATAAAAGCATTATCTTCCATCACGCCCATGGCGGTGGCATTCACAAATGACCTAAACAGCACAAATGACTCCAATGGCAATTGAATCTGAGTGCTAGTGTTGCGAGGCTCCCTACAATTGTGGGATATCATTTGCCATCTTCAGTAGCAATAGCTAGAAATCTGCAGGGCGAGTTTATTGTGCCAGGGCAGGGGTTTAAAGTATTTCCTAACAAAGTAGTTCAAGGTGTGAATGCATACACGTTCTAAAAGTTGGTAATGTGGGAACTAGGTAAGGAAGCCAAAGTTAGAAAGACACCTCTCTGCACGTGAAAGACTGTGCCTTTCCAAACTGTGCATATATCCCTGCAAACTCTCTATCCAAAAAAACCCCCAAAACAGGAAAGGAAAAAAAAGAAGGTGGACAAAAGGAAAGTGTAGTTGTCTCGTAGCTGCTCAACAGGCAACTCTGAGATCCTTCTGGCAAGATCAACTGAAGCTGAATTTGTTATTGTTTGGCTTGTCTCTCCCAGCTGGTCGGGTCAGAGAGCTTCTCTGACCTGAGTCCACAAGTGATGGACAGGTCTGTAGAGGGCATTATCACAAGATAATCACAAGGAATGAAAGGAAAACCGTGTGTGCCTTTCTTAACTTTTCCCCCCCCGGTTCTCCAAATCTTTAGGATAATACATCTTTTCTTATTTTACTCTGAATCTGTTAATGCTTCTGTTATGTAATAAGGTTTTCACAGCAAAATATGGCCTGGAGAGTAGTAAATGGAGCAGCTCCGAGGATCCACAAAGATCTGCAAAGATTCTGTTCCACTGCTAAAGGAAGCATTAATCATGGTCAGAAATATTTCCTGCTGGGTTGTAGTGTGCTCTCTGGTTTCCTCTGTCCCTCAGGCATTAGTGGAAATTCTAAATGACATGGAGGTGTGGTGTTTTTTGGGTTTTTGTTTTTTTTTCTGATTTAAGTTGGCTAAATCGGTTTTGGAATAGAACAGAGGGTCTGTAATTTCTTAGTGGTGTTACTGCTCTTGCCAAAACCAACAACAGCCAGGAAAAAAAATGCTGGAAACCCAAAGACCCTGGTCAGGAGGACACCAGAGGAAGAATTCTGTTGGCCTGGGGACTTTGAAATTCCTTTTATCTTTTTGTATATCTGTATATATGTGTGTTTTGGGGTTGGGGGGAGTTTAGGAGGAGAGGTGCATTTGAACCAGTCTGTGTCAGGAGTTTGGTTGTTCACTCGGATTTACAGGTTTTATTTAGTTGCAGCATATTGACCACGGCGTGAAAATTAATTTTTAATGCATGGAAAGCTTAAAGAACATAGAACTATGAAATATTCTTTGTTTGATGGCCTGTCTAAAGAGACTAGTTCTTGTGGACCCTGAATCAAAATTGCAGCAAGACAGAAAGAATAGAAAAAAATTAGGGTTTGTGTTGAACTGAAAAGCTTTGTTCGACCCTGTAAAATAAATGCAGGTGAATTTTGAAATGAAAATAATAACTGAAAACAAACCCAAAATACTCTGCTTTAAAAATGTCAAAGTTAAAAGTTTCAACCCTTCTAAATTATTCTTTCTTCCCTGCCTGTTAGGGATCAACACCATTTACAGCATTTAACTTACATGTGGAAGCAGCCTTGCTCTTGCCACTCAAAATCACACTATAGCTAAATAACGATGCCCCGCTCTTGTCAAAATGCATCTTTCAAAATAGAGCTCTGTTTGAACATGGAACAATTTAGACTTCATACAACCTATGAATGACATTCCCTAGTACTTTTGTGGCTTATTTTGGCCTTTTGTCTTCGGGTGAAATAGAGCTGAAACTTGCCAGGATCCTCCTCTAAGACCTTTTCTTAATAATACAAGGGATATATTAAACTCCTAGGAAAATTTAGGCAGTGATGTAGAATTTTCATGAAGGAACGGATACGGTAATACCCCTGGATAATATTCCTGTGCATTTCATATTTCTAATGTAATTTTGATGCTTCAGAACACATCTTTTATAGGGGTATGCAATGATATCCACCAATTTGCGCGGTTACTCTTTTTTCTGTTGTGTATAGGAGCCATAAGGGTGGATAGGCATCACCCGGTGTTGTACAGTCTGAGCAATAGTAGTTGCTGAGGCAGGAACTAGAAGAAGCGTGTCTCAGATGAGCAGTTCTCAAACACGTTCATGAACGCATCAAGAGCTGGCACAGTGCATCAGCACATGCTGGTATTCTGCTGCTCTTACAGCTCCTCATATCTCCTCTGAGCGCAGCATCACACGGCTATAATGAGCACTCAGATACTGGCTGGCGATGAGACACAGGACCTGTGGCTAAAGGCTGTATAAAATTAATAATAGGAGAGGGAGTGGCACTCAGGAAAAGCAATACTGGCTGACAAATGCAGACTTAGTTTTGTTGTGCTAGTGTTATTCCAGTGAGAGGTGTCAGCAGAAGAATCCTGAAACACAGAGTCATTCAGAACTGCGGGTTACTTTCATACAAAGAGTTTTCATACAAAGAGGTTGGTTTTTTTTCTCTACGGGCTTCATATTTCTGCTTGCAAGAAATACTGATTTGTTTCATCCTTGGCTACTGACACAGTTTTACAATGGATAAAAAAAAATGTTTTATGGGCCCCTTGATCCACTGCAGGCTGTGGCGTAATGTGAATCAAGCAAGGGTTGGTCAGCAGGCCAGGGATGCAGGTGAATGAATCCTTTGTTATTCTAACACTTGTGAAGTCGAGGTTCCACTCACATTAAGGAGAAAATAACTTTTTCTCCTTAAAAGAAAAGGCATCTCCACATGAGTACTGGCTTCATGATCAGATGTTATTCATAAATAATAATATTCACGGGGTAAATATTTATTGATTTACATTTGGGCTGTATATGCTGTGTGCTGCTTAGAAAAACATTCTACACTGGTAGCCATTATCCTGTCTGGTTGATGTACTTATTGCAAGCCAAAGGTCGGAAATGGTTTGTTTGATGTCAAACAGTCAGTGTCACCTTCTCTAATCCTTGGACATGTTTGCAATTGAATACCTGCTGGCAGAGGTCCACACACCAAGCCCCTGTTTAGAGACTCAGCATGTAATGTGGGAGATACTTATTTTTGCCTTTTACCAAGCACCAATGGCTTGCAATTTTCCCTTCAAGTGTACCCAGGAAAGCATCTCTGAAAATAATACTGAGCAATGGCACAAATGAGTAAATGCATTTTTGGAGATTGTGACAACCTCTGATGCAGAAGAGTGCGATAGGTATTGTGATGTAGAAAATGATGTTACACATCCCAAAAGTGCATTGTTGCATAAACACAGGATTGATGTGCTTTCAGTTTTTGTGTGTTGGGCATTTTGGTGCTTGGTGAGTTGAATAGAGTTGATGTTATTGTGTAACCTCTTTTTCTGATACAAACTGATGAATCTAGTCAACTTTCTCTGGGATTTCTTATGCTTCTTACTGGTATAGTATCTACTGTGTGAAGTCTTAGATGAACTACAGGTGTGGAAAACATAAGATTACTTATTTTTCCATGCTCCTTCATGTATTTGAAGTCAACAGAGATTTTATTGCTGCACAGGGAAATAAATGCTATAGCAAAGGCCTACAGTCTTCGTACCTTCGTGTTATCATACCTAAAGGGGGTTCCTTTTTATACTTCTGACTCCCCAGAGTGCATCTTCAGGGCACATACCGGAGCAAAGATCTGTGTGCCCTGTTCTCTTTTCTTCCTATACCCTGAGTGAGAAAGATAAACATGCACTGTCTTATACCCGGCTATCTGTATCTTTTGGCTGTAAACAGTGTGGCATTGTCAAGGCATGTTTGGGAAAGATCAAGCAAACACAAGACTGCAAAACAACTCTGCTCTTATTCCACTTCCTTGTGTATGAAGGGCATTTTTATCAGCCCTTCTCTATCTGATACACAAAATTATTTCTGTAGCACAGTCATCCAAGGCTCTGCTTGGCTGTCTGTAAAACACTGGACAGATGTAATGCCTGTCCTGTCCCTATATTGCATAGCCAGTAAGTAGCGCTGCCAAAACTCTTCAGGGAAGGTAGGGGAGAAAGATATTTCTCTTTCTTTATTGTTATTGGTAACTGGAGCTGAGTGAAAAATGGATTTTCAGGTCACTGGATGTTAAAAAAATATTTGCACTTGATCCAGATGGTTTGTTTCAATAACAGTTTTAGTTGACAATTCGCATAAATAACTTCCAACTACTAAAGTCAAATCAGATAATGAAATTTGAATTTAAACTGGAAAATTGAATCTTTTTATTCTAAACATGGTGAACTTCAGGGTGTTTTCTTTTTAATGAATATCTTATCAGAATTGGTATGTGTTTGGAAAATGTTCCCGCTACTAACATATCACCAATTGGACTTAATCACCTAAGTCACACAGGCATTAGAAAAGTTGATGAGCAATCTTTAAAGCAAAGTAGACCAGAACTGGATTTGCAGGAACACTTAGTGTGCAGGGAGGTTTCCCTGGTCCTTAGTTGTAGTACTCAGTACTCTTAAAAAATNGATCACCTAAGTCACACAGACATTAGAAAAGTTGATGAGCAATCTTTAAAGCAAAGTAGACTAGAACTGGATTTGCAGGAACACTTAGTGTGCAGGGAAGTTTCCCTGGTCCTTAGTTGTAATACTCAGTACTCTTAAAAAATCTGACTTTCTCACTCAAGTTCCCTGTTTGCTACAGCTATTAATACTCAGAAGCTCTCACCCATGATGTCCTTCCACCGAGAGGGGATACTGTGGCCCTTTGCCCTTGAATACTGCGGAGGAGAGAGGCAGGGGAAAAGAGTACTGCGAGGTTACTCTGTTGTGATGACCATCATCCCCAGGACTGGCGAGGGGACCTCCACAGGAGAACAGAAGTTCCTGCTGCCTGAGCTGAAAAGCTGAGCTCTAAGCAGAAGGTTGTGAAGAACTGGATTATGCTAAGAAGGAGACGCTGTGTGCTCAACATTAGTGCTTAACCTCCCCCCACAGCCTGAGCTGCCAAAACCTTGTTATTTCAACTATTCCAAATAACTTCTGAGATTTGTCTCTAAATCCAGGGGTAGCACTAATCCAGGGGAAGAGGTTTTGGTAGTGTAACGCCTTGTCAGTAGAGCAGCTTGTGAGAGTGAGGCAGCTTTTCTTAAAGCTGGTGTGTATACACCAGTCTAGTACTTCTGTGCCAGTATAAGCTGTTGATTTTGCACTAGATTCACCCATTTATGCTCTGTTTGCGTTGGTGCCATATGGCTGCCTTGGCTGAGGAGTCATGGCGTTCAACCGACTCGGCCAGCTCTAAGGTTAACTGAGGACAGCTGTTGTACGCAGGACGCTGGCTTGCTCCACGCCGGCCTCATGCATCTCCTCCCCACGTGAAACATGGGAACAGTCAGAATGGTATTTGAGAGGAGGATGAGAGCGCAAGCCAGACCTCTCTGGGATCTGTGCGTGTGTGTGCTAATGAGGCCCAGAGGTGATGCCAGCCAGCTATCTCAAAGTGTAGTTTGCACATGAGTGCACCAAGAATGCACCAGCTATTCAACGATAATAAGTTTTTATAAGCACACGTTTCTGACCATGTCAAATTTTGTACTCATTCAGCTGCTAAAATCCATGGAATTTGACACTGGGGAAACAATCACATTTGAGAAGAGCTTGTACAAAGGGGAACTTACATTGCTTCCCAGCTAAAGCCTGAGCAGTTGATTGGCTTTTCTAACACAATATCACACATTTATTCCTAAAGCAAGATTAACACTTTAGAAGAAGAAAGATTAGTCAGCAAGATTAGAATAGAAAACATTCTTAGACAGTTATATTAACCATAAAGAACCATCTGCTCTCCACAACTGCAAAAGCAAAAGGAGATTTTTCTTCCACAGTTTTGGATGGTGGAGTTCTACAAAGACACAAATGGGACCTAGACTGTTCTCAGCTCAGAAATCCCATTTTTTTCTCTAACATTACTTATGTGGATAAAGTAAAATGTGACTAAGGGTGTGAAGAAGATGAGCAAATAGAAAAGAATCATTTTCCTAGAGACTTTAATGTCTGGATACCCAGACAACACCAGAAGATGCTGATGTGCTCAAGGGGTGCTCACACTGAAATGAGAGGGGAACGCAATATCTTTTCCATTAGAAAAAAATGCTGGAAGTTAAATCATTCCTGCTATAGAAAATCACTGGCGAGAGAGACTCGGTAGCATCAAGGAGGGACAATGGAAAGAAATGGAGCCTGGGTATGAAGAGAGAATAGGGATCAGGATAATGCTAAAAAAGAAGAGAAAACAAGAAGCAAAACTGCTCGGATAACTTTTCATTTACTTTAACTAAAATTGACACGCCAAGGGCACAAGAATTTCCCACTCAGGTGGGATGAACAGGCTATGTCAGGTTTGAGCTGGTGTAAATCAGCATCATTTCATTGATGTCAGGAGGTTCACCCACAAGTACATCACCTCTTCCTAATTTTTAAGACCATCCTACAACTCATATTGCCTCTCAGTGCTGTTCATTCCTTCGTTTAAACAGAAATATTGCCGGTGTTAAGTAGTTCCCTGATTCTGGGGTCATCATCATCTCACTAGCAACAAGGTGTCACCCTTCTTAAAGAGAAAAAAGCTCTTAGATTGACTCTTTTTTGTCCATGTTGCCTTCCTGAGCGAAGTATTGAAGTACAGGACATGAATGCAGTGAAATCTCGTTTCCCACACTGCTGGTCTGATATCAGTTTACCACAATAACGGCTCTCTGGAAAAATAAACATTAGCTCAGAAGAAGGCAAACTATAAAATACAAAGAGATGAAATATTAAGGAAATGGTGAGCAGTCACTTGAGCTTGTACAGTAGCACTTAACTTTCTCACCCTAAGGTCTCAAGTGAGGTGAACGGAGTTACTGAAACTCATTAACCATGAATCTATTGTTCATTTTAAGCTTGTTCTATGGGGTGATCGATACTTCAAAAACTGCGTGGGAACTGAAGGGAGATTAGGAACAAATAATAAAAGTGAAACCAGATTACAGGTCTGATGCTTTCTCCACTGTGGTTTTGTGCAGTTTAATTCCTGGGCAGTGAGGACAGCAGTATGGTTCAAGAGAAGGGACCCTGTGGGAGGAACAAGGAACTTCTGATTAAAATCTGATTCCGCCTCTGGTCCCCGCTCACTCCATCTTTTGTCTCACTTTTGTTTTGGGGCCAGAAGAAACTCTAGCGGGCTGTTGAGGGTGAAATAAAATTTTAAACTCCGCCAGGACAAACCTTCTGTCTTTAACAATGGCTGTGTACAGCGCCTGCAGCAGTAAGGTGTGTAAATTGTCAGGTCAGGTTTTTCAATAACCTGTGGTTTATATAGAGTCATTTTTTTGTGATGCAAAACACTGCTAACACACACACACACACACCCCCCTCAATAGTACACCACCAGAGCAACCTGCTGTGGGACAGGACACAGTTTTCAGGCTGAGGATTTCGATCAGCAGCACGTGTATCACCGGTTCAGGACAAAAACGCTGTAGGAAAGTACTCGTGCTTGAGCTCTGCCCACTGGGAGATGCCTGACAAGAGCAGACACCTTCAGTGGTAGCAGGTAACACAGTAACAGTTGCAGGCGATGGGCCATGGGACTAAAATGGACACAGGGAGCTTTTTGAAGTGTTGCACAAGGTCTTTAAAAGTAGGACTGCTGAATGCATCTGTGAGGGGCATGATCAACCCTCAGGATGGAAAACTGCTCTTGAAATTGTCCTGTGGTAAGCCTGGAAACAGTCAGTGAAATGTCAGTAGTATTTCTTCTGCTGCATGCTGACGTAACTGTAGCAGAATTTGGTTCTAGCTATTTAAGTGTGATGGATGAAGATTATTATGTGCCTGGAGAAGCTGAAACATGACAGCAAAGTCATCTGAGGACAGCCCTTGGGAGTTGGCCAATATCCTGAATCTGTGCTATGGCATCAAAAGACAGCATTTTTTTCATCTGAGCTGCTTCTCGCACAGCAGCAAGGGAAATAACCTCTTTCCTGACTGATACACCTTTGCTCCATGCCTCTCCTGTCGTCTCCAGGCCACAACTGGATTTTGAATTAGCTGGTGATGGGAGGAAGAGGATTGGGAGGTATGCCTGGGCTATGAAGAGGGGACTTTTCATAGGACAGAGAGGCCAGGCCTTGTGAAAAGGTCTGTCTCATCTGGGATGGGATTTAAATGACCTTACCCCCTCTCTGAGTTAAAAGGAGCTGGTTTGAGCTTATTTCAGCACGCTGAGACTTCTCTTTCCCTAGATGAAGACAGTGACTGAGCCCTGAAAGGTTGGATAGGAACCAAACTGATTAGAGCTGTATAGGAACCAAACTGATTAGAGCTGGAAACAGGGAAAATTATGGAGTAATTTCACAGCCAGTGAAAGGGCGTGCTCACAGGATCATGCTGTCTGGGGAAAAATAAAAAAAAAAAAGAGGGAGGAACTGTGTGAATAAAGTAGAATTCATTACTGCTACAGAAATAAAATACGGTGGCCTTTTTCTTTGAGTTCTGAAGAAAAACATGTATGATGCTGAACAGCCATGTGACTTTTTTATTAGATCCTGGGTCAATTTTGCCTCCTCCATCACTCCCACAAAAGCTATCTGATTCATCAAATTCATCAAATATAATGCACGTAGGAATGATTTCCCGAGGCCAGTGCTTTAGCTGATGTAAATCAACACATTGATCCTACTGGAATGACACCAGGATCTCAGCTGAAAAATTGGCCTGTGTTTTTCTTTCACCCTTTCTTTCTCTGGAGTGAATAATGTGTCCCTAAGGTACAAAACTAATTACTGTAGGCATATTGGTCTCTCACAAAGGAAAGACTCGGGAATTCAGGTAGGCAGGGTTAGGCGTAAAGCTCAGGCACAACCTTCAGCAAAATTTTGAGAGAAAATAATTTTCCAGCTGTCTATCAGACTAGGTATTTTGGAAAATTCACTTGCAATAGTTGCAGTGGGATTTTCCTGCCTTACCCTGCTCTTTGAGGAAGGAAGTCAACAAGACCAGAGTAGGGTGCCCTGTTATATCTGTTCTTAGAAAGCTGGCTTTTGGGATAGAAATTCAGCAGGAGGAAAGCAAGAGTAGAAGTGACACGATCTTGCAACAAAATTTCATGTACTGCTTCAGCAGTACATTCAACCTCTGAACTGACATTTCAGAGAGGAGGAGATAGGAAAAAAAATGCAGAGAAACTAATAAACTCATCAAGTCATTCAGTTGAGCGAGTTCTTTTGCTACCCAAAGAAAAAGCCACACAGGTTTTCTTCAGAGAGGAGTCTTTCCTTTGAAAGGGCAGGTTTGGCAAGGAGCACTTCTCATTATCGTCCCAAGTGAGAAAGAAGAAATATCTGTTGGCTGACATTTGCTTAAAGATCAGCCACTTCCATGTTTGCTTGTGAGATTGGAAGGGATCACAAAAGAATTTGATTAAGCAACAGTGTGGATACTTACATTGTTGGAAAAATGGTTCCAACACTGAAAGTTTCATAGACTGTATTATGGATGGGGTGTCTATACAATGCAAAAAGCTTCTGTAAAGAATGGTATTAGACAAGAATATTTTGTAAGAACCAGAGCAATAGAATGCACTGAGATTCTGGTTTGTATAATGAAACATGGTAATAAACGTCAAGTCAATGTTTGTGCTATTCGGCTCTTGCTGTTTCATGCACTTTTTATTCTTAACATTGAGGAGAAAAACCAATAGGTTATATATTTAAACTCTATCCTCTTTTCTGCTGTATTGATTCTGAATGCCTAGATAATTTATAGGGACTCTCAGCCTCTCGTTTCTGCTTGCATCTGCTTTATTCTTAACAAAGGACAATTTGATCATATAAATCTCACGTTTGTGTATGCTTGCATGTCTCAAGTCATTCCTCTCAGGGTTTGTGTAGGTATAAACTTGCATGATGCTTAATAGAGTATTTTAAATCTGATTATAATAACTGCTTGTGGTCTGCTTTATTAGCAGACAGTATACCTCTATGATTCTTTCTCCTCCATGTGAGAAGGTGATCAAGCAGTATTGAGTATCAGCGTTACCATTTATTCTATCTACCGTACATCTTAGCCTGACACTTCAGACAAAAAGATGGAATTGCCAAATGCGTCAGCTGTCTCCCGAGGCCTTTAAGTGCTGGAAGGGCTGTTGGTGGAGTTGTGCAGAGAGCAGACAGTGGGGGATGAGGGTGCATGTGGAGGTGAAATGGCAATTGCAGGATGTTCCTTAGCGTTTCATCTTTGTCCTTGAGCACTTGTGAAAGCTACTGAGTAAATATCATCTGGGAGAAGCAGAATCCAGGCTCCACAAAAGGTGTTTGTAAATTGTAATTTCATGGTGCTCAGAGAATAACAGTGGGAGAATGAAGCCGGCAGGAGCTTGTGCTTTCTGATGAGAGAAGGAGGTGGTTTGCTGGGTAACTAAGATCACTGGAACTGGCAAGTTCTCTTTCAGTTCTTTTTCTTAGCTTTCTACCAACTTGGCTGGTATTGGATTTCTTCTTTGCTGATTGCAAGCTACCAAGGATGTCAAATGCTGCTGTGATGTTTGCTGTTCTGGCATAGTCTTCGGTCTCTGTGGGCATGGGAAAACCTAATCTGCTGAAAGCGATTGTTTCTTTTTATGTATGAGGTTCAAACATGCCAAGAAAAGGAGCTGGGTGGTCGTACAGATACCTTTCTGACCTAAGGGAACCAGAATAACTCCAATGCCTTTGAAGTCCTGTTAATGTGACCTGGGGAGCTGAACTCTATATGCTGCATGGCTTTAGTTCCCTGAACCCAGTGAACCACTTGAATACAGTGAATCCTATGGCCAACTTCTCAACCTTCTCCTGAGGTAATGGACTTACACAATGCAAGAACCACTAGATTTTAAAATGTGGCCTATATTTTTGGACTGATAAGGAAAATGTTCTGTTAACTGTTTTTAATGCATTTTCCTATCACATTAGGTGATCTGGATGCATTTGTTTCTTCCTTGTCAAGCAGATAGTCAAATTCCGATTTTAGAAATGTGTTTTGTTCTCATAGTACTTTAAGATCTGTAAGAAAATATAGATACATGTAGTATTTTGGTGCCTAACTCCAAACTGAAGTCACCTGCATCCATTTGGGAACCTGGGCCTTTATACTGCTCTGCATTGATTTCTGCTCTGTACTTCCTGCATGAAAGAAGCATTTATGAGAATATGAGATACTACACTATCTCCAAAGGCGGCAGACATCTAAACATACTGTGAGTATTTGGGCAAAAGCCATTGTTTTAAACAATAGTTTTTAAACCAAAGCACTAGGGTTGCAGTTTTGCCAGTCTTAATTTTTTATTGGGCCAAGGAAAAGCCATATTTGAAGTTGTAATAAACCTGCAGGTTATGTGGCGGTATTTCAGTCTGCCTTATCAGTCCAACTGGCATTTGTCTTCCAGTTTCAGAAATAGTATTTTGATGATGATGTGTGAAATGTAAACAAGATAGTTTGTGTTTCAGACATGCCAAACTGGCACTCAAACCAACTTACTCTAACTCAAAGGGAACAGATGTGACATGGAGACCATTCAGTGTAAACAGCAGCTACAAAAGAGCAGTATGCCTTTATTTTCTGATCATGGTAGGTTAATAACTGCTTGTTAGTCCGAAGGTGTTCTCTCCTTCCCCAAGTCCATTACTTTGAAAAAGAAATGGGTCTTGCCCTTATTACTGAAATTAAGATTTTTGATCACGAATGACAGTAAGTGATGAAGCATGCATTACGAGCTATTAAAGCTTTGTTGGCAAGCGTCAGGGCAAAATTGCTTAGAGGCTGTGAGCACAGGAATGGATGATAAGAGTCTTTTCATTTATTAATCACTTTAGTTCACATCTGAAACTCAGCCAGCTGCAAAAATAATCAGCTCTGGAGAATGGACGCATAGAGCAGAACATGGTCAGCTCATAGCTTGGTCGTGACATCTGCATTTTACTACTTGTACTTCAGGAGGCTTTGCCAGGTTTAATGACTCCGGACAATGCTGACAAAATGTTCATTATATGCGGAAGTTTATTAGATTAACTTACTAGGAGGCATTTTGTGGAGAACTTCAGTGAGACACTGCCAATCCTGATACTTCATGTTTTAAATTGCATATTAAGTGTTTAACTACAAAAAATGCATGACCAGTAGTTGGATGCTGAAGCTAAAAGATATGATTAGAAACAAAGGGTAGCTTCTTCTTTGTGAAGGGATATTTATCAGTGAAACAATTTACTAAGCATCTACCACAGCAGCTGCTTAATCCTTGGAAATTTTGAACTGAAGGTGAGATTTTATTTTTATTAAAAAAAAAAGTTTCAGATTGGTTTATGCAGGGATCAATTAATCATGAACCTGTGTTATTATGCTGAATGTTTGCAACTGCTTTTTCTGGCAGCATAATCTAGACATTTATCTCATGGGGTTTATGGGGTTTACAGACAGACCTGACCAACAAACTGCAGGAAAATTGTAGGAGTCATTTACATCCTTGCAGAAGCTGTTACAAGTTCATAAAGTGAATGTGATAAGCCTATAACTAGTTTCTCAGGGTCACAGGTCTTAGAATCTTAGAAAGGCGTTACTTCAAAGACTTTCTGTGGACAAATTTTCAAGTGATTTGCACTCACAAGTGATTTGTGCTTGCAAGATTTTCTAAGAGTTGCTCAGCACCCACCTTACTAGTACTTCTGGGCAGGAAGGTGATGGTCACCAGGATTCAGTGTTTATCACTGCCAGGTATGGCTGGACTTTTTCTGACAAAACCTGCTGTAAAGTATTTGTTCTTAGAAACTGAATCAGATTCTTTTCTGGCTTCCTACCCTCCCTCTAGCTATCTTGGGATTGATAATGTCTGCTCTCAGTATCTTGCAGAAAAAGGAAGGTAAGGTCAGGAATCAAACTGTTAATCTGTTTGAGAGGTGAAATCAGAAAAGTTTAAAAAAACTCTTATTGCATGCTCACATTTAAGTTATAAAACTATGAGCGCAGTGTCAAGGTGGCTGTATTTAGTGCTATGGCTGTGTTGGTGCTAAGAGAGCGCTTGCTCTCAGGAGAGCAGAAGGGAGCATGATTTGCTCTCAGGAACATCTTACTCTAGGCATAACTAAAGCACAGAGCAAGAGACAGTCCTGATCACAATGAATATGTCACTTAACCGAAGGGATGGAAGAGAAAAGCAGACCCAGGAAGTAATGCTGTTTGGTTTGTAACAGAGCTCATTTGATATCAATTCCATAGTGTTAGCCTCTAGATGATTCAGTTTCTTACAAAAGGTATGTGTGTTCAGGGGTCTGCGCTAGACAAAGTTGCCAAAGGTTTTAACAGCTGCACTGTACTCTTGATTTGCCAATATCTGAGACTTATTTATTTGTTTGAGAGTCAGTAGAAATAGCTGTGATTGCTTTTAACACCTTTTTAGCTGTCAGAGTCTATCTGAGTTCTAGAAGTCTTCAAGATTTAAATCCCCTGTAGCCCATGGAGATGGAGGTGGCAATAGATGCCTTTGATAGACTGATGCACCGGATAGCTGATGCTGTGAAGCACGTAAACTCCGACAGCCTAGCAGGAGGAGTATGTTCATGTGGGGAGAGGAGTGCATCTGCAGTCACATTCAAGAAAGTAGTTGACAGATCCTGGTCAGCCACATACAGCTGTCCTTGTACTAAGGTTACCCTTGCTGCTACTTGGAGTGGAGGGAGAAGGAGAGGATTTAAAACATTTTTGTTCATTAAAGTATGACAAAAGACCTTATTCTGCCCAGGCATACAACCCACAAAGCTGTTTAGGGACTGAAAGAATCAATTGAGGCGATCCAGCGGTAGCAGAACAAAAGATCGCGGCCAGTGTAATTAGCTAAGTACTACGTGCTGTTCCTTCAGCCCCCACTTAGTTAATCAATCATGACACTGAATGACGATAAGTATTTCAGGCCGTCGGCTGAGTGAAAAACATCTCTTCCTTTGATAGGCAGGCTGAGATCATACACTGGACGCAATCACCTGGGCTCCTCTGAAAGCCACGTCTGCGTCGTGCTCTTTATAATGCGTACATTTTATCGATAATAGAAACCAACTTCCCAATAGATGGACATCCAAACCGAAGGCAGTTCTCATGACAAATGGTGACAATACCAGTGGCAAGTATAGAGGACCGGTTTCGCAAGAGCTCTGTAGCCAGCGGAAGTCCTGTGAAGTGAGGGGTGTTTCAGTGGTTTATGCCAGCTGAGGTGCTGCCTGAGGGAGACTGATGGCTGAAATGTAGTCACTTAAAAGGACCCTTGCAAAAGGAGTAGGGAAAAAGGAAGCGTTCCCTAAAAGGTAAGTTGAATTGACCTACCAGGGACGGTTTTGGTCCCTCAGGGTGCAGCAAAAGCACTCAAAAATGTGGACTCCCTCAGTATTTAGGTAGATAGCACAAAGCTGAGCGCTGTAGCACACATTGTCACGTGCCTCAGCTGTGCCAGCCATCCTGTTGCAGCAATCGTGAGCTGGTGGCAGTGGAGAGCACGAGCACTGTAAGAAACTTAATTCTTTGTCCCCAGAGCTGCTAGTTAAGCAAGCCTGACTCTGGTGCAACAAGGCCTATTAAAATGCATCTCTTTGTCTTACTATTTCGGGGGGAATTCTAGTGAGGAAGGGAGGAGGGCAACTTTATTATATCTAGCTTCTCTTCCACCAAGACTGGGATTCCTGAGTGAATTTCTAAGGCAAAGGAAAGATAAGCAAAAGGGCAACCTGGAAGCTAAACATTGGGCGAGGACTGAGGAATGTGTTGGTTCAGTTTTGGGGTCAGTTGCAGGCTGTATATAACTATACAGTCAGCAAATCCCTCAATCTGCCCACACTTTCACCTGATAAATGGATAGCATAGCACTCCATCCCTATCTATGCTTTGCATGTTTTTTAGCTCTGTGAAGCCATACACAAGCATACTGTTCCAGCTGTAATTTTGGTAGGTATCTCTAGGATCCACTGTTGTGCCAACAGTAATGGTCAAGAGGTCACCACCATCGCTGTACTGTTTTCATACATAGTGAGAAACTCTGTATTTTGGCTATCCATGTGTTTAAAGCATTAATACTTGCCCCAGTAGGGGCCAAAATGCAGGAGAGAATCAAACTGCTAAGCCTGTGTTCGAATCTGGGGGTCTGTCCTGTCAGCAAAAGGGAGATTCAACAAAAAGGTCAGCTGGCTCTAGTCTTAATTCAGCTTGAGGAACAGATGCTGGGATTTTTACTGTAACTGTTGCTCTGTGCAGCTTTTCAAAGGGCCAGCACTGTACATTTTTAATTATTATGTTGGCAAGGGTGAGAGTAAACAGCGGCAGTTCAATATTAGCGTTCACAAAAGTCTCTGCTGGGGCAGCTGGGAAGTCAGACTGACAGCTCTAAGGTTTGTTGTCCCATTTCCTTGGGGCTTTGCTCTTCTCCTGCCGGGCCCTTTGAACGTGATCTGAAGTCTTTAAAGCTCATCCAAGCTTTTCACATGTTCAGCACAGTCTGCTTCAATACAGACTGCTTTAACTTACCAGGTTAAAGACACTCCCTCTGAGAGAGAGGGTATCTTTAAAAATTATCCCCTCCATGAAACATCCTGCCATCGACCTAGTGGATATGAGTCCAGGGTCACGTCACAGGCCCTGCTGCTCTCACTCTGCGCAGTACCTTGCTCTCTGGGTAGTGCTGGTGGAGGAACCATTGAAGGGCTGTGACGGTGCTTGGTGTGAAGAAAACTGGGAAAAATCTTTCCCAAAATTTAGATCATAATTTATGTTCTGGAGGTTTTTAATGCATAGGGTTAGCGGCACAGCTGACAGCAATAGCGTTAGACTTGCTCACTGCTTGTAGGATTAAGCCAGGCCTAGCACGGACAGGGGTTGCTTTCTGAGGCAGTGGATTGGACTGTTCCAGAGAGGAGGCTGCAAATTTCAGGGTTCAAAGTGTGGGTTTGCTTTGCGTTTGGAAGCCTTGAGGAACGGTTGTTGCTAGCCATCTTTAGTCATAGTGAAATACCCATTCCAAGCCCTTTTACAGTGGGAGGACTTTTTATCTGAAAAATACTTCTGTATAAGCCTCATCCAAACTCCATTAAATGGAAAAGACATATATTGAATTTAGCAATGCTTGGTCAAGTCCCCAGCAGGATATTAGTTAAACTAATTCCAAACAGCCCGAGCAGTGTCTGCCACAATATTTCTGCCTTGAGGTTTCGAGTGTACTTTTTGTTCTTTCCTCTTAGAACTTTTACGCAATCTTAAACTTTTCTGCAGCTTGTTTGACTCAAAGCTGTTGTTGCAAACTTGTTTGCCAGAAGGGACATTTTCATCATTCGCAGGACCTATTTTTAAATTCCTCAAAGATTCCTTAAGTGAGAATGATATCCCAGAGAACTGTACAGGATGCTGTGGGTATGGCAACTGATCTCAGGGACGCTGCAGAGCGACTTAGAGCTGAAACAATTGACCATATTCCTTGAAGCGGCGAGGAGACCATAGGGAAACAGAATGTAGTTACCTTCACCGGAATTTGGCCAGCGTCCCAGCTGCCACTAATGCCTCTGCTCTTACAGGAATGTCCTGGGATTTTCATTAATGTATGATTCAGCTTATAAAAACATGTGCCTGCTGCCTTAGCCCCTGGAGCTATGGCAATCAAAGAAATGCGATTTAGCCAATGTGTAGCGACTGGCTTTAGCAGGCACATTCCCTTCCTTTCTAGTTATTTCTGCTCCCCTCTCTTTCTTTCTCCTCCACATCCCCAAGATGCAAGAGTAAATTTTCCAGTGCATTGAGTAAATAGCACATGCAGTGAGCCCCTGTGCCCTATTCGGGTAACATTTTGAGCATACAGTCTTCGTGTAGCTGCACGGTCACAAAAGCGTGCCCTGTAAAATCAATCAAATGGATTTCAGAGGGGAACCATCTCTGAGAAGGCCTGATCCTGGCTGTCAGAGTGACTTACCTTCTGCCAGGGAATGAGGCCCCCGTGGATGCTCTTGACTGCTCCCATCGTCTGTGAAGCAGAAATATGGTTCTTTGGTGCTTAAGACTGAAACCAAGAAAATGAAAAAGGTTGTGCAATATTCAGATGTACAGTGATCCGTGTACCCGGTCCAGCTAAGCTCATACACATTGATACGTCACCTTGTGTCTTTAATGCTGATACCTCTGGGACCCAACACTACGTGCAAGAATAGAGGAGACTAGCAAGTCAAAGGGGCCTTCTCACGGTGCAGGAGTTAGGTCGCTTTTTGTGCACTGCCCTAGTTTAGGTATAAAACTGGAGTAAGCCTAGCAGTACTCATGGAAAACATGCCTTTGTAATCCAATTCTTTCCTGAGATCAAGGGCCTTTCGCTGCCGCTGGCCAAACAGGTCATTTCACATTGCCCTTGTTAGTGGGAATCTTGTAGTTGTTTGTCCTATCAGTTTATTTTCAATGACATTTTTGGAAACGGGAGAGCAGCAAAAAAATTGGAGAACTGTGAGAAACCAGGAAATGGTACCAAGTTGAGGACAAGGCAGGAAGGGAATGCACATTTTCAGTTTGTATTTGAGATGCTTGCAATGGACTCTTCCCTGGCACGTATGGTGGAATAAGAATTTGAAACCCTTAGTCTAGAAAGGCATTTACGTGTCATACTGGTGGGTATAAGCCCTGCATTTTAGATGCAGGGCAAGGTGTAAATATAAACTTCCACAAAGTTAGCAGCCATCTGGACTGAATATTGTGGTTTGTTTCCACACAGAAAACAGTTTCAAAAGACCAGCTTAAAAGCAAGAGCTCTCTGGCATGCAGGAAGGAGGAAGACAGTGGGCAATGTGCCTGGTGTTTTTCCAGGTATGTTTACCTTATCCATCTCCATGGCACCTGACAGCATCACTGGCTCTGAAAACTTGGACATGCCTAAACCTGAACTGTGGCTAAATTCATTTATGTGTCTACTGCACCTAAAAATAGTTTTACCAAAAAGTGTTTGGCTTGATAAATGAATAAGCTTGGAAACACAACTCTAAATCCCTTTCCCTAAAAGAGGGGCTTGGTAAGACAGTTTTAAGAAAGATGTGGCTACTTCAGAGGATTCAAGCAGGGAGAGGGATAGGTGCTGTGCACATATCTTAATGAACTTCAGTGCTGCTAATACAGCTGGGACAGGACAAAATAGAGCAGAGCCTAACTGCCTGAGCTGTTAAGTTGATTTTCTGGGGCATATTCTGGAATCTGAGCTCCATGCTCTGCCCTGCACATCCGTATGAGCTGCAGGCGTTTGAGAAGCTTGTGTCTGCTGAGACAACTGTTGAGCTGGGGGAAAAACTGCTTCCTTCTTGAGAGGATAAAGGCTGGACCTTAGGAAAATAGACATTGTACTTTATAAGGACTAGGAGCTCTTCCCATGCATCGTCTGTCAGGATACCTGTAAAAGAAACAGAGAGCAGGCTCTACCATCTTTGCTCTTACTATTGTGAGAATGGCTTTCCATCACCCACATCTGAAGGGATTTTTTGAAGGTAGAAGAGAATAAATGTGCTTCCTTGTGTAGTCCCAGCAGTTTTTTTCATCATTAGTGTCCGCATCTGCAGTGTAAAATTAACAGAAAGGTTCCTGGATTGCTATGAAATGCCTTGCTAATCACTAGCTAAGCCTGCTCTTATCGTCTTACTTTAGAAATTGCTCCAGCATTTTCCTGAGCTGGCGAAAAACCCTCCCTGCGCAAGTTGAAGACATTTAAGCTGACACGTGGGCAGGGGATTTGGGGGTGCACTTGGCTCCTTGGGCACTAGTTAAAGAATTGACATGGAGTACAAACAAACTTAATTCACTGCTTATTAAAATGAATGTTATCCAATGTTTAGTAGCCTAAGGTGCTTTCAGGACAAACTGATAGGGCATGTTGCTCAGAACCACAAGGTTAAGGTTACTATCAGCAAAAATGTTAGAGAGCTCCAGAGCAAAGAGAACACAGAGATCATGGCTGGTGGAGCAGGAAGGATGGAAAGATATCAGCCAGACAGGCTGAAGAGGTCAGGACTCCCTTTCTCTCATTTTGTAATTAAACAGAGGGCTGCAGCCTTCCCTAGTGAGCCTGACTGGGTTTTCAATATCTAAATTAAGAAGTAAGGTAAATGCCACTGTTTAACAGTTTATTCTTGCTTTTCCACACCTTGAAATTTATTCATGCATCTGCCTTTGAGCCTTTGAGATGTTCACTCTGGCTTAAGTGCAGCAACTGCTCTGTTTTCACAACAACAGTAATAAATGAATGGCCTGTCAGATTAACGTGCCACTCATGCATAACTCATGTTACTGAAAACAGAAGTACCCATAGGTTTGACAGGTGAAATTCAGATTTAGGATTGAGCACACAGGGTTTCATTCCTCTTCTCAATAACACTACATGAGCTGCTTTTTTAACCCATCGTTAGAAAAGCATCCCTCACAGTTGATTCCCACCAGCTACAAACGAGATAGTAGCTCAGAGAAAAGCAGTTGTTCCTTGAATTTCGAACTGCCGCAGGGTGGCAGCAGGGGACAAGGATAGGGACTGCAGGGTGAGGGATTTGAACAAACCGATCAAAGCTGCGTATCTCCCTCGCAGAGTTTATTGCTCCATCTCCCCGCTGCTCCCAGTAAGACCACGAAGCCCTGCAAGACATCCACAAGGCCTGAGCAAGGACAGGCTTTTCGGTTCCCGTGCTCTTTTACACTTAGATAGCCCTGTAGGACCCTGTGTAGGAAAATGCTCACGCACAGCTAAGACTTGTTTTCACGTGGATTTGTGGTGAGTAGGTTCACAAACGCTCAGCTAGCCTGTCCTGGCACAAAGTCACGGGATCATGTGCGTATGCAAGTAGGTGTGCCCAGCAGTAGGTGGATGGTGGTCAGAAGTACGTGGACATTTTGATCTTTAAGATATTAATTCTTCCTGTATGAAATTGAAACTGCTTGCTCCACTCTCTCCTGTGCTTTCAACCATTTTTGAGTATTTGATTGTGATTCTTTACTTTCTGGAGGTTATGGTAGTGTCACAGAAAATGTTGCCAGGGAGTTCTTTTCATGGGTCCATTTGGGACGAGAAGAGTCTCGTAGATGGTGCCATGAAGTGCTTTTCACATGAAAGCCGGTCCTGCGGATAGCCATGCCTTTGTACAGTGTGCTCCCGTGCTCCAGTGCATGGGGGACCAGAAGCAATACATACTGCTGCACAAATGCCCATTTTTAAAAAACAGCTGATGCACTTGGTACTGTGGAGCATCTCAGCAGCAGCACTGAGGATCTCAGAGAAATAGTCTTGCTATTGTCTCCAAGAGGCTCTTTCTTCAAGAAAGCGCTAAAACACACTGGAGGTGCAGTGGGGAGAAGGGGGCAGGGAGGAACGTTGGCAAACTGATCTGTAGGCAAGGAAAATGAATCTCCAGGGCTGTGAGCCTGGCATCTTTCATGGGCACTAAATTCACTTGAGAAGACTTTTTAATAATTATAGAAGGCTGGGGGAGTAGAGAAAGGGTTTGCCAAGTGTGATGTGATGACAATGGCTTGGACCATAAAATTCCTCTTTTGTACTGGCACCGTCACTCCAAGCTGCACGCTGTTGCCATTATCTGGTCCGAGGGGAGTTCTCGCTGCGTTATTGTGGAGCGTGTGTGACCTGGCAGTGAGTCAAAAAACATCGAGCTGCCGTGCTGTGATGAACCGGCCCAGCTACTTCTGGAGAGTCCGTTAGCATTTCCTTCTCATTACCTAGGGATGCCATCGGTACTCTCTTGCCCTAAAGGACACATCTCTTGATGTTGATCTGTGTTTTAATTGCTGTTGGCCGCTCTAAGCTTCGATCTTCAAAGAGTCCCTAAAAATTTTGATGTCTGATTCTCATTAAAATGAGTGAGTAGTGAATACCTAAATCCCTTAGGCAGTTATTGAATGCCTGGCAAGAGCTCCAGTCGGTTCATCAAGCATGGCTCTGCTGCATCATCTGTTTTTTTTCCTCCCAGATACAGACTGTTTAATGGTTATTATTTTGTATTAGTAGGCTCGGGGAGGAAAGAGGAGCATGATTAAGAAGAGAATATAGGGCAAAAGAAAGGGAAATTATAGCACAATGAGGGAGAGGACAACCACAGCAAATAGAGAAGAATGAAAACTATGGAGACAAGTGGGGAACCAGAAATATAGATGGAAGGACATCCAAGAGCAGTTCCTCTTGGTTGTAGAACAGGGAAAATTGTCATGAGAGAAAATGGCTTAATGCTGGGGACATGGTAGAAATATTAAAGGGGGGGAGTCTCATTTGGCATCAGTACAGCATGACCTGGCAGTCAGAGTAGAGAGTGCAACTCCAGCGCTAATGTGTGATTCTTTCTGTGACCCTGGAAAAGTTACACAAACATTGCTTCTGTTTTTATTCCTCTCTAATTTAGGAACAATACTTCCTGCTGTCTTCCCATGCTGTTGAAAGGTCAAATTAGCTAATGGAAGGAAAGTTCTTGAGGATCATTACTACTGTTGTCATTACTATTATTATTGCTATTTATATCAGGTATAATGGAAGTGTTAATATTGGGGAAGGGAAATAAGGGAAAGAGAAGTGGCAAAGATCAAAAGCAGTAACTGGCCATGCTGGGGCCAAGGATCTGTCTCCAGGAGAGATACGTACTACTGGTTCCAGGAGCCAGAAAATCCCATAGTTTTAGTTTACCTAATTTATGGAATTGCCTGATTGAAGGGCAGATTTGCTTGACATTTCTGTTTTGAATTCATGTGAGCAATATGCCAAGGCAGGAAGTTCACTGTCTAATCATGTGGTGAAAAAAACCCTCAACGACTGTACTTTGAGAGCCTGCTGGTTGTCGTCTTTCTTCTCCAAACCGACCACAGGTGCGCCGTATTTTCTTACATGGAAATATTTTCCAGTTTCCCCAAAAAGACACAATCAAAAGAAAGTCTCATGGCAGTTGGTCACCCTGTCGAGCTACAGTCTCTAGGGGTTATGGCAATATAGGTCATAACAGCAAGTATAGAAAGTAGTACAAAAGTCTGGGACGACATGTAAAGCATCCTGTAAAAAAGGGCTCAAGGCAGTGGTATGCAACAAGGATTGAAAGGCCAGTTCCAAATGTTGTCATTTGCTCCTTGTTTTTAGAACAGACAGGAGGGAGACTAACAAAATAACTAGATTTCCTATTATGGGGGTTCCTGTGATGCTAGGTTTGGCTTTCCCCAGGCTTGAAAAATTGTCCTTGGAGTAGGTAACAAATACAATTTTGCAGATGCATCTCCGACTGGTTTGTTTTTCTGGATGGCAAGGACAGGAGGAGGGAGGGTACATAAGGTCATGCTGTGAGAAGAGAGTATGCAAAGCAAAAGAAACTGCCAACAGCAAAATAATGATAACATGTTCCTATGCCTATGCATTTGCACTCAGTGCAAAAGGTGACGTTTCTTGAGGCGGGCCAGTCCTTGCACATTTTACGTTTTGGTTTGTGAGTGAATGTTGGTCCATGACATCCCACAGTTTGAGGGATACACTGCAGCCACCAAGAAGGGCTGTCTGGAGATGGTATGGGGGGGTCTGTATAGGTGTCTATGGAAAGGATTAGGGAGCAATTGATGTCATTGACTGAAAATCCTTGGGTTTGCAGGGTTCAAAGAGTCCCTTAACAGTACCATACCTCACTTTTAATAATTACAACTGTTACACTGGGAACACGATAGCAGAGTGGCTGGGGAATGGGAGTGTATGAGGAGACCTGGGTTTTCCAGTGATCCTCAGCTGCCACAGTCTTCCAAACTGCACCGCTGCGATGAACTCAGTAGCCGTGCAGTAGCTTTGAGGCAGCGGTCTCTCATATGTTGGGTGGCCACATGTTTGATAGCCCCCTGCCTGGACTGTAATGGGCTCGCTGTCTAAATGTCATAGGAACTGGGTTTTTAATTATTGAAACCTTGTGAGAAATGTGAGAAAGGACTGTGAAGCTGGGGGCAGGATGGCAAAGCAGGGTGAAAAAAGGAGTCTTGAGTGCGGAAACCTTGGGCGTGTTTGGGGCAGAGCAGAAGACCTTTCCAGCAGACTCTTTGACAAACAGCTATTTTTAACTCTCAACATTGCAAAGCAAATATTAACTCTCAGACATGTGCAGTCACTGGCTTTGTGTGCTCTGGAGAGGGGCAAGCTGTATCAGATACAACAGGGTAACAGGGAATGAGTTCTTGTAGCCCCTTGAGCTGATATCGCCCTGATAATTGCTGCAGACCAAACAGGATCAAGTTAACGTGCTCCAGACCCTAGTATTTGTATCACCTGGTAATATACCCTCTGTGGCATGCATGGAATGGATTGTTTGCAAAAACCAAACAGCGAACAAAGAAGTAAGGCTCTCTGGTTCCCATGTGCACGGGTAGGGTGTGTTCTGCAGGCAGGACTCTGCTGGGATAAAAGCTGGCCTCGTGAAGGAAATGGAGAAAGAGCAGGAGAAAGCAATCCCTCAAGTTTTAATGCTGCAAAAGGGCAAGCACTACTGTGCACCTGCACAGGCAGTGCTTTTCCGTAGCTGCTGTGACTCAAATGCACGTTGGTGATTTTTTCCATGCCTTGCCAGGTTGTTGTGTGCTGTGAACAACAAGAGGGAAAGGTAGGAAGATGCATTAATGACGTTTGAGATATTGGGTCCCCGGATACCCTGACAAAGAGCAGCAGGCAGCTGAGTGCTGGGAGAGCCGGGAAAGAAGCCATCTCCTGTCCTCTAGCCACTGTTTTCCTGTCTCTCTGGGCTAGCAGGAGAAGGACTGTTTTCTGCCAGTGTAAATAAAGCATGTCAGAATGTCATTTTGCAGTTGGTCCATGCGCTTGTCACAGCTGGCTTTATGCTGGCTGAAAACAAGCTGATTTTTCCCCTGTCCTGCAGGTGCTCTTGCTTCTCCTTGTCTCTAGGTTCAGCCTGTATGTTGCAAATGTTATCCTGTAGCTGAGAGCGGGCTTTCTGCTTGCTGTTGTTACAGCTTTTCCACATCTGTTTCCTGCCCCTCTGTTTGTCTGACCTGTCCATTTATACTATAAGGCTTGGAGCAAGAATTGTCCATGATAATGTGTTTGTACCATGCCTCTAAAAGAGGGACCTGATACGGCTCTGGGCGTTGCCTTAGAGCAAACACAGATTAGTTCCTTGTCTTGTATATATGGAGAGGAGTGGAGAAAATGTATTGTTAGTTTTGCCTCTTGTTACAGAAAACATCCTGGAGGCTTCTTGAAGGCCTGAATCAAAGCTGTAGCGTAAGTCCATCTTTCTTTGTGCATTAGTTGAAAGAAGACTCGATTTTCCCTTCCTCTTCCACTTTTAAATATAAAAATCTCTATGGGAGCCTAACAGTTCTGTGCTTAAGAAGGTGGAAAATTATCTTAAGAGCTAAGCCTTCTTTCCTCCACTGGCTTAGGAATTTAGAGTCACCAAGAGGAGTTAGATGCAAACTCATCCAAGCATGTCTTCTTATCTCTTGTAGCTGAAGCCTGCAATCTGTTTTCCATTCACTCCGTGCCACTTTTTGCTGAGGGGCTGACTGCTGAGATTAACCTTGCTCCCAGGACAGGAAACAATCACGCAGGAAATGGAAAGGTGTGGAAGTGTTGGAGCCTACAGGGTAGTCTTAGGAATGACCTTGAATCCTCGGCACTTCTCAGTAACTTGCATCCACCCTGCATACATGACAGTGGCATTTCTGCAGCTGCATTGTTCCTTTGGTGCCCACAGCCACTTTGCTTTGGTGCCTGCCCTCCGTAAATTATACTAGAAAAGGTCTTGGTCCTTCAGGGAGCTTCTGTCTGCACTGGTGCAGGGGCACTCCAGTATATTGCCTGCACTCCTGGTTTCCACATCATCTAGGTTTGGAGACTACAGGAAAGCAGTCTGCTTACTCCTTTGCTCCTGGCCTGGGTTTTTCCCTGAAGCGGGGGCAGCCAGGTCTGCAGCCAGGCACCATAAATGGCACAGGGTCAGTGATGCTCTCTGCTGTCCTGGGGTAGTGCAGATGCAGGTGGGGAGAGAAGGGGCTGTAGAGAAAGGGTGGTGCTCAGTCATCAAGGGGTAGCAGGTTTCCATCTGGATCTGTAGCACTTGGCAGGGAACAGGCAACACTTCGCTGCTGCTGCACGTGCTTCATTTTGGCTTTTGGGAATACCCGTAAAAGGTCAGGTCCTGGTCCCCTTTGTATCAGAGGCTCTGTATCATTTTCACTCAGCATCCTGGACAGGTTCCTGTTTGGGTAAATGCAACTTGCTTGCCTGAAATCCCTCCTCTGAAAAACACATGAGCAGTTCCTGCTCATTTCAGCTTTCATCAGGCCCAGCCTTAGGCACAGACAAAATAAGGATTGCCTCAGGCAGCGGAACAGGGGAACGGGAGAGGAGTAAAGTCGCAGGAACTGGAAGTCATTTCTCCAGGCAGGTCTTGAAGGAAGCTTCTCTGCCCCTGTGAGGGATGGATGGCCTTTCTCTCTGAGCAGCACCTACCTTTGGCCACCTGGAAGTGGAGAAAGGAGTTCCGACAGCAGAAGTGCACCCCAGCAGTGGGGAGAGGAGAGGAAAGGGGCTGGGGGCTGGCTGTGCTCCTTGGTACCCCACTTTCCTCAGGGCTAGCTGTGCCACTTTATCTGAAGCCAAGTGAATCAGGAGCTGGCAAAAGAGCTGAGAGAGGATGCTGAGCTCTTGCTGTCTTGGTCTCCTCAGCTACATGGGGAGGGTGCAGCACTGGGGAAAGCTGTCTGCCACAGCCTTGACATTGAATTTTTGCCCCTTCTGAGAATCGAGGCAGCGTATTCTACATACCCTTAGAGCATGAGCTGATGAAGTCAGTGGAGGGGCAGGTGATTTTGTCCTGACAGGAAAGAAATAAATGAATCTGTCTATCCCCCGAGACACACATAAACACACTGTTGCAAGGAAGCCGTGAGCTGTCTGTGAGAGTCTGGTGCAGCTCTGAGCTTGTGACTCTTCTCTGTATGGGGTCAAATACCGCTGAGTTTCTCTGATGTTGGCCACAATGCTAAAATCAGAGCTGGTGGCTGTCACTGCTAACATGGTGAGTACATGTCCCTCTAGATTTACAGCCTTTCTGGTGTAGTATCTGGAAAATAAGCCTGGGGATGCCACAACTGTTAGAGTTGTGAATGGGAGGGGCTGGAGTTCTCCTTGCTTGGTGTCTTGCTCCAAGCCAAGTAAATATATTCATCAGCATGTTTCAGGCTGAGTGTGGGAGAAAATATGTTGTTTTGCCTGTGTTAAATAACAGATACTATTTTTGAAGTGTCATAAAGATTTCATAGTGTTGCTACCCCTTCAAAACTGTGTAGTTTAACTTGTTCTTCTACTGAATAAAGCTCAGCCTCTCAAGGTGAATTCATTCTACCTGAACCCTGTATGACTACCTGGAATAAATTAGTCTCTCCGCTACTATGCTTTGTACTTGGGAGCAGAAATGTTACTGTAGAACAATCTAGAGCACTATGAGAAAAAATCCCTTCCTTGCTTCTCTGCAGAATAAAACAATAACTAATTTGGAAACACTTTCTTTAGCTTGGAGTAAATGTCAATAGCTGAATTCTCTCAAGATCCATGTCTGCCTCAGGGCTGGGGAAATCCAGCAGAGACACGGCTCCAGGGGGAGACCTTTGACTTAACTATTTTTTGATTGAATTGTCTTAACTGCTCTGTCATGCTGACACAGAGGTTGAGGACAATGGGGAAGAATTTCTGTCTGCTGCATGGGAAACACTCTCTGCCCCCAAGTTGTGGCATGGCATTAAATCTGAATGAGGGGAGCAGCATATTCTCTGGAGTCATTCAGCAGCTCTGAAATTTTGTTTTTAGGTCTGAGAACCATCTCTGATCTCCACAGGGGCTTAAAAATCACCATCTCCAATGTGAAGCCTAAATCCATCAGCTACTCAATGAGTTTACTGAGCGAGCCAAATTTGGCCCAGTGGGCCTCTGTGTGCAGAGAGGTGCAATACGCAACTGTCTGATGTGGCTGTATTACGTCTAATAGTGGACAGGTAAATGGAAGACCCCAGTCTTACCTGTTTGGTGTTCAGGTCTGGGCACTGAGAAGTGACTAAAACCTTGACTTGAATTTGGAAACGGATACAGTCAGTTTTCCTGTGTTTTCTCTCAAATGCACAGTTGGTTTAACCCTTTCCCATAAGTTGCACCAGTGCTAATGACATTGTGAGGGACAAGGAAGAGATGAACCCCAGATTCACTGGAAATGCATCGTTCCACTGGAAAGAATGCAAATGCTTCCAGTAAAATATTTGAAAACAAGAGATCTAAAGCAGATAACGTTTTTCCGTAATGCTTCTCCTGGGTGAGCCATGGACTCCTTGCAGCAGAGGAAGCTACCTCTCTCAGTTCCTTTGTGGAGCAAAATTTCTTCCTCTCTCACCCTGTCAGTTCCTATAAAATCTTTTTCAGCAGCTCAGGAATTCTGGACAGCCATCTCCAGCAGTTCATTTGTGAAGCTTCCCTTCCCATCATTATAATATCTGACACGAAAAGGGCAGTAGTTTGTCATTGCAATTGCTGCTGCTTCTGTCAACACCCAGCTCTGCTGGCTTACTTTTTTTTTCCAGAGCATCTCCTGGTGGCACTCAGCAGTTGTATTAACCTGCTGCGTGGCACAGCTCTCACTTGTGTAACTTCATACACTGTGCATACATATTTGCTTGCTTCCTTCTTTTTTTTTTTTATTGAGAAACTTCAGCAAGTATGTTTACAGTTTAGGAATCGCATGCACCATTCGTAATATAAAGGACACAAAGATGGAATAATACATCTTAAAAGCTACAGAGAATTTGTTGTTACAAAAGCTCCTCAAAGAAAGAGAAGAAAAAAGAGGAATAAATAAAGAAAACTTCTTTAAAATAATCAAGAAAGGATCTCAGTTAGACAGCATTCTCTGAACCTACAGTAACCATAGCGAACCAGACAAAAGACAGTAGTAATAAGTCTTATGTATCCTTGGTGATCTGCTTAAGCAACTTCTTGCTTTTACAGTAAGCCAAAAAAAGGGAGAACAGATGGGTTCAAAGTCTGCTGCAGGATCTATTGAATGACAAGAAGCCTTCTCTAATGCAAGAAAACGGACTGGAGTGTTAATGCAAAGCAGGACCAGGGGTGGCCTTTGGGATTTTCAGGAAAGGGCAGTGGGCATGGAAGGCTTTACTACATTAAAGACAACTGAAGGGGCTTGAGTTTGCGTCAGCCTGAGGAGACTATTGAGGCGTTTTGAAGTGGGTGTGCTTCAGGAGAGGCCAGCTTGGCAGGGAAGATCTTGTTCCCTCCTTCTGAAAGAACCTGAAAGAATCAGCTAGATATGTTTGTGGAAAATAGAAGAAAGAAAGAGGTGTGGGGGAGATACTGAAATCATGGGAGTTTGATGGGATTTCACAGGAAGTAGGAGCCATCTTGTAGACGGTTGATGGAACACCCTCTGGAAGGGGATGCTTTCCTGTTGCATGGTTCTAGTTGGCACGGACTGTCCCCAGGGTCAGGGCCTGTGAGCTAGAGACTCGCAGAGACAGCCCCTGGAAGGAGCACCAAGATTTGGATAATTGCCACCCACAGAGACAGACAGGACAGACAGCAATGATTGTGTCCATTTTACAGGTGGGAAAATGAGGCACGGAAACCAAGAGTCTTTATGCTATTGACAGATGTTTTGCTGTACGGATGCTCCTGCTGATTTCAAGGGGAGGCGTTCTTCTCCCCACTTGGCAGTGCCTGGGCAGCTGGCTCTACTCACAGCACAGGCAGTAAGCCATTGAATTCAGCCCTCTAAGGTTTAGCTCAGCACATGAAGTTCAAAACCAGTCTGTTTTTTAGGTATTCATCCACCCTGTGCTTGTGAGAGTCCCCTCTTGTAACTCGACTTGGCAGAGCCGTTGGCTCAATCCAGCCAACAGGAAAAAAACTTTAGTCCCTGGCCGGTTCCCGCTGGCTCCTCCTGCTCCTGACGGATGAGCGACAATCCTACACCCAGAAGGTTTGCTGGCTGCATATCACCTTGTTTTTCTCAGCTTAAATAAACCATAAGAGGTCTTACTGGCTATTGATTGACCTCTTACACTAGGTCCTGTAACTTGCGGCGATTACTTTTTTGACACAAATGACTGTTGAGGGTGATTTTGACAATGCTGTGGCTGCTCAAAGTACTCCAACACAACTTGCACACTTAAAACAACAGACTGTAATGCTGGCTCTGCCCTTGCTGACTGACAGCACTTAGAACCACTTGAGATTCAGAGAACAGTTGAAGACTTGCCTTCGCATTTCCTCTTGCTTGGGACCTGGTCCACGGGGTGAAACAGGCTGTTGGGAGAAGGTAACCACATGCAGAAGTGGCCTGCCTGCGTATTATTTGTCTGCTGTGGCACTCATAGCTTTGCAATCATCTTCCTTAACTGCTGAGCACATCACAGGCCCAGCAGAGTCCCATCCTTGACTTCGTTCAGCCTTGTCCTCTGAAGCAGGTGTTCGTTTAAATAGGTTACATGTACACTGAGGTTTGTTTGCTTTGTTGATAATTGTTACACTGGGTAGAGATTGAGCTTTGTGTTTATAGTGCAGCTTGTTTTGTTTGAATCGTTCAGTCCTTTCCTTGAAATATCACCACTCCTTAAACACAAATATTTTCAGAGGCATTCAGAGAGAAGAAATGAATGTGGAGCATCTGAGCCTTGCTCTGGCAGACAGTGCCTTGTTTCTGGACTTTTGGTGGAAACTTGGGAGTCTTTTTGCCTCTTTTGACTCTCTGAATGGTCGTGCCAGGTCACAGGCCTGTTGTGAACGTTTTTCTCCAGGAACTTTAAGGAATTTGCATCCAGGGAACCCCAGCCAAATAGATGACACAACCGTACCTAAGCAATAGACAGATGAGAAGGCTAATAGATTAGGAAGAGATAACTATGTAATCCATATCTCCATTTATATTCTCTCTAGGTACATAAGTGGTATGGTTTCGAGGCTGCTATTAACAGCTTCTAATCACAAAATGTGGGTCTTGTTTTAGGTCTTGCTCCCGGATAGTTTAAGTACACAGGAGAAAAGCAGATCATTCTCAGCCTCTGGAATTACTTGCAGATGACTCTGTGCTCATGCTAGCAAACTTTCCTTAAAGGCATTCTTTACTACGGTACTGTGGCTGGCTATGTGGCCTCGCAAACTGCAGTTTAAGAGCCCTTGGCATAGGTGTAGGCTGGAACGCATCAGGATTTGAAGACAGATTTCTTTCAAAGCTGTTCATAATTTTAGCAACCTTATCAGAAGTATTGCAGGGTTTAGTCTTTCCTTAAAGTGTTTGATGTCACGTTATTTATAAGGGTGATTATGGAAGAATCCACATTTCCATTTTCACCAAAAAAGGGGAGAAAAAGAAATGTCTAGCCCACATGGTTGCAAAGAAAACCTTAAAAAAGTGATCCTGTGGAGTGAAAAAAACTAGAATATATACATACAATTTGGATTATTAGAGGATAAAGCATGGATCACAATTTTGTTGATTTTTTTAAGGTCAGGGTTCATCAGGGCCAAAGTTAATACAAACGCTTCTGATGAGTATCTCGCCTTTGAAGTAGTTAGTATTTGTTACAGGAGATATTTTTGCAAGAATGCCTTTTCTTCGTTATATGTGATCTAACATAACAAAACAAAACCATACAAAAATCCCTTCTGTTGACTATATCGCAAGTTAATCTAACCCATAGTATCCCACTCTATTGTATTTCATTGAAATGATACCCACCTGTTTTCCTTTACAGCAGCAACAAACTGGAGCAATACTGCATTTTTAGTTTGCTATTTATTTATGCTGGCAGCAAGGTCTAATGTTTCATCTCTCGTGCTTCCTGGTAATTGTGATACAAGGCTCTTTATATGAAGTCTCATTCCTGTGGTTTTATCCATTCTTAAGAAGAAAAGAAAAAACTCATTCATCAGTGGAATGACTTCCTGGTAGGATGAATGACAATGATTTCTACCTGCCTTTGCAGGGGTTCAGAGAATTTATTAGCTAATGTTTGTGGAAGTCAGGTTTTAAGTTTTAGAAGGTACATGAGCTGGAATACAATTGTTTGGAAGAACAGACCGGCTTCACCTGTGAGAAATCACCATTCAGTACTGAAACTAATGTTCTGGTAAAAATCTGGGTAATACATCTACGTGTGCTGAGTTACATGTCTGGGTTATGGCTCAATTACACTTTGCCTAGCATGACTTGAAATAAAAGTAACTTCCAGAAGCGTGTATGCCATTTCACTGCTCAGAAAATGGTGCCCCTGCAAATAGCAGCCCTTCTTCTGGCTGGATCAGAGTCTTAATCCGATTCAGATACATTTCTTTGTCTCAATGCAATGTCTGGGAAGGCGAAGGTCTGAAGGAAGAGATTAAACTTCTAGTGTGCCATGAGATGTTATACTTAAGTGAGAGTCACATGACAATTGATAACACACCTTCTGTTGAACAGGGACTGCCAGGTGCTTTGAATATCAGATCCAAACTGGTGGGACTCCTGAGTCTCCAGAAACTCAGGATTTGCAGTGCATTAACCCACATACAACCTTGCCCTCTGTTATGCTAGTACGCCTTTGCAGAGGTGTAGTGCGTTAGTGCACGAGGCTGAGATTCAGAGATTCTGGGTCAAACTTTCTTGTCCCCTGCCTTGTCACTTACTTCTTTGTAGACTTGGCATATTTCTGCTGGCACGCTCATGGAGAATCAGTGTGCCTGAAGGACTATACGGTGTATGTGATAGACTATACAAAACAGAGGAAGGTGCCCTAGGATTCTCCTTCTAGCATTGCCACTATATAGCCTTGAGCAGGCTTCTTACTTTCTCATAAAATTAAAATAATTGTCTACTTCCTTTAAATCCCTAGCTGAAAAACTCTACACAGGTGCTGCTTGTCATTAACTACATACACTTATGTGCATCTGCTTTGTTGCTGGCCAGTAAGCAAGAAGTTGTTGTTAATCCGATAGCTAGATCACGAAGAGGAGCTTGAACGAAAAAATCACATCCATGCTCTCCTAATCCTGGCTTTGCCCTTGGGCTTGCCTGGGTGCTCTTATCAGGAGGCATTCCGTGGCAGTTTTGCTGGCGTTTACTGCTTCCAAATACCAAAGACTTTCCAGGCTTATTCAAAACAATGCTTCTTGGCAGGATTAATTTGGCTGCTGATCCCCAGCTTCCATCTATATGAAACGGAGGGGAGGCAAGCACAGACCTTTGAGCAAGCTGGCTGGCAAAGGGAGACAACATTACTTAGTCAGAGAGCTGAGTTTGGGGCTGGTAGACCTAATTCCTTCAACAGAAATGCATGCTCAGCTCTGCACGTGATAGGCAAACTGTGGCAGGCGTGTCTCACCCTTTCTT
>RSEF01000004.1:40136110-40165248 GCA_003993805.1 Himantopus leucocephalus | reverse complement strand
TTTTTTTCCATAAAGAAATTCTTCCTTGTCCCCTTCCCCACTCCTGCATACGCATACTCATGAATAAGCGGGAACCGGGCTGGGATTCCTGCTACAGAGTGATGCGTGCTAAAAGAGGAAAGGCTCTTTTAGAGCTCAGCTTGTATTTGGTTTGGGGAGGTATTTTCTTTTCTGAGCTGTGACATTCTAGGAACGTGAGCCGATGTGTGTGATTTATTGTTAATTGCCAAAATCTTGTTCTATGCAAATCAATAGTGGATCTGTATTTGCTGTGAGGTATATTCACTAAAGTCTCCAGTGGATGTGTAGCCTCCCGGTTGTCCTTCTTGGTAAAACAGAGACCACTTCTGCCTTATTATTACTCATGCCAAGGTTATAACTGGTGTAAATAACCCCAATGTATTGATTTGTTCTGCCTATCGTTTTCCTCAGGCATTGGAGCACTTTTGTTCTAGCTAAGGGGCTTTGCTGCATAGTGAAGTGGTGGGACTGGATTCTCAGAGGTTATAGATAGCTCAGCATCACTGGTATTACTGAGAGATGCAAAGTTTTACACCAGGGAACACTTTGCCACATAAGAACTCTGTTTCCTAAAGACAAGAGTGTTGAGATGGCATGCCGCCGGGAAGGGTTAATGCTGAAAGCGCCTTTATTCAGGCAGCAGGGGTAGGAACGGTCTGTCTGTCTGAGTGAATGGCTTTACTCCTTCCTTTCCCCTGGAAATTCACTGCTGAAATGCTGACTTCTTTTCTCCCCACACCATAACTTTTTTTCCTGCTGTCAAGTAACTGTGGCCTCATTCCTGCAAATTGCTCAACCTCTTGCAAAATGGATTGTTTTTAAGCAAGTGTTTTAATTCCTTTAAGACAAAGAACTATATGTTGTAATTTTACGTGAGAGTTTCAAGAGGTTTGAGGTGAGACATTCAGAAATTAGGGCTATTTAACTTTTCCAAACAGTATATTGATTTCTTTAGTATTTCTACACCTAACAGCCTGCAATAAATACAGAAATTTGCAGAGAAGCCCCCCTAGACAAGAGGGAGTCAGGGAATGGGCAAACCGAAACAAATGTCTCAGACATTTTATGCCATTTCTGGAGAGATGTCATGCAAGAGGAGAGGGAAGGAGAACCGGCAGACGCTCCCCGCCAGTGCTCAAGGCTGCATTTGAAGCTGGACACACAGCGATAGTGGCTTGATCACAGGGAGGAGGGTATAATTTCAGTGAAAGCTGATAGGTACATGGAGGGGGATGAAACTCTCCCTATTACAGGTATTTATTATCACTTGACAGCTGTCAGTTTGCAGTAGGTGATTTGTCTTCCTGTCAGCTCTCCGAGAACTAGGTATATTTGCCTAAGGTTGTAGAGAAGGGTAAAAATCCTGCTTTCAAGTGCAGGTATCATTTAACCATGATAAGGAGGCAGGTAAAGCATTTCTTCTGCAAGACGGCTGTGGAGAACAGGGAAGTAAAGTCTTTCTGGTCCTACCAAGATGGGAAAAAACAAGTCATTAAAATCTGATACCTAACTGCTTTTAATGAGAGAAACGTTGTTTGAAGAAATAATCTCAGCCCTATCACCACCGAACTATTTTCAGGAGCCATTAGCCTTTCACCTCCTCATATGTTTTCTCTTTTACTTTTGATGTCATTCAGGGAAAGAGGCAGTGCTTCTGCAACAAGAGATTTGGGCTTTAGCTTTAATCGGGAGCTTACTTGGTCATAACCATGCTCTTACAATCTTTCTTTTCCAGTAAATGATCTGCAGAAGAACTAGGGGAGTAAGGCGTAGAAAACAATACTTGAAATCCAGTGCTTGGTGTATTTAGTCATGCTTATTTCTTCAGTGAGCCAGTACGGGTATTTTTATGGGTTCTGCAATGCTCTCTTCATCTTTAGTCCCTTCTTCCTCTCCAGAAACATTTTTTCAGCGGTTGGCGACTGTAGTCTGTTAGTTGCCAGCTTGAAATACAGTCATGAGGTTGTTAGTATTTCTGGCCAAGCTGGAAAAACCGAAGAACAAGAGCAAGCTGCGAATGGATGTTAGCAGCTGCACTGAGTAGACACAAAATCTGACTCAATTTGACTACATCTTAGCATCAAGTTGTACCTTTCATTTCTTTGGTTTGTGGTATTCTCTACTTGAAAGGTGTTATAATGTAGAATAAGATCCTTCATCCATGCATGGACGCTCCCGCAATCCCCCAGCTGTAAGGAAAAGAAGTGAAGTTGGGTTGTTTTATTTTTGGACAGTGGGATCAGTAAAGGGAGGCTGTAGGTGACTGAGGGCTATTAAGGTGCAATCTCATTCTTTCTCTTCAGTGTTTATTACAGAGCTTTGTACTTTGCAGTATTCTGAAGAACATTTTAAAATGAAACCAGGAATGCAGGCTTGATTCTTTACTGAGACAGAGCGCTGTTGCCAGTTTATGTGACACACGATACTTGCTTTAAAGCTCCGGCTCCTGACCCAGGAGATTTGTGAAGCTATCTGCTTTTCAAGTTTCTAGCTTTCATGATTCAAAGCCTAGAAGACAAGTCAAAATTGTGCATATACTAATTGTGACAAGTAGATGACTTTTAACCTGCTCATGTGATTTTGGGGGCTATACATTCTTTTACACAGTTGAAGCATAATGCCGCAGCATAATGCAAGGGGCAGGGACTTTTTGTGATATTCGGGTTTCTCCTTCCTGTAAAGATCACTCGCTCCCATCATGGCTCCTGGTGCCGTGTTACCCGTGAAAATCCAGCCCAAGGCATCAAGAGAGCATCCACTCATCTCAGAGTTTTGTGTGAGGCTGCTCCAGCAAAAATCTGTTGTTTTGCAACATTTATCATTGCATTATAATAACTTCTTTGGGGATGAGGGAGGAAGGAAAATGAATCGTTTCCTTTGGCGTCATTTCATTACACTCCTCCACCCTGAAAAGCATCAAAGTTTTGAGAGTGGAGGGGAGAAATTCCACGTAGAGACTGGCTCCAGGGTAGGAGAACTGCTGGTCCAAACTTCCAAGTCTTTCCTAGCTGATGCAGCTGGAGATGCTGTGGACCATGACAATCACCTGGTCTGTGTTAGTCTTCCTCTAGTAGCTCTGTCCCATCCAAGAGTTTACCCACCATCTGTATTTAAAAAGAGACACCATGCCTCTATCTTGAGATGAGAAGACGAGCTGTCTGTATCCTCTGTCTCATGTTGCCCAGGAGTCCATTTCTCTATATAAAATTTAGCTTCTGTTGTTGCTGTTCCTGCATCACAGCAGATCTCCAGAATCCTTAACGTTCTTGAATATTTTCCGCCTCAGCCCCAACATGTAGCATCAGGTGGTCTTTGATGCTGATTTTTTTTCCCCTGCATTTGTTTAATTCAGACTGGGATCTGTTTTAATTCCCACCCAGTTTTATTTCAAAAGTTATCCATCAGGAGTACATGAGGAAAGTTTCTTTGCAAAAGACAAAGGAGTGAAAAAGAATGTGAATTATAAATGAGAGAAAATATGTACACGTTTATTTCAGTGCTGCTTGTCTATATTTCTTCATTTCTTTTTCTGCCTTTTATCTGTGGATAACAAAAAGAGAAAAAATGCCAAGAATGTCACATCCCATAGAAGTTATACTGACAGTATATTCAGAGCAATCCACGGCAACAGCTGTATTGCCCATATATCTTCAAGCAGAAAATTGTACATCATCTCAGACAATGCAACGCATTACAGACCTACACAAGGGCCACATTGCAGTCACGGTGGGAACCATCACTACAGTCCCCTGGTTTGTTTGTGTGCACAAGAATCATGCTTATAATATTGCTGTAACATAGCACTTTGCATCTAATTTAAGCAATACTGGGGCTTTTGTTTGTCTTACAAGGTCTAACCTAAAGACAAAAGATGTAGTCCAGCCTGAAGTTTATGAGACATTACCAGACATTCATGTTCACACATACACGCTCCGTCAGAGGAATTTATGGCCATTACGATGTTCTCTAATGAGTACAAAATGAGACCGTTACATATTCACTTAATTAGTTTGACAGATTTTCATTTAAATATAAAAAGACTTCTAGTCTTTAGAGAACAAAAGGAGGGCTTTGTTTCCAAGTGCAGTTTTTGACTCTGCTTTGTTGGAGCAGGAGGTTGGGGGTGACAACTGAAGGGAGACGATTTAGTGTGAATAATTCTCATCTTTTGATTTCATGTTGCCATTTCTTTGCTGCTTTTCCAGTTCCCCTGGAGCACCTTGAGGAGAGCTGTGATGTGGCCCTTTCAGTTACAGCCAGGAAAGCCCGAGTGAGAACTCGGCTTTTCCAAAGCATGATGGATGCTTTGAGATTTGGGGGGATGGGGGAACTCTAAGAATATTAGAGAGCCGCTGTGAGCCCGGAGTGAACTTTAGTCTCCAAACCCATTAGCTCACTCTGTGTCCCTATTGGTCTAGTTCTTTGGCCTAACTTACATCCCATAGTATCAATGTAGGTGACTCCTACTTTGATAAAAGTTGGGAAATGGCATTATAAGCTTGCTTGCAGTTTTATTATGCCCTTTTAACAGCTCCGTGCATTGCAAAGAGTTCCAAAGTACAGCACAAACCTTGACACACAGCAGACAAGTAATGCTGGGACTTGATCTTTGCAGGAGCCCATTCATTTGTGCTCTTTAATTGAAAATGTTTTCTCAAATGCCTGCTTTTGAAGATTGACTGTGATTCCATGTCTCGTAGGATGAAGTGGGAGAGAGCACCATACTCAGGCTTCTTTGTATCCTGGAGCGAGCTGTGTATTGGTGTGGGCCCTGGAGCTCATAACCTCTTTTCTCATCTTTGTAGCTGTCCCTTGAGAGCATAAAAACCAAGGTGAAGTTGCCGTGGGCTCACAGCCCTCACTGTAACATATGCTAGCCTGGACTCTTCTCAAGCCTTTCCAAAAAAACTAATGCTTACCTGCCGTAAGCTTAGTGACGTGGAGTAGTCTTTGGTGTCTTTATCCATGTGTCTAGGCATCTGCTAGGCAGGATCAGACAACGCGTTGGTAAATAAATGCCATTGTCTGAAGGTGTGTTAGCGATACAAACTCTGTCACACTTGAAGTTACCCACTTGCCATAGGAGCAGAAAACATTTAGAGAAAATGTGCTGCAAAACCAGCTGCTATCCATGTGGAAAAATGTTGATATTTCAGTAGAAATCTCATTTTTAACCCGTTTTGGAAAGAGAGGTGTGTTTCGTTCATGGTTATCACTAAGAAGGGGGAGATCTTGTAGGCTAAGAAGGGACATGTCTTCTTTCCCTCTCTGCCTGTCTTTTCTACTCACTGCTGCCATTTCGCTCCACACAGAGGGATGTCGTGCAGTCTGAGGCAGTACAGCACTGAGCGCTCAGCAGCAGTGGGTCTCTCCACCTATTTTTACTGCTCTGGACTTAGCAAAGAAAGTGTCTAATCCTTGCATTGTGGACTTGCAGATTTCCCCTTTGTCTCTCACTTACATGCAGGCATGATAGCATGAAAAGAGGCAGAGAGCTGCCCAGACACACCCAACTTTCTGCTTTTTATGGTATTTCCTGAATAGGACAGCTCTGGCAGTCTAAATTCTTCAGGGGGGGGAAAGCCCCTTTGATCATATGACTCTGCAGATTTCTGTAGGCTGAGTGAGCAGTTCTGGCCGGTGAAGCCTGCTTGCAGAAATTGTCTGTTGAAATTTCAGTGACACCGGAGTTGTACAGTAGCGTCTTTAAGCCTCCTTCTTAGCGTGATTGCACTCCGTATGATATTTTTTGGTAAAGGTCAGTAGGACCCTGTGGGATAAGGAACACAGCACAGTGTGTCTCCTGCAAAGGAGGCGCGTTTGGGCCAGAGAGAGAATAACGTGNCAGAGAGAGAGAATAACGTTGTGCATACATGCAAACATGTGAGTGAGAGCAGCCTAAGAGAGAGAGTGAGCCACAACTAGCTCACAAAAACTGCTGCTCTGGAAGCCTCATCTTTCCAATACACCGAGGAAGATATTAGCAGAGGAAGTTACTCTCACAACTCCAAGGAATCATTTGAGGCTGATGTAAGCTAAAAGCAGATGGTACCTTTTTATTATGCCACATTTCTATGTGGGGACAAATCTGTTTGTGGAATTACTTCATTAAAGGGGTGAGCTTAGCCTCAGGAAATTACACAGTTCATGGCATGTTATTTAGCAAAAATATAAAGTGTACCATCTCTTCTTTGTCCAGAGGGGAGCTGAAGGAATGTGTCCTTGCTCCTCAAGCTGTGAGTCTATGTCAGATACTGTAGTGGCTGTTGATGGGAATACAATGATGTTGATTAGAGATTTTTTCACCTTAATAACTTTAGCTGCCTGAAATGACATAAACTTCACCACTGAAGCCATGCAGCGTACGACCCCAGCTCTCCAGAGCACCAACCGCACTAACGTTTGTCACAGGCAACCCCTCCGTGTGCTCACTGCAGGTAGTGGCGCCCTAAGGCATGTGCTCCGTTTGCACCAAACTTCCCCATCTTCATAGGAGAGCCCAGGTGATGAATAACAGGTTTGTGATACCTTGGATGTTATCATGGGGCACCTTCAGATAACGCTTAGTACCTCCTTTCCCAAGTCCCTTACTGGCTTTGTTTCTTCCCGACACAGCAACTAGTTAATCTTAAACAATGTGGGGCTGGGCCTGGGCCTGACAAGTGTCTTCACTGAATTTGCATAACAGAGACTTTCTAAAATATAAACCAGTTTGAAGGTTAATAGTATTCTAGCAATATACGAATGACCCTTTCCAAGATCAGTATTCCTTTTAACCTAGCGTTTTCTCTAGTGTCACTGAACAAAGGGAGCTTCAGAGTACGGAGAATTGGCCCCTTTCAGTAACGTACCTGGCAAACGGTACACCCTGGAGACTGATTCTTTCAGTCTTATTTCAGTCTTGCATTTTTTAGGATTTCTTCATCATCCTGCAGCAGCGAGTTCTGCTTCTTGGATATTTGGGGATCAGAGAAAAAGAGGTAGTTTGGGGTTTTTTTTTATTTTAGTTATATGATTTCTCTTTGGAAAGGTTAGCAAGAGTGATACCAGCTTGCTCTGTACCTTTTTCCATGCCATTTCTTCTATCTGCAGTCATTTGTCCATCAGTTTATTCATCTCTTTTGGCATCACTTCTGCTGTGTTTTTTATTCCTAAATTGGTTGGGATATGCAGCTTTTGCAGTAATTCATAAAGGAATACTTGCTTAATTTTGCTTCTGTTTTTCAGAGGCTACATGTTAGCCTGGTCATGTCTGCACTGAACACTAAACATAATGATTTCCAGGGACATCTCTGTACTGACTAGCAGGAATTCTTTAAAGTCAACATGAGATGTCCCCCAAAGCCCCGTGTGTGCATCCAGCATATCCGAACCAAAACTCCTTGGATTGTGGTAGATTTGAATTGCTTGAGGTTGGGATTACCCACGTCAGATCTGCCATCTAGTACAACAGGTTAGTGCCCTTATACCATTTAAAGGGTTTATTTGGTTCATAACATGCCATCTGTGGGGCCACTCACCTTTGTGTAACCAGCCTATATCCTTATCAGAGCTGACAAAGTTTGTTCCTGCAGAGGGGTTACACGCTGGGAGCCAGGACTAAGCACACAGCTACTTTATTTACACATCTAAGTGCCTCTTGGATGATGCTGGTAAATTCATGGATGCTTGAGGTTTCCTGTGACATTTTAAAAAACAGCTTTTGTGCTAGAAGGTCTTATGCGAAATACCTACTGGCTCAGCCCTTGTGACACTTCCCACACTGCTCCCCTTTAACCATTTAGAGCTTGTTGCCCAGTTGTCCTTTGGTTTACCCTGAATGTCCCATCCCAGGACATGCCTCCCGTATGTTGTGTCCAACTGAGAGTAGGAAAAATTTTATTCACGGGTCATGCATGCCCACACTCTGGAAATAGAGCTGAGAAATATATAGAGAGCACGAGGCATTTTGCCGCTTTCATGTGCTAAAGCCTCAGAGTTGCCTGATGTTTATCCTCAGCTCCCAGCATACCTGGGAAGTCCCCCTGCCTTGTCCTTCTTGGAGGTTGCCAGCTTGGCTGCTAATGTCAGGCAAGAACTGACCTTTTCCCCGACCGAATGCAAACACAGCGCTTTTCATGTTTCATTTGGGATTCAGGTGCTTTTATTCCACGTTGTTTAGCTCTGTCTGCCTTGCCTGGCATAGGCTTTTTAAAATGATCTAATGAAAAGGAGCTTGGGCCTAATGACGAATTAGTGCTATTGGAATTTGAACTGCTCTTGTTTTTTCAAGTTATTCTTATCAGAAAGGCCGTGCTTCTGGAAGAGGAACAGAGGCTGCTCCTTTTAGTAAAGCTGACAAAGCAGGAAATGATCAGCCAGCCCTTGACAAAATCATAACTGAACATTTACTTTGAGCAACACTGGGAGAGACCCGGACTCATAAATCAATCTATTAAGGCTTCAGACATGAGTTTTTGGAACCTCCTAGGCATTTCTTTTTTCTGCTGCTGATAAGAAGTGTTTAAGGGCGCAAGCTTCATGATATCATTAAGGACAAGAGCAAGTGACGTTGCTGCAGGCCTGGAGTCAAGGCAGTGAGTGACTTTACCCCTCTAGAAACAAATACCAGCAACTTCAGCTCTGTGTATTTATTATACATAAGCACAAATTGAAGTGGGGTACCAGTTTAGCAGGAAGGAGAGATGGCCGTGTCCGTGTGGAAGAGCTAAAATTCCCTGAATTGTTTTAAGAAGGTACATTGAAGGAATCAGACCCTCTCAGAGCTGAATAAGTGATTTCAAAACAAACAAATGCATTGAATGAATGTTGCCTTTCCTCCCCTCCCTTCAAGAACATCGAAGCAGATGCTGATACTTCATAAAATTATCTCTTTTTTAAGTGATCTTGATTGATACTCTCAACTAACCTTTTTTCAGACCATGACTGTTTTCCAGGAACAGCTAGCAGAGGTAGCAGTGTGCAGCGTAAATAGCCAGAGGTGTTGGCTGCGGCGTGTGTCCCAGCAGCTTAGCTTTGGTTGTGGTGTAGGACACAGCCTCTCAGATCTCTACGTGCTGCTGCTTCAGCTTCTTGGAGAGACATGGGCACCATGACTTTGTCCCGTTTTGCTTCCTGGATTACTAGCAAAGTGCGTACAGAGATGTCAGCAAATATCTCCCCTCTGCCAATCTCTTTGAAGAGGGTCTCTCTGTGACTCTGCTACTCGTGCGACCAGCAGCTCCGTGCTGCCTTTTATTGCGGAGTCTGAAAGTTAAGCCTAGCCAGAGTGAGTGGCTGAGCAGGAAGCATCTGTCATCTTTTTGCAGTTCAATTCTGCATCGCGGAGGACAGGAGGCATTTTGGTGTGTCTGAAATTGAGCCCTTTGATAAGACCTGTGTGCAGTCTCAGTACACGTGCATATCTGGTGCTCTGCAAAGAGACAGCAATCCTTCGTGTGAATGTTTAAGGACAAAGAAAAATACAAACCGTCAGCACTTAACATCATTTAAATTTGGGATTAAGGCAGCCAGTGTTATTCTTCAGTGTTTAACCAGGTCTAATCCCCTTGGAAGCTTAAGGAAAGAATAATTAACCAATATCTACTTCTAAAAAAACAGCGTTATACCTCTTTCCTCATAGAAAATATTAACATGAAGGCCTGTAGTTACATTGTATAAAGTCTGATTACTAGGTGTACAATTTCAGACTCTTGTTGGATTGCTATAATGATGGGTACCTGTTTCCTCTTGGGGCGATTTCGTGCAACTTGGTGTTTTGCTTTGTGCAGGCATTGGCTGGAAGCAAAGAGACAGTGCATAGGAAGCTTAGCAATGCCACTGGGCTGGTCCTCCTATAGCAAATGGGATGGCAATCTTGTGACTTTGGTGATGCAATGTCCATTTAACCTAGAGCAAAATGCTGGTCAGCGTTCTTCCTTTTGTCCCACATTTTCCATCAAAATAACGTAGGAGCTTAGCACTCAGGGAAAGCACTATCCCGTTGTTCTTTTTCAGGTTGTGTGAAACTGCCGAGGGAGAAATGTAAATGGTGGCTCCTCAAGAAAGAGGGAGATCTGTAAAAATTCCCATCAATCCCAAGTCAACTTCCATTACTCTGAAAAGGAATCCACTGCTCAGAAAAGCAATTGCTTAGTCCGTAAACAGGCCTTTGATGATAAATGGGCCCTAAAGTTGCAGAGAAACCTGTATCTTACCCAGCGAGCTGGCTGGCCTGCAAACTGACAGTCTCTTTCTCCCTTCGGAACAGGTCTTATACCAGCCTTAATTTTTTAGCAATGTGTTACTGACTCCTCTCTATTGAGGCTGGAGCACCTGCAGAGCTGAAGGGACAGTCTGGTCTCTGTGCCCTCTGCTCTCAGCCTCTGTGCTTGCAGGGCTGGCTGGCAGGAGAGCGGTAGAACGGGAACCAGATTGTCACTGCTGAGCAGAAAAGAGTTTTCTCCTTTATTTGGAGGTGTCAGGGAAAGATGACCTCAAATATTAGAGGGCCAGGATGCCTGGGTTTCATTTCTGCCTGTGCCACACATCAACTGTGAGATGAGAGGCAAGATGTTTACTTTTGTGTATTTGCATTTCTCTGCCCAGGCGGTGTGTTTGACAGTGCTTCCTAAGGTGAGGGATGTTATGAAGCTTAATTACCATGTGCAAAGCACTTTGCAAAATACGTTGCGCAGCTGAAGGTATGAGATGGCAATTAAAAGGAAAAAAATAAGGTCTTTCTCTCTAATTTTCAGAGGAATGTCTTTGTACTTTGACTTGATTGCTGTAACTGCAGCCCAGGAGATTTTCCTGCTAAGTAGATGGTGAGAACTGCTTCTTAGCAAAAGAAAAATGTCGCCCTCCTCAGCCTCAGTCACCCAAGAGTGAGCCTTTTGAATCTAAAAAGAGAACCAGATTCTTCATCATTCTCTCTCCCATCCAGCCTGTGGGAGTCCCCGGGTCTCTTCAGCCCCACTCGCCCAGGAGCAGGAAGCTGCCCGTTGTAGGGAATGGCGCGCAGGGTGTTGCTGGTGGTGGTGAGAAGTCGTCTTTGATCTTCACGTAGCTGGACGGATGCCGTGACTGCAGTGCCAGGCAGGTAATTCTGATGCCTCTCCAGGGCTGGGAAGATGGGGACTCTGGTCACAGGGCCAGTGTGTGACCTTCGCCTTTCTGCTTCCCCTCATCCCCGTTGGCTATTTGTCTTTGTGGAGGGGCTGGCACCATGACCACTACAAACTTGGCTTGTACTTCCAGTACCTCCCAGTCTGCTCCCTACCATCCCAGTAGGTCGTGATATTGGCTGAAAGTCTTGTCTCTTAACTCAGGACGTTTGCTGAAAATCACTTTTACGCTTATAGTTCTGCCATTTCCCTACTCCTGAGGATTCTGTAGTGCTTCAGCTCTCGCAGGGATCACCAGAAATGAAGGACACATGACAAGACATGGGAGGTACCATAAAGCAGTTCTGCCACAGAGGAGAAGCCAGGAAAACACAGTGTTGTACCTTCCTTTACGTATATCTTTGTTTGTTTGAAGTTGAAGATAAATCATAAGCTATGGGGCTGGAAGCCATTTTACAGCTCATGGTGTGGGAATGGGTGTGTGTGGGTGTGGGCGCACACATTGCTTCAGAGTAAACCAAAAGTGAGCCGTATTTGTTCTGCACGCTTGTTTAAGGGAACTGCGCTGGGAAAGAAATGGTGAGGAACAACAGGGAGTATAGTTTTGCTCTGTAAATTGTCCATGTGTCTTTCGGGGTGTTTTGTTCATTACGTGCTTTACATACATGAGTGCAGCTAGTCACTAAAAGCAGGTTGCGGGTAAGACTTGTCCTTCGATGGATGCAGTGAAGCAGGAGCCTCTTCTCCTACACATGCTGTTTAAGGAGGCAGCAGTAAGTGCTGGATCGACCCTGTGAGTTGTTGGGCAGACTGAACAGAAATGAACAGCCCGAACAGCCGATGGATCTCCAACACGGAGTTGGAACAGCTCTTGTAAACAGGTTTTCCTGTAATATATTTGTTACTCCCAGCCTCTCCTAAGGGTGTTCCTATGTCTTTACATCTCCTGTGTGCACCTATGTGATGCAATGCCACACAGTGACATTGCTACAGAGCACACCCAGCCTGCGACGTGTGTGGGCCACCAGGAAACAGCCCACGGTTCTTTTCAAGGGCTTTTGCCTCACTGACAAGGACAAACACGAGAGGAAAAGAAAGAGGAAAAACAAAGGGATGGACTGGGAAATGTGGAAAAGTCACAACAGAAGAAAGGGCTGCAAAAATACCGCCATGTATGTCCCAGCACAGTTTCCATTGCTAAGGCCTCTTCTCCTCCTTCTGCAGGTTTACGCGGGCACCCCCTCCCCTCATGACTGCAGTGGGACTAATGAGACAATAAGGATTACTCATGTGAGTAAAAGCTTGCAGGCCTGAACTGCCAAGTTTTGCCCACACTCACGTTTGTTCTTCCCAGCATTGACTGCACCCTGGGAGACGGGCAGAGGAGTATTTTCCAGGGCCCTGAACTTTTTAGCAGCAGTTGCAAGGTTAATTTGAGCTGTCTTACGACCTTCTGACCCTCAACATGCTCTGGGGTGAAAGGTGCTTTGTTCCTTGTCCCAGTTTTGTCTGAGCATCTGAGGAACGGACGGTCTGAGGAGCTTATGTGCTGTCCAGATAATGGAGAAAGGTCCAGCAATGTCAGCGTTAATGACTGATCCTGAATTTCTGTTTTAGCAGATGCTAGGGTGGAGCAGCTCCTTTGCAGTGTCCTATATCTTTTTTTTTTTATAAATGGGTTGGTCAACTTCATGACCTGGTTCCTAGCCAATGTATGCTTTGGATCAGGTCTAGTCCTGCAACGCTGTGTTGAAAGGAGGTAGCTGAAATGAGGGGATTAAGACAACACATTTTTCAAATAACCGAACAATCCCCTGCATGTGAGCTGGAGGCAGTAAGGTGTGCTTGATACAGCACTGGCCTTGGAATCAGGACGCTGCCTTCTAGTTATTGCTCGTTGTTATCTATATTGTTGTATCTCGTGTGAGCCCTGCTTGTGGATTAGGAACCTACAGTGCTTGCTGCCATAAAAGCAGAGCAAAAGGCAGAGTCAGGCCCGCAGGCAGCAGAAATCTCCAAGTATGCCCTGTGGTATCAGGTAGTCCTCATCAGCCCAAAGGGCGTTACGGCCATCGTTGCGGCACTGCAGCCTTCAGGCCTGATTCAGCAAGTCATGTTTATTTGTGACAGAAGTATATTGCCTGTGAAGTTACAGCGTGGAGTTATTTGGCCCAAATACGTTTATTTTGTTGGTGACATTTGGTGTGAAGTTTTTAGGTCTGAAAAAGCAGAGTGGCATAGCAGTGTGGCTGGTCCGAGAGCTGCTTTGAAAGAGGCCACTGCAGTCTTGAACTGTTGAAGAGATTTGTCTTGTGAAATAGATGAGCTTTACCAAATGCTTTCCACCCTCTGTAAGACTCTTCTTGTTTCTCTTTCACGATAAGAAGCAAACATGATGTTCCAATGTTTTTGTGATGATTGCACTTTTCATGGCATTTCCAAAGAACGAATTCACAAACGAAGAGATGCCATTTTAGCAACCTCATTAAGTAGGAATGCAGCTCTTTTTGAATGTATGGTATCACTTGTGCCTATTAGGTATGTGAGGTTAGTTCTCAAAGCAACACTCCGTAGCAGAAAGTCATGTGGTTTCTTTCTTATGCATTTATGCGCTGAGCTGCGTTCTCTTAATCCCGTCTGCATCAACAGATTGGTGTTATGGAAAAGCAGTAATTTCTTTTGAGAAATCATTCCCAGCAGCAGGACATGAAGCAGCACTAGTTGATACTGAGAACAGTTCTGAAAATTGAAATTTTGCAAAGTCTGCTGTTTGGTGACAATCGACAGTTCTGTACTCGTCAGGGGCGGTGTAACTGATCCTTGCAGCCTTCCTCTGCTAGACAATGATTGTTCATCTTTCCAATAGGTTCAGACATGTGAGACCCATTCCACTGCCAGCTCTGCCGCTCATCTCCAGGGTGGCACTGGATTTGTGCTTTACCTTTTCCTAAAGAAAAGACCTAAGAGCTAAGCATTATTTTTTCATAGTTAAAATGTACGTAAGAGGATCTCACTTTAATTTCAGTCATTAAAATATTTTCTATCATGGAACTTAACTGGCAGATATTTTTCATCTGACTTACCCCTAGGGGGGGCGGGATGAGGACTTATGAGAGTTTTTAACAAACGGCTTTTTTAAAGAATGAATAAGGGATCGTAGTTACCATAAGCTGCCTAAGAATTCTGAAGGATCTTATCTTTTTAATGAAAATGACTCAAGTATAAATCTTATGCCAGCTCTGAGTTCACGCTGTCACATTTCAGGTTCCTTACCCACGTTTGCTCTTAGGGGCTAGCATTCAAAGATGGATTCACCAAGGATAAAATTTGGTTGATGTGAAGATTTTTATTTTTCAGTGTCGCTGCCATTTCAGCTCCCCTCCAGGGCAATTGCTTGCTGGCTGAACAAAGCAATCGTAGTTCATGCGGGAGGGAGATGGTACATCGCTATGTATCTGTAAGGCAGGAATGAGTAAACTTTGTAAGAGTATTGCAGGAAGAGCATTAACTGATTACCTTTAGGAAGATTTCACTGTCATGGTGCGCAGCTGTGGTGCCCTTCCCAGTTCCTGAGCTCTGCCGCTGGCTCTAGTGACTCATCCTTCTCCTTTAGGCAGATACCCAAGGTTTTGCTAGTTCCTTCTTCTGGAGAAATAGAGAGGAACGAGGTAGAGTCTGGAAAGAGGATCCTTGGGAATTGTCCCCACATCTTAATGCCGCTGCCTCAAAAAGAAAAAAGCAATTACTTGACTGCTAGCCTGTGTGTTTTAAGGTTAAGTCAAGAGGATTCCTGATGTCTCAGGGCCTAATCTCGAAGAGCCATACATATTGATCTCCTACCTTTATCACCTGACACATTGGTAGGACCGGAGGGCGGTGGTGATGTCTGTTCCCTAAAAGCAGGGGCAGGGTTTGTTCCTGAGGTCAAGGCTTGCCTCTTTGCCAGGTTGGAAGCCCAACCTTTCCAACCAGTTTGTCAGCTCAATTATTTAGCAACCTGCTTTGTTTATGCTATAAAACCTGGCTCCTACATTAAATGTGGATTGCCAGAGGGCACAGGAACAACAGAGTGAGTTGCTTTAAACCCTGTGCATAAACTACATCGGGCCTTAGAGATGTAAAGAGGAGGTTTCTCTCTAGCTGATAGATTTATTCTCAGTCACATTCCTGTGACCCCGGTGGAGGAAACAGGCTGAGCAAATGGGGCAGAATGCAGCTCATGCAATGTGGTTAGAATACCAAGAGCTCCGGAGCAAAGACCAAAATACATTCTGCACCGCTGGGGGATTAAGGTCAGGCTGACAGACAATAGGGGCTTTAACTCCCTGCAGATCTTTCACCTGACATTGTCTTTAAACCCATTTGGCCTATAACAGAAATGAAGGTGAATTAGAGGGAGATTTTCCTTGAAACCTGAGTTAAAGAGTCTTGAAGATGTTAATACTCACCTTGGGCTCAAGACCTGCAAAATGCCTTTCATGGTGAGTTCCCACGAGTTCAGTGAGCTGCGCCAGGCCTGGAGGTCACGAAGTTTTCTTTACTCACTTTACTCACAAGTACTGACGCAGTTAAAGGCAAGCCAAAAATGCATGATTTACACTTCAGTCTGGCTCTGACCCGTCCCAGAGTTTGGGAATTGCTCCACTCATAATTTCATCACCTTTGTCACTTACTGGGGATGTTTGTTGGGCTGCTCAAGCAAAAGGGCATGTTGCCCGCAATCGGGAGTTTATAGTGCAATGCAAAGTGCGGGCAAATCACTTCAGAAGTGCCTTTTGCATGCACTGCTACCGTGAAGGGGATCAGCAGACCTGGTAGGAAAGCTCACCAAAATAAGCGGTTCCCGAGTGACTCGGTCCCGTGCACTGCCAAATATTCCGGTTTGATCCAGCAAAGCTTTTAAGATCATGATCAGCTTTAAGAATGTGAGTAGTTCCACTGAAATGATCTGGATTACCCCCATGCTGGCGTGGGGACGGCACGCACAGCCTTGCAGGATCAAGCCCTCGGATAGAGAGGCCATGTGCTGGAAGAAGGGAGAGAGGTGACTGCCGGCACTCCTGTCACAGAGTAGCACCCTGGAAATTAGGGCAAAAGCACATTGGACTTTTCTGTTTAATGCCAATCTGCCTGAAGTCCTCAAACTGTGCAAGCTGAGATCAACAAAGGAGGCTAAAACCTCTAACACCAGTTTCTTTTATCTGCTGACAGCAATGTCAGGCACAAAATCAAATTCTTTCTGGGTGTCAGGTAAGTCAAAGACTGCAGAGTGCCCCAGAAGGGGATTCTTGGGGATTTATGTTCCATCAACAAGACGAGTGATAATTAAAGCCTGAATATTTCAGCTAAGCTGGGAAACAAAAAAGAACCATCTTAATTCCTTAAATTCCTCATGCCAGGCTGTAAAATATATTCCATTCATGCCTGTGTCTTGCTGCTTGTTCTCTCTGTGCCTCTTTCTTTAGTATTCAGCCACCTGTTTGTAACCAGTGTCCTGCAGGTTCTCAGGGCGCTTTCTTCTCCGCTCTCTCTGCCCTTGGTCTTGTTGCTTTGACACTGAGGCCTTGTTGTCTGCGAGAGACAGTACATTAGGGCTCCCTGGCTCGCCCGGCTCCCATAACTTCATTCTTGGAAAGTTTCTGAGTTTCCCGGGTGATAAAACATGAGCAACATTTGCTCTGACCTGAATCATTTCTGAAGGCATTCAGCCCCGTTTTGTTATGAAGGTTACTCAGGGTGGGTGGTGGGGCATGAGAATTCCCAGTGGTGGCAATTCCTGGAAAGTGTCAGAAAGTCGCTGCCTGCACCTTTTAGGCTGCAGGATTGTTTTGATTAGTTTTTTAGGGTACACTGAAAAACACATCTGACACACTGGAGGGTGAGAGACACCAGCAGAACAAATCAGCACGTTACAAGATTGGCTGTCCCTGCCTTCCCTCAGCTCTCACCAAAAGAAAAAAAGGAAGAAAAAAAAGAAAAAGGGGGAAAGTATAAAAATGCAAGCCCCAGCTCTGTATATATAGCAGCTATCAAACTGTCACAGATCACTGCTGTTATATCTTGGGTTAGAATAATATAATAGTGGAGTGTTTGCTAGACTTGTAAAAACCTCCAATTATTCACTGGAGACCAAACTAATGAATCAAGCAGGACAGTGTTTAAAACTGTTAAAAAACCTATAAAATGACAAAAAAAACCCAACCCAAACACTCAGTAAATAGCACTGGAGTGTTGTGGGTTGACTGCCCGGGATTTTTTTTTCTTTGCTCTGCATTATTTATCCCCTTAAAATTAATACCATATGCATGATGGGTGGCTCAGGGCTTTACAGAGACTTACAGAGCAAGTTCACTAACAGTTCTCAAGCAATTACTTTGGAGTCTGATTCTGTTCTCGTTTATTCCGGAGTATATGGGAAATAATTGTGTGCGCCGCATGTCTATTTCCCTTGATATAGTATACGCTAGGGAATAATACCTTGAATGTCTTGCTTTTGCAAAGAGAGTTCCAGGCCACTCCAAATACTCTCCAGTCATTTTATCTAATTTTTACTACATTTCTAGTGCAGAAGGATCTTCTGCTAGCATCCGTGTGTTGGCTTCAGCGATGACAGGCTGCATTTCTGCTCCCAGCCCCAGCTCACGAGACCAGCAAACTTGCATTTTCACATTTTTATTCTTGTAAGCATTATTTACCTATCACCGACAGCAAATCAGTAGTAACATTGGTGGGACTAGCAGTCCAGAACCCAGCTGGCAAAACAAGACACCCTGTCTGGATGTCTGTGACAGACCTAGTGAAAACTGTCCTGTCAACCCTTTTAGAAGGAAAAAAAAAAAAAAAAAANAGAAGGAAAAAAAAAAAAAAAAAAGATGTGGAAGTTTGAAGGCTTAAAACCAAAATATTTCCATTCTAGGTGACTTGCTTTTCCACTCTCCTTAGAAGCCTGGGCTTCATAATGGGATGTTATGTCACACATTTGACCACAGTTTATCTCCCTGGAGAGAAGAGGTAGGCCATCATGAGAGCTGTTGCCTGACCAAAGCTGGTAACTGAACAGCAATCTTCACAGCACGGTGTGGTGTCATTTCCAAGTCCCATGACAGCAGTTGGATGGCACTGGCTTTCTTCATGAAAACAATCATCATCATCTGCTCAAAACGAAGCATTTACCTTTTAGCTTGAAACTTCATTTCCTCTTAGAAACACATGAAAACTTTGGAAAAGGATCATTTAGCGGCCAGGCTCCCGTCATACACATTGACTTTGCCTTTCGTGAACCTTACCAGCACTTTGGCAGCTCCTGCCAGCGTGGCCGAAGGTCATTCTGCAGCATCTCTGCCATCAGGAAACAGTAAGCTTCATAGCTAATATTATGCCAAATTAACAGACAGGGTTTTAATGCAACATCAGTTATGTATGAATACTTGCAGAAGGAATCATGGTCCTGCTTCAAGCAAAGCTCTTGGGCATGCACTTCACGTTAACATGAGTACAAGTGCTTTCTTGTGTTGTGTCTTGGAAGCGATGAATGACAACTTGCCTTCCTTTTTCCCTGAACTTGCTTTAAACATAAAAAAAAATGGACTGTGACAGGTAACTTGGAACCTTTTCCTGCATAAATTTTGTCACAAAGGCAGTAAGGCAGACCGAAGAAAGCCACCAAAGAAATCTTAGCAGGAGTTTTACAGCATGATATCCAATGAACGTGTGAAGAACTTAACTTGATGTGACATTCTGAAGCTTCACATTTCTTTATTAAACCTCTCCAAGAGGTGAAGGAGCCTGCAGAGATCTATCACTGTTTTAAACAAAATACATCATCCAGGTAGACAGTTCTGCGGGAGAAAGATTTATGTGAGATCTGGTGACTAAAGAAAACTCTGGTTTTGATCTTTGGAAGTAACAAGCTGCTTGCCACGGAGATGCCCTCCTTTCACAAGTCATTGTGCCTCCAAAGAACGAGGATTTTACTGTGCCACTGCTGGAAGGAGGTAGAATGTTAGACGGGAACATTTGTGCCCTCTCAGGAAACATTTGATTTTCTTTTAGAAAGAAAAAGATGATTTTCCATCTGGTTATGATTTGTGAGGCTGCTGAACCCAGTTTGCTGAGTGGATTCCCATACAAAGAAAGTTGGGTCGTGGTTCTTTTCGGTCAGACAGACGCCTTGGCCACCTGCATTCAGGAAAGCACATAAGCTTCTCTGTCACACCAAGCCTGTGTGTGAGTCTTATTACAGTGGACTTCAGGTCAAGCTGCAAATTAAGCATGTGCACAGAACGTAGGGACGTGCTCAACAGCCACTGCCGGCTTCAAACACCCTCCCGAATTAGGGTTCAAAAGTAGAAGCTGATAGTTCTTTCCATGTTCAGGGTGATAGGGTGTTGGAAGAGGTTGATAAGAAAGATGATGCTGTTCTGTGCTGCATCAGAATTAGAAATGGGACTTATCTACCCGAGGATCCTGAGTGCTGAGCGAGAGTAAACTACTTTGCATGTAGGATAACTGAGTGAAAAGTTGTGTTAGAAGTATGTCTTTTTTTCTTTCGAATTATGGAGGTTCTCAACTACCACAAATTGCATAATTTGAGTTTCCCTCAAAGTTGTCTCTTTATGAAGCCNCAACTACCACAAATTGCATAATTTGAGTTTCCCTCAAAGTTCTCTCTTTATGAAGCCATTGAGTCAGTATCTTTGGTGAAATCCTCCAAGAGGAGCTGTTATTGCAGTGAGTCCTATGGACGTAGAAACCCCGTGACCAAGGTGAAAGGCGTTTCTGAGGGACTTACANTCTCTTTATGAAGCCATTGAGTCAGTATCTTTGGTGAAATCCTCCAAGAGGAGCTGTTTCTGCAGTGAGTCCTATAGACACGGAAACCCCGTGACCAAGGTGAAAGGCGTTTCTGAGGGACTTACACCCAGCTGGAAGAAGCTGGTCACCCAAGACCTGCTGGCTGTCAGCCTGCAGGCAGTGGTCTGCTCCGTATTCGAAATCCTTTTGCTTTAGGATTACAAGTAAGGGGGTGGCTGAAAGTTTTGTAATTAACACAGCTTTCTTTCATAGCGAGCCAGAGTTTCTGGACAATTTGTGTCTTCTGTTTGGTCAGGTAATTTGAATGCTATCAGTATTTATAATAACCCATGCTTTATCCGTTAAGCAACAGAAAGGTTTCAGCTGGGTGTAGAATACTGATAAAGGTGCTCACTGATATATTTCCCTAAGCGGGATACGCTTCTGAAAAAGAGATGTCACAGCATTTATAAGAGATCATGGTCTCTTTTTCTTACCATGAGAAGTGTCTGAATCAGAGCCTGACCATGTTTTCTGCAGGCAGAATAATTCAGGTTAAGAAGCTAAATGCAGCTTTTATGTTGCAATAAAAGGAAGTTTACATTGCCTTAAAATGTTCTGCCACCTTCCCCGTGGCTGGAGTGCTTTTGCTTCAATCGTTGTTAACTGGCTTTATTTAATTCCTTGGAGGGACACAATGCATTTCCTTGTCATGTCATGTGTATCAAGACCCACGCTTTATTTTCAGCATCACGGTTACCTTTGCAATAGCTTCTTACTTGGCGTCATAAGGGCTTCTCTACTATAATAGAAGTGATGGCTTGATGAACTTTGAAGAGCGGCATGTGCTCAGAAACGCCCAAGATTAGCATCACCCTGCCCACTTACCCGAACTGAAGCCAGTGGCAGAGACAAGTCCTGCTTTTCCTCCCACATTTTATGGGAGTTTGCAAATTCTGACCACGGAGCAAGAATTAGAGGACATTTCACTTCCCTGTCAGGAGTACTGCTGATAAGGGTTTATATTCGAGATCTGACATGTGAATGAATACCCCGCCATTTCTGCCCTGTTGTGTCTTATTGTTTAATTACAGCATTACAGAGAGCCCCTGTGGGGTCTCACAAGTGCGTGGCTGGATGATGTTAATCCAATCAAGACAAATTCTAAGGCAAAAACTTTTAATGCCCGTAGTGTTTGATGACAGCCCATCCAGCAAACCATCTTGTGAAGTACTAGCAAGGCCGTGGTTGGCAACCACAGCGATCTTTAAGCCAGGGTTTAGCTGCTTTCAGCGTTAGCATCTTCAGAGATGTAGATGATGAGGAGGGAGGAACCATACTTGGATAATTTGACAGAGCAATTGGCTACCTGGCAGTCTAGTGACCAAATGTAATTAAAAACATTCCTGTCTCCAGCACAAGGCTTGTGAATCTGTCCTGGCTGTCTGTAATTAGAGATGTTGAGTAGATATATTGTTTTTGGAGTGAGTTTATTGGTACTTTCCTTGCTTCTGGTCCTCCTGTTTTATGGTGGCATGTTCGTTGGGACATCCGGAGGAGTTCAGTATTGGAAGTGATCAGGGAAGGGGCAGAGCAGGAAGCGCTGTGAGCAGGTTGAAGATCAAAGGAGAGCGCTGCCCTGCTGCTTGTGTACTCTTTAAAGAAAACATGTTGAATCTCAGCACATCGTTAATGAAGCTCAAGGTAGACTGATCTCCTGTTACTGATATAGTGAGAAGACATAGACCTCTTGCATGGGGAGGGGGAAATAACCATAAATTTAGCAAATACACACCGTACCAGGGCAGCCAGAGGACAGGGCAGAGCTCAATTGGGAAAATTAGCATGATCCCCCCAGAGCAAGCACAGCGGATTACAGTAAACTGATGGATTACAGCAAGTTCCCGCACCGAGCCTGTAATGTGCTTGCGCCTTCATTTTGCTCAGCCCTGTTTCCCATCCCAACCCTGACCTACAGGCCAAGCTTTCAATCAAAAGGGATCCTTATCTTTTTCCTTCTTTTCCAAACCCACGTGAACGGCTGAGCAGGACTCTGAAGTCAGTGGGGTCTGCAAACCACTCAGTGCTTTTGAAACTCAGGCCATGAATTTAGGCACCTGCTTTTTAAAAATCTTTATCTATAAATGTAGCAGTGCTTCAGCTTCTCTATCTATATGACAGGTCAAATAAATCCTGCTTTCTTCAGGATCTGAAACAGGGAGAGTGAGGCAAAAATGCCCTAATCTTACAAGAAAATCTTCTTTAACTTCATGTGGATGGGTACCTGATGGACCTAACTGAGCCACTATCTTTCAGAATATAATAAGAAACTAAATCCTTTTCATAAATGTTTTATAGTACCCTCTATGAGAAAATGAAGGATTTAACTTGATAGGATGGCACAAAATAGGCAGAGAAAGGTTATCATGTGTGATTCAGTAAGGCGACCTTTTCTTATAAGGATTCCATTGTCTGCCTTTCTCTGGATTTCTTTTTCTCGGTGGTTTCTCTGTCATTTCCTTTTGGGTTCCCTTATTAATTTCATCATACTGCTCCCTGCCTTTTTCATCTCCTTCTTTTCCCCTCCAGGGAAGGCGAGAAGCAGCAGCAGAGGAGGAGGAGAGGGACCTGTGTGACAACAGCTTTTCCCCAGTTTTCAGCCCTGCAGTATCGCTCTGTATAGGGAAGCAAAGGACTTTCCCAGGACTGGTTCTCATTGCTAGAGGAGAAAAGGCAGTATCTGAAGAGGCAGTATCTGAGCCAAGAAAGACCAGGCTATTACCCAACCGCAGCCTTTAGTTCCCAATGTAAGGGCTGGGTTGAGAGCACCTGTAGGTGTGGTTGTGAAACTGGCAGTAAAAGCTGTTTCCAATCTCTCTTCATGAGTATTAGAGATCACACAGGGTAACTGATCAAAACCAGAAAAGATGTGAGAACTGCTGGTTTTGCCTCTGTTTCTTTTTATTATCATTTCCCAAGGAGCCGTGACTCCACTGTGAAACTGAAATAGGAGCTTTTATAGTTATTTATAAGAACATTTCAGGCTCTGAAGAAAGTGCCAGTGTGGGGCTGGGATAAATCATCACTCCTTTGCGCAGGTCTGTGAGGCAGCGCTGATCTGTTTGAGCTTTGACAGCTGAGCATCATTGAAAAGCGGGGGCCTGCCATTAGCTTCGTAGCAGATGGCAGTGCTTTTCTAAGGGGTAACAAACAAGTCAACTTTTCCCTCTTGCATCCCTTCTGCTTCTCCTTCCCTGTTTAATCACCTCGCTCTCCTTTACTCTTGTCTCACCAGCTCAGTGCCTGCAGCAATGGCAATTACTGCAATGTGAGCATACAATGAGCTATGGCTGTCTGACTGCTGGCGAGTGGAGCTCTGTCATTATTACTGCCTGCTTGTTAAAAGGGTGAGCAAGGCTGGCTCCTTCTCCCTTCCTGCCCCTGGCCTGCCTTCCCATGCGCTGCCTCACCTTCCCCATCACAACCTGCAGCGCTGATGGTGAAGGCACTTTACCCTCCTCGTGGAGAACAGCCTCCTGGCAGAGCTCACGATGCAGTCAAATCTGCATGCACTTAAGAAGATCCTGGCCTTCTGGACCGCATCGCGACGGTGCGTAACCCAGCTCCGCGGGTTTGATGACCTTATGCAATTTTTACAGTCGGTTTGGCATCTTACACCCCACTCGGGCACACCGGATCTTTTGCGGAGCATTCCCTGGCTGGCCTTTTGCTGTGGGTTCCTCATCTATCATGAAAACTTTTGCTCCCTTTGGTGACAGTTGAAGGCAATTCACTGCTGTTTGTTTTGTCTGTCTCATTTTGTGAGGGATTGGACACTCAGAGACACGGTGAGCTGGGACGCTGAATTTTGCTGTCCCCTCTCATTCTGTTTCATGTTGTTTTCTTCTTCTTTTAAGCATGAACCTGTATAGGTGTCCTGGTTTGAGGCTAAATCTGTTATGCTGAGACATCCAGCTGTGCATAGGAAATGGAATCTTTCTGTGAAGCAGTTCCAGCCTACCCCAGGCCCACTAGCAGCAACCTGGGAATGGTACTGTGAATGGGCTGGTTTGCTTTCTTCATTTGTGTCATGCTCAGTCCCTGCAAAGACTCTATATCGTCTCCATATTGTGACAATATATGTTTCTGTTGTTGAATGTGTTGTTATAGATGATGAAGTTGATTAGAATACCGTCATATCACCATGGGAGCTTCATCGCAGGTGGGCATAGTGTCATTGAGCCAAGTCCTGTGTCACTTGGTTTGCATGTTTGATCAGCGGTCATGTGGAGTGCATAATATCTGCTCCTTTTCTGTTGGTTGGTTTGTTTATTCAGGGGCTGGGTATGAGATTCAGTAGTTAGCCAAAGTACTGGAGACTGCAGCGGGATCTATCTTCCAGACCCAACACTGAATTTGCAATCTTCTGCATTTAATTCCAGAAAACAATCTGCTTTGCCTTTGCACAGATGGAGAAATGACCACGGTGGCACTGAGTATTTTTGCCCAACAAGAGTTAGGACCTAGCGATACCAGGCATGGAACAGCCTTGCTTTATAGCAACAACATAGCTTATAATTTAATCTTGACCTAATAAAATGACAGGACACCTTCCTTTTCTGCCAGGGCACTCTGCCTGCCAGTGTCACCACACTTAGTGCAAATTGCTCTGATGTATTTTGTAGGGTGGACTCTCTCTTCTTGAGAGTGGATCGAGGGCATGGGCTCATTTTCCGTGGCTGCTGATCAGCTATTAAATGGTCACTTTTTCAGTGTTCTTTTATTACGTAGTGTTGAATTACTATATAATTCCTGAAGACATCACTGTTCAAGTGATTACTTTTCTTGGGGTCCAAGTGTTTGGGAATTAAAATGTAACTGGCTTGGCTTTTCAGATATACTTAATATCTGTGACAATCCCACGGAAATCATCATGAGTTGCAGCTCAGACATACTTAAATCTAGGTATTTTTATTTAGATGTCTGAGATTTTAGATGTTTTACCCAACTCTAGATTAAGTCATTCTCTACCACTTACAGATTCAAGTGTTTCTTTTTTTTGTTAGTTCCTTTAAGTGTTTAGTGTGAATTCCTCTGCTTGGCCACTTCCAATGTAAATAAACGATAATTTATTTTAGTGATGGAAGCTAACAAGAGTTTAATTGTATGACAGCACAGGGCGACTGACATCATGATATCACGGCATCGGTGTTGCGATGCTGAGGGGCTGTAGCAGAGGGCNGTTGCGATGCTGAGGGGCTGTAGCATAGGGTTTTTCCCTCTGTCAAAGCTGTCAGACCACAGGGGTGAATAACAGAGATGGGAAATGGCAGGGGAGGTTCTCAAAGTCCTGTTGCAAAACCCCTGAAAAAATCCATCAGCACAAAGTGGCAAGACCTGTAATTGCTCCTTAGAGACTGATGCTAAAGGAAACAGTTTTCTTCCACTGAACTGAGCCTTGGCCTTTTTTTGCAGGGTGTTAGCCACATCCTTATTATTTTCCTTTGGCAATTTTGAGCTCACGCCTCTCACCTGTGGATGAAACAGCCCAGGAAGGATAGTTGCTCAGTGGCAACCATGTAATGCTGAACACCTGCATGGTGCTCAGCGCACGGGGCCGGCTCTTCCAGGGGATGCCTGAGAAGAACAGAAGGAAATTGTTTCTAGCCATGCCTCGATGTACCACCTGGGACAGCATTGGTGGGAAGAAAGCCTCCAAGCCAGGCTTCCCCAGGTAACGCTGGCCTAATTAGGAGCAGAAATAAACCCTTATATATACATGTTGCATTTGGCACTTGCCCAATTCTCCATCCCTCAGTCTGGAGAAGTAACTGAACAAATTCTGTTCTTCATAGATTCAGCAAGAATGTGTAACCACACGATTTATACATTATATTGTATTCATAAGCACAGAGGAAAGTTTTTTGGTTTTTTTTTTAGACCTGTTGACTTGGAGATAGTGACTTGATTCGTACAGGGGAAGCAAAACTTTATCCAACTGTAAAAGGGAATGTAGGGATTTAAAATTTTGGTCCAGAGGTTTTGAAAGTTAAAAAAATGAAGGTTAATTTGAGTGTGTGTTTACACGTATGGTAAGTGTAGTTCTCGTTTCAAGAAATAATTGATAAGATGTCTCACAGAGGACTAATAACAGGGTAGAGCGGACAGAGTCATCGTTCTGTGAAATAGCTCTGTGTCCTCAGAGTGGGTATAAACAGTAACTACCAGCAGTGCATGACACAGTCTTTACCACAGGCTTGTTCCTGTTTATTACAAACAGGCAACCCGCAGGATGCCTGCTCTTGGGAGAGACGTAAATGAGCTCAGCCTATTCTGAGACAGAGCAAGAAAACTTTCCTAAGGGATCTCATAGGAGAACAAATGAATTCATTTCATGAGCACCTTGAAAATGTCTCAGATCGAGGTCATTGCTGGAGAGCAGACCGGAGTAATGTGTTTCAGTGGTTCTGTGCAGTTGGCCAGTGGCAACTGGCTAATCTCTTTTAAAAGCATACTTGGCCTACAAACCTGGTGATGATAATTTGCAGGTCTGAATCTACCTTTGCTAGCTTAGAGGTTTTTCACTTCTGTGGCTCGTAGCTGCGCTGCGCTCCCATTGCTAAATTATTTGCAGTTGAGGTTCCCTTTTTGGTTTTATTGGTTTGCGTAGTGGTTACTTGTGAAACAGCACGTGAAAGAAATTGAATTATTCTTCTTACCAAGACTTTGGGGGTTCCCAAGTGTCTTTTGGCATCCAGGCCTATTAAATTTGGGCAAGCCTCAGGCACTTGTCTTTCCCTGTTGATTAAACNCAGGCACTTGTCTTTCCCTATTGATTAAATAATATTCTTCCTTTCAAGAAACAAATTCCAGTTGACTGGAACCCTTATCACAGGGGTAGGGTCCATGTATACAGGGGGCAACTGAGATCACAGCTCCCACTTTTTGACAGGATTAGATCTGGATCAGAAACTTCACACTGATACCTTTTGTAGCCTTTTTCTTTATTTTCTCTTGCACCATTCAAAACTTGTGTCTCTGTTTTTGGGTGACTTCATGGTAACCCTGCTGGCCTGGTGGTCAGAGTGCTCGGCTCCTGCCAAAAGCTACAGAAGGGGTGGAGACCTCATCATCATAAGCTTATATCCGAGTTGTGCAAACTGTATTTAACTGCAAATTACTAGGTGATAAGAGTCAGTGCTCCTTACTTGCTCTTAAGTTAGATTACATCCCTCTTAGTGAGTTTGATGGAGAGGGTGGAAGAGATGGCAGCAGCAAAAACATGCTTTTGAAGGGGAACAACTCTTAGGCAGAGCAAACCAAGAGGGCATGTTACATGTGGAACGTGACGCAGTGTGTATAATAAATGTGAGCCTACAGAGGTTGTGAGAAGATGGCTATATGAGATAGGTTAACGTTTCAGGAGTTTTCGTCGACAGGGGACAGGCTGTGGACTCACAGAGGGTTTGTAAGAGGCAGCGTTGCTTGTGGGCAGCTCTCTCTGTGGCTGCCCCAAACAAGCAGCCGCGACTTAAAACAGTTGGAGGCCGGCTGCTGTGTTTGTTGTTTGCAGACCTGTATCTTTCCCCACCTTGAAGATATTATAAGGACAAATGAATAAGGACAGGGCATATTTTCTGCGCTCTGGTGGCTCTGCCTTTCTCTACTGGTTTCCCTGAGCTTTGTCAGTAATTCAGTGTAAATTATCCCACATTGAAACAGCAAGAATCAACTGAAAGCCGTCTCATTAAATTTTAGGCTACTGACTTGCACATAAGAATGCCAGCAAAAACTCCGTTTGTTTCTTAAACCTTTATAAAGCCATTAAAGTAGAAGTGACTGCTGACCTAGAAATACGGCAGCTGCATCTCTGGCAATCACTAAAATAGCCTCTTGGTGACCTATTTTCTCCTAGCGGTGAGCATCGTGCTGCACAAACGTGAATCCTTCCTAGTAAACTAATCAACAAATGCTTCTTGCTAACAAATGCTGAGGTTTTGGAGAGGTTGCAAATGAAGTGGTAAAATGGGAGGAACCGTGAGGCTTGTAACCGCTTGGAAAAATCTGGCTGTAGATAAGCTTTGAAGGCAAGAATCATTCAGTCGTGAGTGAAATTTTTCTAAATGCCTGAAGAGCTGCTTCAGATTCGAATGACCAAGTCTGAGTTTTCAGACACAGCCCAAAATACACAGGACCCCTTAAAATTGTGAACAGCCAAGTTGCTGGATGTTTTGGGAAATGTGACCTTGTGGCTGTTGTTTAATCCCAGAGTTGCTGTGCGGTTTGCTCTTCCAACCACAGAAATATTACAAGGGGGCGTGTACTGTAGGCTTTCAAGATGCAAGCTCCAAATAAAAAACGACTCTGGTTTTCAGCCTTTGGGGCAGTTTCTGGGTGATTCCTCCCACTTAGGCTGCACTTTGCAGAAGTAATGGAGTGTGGAGTAGAGCAGAAGTTAATAGCCTGCCTGCTATGCAAGCCCCGTCTGTCTGTACACGGATGTCTCTGATTTCCATTCTGCATCTTTGTTAGCCTTGGTAATAGCCTTCCTTTTTTACACATAGCTATTAGCCTGACCTTATCTCTGTAGTTAAGAGCATGATACGTTAGACATGCACTTACAAAGCCCCTGAAGAAGCGTTCCAACCTAACCAGCACACAGCAGGTTAGAGCGTATTAAATGTAAGTGCTTGGGAACTCTCTCCTATAAGCTTATTCTGTTTTAATTATCTTTTTTGCTTTCCCGTTTTGGTTTATGTAGAGCAACAGTGACATCCATTGGCCTATTAAGCTAATCAAAAGTACTGTACACACAACATGTATTTACTCAAGGTGGAAGGATGTACTGGAGGCCTCCAGAGCTACAGTTTCTCATTTAAATAGCAGCTACTTGCTCTCCAAAACAGGAGCCTCTCTCCTCCTGTAGCAACCTGCTTGCATTTTCGTTTCAGACACTGACTCTTCATTCCTGTTAGGATGCTTAAAACATACTTTTTAAGATGTAGATTAAAGCTACGATTCCCTTTTCTTGAGAGATACCAAGGCACATTGAGGCAAAGCTGCAGTTATCCTGGAAGCAGAATTGGGGCAGCTCAGAGCTGGTGCGGTGACCTTTCAGCGTGTGCCTTGCATGTGAGAGATTATAAAATGCTGAATTCTTTGAATAATTTTCAGCACTGCAGAACTAACCCAGGTAGGAAAAAGTAGGAACTGACAGCC
>RSEF01000004.1:40105442-40126080 GCA_003993805.1 Himantopus leucocephalus | reverse complement strand
GAGAGTAGAGGCGCCGGGGGCGGGCAGGGCAGGGGAGGGCAGAGCAGGGCGGGCTAACAAAGGGCGGCCGCCCCGGAGCCCGGCTGGCACCGGGGGAACCTCCCGGGGGGAGGGCGGTTGGGAGGCGGCCGCCCCCTCCCGTTCCAGGTGGCGTCTTCTCGTTTGGTGTTTTTGGAGCCTTTGGGGTCAGGGAGGGAAGGGGTGCAGGGTGAGACCCCGCCGTGCTGTGCTTCCCTCTGGCCACATGTGAAAGCTGATTACTCGGAGGGATTCTCCAGGTGTGATTTAAAACCCATCTTTTGGCTCTGATTGCACAGACACCTCTGGGAACACATCATTCGACTGTCCTGTCTGTCCACGCTGCAGCTGGACAAGGGCTGCGATGTTTGAAGGGTCCCTTACAGCACTTTCTCTAGAGAAAATTGCTGGGCATCCGAACAGCAGGAGGTTTCTTGTTTGCGCCAGTGGCTGTTGCATGTTTTAGTAAGTACTGTAGTGTTCTTGGAGGTAGTTGTGCTGCCATGCACCTTGCAATGAGATACTGGGACAGAAGCAGAGAAATTTTATCATCTGGTTGGAATGACCCACAGACTCCTTAAAATGGCTAAGAACAGAATTTTGTTAAAGTGTAACATTATCAGCCAGCATCTTTCTTTGTAAATTTGGGAGGAATGTGACCCACAGACCTCATTTGCCCATCTGCCTTCACTCTGATTTTCTCCTCTGCTTCTTCTGCCCAGAAAGTCCACAGATGTGTTTTTCTCATTCCCTGCTATAATGCCTTTTTAAGACTTATCTCTGCATGTTCTTCTGACTATTCTGCCTACACCCAGCCTTAAATTTCCTATCCATTTAGTGCTCCCTGCCCATTAGGTGACACCGGCAGCACCTGTTGAAGCACGGGCATTTTTTTTCCCAAACCTCACTCATGTTTTGCCTTCTTTTGCCTGGCGAGCAGTGGGGTGAATCTCAGCAGCCCTGTGTATTTTCTCAGCAGTGGAGGCCTAACTCAGGTCCTGCTCAGTGCTTGTGGAGATTTTCCTCAACTGCAGCAGCAATCGATGCCCTAAAACTCCTTTGACTAACAGAGGTGAAGTCCAGGCCAGCCCACACTGGTGAGAGAGCAGGGTACTCCTGCAGGTCCATAATATGGGGATTTAGAGGATTGAGAGCTTGTTGGCCCATGTGGAATGGTGCTTGGCACCTGTGGTTCTTAAATTGAAGAGGGAAGTTCAGTTTGACTGAAATAAGGATTACTGTAATTTTTATGGGAAAGTTCAGACTGCCATTTAATAATCCCAGAGGCTTCTCTTCCAGAGATCAGCAGGCCAGAAGTTTAGGTATAAAACATTGCTAAGAGGTCCAGCCTCCTTGGCATGGCTCTGCAGAGACGGCTGCTATCGCGGCGGGTGGGAGTCCTCCCTCTGGGAGATAGGCAAGCTGTGATTCCGCAGCAGCCAAAAGCCTTGTCAAATGTCCCTGTGCTCCGTAGATGGCAAACAAAGAGACCCTGGATTTTTTATGAGAAGAAAAGCGGTGTGATGTAGAGGCCTTCTCCCTCTGTGTAGTGGTGTAGCTCTTGGCAGCAACAGCAGGAAAGCTGTGCTCCTCATAGTAGGATACAGTCGGCATCAGTGAGCAGATGGGCAAGAGAAGGGTGCTGAGGGAACAGCAGCGATGGGGAAAACATCTTTCCCGTGTTTGTTTAGTTAGGGAGGACCCTACTTTAATGGTAAGCCCTCCGGGTGAGCAATCACCCTTCACCACAGTGTTTGCAGAGCATCTGGCACAGTGGGGCCTGGTCCATTCCAGGGCTTCCTCGCCTCAGTGGCACTATAAGTAAATAAATAAGCAGGATATGACATCAAACGGGGTATTTGATAATGCCACTCTTCCCTAGCCCTGCGTGATTCCCACCAGAATCTCTAGCTTGACTAACGTTTGTTTAGACAAAGAGTTATCATGGCCGGCACTGGGTGTTCGGTAACCGTGGCTCGGTGTCTGGCCTTTGGACATCCAGGTGAAGACCTCTGCTTCTGGAATGGCGTTACGGGTGTAGGAGAAGGGGTGAAGGGTGAACCCCTGTTTTGAGGGCCCCAATTCAACACACACTCAGTTTTAAACCTGGGGTAGGCTGACTTGACTCTTAGCATGGGTTTCAGCAGAACTAATGTGATGAGTTCGCGGTGCTCACGGCGGCAAGCTGGCTGACTTTAATGGATGTGGGAGTAGAGAATGGCTTACGGTCAGCAGGATCAGGTCTGCTGTAGCCACACTGTGTATACTATCAGTGTTTCAGATGCTCAAGTCACTGGGAAGGACAACTTGTTATTGACGTGGAATGGAATGAAGCCGATTTTTGCTAGCTGCAAACCTAGCCCCAAATCTATGACAGGTCAGACATTTGAAATTAAGTACTAATTGCCCATTACAAATGCTTATTCATGAATGTCCCCAGGTGGAAGCTTATTTGTGCTCTGGATTCCTGTAAGAGTGCAGGCAGGAGTCTTGAGTCTCGCCACACAAAGACTACCTTTATATCACCGGGCGTACAAGCAAGCTGCGCAGTGGGGAGAAAGCGTATTGCCTTGAATGAACAATACCTAGAGCTTGGCTAAACTCCTGTAAACCAGAGGAGAGACAATACCAGTGTTTCCCTAATTCTTGTACCAGTTTTAGATGAGCCCTGACTCCACTCCAAAAGTAGGATTTCACAGCTTTCCGCTGCCTCAGCCGTGCTGTCTGACACTCCCTGGGATGGCTCCGTCCCTCATTTTGACAGTGGCAATCAGGCAGAGCGTGGGTCACCCTTCTCTTGTCACAGCGGCTGCCTCTCTCTTGTGGATGCAACAGGGATGTTCCCTGAGGGTCGTCCGTCCTGCGGAGGAGACGGAGAAGGATGCAAACTGTCGATTTGCATGCTCGTCTTCGCAAGCATTTCCCTTTTCTTGGCAAGTTCTGTGTTGAGAATAGATGATTCGCTCCAAAGAACCCAAGGTTGCAAGAAGATACAAATATCTTAAACTTTATGATCCCCAAGCATAAAGAAGAGACACATAAGAAAAGACTGTGTAAGTTTGAAAGTGATGATTTAGGGGGGCTGTTACCAGGTTTAACTTTAGTGAAAAGCTTGGCTAACCGTGATGTGATGCATGCTTGCCTGTATTCAGATGAGAGCCACTTCTCTAATCCTTTACATTCTAGTTGTAGCAGTGCTTGAATTAGTGTCACTGTCCTTTGGGTTTAAATAAACATGAAGAATTTCAATCCTCAGTTGTTCTTGAGGGAAGAGGGTTGGGCATGTTTTTTTTTGATGTGGTACAGCCAAACTGCTGTATCGACTCAGTGCTAGTGGTAGGGAGAAGGATCAGAAGGGTAAATTTATGCCTTTGAAAGAGGAATCTGATGAAAACGAAACCAGCCCACTTCACCCTGATTAGATTTCATCATGTTGTGACTTCAAAATGCCTTCAGCATCCTGGCAACAAGCGCAAAGATTTGAGAAATGTCCAAAAGTTCAAAGGACACAGTTCCTATGGATTATCAGTGTATCTGGGTTTTTTTTTTTTTAGAAAAAAAAGTCTCATCTTTACTGCTCTTTCAGCACTTAAAACGGTGTTGAAGAAAAGTATTCAGCCAGACAATAAAAATAGCCAGGCCAAGTGCTCTCCAGCAGTGAACTGATCCCGTCTCGTGTGTTACGGAGGGCACGGATTCCTCTGCAGTTACAAACAGGCTCCAGGCTGGAGACAGACTCCATTTCAGACTAATTTAAGTAAAGTACGTGATGATAACTGATGGCCAGTGCACAGTACAGTTATAGTGGGGACAGGGCCCCCCGTGCAAGAGGGCTTCATCCTAATCGTGCTATGGCAGCCTAAGTTTCCCTGGATAGATGGGAGCAAGTCTGTGCTGTAAGGCATAGCTCTCAAAACTAAGCTACAGCCCTGATGGAAAGATCAAGCCTGGAGTGTGTTTGTCTTAATATTGTGTTTCCCCATCTAGACAGGGAGAAGGAAACCATATTGTTACGCAGCTCACAAGTTCTTTTTAAGCAGATTTCCCAACATTTTGTCTATTAAGGGTACGTATTGGTCCTGGCTGTTGCTGGCAGATTATTGGATTCCAGCTGCAGAGGACAAGGAATAGGGTAGCAAGTATTTTAAAGAGAAACAAGAAAATGCAGGGGTAAAGGAAGGGCTAGCAGCGGCATATAAACAAAACCAAAAACTCGCCTGTGTCTCAGGCGAGGGGCAAATATAAATCCAGATATCTTCACTGAGCTACATCCGTCAAAAGACCTGGCACCATCATTGTGTTTCACCCAAGGTGAACTCCTTTTCGTGACGACAGTGCAGAGGAAAGCTGGGTCTCTTTCGGGGCTCTGGCACAGGCACCTTCAGCGGAGTCATCTGGCAGAAGTTAAGCTGGGCTGGTTCCCTTCCCTGATTTGCGGGGCGGCTGCACGCGTGGTGCTGTTTGCACACCCACTGAGACGGTGTACACGAGCACCCAGGGGCGGGAATGGACTGCGGGGAGACGGAGAAGCTGCGATATTTGAAGTGGCTCTTGCGGCCAAGGAGTTTGCCTGGTGAAATCATCATTCTATTTGTTTGTCTTCCTGTGCAGACACATCTTTTGCCTGGGAGCTGTCTTACTCCGTGTTAATTTGACTGTTTAATGCAGTGCAGTCCAGACCTCGGGACGGTGCTGCTCTGCGTTGAGCAGTTAAGCCAGCAAAGCCTCTCCAGACCACAGAGAGGTGTGTGTTGAGAGGTAGATTGAAAGGAAAAGATTTTATGGGCCCCGGTGGCTTTGCTGTGAAAGATGCCAAACCTTCAGGCTGGAAACTGTGGGCTATCACTCTGCGAAGCAAAAAAGGAGCTTAGTTTCTAAGTGGCTAATGAGTTTACTACCTTGTTTCTGTCAAGGGTTTTGCAGGGGTGATGCTGATTAATGTCACGTCCTTTCCCCAAGGCTATCCCCTTCCTCTTCCATCTCACCAGGCTCAGTCTGACACCGTTTATTAGGCTACTTGTCCCTGATTTGTGAGGAATAAATATTGACACTGATGGCTGCTTAATAGGATTTGGGTTTGCTGTTCACTCTGTGAAAGAGTTTGGCACTTCTGACTCAAATGACAATTTGTGTTTGGGACCGGCTCCACCAAGACTTAATTTTGGACTTTGTTGGGGTTTTTTTAATGAGGATGGTAACAGTATGTCCTGCGTGTGAGGAGAGGCTGAGATTGGGGATATGCCTTGCTCCCCTTTTTCCTATTGACATGCAGAGCAGAGATTTCCAGACTGTGACTGCGGATCACTGCATGGCCCTAGCAGAGGTGCGGCTTCCTTTGTGAGGGTGCTGCTGGCCACACTGGGGGATAATAATTTTTCATGTGAGCTGTCTTTCGTTAACTTGTAAATAGCCTTCTACTTAGCTGTGGAGGACTTCAAGACAGACTAGCAGTTGGCACTGCGGTGGGTGGTGATCTCCTCCATGCTTTCTTAATGTGCTTGGAGCTGCTCAAAGGAAAAGCAGTTCATACTGTTTCAAACCGAGTGATTTTGGGTGGATTTTTAAGACGTGCGTTAAGTGACTTGTGAGGAAAGTCCCATTAAAAGCTGATAGGCATTTAGGCTAAGTGGGGTTTTCTGGGTTTCTCAAGAGCAGTGAAAGGTTCTTGATCTACAGAGTAGCACCTTCGTGTTCCCAGGAACCCAGCAGGATTTGAGACATTTCCCTGGAAATCAAAGCCATGTGCTGATCTGTAGTGTAATTTCTCTTAACTGTTCCTGGAGGTGCTTTGCCCCATTGGTACTCAAGAGCAACACCATCCAGGTGAGAGTGTGAGCTTCTCCCAGCCTCCACGGGTGCTAATCCAGCCCTGCAGTGCACGCAGTAAAACATCCAAAGTCCCAGCTCCGGGTCTTGCCTTAAGCCCAAGGAATGATTTGGGTCTGGACTCAGGATCATCAGACCAAAACACAGTAGACAAGGTGAGGGGGAAGAGTTTTCCTGTTGGCAGGGAGCACAGAAGAGCTCCCACACGTGGGGCTGTGTACAGGAAAGATGCCTGTAGTATCTTTTCAGCAGGAGGAAGGCAGAGGTCTATTTATGCTGCGTAACAATAGAGCTTAGTCCTAAATGGCTTGAAATTTCTACATTCCCCAGTCCTGTGACTGAAAGAAAAATGTTCATGACTTCTTTACCCTTAGCAGTTGTTCACGTACCAGTGATGATGTTACTAATCCTGTTTCTAATGTAGGCTGTATAAGACTTCATTATGTAGACGGAGAGGAGTTAACTCTTTACTTAGCTGCGCCATGCAAAGACAGCCAGCGTCCCACCAGGGGCTGAGACCTGGCTGCTGGCAACTGCGGAGGCTTTTGTGGCTCCGGTGTTAGTTTCTCATCCATCTCGGTTCGGTGCTAATCATGAGACTCGAGCCCACTTGTCTTTTCCACCCTTACAACGCTTCCCCAGCCTGTTGAAACTGGAATAATTGCTTTATTGTCGCTTACAGTCCTCCCTATTCTTCACCTCCCTCCCGCTTCTTTTTGAAAATCAGCTGCTTTGTGCGCGTCCCCCAAGCGTGCCCCTCTCCGCTGGCGGCAGGAATGTGCGGTGGGGCAGCGGGGCTGCCTTTCCCGCACCGCCGGCACCGGGCTGGGGGTGGCCGGCCCCCCGCCGCCCTGCACTCCAGCTGGCTTTGCAGGGCAGGGGTAGGTGGCCAGCCCTTGCCTTTGTTGGAGGAGCCGCAGGTGCCGGGGGCCTCCGTGACCGGCGGGAGGGAGTGGAGTCGGGAAGGCTGGTTCCTCCTTTGAGGTGGTTTGTGTGAGCACAGTGGGGATGCACTGAGGCGTAGCACCAGGCGAGAGGGGCCAAGTGTTCCTCTCTCATCTGATGTGTCTTGTCATGGCTGCAGTCCTCATCCTTTTCCAAACTCTTGTCAGATAGCTCTCGTCTCTGCCGGATTGACAAATGCTAAAAATAATTTGAGTTACAAACAGATTTTATTTTTTTTTTTAGCTTAGCGGGCAGCATTTCTCTATCTCACCTTGAGTGCTCTCATCAAAAGTCAAAGAATCACAAAATGCCCAGAGGGCAGAGCCTTAGCCTGGGTGCACTGCTGTAACTAGAATGGCTTCACTTCCATGGGTTTTCCTGCCCACATTGATTTATAGCTGCGTTTATGGCTGAAGATATAAAAAAGCTGTGATTGCACTGTTGCAGGGGGACAGTAACCACAGCAAAAACATTGTACTCTTTAAAAATAAAAATGTGAGGAGGTGATCAGGCAGATGGCAACCCTGCTGTATTCAGCAGGCTTTTGTTTGCTCTGTGCTTATACCACTCTCTGTGGACTCTCTATATTCCTGAAAAGCTCAAGACTTTCTGCTGTTGCCAGGCTATTTTTGTGCCCTCCCTAGACTAGTACATTGGTTTTCCACTGGACCTGTCCAGTTAACGTGGTGCAGAGGAGGTATGATGAACCAACGATAGCATTTCTTGCCTCAGGGATGGATGGATAACTAACAGGCGTAGCTGGGTCCTGTAGTAACTGTATTTTTCTCTTTGCTTTTCTATACTATAGTCCCTGAGAGCTACAGGTCTCTGAACGCTGTGCAAAATGATGCTGCAGGTGCTGCAACGATTGTGTTTTGTAAAGCAGCTGGCCAAATCCTTATCTCCTTACTCAATCTATACTCATTTCTCACTTGAGCAAATCTGCTGAAGTCCTGAGGAAGTAAATGGATGCTGTGTTGAGTAAGAGATTCAGGAATTTGTCCAGGAAGAGGTGGGTGAGTGGGATGGAGAAGCAGCTCATAAGAAGTAGCTCATATTCTGGGGATTAGTATTGCTACACCCGCGAAGGTGATTTAAGCCTGTAAAATGCACTCCGCCCCTCAACTTACTGCAATTAAAAGCTGGTGTACCAGGAAACACTGCAAAATAATCAGGTTAGAGAGCAGAGAGACAGCTCAGCTGCAGACTCGAGTCAATTCACGTCGACCATGCCTGTGGCAAATGTGAAGTTGAGGCTTTCTTCTGCCTCCTCTGAACAGATGCTCAGATTGTCACTCACTCAGTACCAACCACTGGGACCAGTTTTTGAAAAACCAGCTGAGCTACTGTTCCAGCACTTCGGTAACATTCATATTTTCAAAGGAGAGCTGCTAGGGTAAAATTTTAGGCCATGTTCTTTAAAGTACAATGTGTATGCAAGCCAGGAAGAGAGATCCAGCTGTGCTGGCGGAAGAGATTAATGCCCTCGCTTGCTCATCAGTGCCAGAGATCTCATCCATCTGCCACTGGAACAGTTCGTGTAAGCACTCCCTTAATCTTTAGCTTTAAACCATTTAAATTGTTGGTCTGATCTGACCTAGTTTGTTTTGCCTTTAACATATTAGGAAGCGCTCACGCAAACCACTGCACCAGCAGATGGAGGCTCGCCCCAGCTCCTACGTGCTGTTGGCAAAGTTTCCCGGTGTGAGCTAGTCTTGCCTTCAGGTCTCGGGTCTGCATGCCGTGGCCGGGTCCCAGGTGGGACACGTCTTGCCTGACATTCGGTCCCCTCCCTAGGACGGCCCTTTTGTATCTGGAAAATATCACTGTTCTGAAGGGTGAGTGTAAAAGAGTAATTCTGGGAAAATATCTTCTGCTTATTGAATCTCTCTTTGTGAGCATAACTATTTTTTCAGCGCAGAGGGCTTGTAGTCTTTTCCCCTGGAATCACTTTAATTCTCTAATCCTAAGATGGAAACCAGTCTCTATTTTATATGAGTATGACTTTTGCTTCCTTCTTACGGCTGCCGTTCTTTATAGGAACTGCAATTTTTTATTTCATTTACACTTGTCCTTTAGAGCCAGCTTGTGCTTTGTTTTGACTTACGTAAGAAAAGTTAAATGTTGTAATTTATACAGAATGACTTTTGATCAGCATGATTCAGCGTTGGGATACCCCAGAACCTGTAAAGATAACGTTATTGTTTTATCTGTGTGCGGTAGTCATGGGCCTTAAAGGGACAGATGTATTAATGATCCTCCTGCATACGTGAGCTCTGCAGTACATTGTCTTCATTTTGGGCACAGCTGACTAACAGATCTGAGCACTTCTGCGCCTCAGAGAGAATTGATCCCAATCTTTTATGGTCAAGTCTGACAGATTGTTCTTAGTAGCCTCCTGGTCCTGAACAGCCTATGAAGAGAGGTGATGCTCTGATTCCCCAAGCAAATCCCACAGCATCCCCAAAGGCCAGTGTGACTTGTTGTCTCTGAAAAAACTCAAGNCCAGGTCTGACAGATTGTTCCTAGTAGCCTCCTGGTCCTGAACAGCCTATGAAGAGAGGTGACGCTCTGATTCCCCAAGCAAATCCCACAGTGTCCCCAAAGGCCAGTGTGACTTGTTGTCTCTGAAAAAACTCAAGAGACTTTCAATAATGGTCATGAGCAAGCAAGTCTATAGATAGTCATGTTAGTCCTGGGGTAGAATAGAAAGAAAATGTCATTTCTCTGTATTTTGACTTTGTTTTGACACAATAAGTAGGTAGACCTGTTTTCTAAGGGGCGTAAAACTCTCTGAGTACAAGGTGCAGGAAAGCATTTCACTAACAAGTAGAGCTGGGTTGCAGGGCAGGTTGCGCTCCACTTTTTTGTGGTGGTACCATTTGACAGACCAAGACAGTTGTAGCCTCTCAAGTCTCACCTCCTGAGAAGGTGAGAGCTCCCCTGAGCAGGCAGAGTGCTGCTCAAGTCAGTACTAATTTACAGCAGCTGAAGATGAGAGTCCTTTACTTCCATTGAACTACATCCCAAATTACTGCTTTATAGAATTGAGGCACAATCCTAGAAAGATTTGGGCCAGAGCTGCACAGAGCACACGTCACCCAGGTGAGAACTCCAGTAGGCTGTAAAGGCTCCTGACCTTGATGGGTAGAGCAAAATCATGGCCAGCGACAAACCCACCATGTGCACAGATAACCACAGTGGTAAAAGCCCAGCTATGCACGGAGTTGGTGCTGTGGAGCCGGGCATGTGGAATTATTAGAGGAATTATTATTCCTATAATAAAAGGAATGACCTTTTATTATATATCAGCGTGTACAACCCAGGGATGGTGGGCTCCAGTGCCTGAACGGGCAGGCTCTCTGGGTGGTACTGTGGCACAAACAGTAAGCTATAATTGAGTATAACTGTAAACTTCTATTACAAAAAGCCAGGAATTGACTATGGATAAAAGCTGATTTCTCAGCCCTACAGGTTCTTCCTTCCAGCTAGGGTCCAGGTCCTTTTGGCAGGGCCACACAGGGAACCGTGCACTCCAGCCGCCGGCTCGGCAGCACAAGAAAGGGCTCTGGTCTTCAGGGCTGCGTGCCCAGCTGCCTGCCTGCACGCTGAATTCACACGCGCTGTCTGAGGGCGAACTACTCATGCAAAGCAGGGGAAGGCCCACATTTGAGAAAGCGTTGATTTAGGGTGTCTTTAAAAGGGTGGCAGTCTCTGGGGTCGAGTTCTGGGTGCAGTGGAATGCCTATTGTCAAAGCTAAAGACCAAAGCAAGCGCTACATATTGTGGACCCAAATGCAGCTGGCACAAACCAAAAATGTGCATGTGAGTGCCTTTCTAAGTACCCAGTAATCCTCCAGGGCAAAACGAGGATTAGGTCTCTCTCACAGACAAAGAGGGAGTTCATTTTCTCAAAGATCCCTTGGCCAATACCAAATGAAGTGAGGAACCCAAATGAATGTGAATACTCCTTTCAGATCTCTGCTTGCAAACAGGTACGGCGCCGAAGCAGCTTGTTTGTGCGTTTTGTATGGGTCTATGCAAACACAGCTCAGCCAGATTGTGGGATTGAGGTCAGGTCAAATAAAACCCATCCCATCTCAGAGAAAAGGGAAAGGCAGAAAAACACTGGACAAGTGGGACTAGATGGTATTGCACAGTCAAAACGCAGTCTCCTTTCTCCTGATTTTTTCTCGGTGGACCTGCAGGTCAGTGCTCATTGAAGTTGTTTAAGTTGGAGTTGTCTAAGTGAAGAGCCCTCCTAGAAGGAAAGCTGTGAGTCTGAATTAATTCCAAGTGACTTCTCGGCCTCTGTGTTTCTTTGCCCTGAAATACCGCGTGCTTGGCGTGACCACATAGGAGCCATTAGATTGAAAGTGATGGCTGCTTGAACGTGGGATGTATCCATCTAAAATTTGCCATCCCAGCACAGCTCCGTGATTTCTTAGTCCTTTGATTTGCCTTCAAGCAGTGGCCTGTGCGTTTAGAAAAGCACAAGCCGCCTCTGCACTGTTCCTGGAAAATGTCGTCTTTTCCCTTTTGGAGATTGGCTTATGGCGCAAAGGTCAGCTCTACTAATCCTGTCTTAACAGATATCAGCATGGATGTGCCTGTGATGCGTACAAAAGAATTCGTATTAAATAGTCCTGTTTCTTAGAAGCTGCAGCCAACGGCACTCTGAATGGGTTTCGGTTGTGTGGGTTTTTTTCCCCAAGCTTTACTGACCCATCTGAATCCAAGATGTGGATATTATTGTTTCTACTTGAGACTTGGATCTTGCTGCAGAGCTCTGGGAAGAATACCTAATTCGGTCCCAAGATTTATGTGCTCGATGAGCCTTATTGAGATTTCGAAACCTGTCTTGCTCTGCGTTAGGATGAAAAGGTCTTTCCAGGGGTTTTCACAGGCGGAGCCTGTTGCGTTTTGAGGTGTCCGTGAAACAGCCTTGAATTCCTTATCTGCCTCATTAGACTGTGGACTTGAACCTGGCTCTTCCCCATCTCAGGTGAGCGTCCTAAGCGGCAGGTTGGATGTTTTACCCAGGAACTGAGAGACTTTTCGCAGCAGAAGCTTTAGTCCAAACTGCATGCCCTCCAAGGAAAAGTTTCAGTTCAATTTACGAGAATTTTTCTGATGAAAAAATTTGTTTTGTCCACGTGTTTCCAGCTGGTCCCGGCTCGTTGTCTGCCTCGGGGGTCCCGTGAGCACAGACAAACCTGGGCAGATGTTGCCGCTACCATCTGAGACCCACATGTGCTCTATCCAGGAGAGCACCTGGGCCTCTGTGCTCCGACACACAGGGCGCTTCCACTTCAGCTAAAGGAGATTCTGTGAGCGTGACAGATATGTGGATTACGGGCTATTTCTGGACCAGCCACAGGAGGTAACAAAATAAGCAATACGTAAGCAATCCAGTCTTTTCGCTTCAGGCGGAGCAGGAGGATCTGCAAAGCAGCATGCCCACTGGCGAGTGCAAGGTCGGTGCCTGGGATGAGCGTGATCTCTCTCCTCTTCTGCAGCCCTGCCCTGGGTGAGCCCTCTCCTTAACAGCACGGAGGAGGCAGGAAGGCTTGCTGTTTGCCAAGAGATGGGGGACAGTCGTGGAGGCGGCATTTTCATTCACAAGGAGACGTAATTCCAGCTCATCAGCTGCTGAGAGCTTGCCTGTAGCCTGCGGGATGAGGATAGCCAGAGGTGAAGCTGCCAAACTCTCCTTATGGTACTCGGCTGAGCTGGGGATCTCAGGACGCCCTGTGACATTGTGTAATGCAGGGTGCTCTAAGGATAAAACTGCAGCCTTAACTCCTTCGTCTCCCTCCTTGCGGGGTTGTCGGAGCCTAGTTCTGCTTTGTTGCTTCTCCTTATTTTTGTGTCTGTGCTGTGCTGTTGGCTGTTTCTGTGGTGGAGGAGGGTTGCCTCTTACGTTCTGATGTAAGACAAAGGGAAAAAAATATCAGGAAATGCCTGCAAATCACTGTAGAACTTGGAAGAGGAGTTCCTTGCTTTAATCTCAATTTCAGAAGCATCAGTGTGTGAGCAGTTATTTTTCTAGGAAAGCTTTTAATTCTGATAGTGGTTATAAACACCCCTCTCGATCCCGAATGATTTAAAAATCAGAATTTAAGCTCAATCCTCTTTTCTAGGAATAACATTGGGCCTAGAAGTAATGAGACATTAAAAATTACTAAACCTATTAACATTTGGAGATTTGATCCTCTGAGACTTAGCTCTTCTATTACTGTGGCAGCAAACCTGGTGCTAGTTTAAAATAAGTAATCATAACTCCAAGAGGTGGAACCATTAGAAAAATACCCATTATGAAATTAAAAAAAACCCCAACTTTAATCATTTTTAAACATAGTTCCAGGTGCTGTTTATGGATGATCTCAGGTGTATCCTAGGCTTGTACCTGGAACTGCAGACACCTAAGCAGAAAAGCAGAGTACAGGATGGTATTGCAGAGAGAAGTGTAAGGCTGATGCACTGGAAAACAAATGCTATGAGCAGACAAAACTTGAGAAGTTTGGTTTTGTATGGCTTGTAGAATCTCTCCTCTTTGGGAATTGTAGCAGCTGAGCTCACACCGCTGCGTTTCCTCAGTGAGAGCAATGATTTATGCTGCTTCTGTTACTCAAAGAACTATTTTTATGAACCATTGAGTTTAATATATTGAGAATAACGTCTCTGTAGACCCTGGCTGAAATTGGTCAGCCAGTTCAGACTTAATTGTTGGGGAATCTGCTGGGCAGAGGCATGCACCCCCACTCATTATCTAGGCTTGATTTAGGAAACCAATCTGTACCGGAATGTGGAGATCATAAATAAGGATAAGGAAGACTGAGGAAAGTGAGAAAGAAAAGCCAAGAGCCCAAAAGGTTAAGATAAATGGTATGAAACGTTTCAAGTATGCAGGTAACAGGAGGTCAGCGCAGGAGGCAGATAAGGTGGCCAGAGGAGGTCAGAGTTGTCTATGGTCAGAAGCAAAGGATCTCCCTAAACCAGCAAATGACTTCTGCAGGGATTGTGACGGCTTGGGAAGGACACGAGACATCGGATGGCAGCAACAGGCAAACCGGTGCTGTAGGGAGTTGATTGATACAAAATAAGGCCACCCGTGCTTTCTTGTAGAGCTGTGAAGAGGGTAATAAAACATAGAGGAACCGAGCTGTGGGACAATGTAACTTCTGGGGAACAGGCTTTTCTTTTAAAAAGGCTTAAATTGGTACTACTCTATTCTTTTGCTGTTTGTCGAGCAAGCATCAAGAAAAAAATCCTAACAGGCCATATTTTTAAGATGAGGGAAAAGTTGAGCAGAGTGTGTTCATACAGCTACCCATTAACATGTGTGGTATTAAATACCAAAGGCACCATGGAAGCAGCAAATATAAATAACAATTCATAATTAAACATGAACTTTGCAGAAAAGGAAAGATTTCGGAGGCAGCTGCCAGCCTCAGGTGGGAGGTAAGGGAGTTTTAAATAGACTGCGCTAGGTTTCCTGTCTCCCATTTGCGAGCTTTAGAAACAACGTGATAACAAAAAGAACAACTGCAGGCCACTCCTTGCCCGGGTTATGTTTTTGCTATGCAATTGTGCGGAGGCACTTTGCAGCATCCCGAAATAAAATGCAGCCCCGACCTTAAAGAGCATCCCAGCGGACTGGGTACTGTTGCAGAGAGCCATCGCGCCGTGCCGCCCTGGGGGCAGCCCGGGCTTTAGGAGAACGGTCGCTCTAAGGAGCAGGCGTGAGTTGCGACAGTCAAGACACAAGGTAGGCCCTCAACGTCTTTGCACTAGGGTGGCTGTTTCCACGTTACAGTTGAAGAAGAATCTTTATAGAGATCAGCACACTACTGGTCGTTAGACTGAGCTGCCTTAGAAAATGATTTAGAAATCTTAGAAGGTCTTCCAGGATAAGCAGTCATGTCGCTTGACTGAGTGTGAGGCAGAAAGCTGCAAGGGGAGAGAAGGTGCTGGGTTTGTGGGAGGTCTCCACCTCTGGAGCTGCGGCCCTGATGCTGGCCTCAGGTGTTTTCCCTGCTCAGCCAGCTGTGCTCTCGCTGGAGGCACCTCTGCGTGGCCATCGTCCTCTCTGGCAAAGCACCCGGCGCGGGCCGCTGCTGAAGAGCTGCAGTGCTCCATCCCTGATGTGTGTGTGCTTCACTGGTGGAAGGATCCTCATCTCTTGTGTTCCCCACTGGGCTTGATTAATGGTGTTATTTATAGACTGGCTGATTAGTTTTCAATGTCTTATTGAGCCCGCTGTTCCACACAGAGCTCAGTAATTATAGTTTTTTAAGAGGCTCGGGGAAAAAACCCATTGCATTTCCTTCTTACCCCCAAACAACAACCCCAGAGCCCATGCAGACACTAATTAACGTTTCATTGTCTTGTGAGGTAAACCCCAAAGTTATGCGTGCTGGCAAGCACGGGCTTCTCACTGTGCAAGGGGGAACACCCAAGCTGCTTCCCCTCCCGCTGCTTGTAGCTGCCGATTGTGAGGGTCGGATCTGTGTGGATCCGTATGGGAACGCTTGGAAGTGACTTACTCAGGAAGCTCTGCTCGCAGCAGAGTTTAGAGTCTGTGGTGTCTCTTGCTTTCTTCACATGGTTTGAAAACAGTTTTTTAAAAGAAAAAAAAGACCCTAAGCGCTGAAAGATCTCTAGGCTGTGGTGCCCGGGAAGCCGTAGGCACTTACTCCTTTCTATCAGTTTCTCAGGTTGCTGATGACTCTTTTTAATGTATTTGGCACAGGGGCAATCTCCTAGTCCTAAATGTTGTTACTGGCTACTTCAGAGATAGCGGGCTGGAGAGAAGACGCGAGCAGCTTTACTCACTGTGGGAGTACAGCTGTTGTGTAGCCTGGGCAAGCCAGAGTCCGCTATTTAGGAAACGAACTGGGGAGGTTACGACTGAGCACTGCCAAAGGTGTGTTAGGAAAGGTCATTGCTGATCCGAGGCGTCTCCTATGAACATGGCAAAGGTCGTCTTCTACTGTGTCAGTATCTGCTTTCAAACAGGTTGAAACCGCACTCTGAGAATCATCTCAAAGAAATCGCCTTGACTTTGTAAGTGTTTCGATGTTGTGATGGGGGTTATAGCGCTGTGGCAGTTGGCAGAACTTCAGGACATCCAGATGCCTTTTCCAAAAGGGCTTGGCACCTCCATTGCCCCTGAAAATCATCAGGAGCCACAGGCAATGGCACTTCTGCAAATAAGGCTGCTGGGCCAGCCCCCAGTAGTGACCCAGCACTTCTGACTCCTGCAAGGGTTACCCTGCATCAATGAGGTACGGTGACAGCCCAGTGCCTGTTCTCCCCTTTAAACTAAGGTTGTGTCACCCCAACATAGTACTTACTGCCTGTGAAGGATCTTCAGGTAAACTGTGTCTTCTCTTCATGGCCCCATTAGCAAACCGGGGAGGTGTAAGGGGTGGCAGTTCCCTGTGTGGGAAACGAGGCTTGAGCAGGGAGGTCAGGATTTGCCCCAGAGTTAAGACAAGTGCCTCTGCTGAGATCCTTTCCCCTCTAATGGGATCCTGCCACAACACTGTCAGCGAGACACCTCGTTAGGCTTCAGCGTGATATGCAGCAGCCTCACCACGATTTTGAGCTGTGCTTAAACGCTCCCAGGGGCTTGGTGGGGCCCCTTGTCACAGAAATACAGAAATCTCTCGGGGGCAGTGTTGTAGGGGCAGAAGTGCAGTTCTTTGTGGCTGGGACCATCTCTCCGGTGTTTCCATACAAAGCCGTAAATAGAGGACTTTGTCCTATAGACACTACAGCTGTAATATATTTCGCTTACAAAATTGTATACCTATTTGTATATGCGCATTGTTTATATACAATCTTTTAAACCCTAATCTGTAGCCGACCTTCTGTCCTGCAGTGAAATCTCCTCTAAAAATTAGTTATCTTTCATGGTAAACTGGATAAGCAAAGAGAATTGGAGCAGTTCGCGATATTGGCACTTCATGGGGCTGCAGCAAAGGAGGATGCGCTCCTGGTATATATAGCAAGGCTGGTACAGGAGCAGGGAGGGGGATCCTTCTAGTGCGATGAGACGCTTGACATCATCTCAGAGGAGAGGGGTGGCAGAGACAAAGCAGAACGGGGTTTGGCACACGGGAAAAAAAAGGCAGCTAAGGCACGATTTGGGGTAAAATTTGGATGGAGATAAGCAGGGCGAGCAAAAAGGCCGTTCCGGACCAGTCGCTTTCTCTAATCTAGGTGAAAGTGCTGCTGCGCTTCCCTGGTATATCTCATCCGCAATGTGAGGCTTAACATTCCTGCCTGGCACGTGGGGGCTTGGAGAGGGAGTGTGGGGGAGGACCGAGCCGGACACAAAGACGGCTGGCCTCTCACCGGAATGGCATCCAAGCCATCTCAGCTATCCAAAGCCCCAGATGCCGGCATGTGCGCTCAGCCTGCAGCGCGCTAAGCACACAACAAGAGGCAATTACGGCGCACCTCGGGCCAGGGCCCGCTGCGGGCCGAGGGAGGCGCGGAGGGGGTCCTTTCAGACGCGCTTTTATTCAGCGTGGGGGTTCCTTGAGTGAGCAGAAATTTCACATCTCTCCCGCGTTTCAGTGCTAAAAACGGGAGCAAGGGGGAATACTGGACCGTTTCGGGCTCTCCTATGCCTGGGAGAAGGAAGGAGCTCAAGTGATGGTTACATGACGTTTGTGTGACTTCTGCATGCGTGTGATGAAGCGGGGTAAATATTTGTTTGCTAACTTTGTGGAAATAGCAGTGGAGTGGGGGGATAGGCTTCTCTTTCTTGCTCTCACTGTGCGGACCTTTCTCTTAGCTTTTCTCTTGTGTGTTCAGAGCATTCCCTGAGTTCTCGTGAGGTGGTTTTGTGTGGAAAGGGCATACCCCACAGTGGAACCCCTGAACTCCACACTTAGATTTAGAGTCCCAAAATGCAGATGTAGGATAATGAGTTTTGTGCTGTGGATGCTGCGGCTGATCTCACTCCTGTGTGCTGAGAAGCAGTGCTGCGGTATTGTACAGCTCCTCCAAAACGGTTGTGAGGGGCGCTCGCAGGGGCTGAGCACTGCCTAGGTGTAAAGGACAGCGAAGTCTCACTTTTACAGCCTTCCTGTGCAACGACATAGAGAAGAAAAGGGATACACGTGGCTTTCTGTGACATTTTCTTTGCACTTTTTCAAAACTCAACTGATGCCCCTGCCTTGCCCCCTGGGTCTGTGCGTTGCGTTCTTTCCTAAAATCCTTATTAAATGTAGGATACAAAGGCTGAGGGTTTTGTGTGTCGATGTTTACATGGCCTTGGTTTCTTTTGACAGGGACACACATGCAGCAAAGGGATGCACCGACCTGTCTCCCAACCCGCTCAGTCCGGACTGTGTGACCACTGACTTTCAGCCCAGCAAAACCACGTGGTCGGGAGGAGTTAAATTACGGCTGAAGCCCAGGTGAGAACATGTGTGTCTGTGTTCCTGTCTGCCGTGTGTGTTGTGTGGCTGCTGTTCTTGGAGAGCGGCTGGCAAACTCCGCTTCCCTCTTGCGGGAGCGAGGGCAGCAGCAATGCTGGACTGGAGCAGCATGAATCCCCAGCGTCTGCAGCATCAGGCTGTGGAAAAGGTCCAGGACAGTTTCTTAGCCTCACACCCACTTTTTCCCAACACTTCCTTGCACTCAGCATGGTGCCAGGGGAATGAAGTCACCTTTTGGGCCTTGAGTCAAGCATCAGTGTTGCTCGATGTCAGTAACATTTACACAGGGCTGGGTGTAAAATAGTTACTGCTTTGGCTGCCAATATGCCTGAGGGCGACTCACTGAGAAAGGAGTCCAGGAAGAGGTGTCCTTTCTCCTCAAAACAGTTTTTCAGTGGTGGTAAAGGTCATCGGAGACGTGGGACCAAAACATCTCCACAGAAGTGATGTAAGCCTGCTGTGGTTTCCCAGCTTTAGGTGCCTTGGTTTCCAAAACCACCTGGTTCTGAGTTTGTGAGTTTCAGTGGGAGTTTGGCGTTCATGACAATGCTGCTGAGTGCCTGTCTGCATCTGAAATGATTAAATGTCTTCAGAAGTCAGTTTCCTGAATTCCTCTGGATCAGCCAGTGTTGTGGCACAGCCTGATTTCCTTCCTTTGTCCGTGCAGTTTAGGACCAAATCCTACAGCATTTACTCAGGCAAAGCTTTTGCTGGCCTCAAAAGAGCCTCTTACATCAGTTGGATGGCAACCTGGATGACCGCATAGACTTTTGCGTCTCAGTCTTCTGAGATTTGCACCATGACATCAAAGCAGTGACTTTGATTGGCAACATTGCATTCAGGCCAGACCTTGACTTAGTTGAAGTCAAGAAGCTACGCTGACTTCCTATAGCTGGAGGAAATGTGGCCCAGCGCCTGTTAGTGAGCAGCTGAGAAGGGAATGCGACACGTCAAGTTGTGTTCTGATCTTATCAGCGAGGATGCACTTCTGGAACAAACTTACCGACCTTAGTGGAGTCGCTCCAGCTTTTAGCCACTGCAAACAGTTACGGATGCTGACCCTGCACAGCCTGGGTGGCTGCAAAAGGAGGAGAAGGGGCTCAGCTCTTCCCCCAGTGTTCACGTGTTGAACCTCACCAAATTTGTATTGCTGTCCTCCAGGTGAGGATTTGCACCATAAACCCTCTCTTTCTCGGATGGAGCAGATTTTAGAGGCTGAAATCTCTCCTCAAGCTACTTTTATCAGGGAGAGATTTATCTCTCACTGGAGTATGGGACTCTGCAGTTGCTGAGGTATGTGACCTACAGCGAATTTGGGAAAGGAGCTCCCATACGTCTACCGCCTTCCTATAGCACTGAGTTATTCAGCATATGTCCTCTGTAAATCCCACTTGCCTGTCGATCTAGTAGCAGATCTTCGCAGAAGCTCCGCAGTTTAGCATTTCACTTGGATTAATTTGTCTTTGGATGCAGAGCCAATGTTTTGCTTTACTTTTCCGGCAGTGTCGGAGGCTGCGTCTCCATATCTCAGTTCAACTCAGGCTGAAGCTTTGGTTAGAAACAGGAAGTTGCTTTAATGTATAAGAATTTGAGTGTGGGAGGGTATTTCAGACTCGGCAGCCTTTGTTTTGGCTCTAGCACCGGGTGCAATTCCCCTGCTTGTTTACTTTCCCCAGACTCACCCTAGGTGATGAAGGCGACGGGCTGTCAGCGGTCCCGATCGGTTTCTGAAATTTGGGGTGACGAATGAATGTCCTCAGTCAAAGGGGAAATCCAGAGCTCAGGACTGGTTTCTCGGGTGTTGCAGTTGAGCATCTATGGAGGGGAGCAGCACAGCACCAGCCTGTGGTTCACCCTCCCGAGTGTACGCTCAATGATTGCTCACTGAAGCTTGCCTCGTTTCCTCCGCTGTGCAAAATAAACAAGGCCAGGGTGGTATTGCCAGCCAGTGCAGCGCCGTTACTACAGCTCTCCCCATCGGCAAAGGGCAATCCGAGATGAGGAGGGAAGAATTAGGTCTAGAAATCCAGATGCAAGGGTGTCTTTCACCAAAAAAATGTTTCTTACCGAAGTGATGTAAAGTGTCCCTGAGGGAGAGGACAGGTTCGTTAGCCGTTCTGTGGCTCGGGTTGTGTTAGATCACCGCAGATTTGCTGTTTCCCTCGCCCCACTGGTGTAAGTCCCAGTGATATACTCAAGGATGGCCACCTATCCCGCCCGCTTCCTGCAGGAACAGCGGGAAGGTGAATTCCCAGCCAGGAGTAAATCACGAGTTCACCTGAGTAGCTAAAAGTTTAGACCCCTCTTGGTACCCTTTGCCTTTTTTTTTTCCATGCAGTACCTCAGCAAGCAGTTTGTTTGTGAACAGATTCCCCCCCCCCCCCCCCCAA
>RSEF01000004.1:40086401-40103193 GCA_003993805.1 Himantopus leucocephalus | reverse complement strand
CTGTGAGGTCCTCTGAAGGGATTCCCTGGCTGGACAGTTGTGCTCTAGAAGTTGCAGAGATTAACATATTGTGGGAAAGAAGGTTGTGTGTTGGTATGAGAATATTCACACATTTCACCTGAGTGTTCTCAAGTGAGGGGTTTTTCTGTGTGTTTTTTGCTTAGGAAAAGTTTTAATCTGAGCATAAAGGGGGGTGTGTACGTGTGTGTGTGACTCTCCCTTTCCTTTATAGGTGAGGAGACACTCTTGCCCAAGATTCATGACATGAAATACTATTTCGTATACTTCAGGTCTTTCTAACAATTTCTCCTTCTTTTTAGTCAAATTTGTGGAGGGGCAGAGTTCACTCCAGATCTCTCCTGCCCCAGAATTTACCAGAAGGGCTCTGTGAGCCTAAAAGGACAGATTCAGTGAAAGACACATCAAGCTGACGCCATTATGGTCCGACTTCTTTCTAATTGGCCTCGTCTGTTATGCTTATTTTTAGAACCATGACTGAACCTTAATTAAGAGCGACATTGCTTTGAGTAGATTGTGGCCTCGCTCTGTCGAAATCCTAATAGGCTTCGGAGTGCTTTAGTTTTTCCTTCATCTCCTGCTTAATAGCTAGGCATAGGGACTGCAGCAGCGCGTTAGGATGTCTGTAGAACTTATTCCTGTTGTGCTAGCGCTCCTTTTAGACGTGGCCATCTTGGAGACAGGTCCACAGCAGTGAAAGTTCAGACTGTTGTTTATGCTTTGTGTTTATGCAGGTACACCGTCGCCCTGGGAGGGTACACACAAATCGCTGTGATCGGAGTCTCTCCGTGTAGAAACAGCCTACTGCACCGTGCAGCGGGGTGCGGCTCAGGATATCCTACCTCTGCCGCATACTTTTTGTTAGTTTAGAAATATCACTAGCTTGAAATCTTACCCACTGCAAGGATGACATGGTAAGGATGGGCAGCTGCCTTCTTGGCTTCCTCTCTTGAGACTCAGTGCCTGGGATTGGATCCGAGAGACACAAGCTTTGCACTTGCATCCAAATCTTTCTTCTTTTCTACAGGAGGAGGGTCTCCGCTGCAGGGCCCTGACCCTTTCCGCCTCCCCAGATGAACAGGCCAGGCCATGGCTGTCCCTTCCAGCTCCAACAACCTCCCACACAGCCACCTGGGCCACACGGCTGCTGGGGGAAAGCACGTCCACAGGCACTGTGGTTGTCTGCGATGGCACACAGTCACCCTCTTGGCCTTAGGTCTCTTCTCTATTTCTTCTCCTCTTTCTTGGGCACGTTAACACCAGCAGCTGGTCAAAACCATCCCTGCAGGTCATGGAGAATGTGTCCCAGTGACTACTGCTCCTGCCTGGATCAGCAGATGGATTCTGCTCCTTGGGGAGAGATGCTTTTCTTGAAAGGTTTTGTTGCCTTTATCTCCAACATTCCCTGTCTCTACTGAGGAGGTTTTTGAAGCTTGCTGGGACAGAGAAAAAATGAGCACAAGGTCAGCGGTAGAAGAATTGTCACAAGTGGTCTCTATTCAGCCATCTTGGATGATGTGTTTGCCAGCCATGAAACTGATGAAAACTTAACTCCCTGCAAGCTCTGTGGGTGTGTTGCAGTGGGAATAGATCAGTTTATTGGGGCATTGATGACTCTGAGTTGCTAATTGGTCAAGCCGCAACATCCCCTCCCTGGCTTTCGCTCCTTAGCTTTCTAAAAGGCTGAGTTACATACTGTTATCGTCTGCAAGGATAAAATTCAGTCTGTGTTTCCTAAGAGAACGTGCTTTCCTTGTGAAATCCTTCTCTTGGAGCTTCAGCAGCTTGCTTTGATATTCTCACACTATGTCTAATCTGCACAGCAAGTACCTCCTGTGATGTGCCCCAGGATCCTGCTCCGTGAAAGATCAGGATATGGCAGGTGGAGGGAGGGAACTGCTTCCTTCCTGGTTCTCCTCCCAAAGTCCCATAAATTGGGCATAAGAATATACCTGCAGTTCTTGTTGTTGCGACAGCAGCGGTTGGTATTGCTGTATTGCTGTGCTCCTTGACCTCAGCCAAAGCGTGCCGCTGGCAACCTGGAGGCTGCTGTCTGGAGCGGAGGAGTCTGCAGGGTTTATTTGAGCATCTTCTTCTTTTCTTCTAAAGCTGCTCCACTTGGAGGTTTAGGAAAAGGAAAACTTTTCTAAGCAAATGTAGAAGAAAAAGAAAATGGCAATTTGAGCAGGTTAGGTTGTTTGCTTTGGTTAAAGATGGGCTTTTTTACACAGAAGTATCTGTGCGCTCTTGGAGGACACTGGGCTGGGGTACATTTGAATTGCAGGTTGTGCTTGTGCTCTGGCATCAGTAAGGAACAGTGTGTAAAGAACGGAAATTAGACTGAATACATTGCTTTGGGTGGTTTTAGTTTGTGACCTTGGGAAAAAGATAAATCAGCCTTTCAGTTATACGGTGAAGAAAGTTTCAGATGGCTGTTCTATAGGTGCTGATTCTTTTGTAGAGTTAATGCTAAGGTATCTTTATAAAGTTCCATTACTGTTTTGCATACAAAGCATAAAAATAATCTACAGAGATTACAGAGAAGAACATGCTCAGCTCTTCCTAATAAGAGAGAGCTACAGAGCTATTAATGGTAAAGGGCCTCAGAAATGTCGGTATGGTCCGTCCTCGCAGCCCAGACTGCATCAAGCCTTTGCCAGACTGCATTAGAGGAGACTGCTAATGTGCCGGTCACGTTTCTGTCTGAAAATGCTGTGACTAGTATAGCAACAAGGAGCAGCCAGATAACAGCAGCTGGACAAGATTAAAGACTATTCTTTTCCCTTTGGTTTTCCAGTTTACGGTGTGAATTTGGCAGTATCTGGTACGTAATCAGTGTTACAGCTGCCGTGGAGCCTATTTAGATGCCAGCATTGCATCAAGGTCCACTGACTTCCTCGGGTATCTTCGCTCCGAGGCATTTGTCGTGATGCCAGCCTGACCTGGATGCCCAAGTTATCTGATCGCTGGAGGTGTCTGTGAGGAACCGGGAGTCTCTTTTCCAGCCTTAGCATTTACAACAGAGGGATCACTTTCTCCATTATCTGAAGTGGAGAATTTTTTTGTAATAAGATTGTGCGGATGCTTTCGCAAGTATGGTACAGGTGCAGCCCTTGAGGAACTAGTATAAAGGATAAGGGGATGAGGTCATTTTGTTATTGTTGTTGTTTTTATTATTATTATTACAGTTCTGCATTTTGAAATCCTACAACCTCCTGGAACAAAGTGTCAGCTGTTGCTCCTGGTTTTGTTCAAGGCAACGGAGCTACGCCCAATTTATACCAGTTAGAGACCTAATGATTTATTTGTCTTCACTCAAGTCAGGAATTAGCTGCTGCATTTGCAAGTTTTATCACTTAGCCAGTTTGTCGGGGATGAATCAGGATCTGACGTTGTGGGCTTTACAAAAACAGTTCTGCCCCACTTGCCAAAAAGAGTTTAATCTTGCACTGGTTTTTATTGCTTGCTGGAAGTTGTGCTCTGCAGTAAAGGAAGTGCAACCAAAAGCTGTTGCAAAATTGGCAGGTTAACCATGTTCATTCAGCTCCCCCTCCGTCTGTAACAGAAGGTAGCTGTTCTCCTGTAGACCCTGTGGTGCTCACTGTCGTATTGCACTCCAGTTCCAGTCCTTTTCCCTGATTAGGCAATAATAATTATAAAGTAAGCTTGAGGAAGTAGGGTGAAGCAAGGTGCTATTTTCAGGTGTTACAGAAGGCTGAAGCTAGGAAATTCTTGGCATTCCCTGAACGCCCACACACAGGCACTGGCAGCATCGGCTGTGCCTTTCTTTTACAACCTCTGAGCTCCGTCTCAAGGAGAGTCTTTTGATTGATTCAGTGGGGACTGGATCAGGTGCCCCGTTCTCTCCCTTTCGGTGCATGCGTGTGCCCGGAGACCCTCCATACTTCCATTCTGCCGCCTCCTCGGAGATCCCCTGCGGGAGTCTGCAACATGAGCTGGAGATCATGTGTACCGCAGCGCTTCCTCTCTTGGCTTAAGCTTGGCTAAGATTCGGTTACCCTTAATCCACATTTCCAGGATCAGGTAGGTGTGGAAACAATGCAAGGTTATCCTGCACTGAGCTGGTACGGCATGTCTTCTGACTTAAATTCACAGCTTTGCTGGCCACGTGTTGTATTATTACAAGAATATCGACCGAAAGGGTTTAAAATACCTGTGGCTCCCTCGCAGCTTTTTACTCATCAAATCAAGGGATAACGTGCTTTGCTTGTGATCGTTCAGCGTGCTTTTCCCAAGCAAAAAAAATAATGCTGGGGGCTTGTACTACTCGAAAGTACAAAGAGAGAGTCTTTAAATCTCTGCAATGGAAAAGGCAAGAATGCAGGTTATTCTTAATAAAGAGTTTTGTCAACTTCCCACCCGGCCCTGTTCAGCTTCCTTGTTTCTCTGGGCAAGGAGCTTAACAAAAGAGCTCTGTTTTAAACACACCTACACATGTAATGGTAAAACAGTGCTTGGTTCAGCTCGCCCTCTGTAAACCTCCGGTTCAGCTTTCCTTAAGACAATCCTGTCACAACGTTAAAAGGAAAAGAATGTCCCTTTTTCTTTCTTCTTTTAGCTGATGATGAGAGAATGACCTGTGCTTCTGAAATCTCTATGGAAAACCTCCTGGTGAAATGGTTCTGCCTCTCACTTTCTGCCAGTGCTTTTCCATGTCATACAACATCAGCCGGTGCCAATGTTAACTTGTGCTAGCTAGTAAAGGGTCTGACCCTAACAATCATTTTTTACTTTGTACATTTTCCTGTATTGTTTCTTTTCACAATCTTGGGCAGTACTAGGAAAGTCCTTTCTCGGTGTCTGGTTTACATCTGCCAAGTGCGTTTTAATCTATTTACTGACTAATTCAGGACATGCTGTACTGTGAAATTTTCAGTGAGACAAAGACTTTAAAGATGCGTCATATCCTCCTGTTGCATTTATGCTTTATAGGTAGTCAAAGCGGTCCTGCAGGCTGTCACATTTGGGACTTCAGTGGTACACAGGTCCAGTGCTGCTCCTCTTTCTCACAGGAAGAGTTAGAAACTGCGGAGATGAGTGCTAGCGCAGGGGGAGAGATCCCCCATGGAAAGCAGAGGAAGGATTAAGGACAAGCCCAAAAGCTGGGGCGAAGGAGAGTCTGTGCGGCATGTTCAGGGTACTTGATCGCTAATCCCCTGCTTTGACTTTCCATTGCACCATTATGTGCTTTAAATAAGGTTGTCGGTGTTGTTTTTCTCCTAAGAGCTGATGGAGGCCTTCCTTAGCGTTGGTGACTGAAGCAACCGAAGGCCAGCCGTGCCGTGCCTGGGGACGCACCCAGGCTCACATGCTGCAGGGGGACAGCTGGCTGGCTGCAAGGCCCTGGGGGATGCGAGGGACGCACATTGCTGGCACTTGGTTGTCACGTCTCTTCCTGCATTTTTATCGGCACTGAGAAAAGATCAAAACAGCATTGTGCGGGCTTCCACCCCCTCGTGGTATTTGATTCTTTAGAAGACTTTGCCAGCCATCACTTTAAAACGAAGGGAAGCTTTTGAGAAAAGCACTCCTTCAGCATCCATAAGAATCACACGCAGCCGCCCTGCTTGGTGCATGGTGTGGGAGTCCACACGCAGCCCAGCCTGTAAACTGACCCCTGTGAACGGGCCCCCAGGCTGGTCCCCAAGGGGTAAGGCTTCTGGCTGGGAGGTAGAGGGGAAGACCCCCCGCATTCAGTGACAACCCGTTTGTCTGCCCATGCCCATTGCCTTGCAAATATGAGGGGGAGCGTGTTGTGCGAATGTCAGAAACGGTGCGTGATTAGTGCTTGATTTGCTTAGAAGAGATGAGAACATAGCAGCGAAACAGAAGGGAGCACGAGCAATTTTAATTGCGGCTGTTGGTGTTACTTCACATTCATCTTCCTTGGAAAAGCTGGCCTGTTGCTGATGTGCAAAATCCTTCTGCTTTTACCTAGGCGGAGTGAAACTCCAGGCCGACCTCACTCCTGGCATTCAACCAAACTTGCGGAGAACCAACCCGATCCCAGCATGATGCAAATATCTCAGGGTACGCTTGGCACCCCTTGGCATCAGTCCTACCACTCCAGGTAAGCATCACGCAGCTGTGGTCCTGTGCTGCATAGGCAGAGGTGTAAAGCAGTGCGCGTTTTTAATTTAGTATCATTTACCCTGTTTTCATGTAACTACCACGGGTGTAGAAATGAGGCTCTCAAGCTAGCTTGCCTCTAAAGTAGAACCCAAGTCCTATGTCCTCCTTGTTTCCAGTGTCCTCCTGTCTTCAGGGAAGCTCTGCCTCATGCCCAAGGATGTGTCTTGACAGTACTGGCTACAAGATCAGAGCCTAAATCTAGAGCACGGAGTGAAGGAAGGGGACAAAGGATGTGGTGGAAAAATGTTACCAGTCGCCTCCACACAGCTGGACAGATTTACAAACATCCAAGGTTAGGATTAGAGTTAGGAAGGCTTTGATTCCTGTTTGGTTACCCAGGTAAAGTGGCTGTGTTTTCCTCCTTTAAGTGCTCTGTGAGGTCATTAACAGCTAGGAAATTAATTGCTTTAAAAATCCCCCTTCCTACCAAGATGAGAGCCCACTGTCAGGACGTTAACGCAGCTTTCTGTGGATGCGGGTGCAGGAGCCGGAGTCCTGCTCTGCATCCTGTGGACTGCTCCCATGTAGAAACGCAGGATGGTTGTTTCCCTAGCAAAGGAAAAGAGATTCAAAGTCAAAATCAGCCTATTAAAAAAAAAAGGGGGAAGAAAAAGGTGTAGGTAGCAGGGCAGGCGTGTCCGTCAGCATAACTGAGCTGCTCTCAGTAGCTGACAGCAGTTCATCACCAACAATACTCCCAGGGTGAGAAGTTCAGCGAGGGATTTCCTGGTTTTGACAATCACCCCTGCACAATTCTGCGGGGGTCAGCTTTATCGTAAGTGTATGTCCGTGGCTGTTTCTCTAAGAAGTTAGCGCGGTGTTTCACCAGTCCCCAAAAGACTAAACTAGTAACCTTAGTGCTGTTGAAAGAAGGTGGTATGAGGCACCTCTGGTTTTGGCAGTGGACCATGGCCAAGGCAGATTGGAAGCAGTGATGTGGTCCCAGCAAGTTGGGGCTGTTTCTGTGAGGCCACATGTGTGGTGAGTACGGGAAGGAGACACGCCTGGGGCGGACGTATCCCTCAGCTACCCCAAGCAGCCCCAAAAGGTACTTGGTGGTAAGCCCTGGGGCAGCTTGAGGGGGGACAAGTGTAAATTCTGCCCTTGGAGGACTTTCCCTGGAAAGGCAAAAGGGTTTCAGGAGCAGGAAACTCTCCTTATAGCCGCTGGGATTTAAATGTCATTTCTTCTACAGGTGAGACTGAGCCTTGGCAGAGGGGAGGAAAAAGAAAACAGAGCATTAAAAAAAGTGAGGAGATGGTTGCAGAAAAAAATGTATGTTCATCTCTGGCCTTCAGCACAGATCAGGCTGTAGCGTATTCATTTCCCACCCGAGGGCTTTGCTTCCCAGCCACAGCTCCTGGCAGAGCCTTTGGCAGCGTGGCTCTGTCTCCTGGATGCTTGAAGAGGAGCACGGGGAACATCTAGCGGCCAGCTGGCCAGGGTTGCGCTGGGCATTGCCAGGGAGATGCTTATTTTAAACTAAAATGGAGTGGTGCATTTAAATGAGTAAACCAGCTTTATCCTGAGATTTGCTGTATCTCTTTCTGCCTGTCTCTGTGTTCCTCTGCGTATCTCTGCAAAGCTGCTGCTTTTTCCCCTCACAGGCAGGCTTCCTTCTGCCTTTCCTCATCCTTAGCAGCCATCTCCCCCCTGTCTGTCCTTTGGGCGTGTGGGTGTTAATCCAGCAGGGTGGAAGTGAGTGCTGCTGGGATATGATCTGAAGGAAGTTTTAGGTTCTTCAGCAGACACTTGTTAGGGAGGGGGCTGTTACCAAACAAACTCACTGCCTCCTTGATTCCCAGGGCTGCTGTGCATCCCCAGCTCCCCCGCTGCAGGGAGCAGGTTTGGGTTTGTTATCCCGGTGGCGCAAAGCATGCAAAAATGGAGCTTCCCTTTCCCTCTGCCAGTTGAGGCTGCAGCTTGCACCCTGCTAAACCCAGGCTCCTCTCCGCTCCTGCTTCCAGATCTCAACCTTGCCCTGTCACCCTTCACGTGGGACAGCAGTCTTTCCTTTCCTGGTGCTTTCCTGTGGCTCTGCCAGGACAGCACATGTAGCTGCACAGGGAACTAGAGAAAGTGGTATCTAAGAGAGGGGAGCTGGGAATAGAGGGAAGAAAAGGGAAATCCTCAGGCTATACTCCGCAGTCTTCAATGTGTTCGCTCGAATCTGGGAGGAGAGATTAGCCAGGGGAAACTCCACATAAATTTGTGATATCCCCATGTGAGGTGTAAAAAGAACGGTGGCCAGCACAAGGAGATCCATTCCTACTGATAGAAAGATCTCTGAATATCCTTCTTTTTGAACACAGCTCTGGTGGCTACGAGTCCTCTTTCGACACACGTGTACCTCAGAGCAGGTGCCAAGGTGTACCTGCACCTGCTGAGCTACATGAGGAGGGGGCTGCAAAGACTTCCTGGGGCATCATCAGACTGTTTCTATTGTTGCACCCCTACTTGCTCCACGCACAAACACATGCATCTCTTCTCTGTCTTGTCAGTTTAGTTTTCTCGCAGCAAACAAACTATCCTTGGGACAGCTGAATTTCCAGGAAGCCTGCCAGGGCATAGCCTTCATCTCCATAAAAAGAAATGAAATGGGAAAAAAAGAAAGAGATTAGATTCCCCGCAGAACGCCTCTCGTGCTCCTCTCCTCCTCCTCTGTGGCGTCGGCGCTCATTCAGCTTTCCAAGTGCTTTGGATAGGTTTGATGGGTGGGGTTGATCCTCCCTGGCTCCAGAGATGCACTGTCTTTCTGTCTGCATTTCCCTCCCACCCTTCTGTGGTAAATAAGAGCCATGTGTTGCAATGTCAAGCAGTTCCTCTTTGTGAACTGGGATGACTGCAAACAGGGGATGGAGTAAGGCCCAAATATGGGTTTTCATCTGCACTTCTCAAAACTAAACATCTTGCTTCTGAGCTCACTTATAAGTTGTTGTGCCTCTCCTCTGCTGACAGTGGGTTTTTACTCTTCTCTCGCTCTTCCCCAGCTCCTCAACCAGCGATCTCTCTGGCTATGAGCATGGCTATCTGAGGAGAAGTCCTGACCAGTACAGTTCCCGGGGCAGCATGGAGAGCTTGGACCACTCCTCCCCTGGCTACCACCCTTGTCACCTGTCCCCAGCCAAATCCACCAACAGCATCGACCAGCTCTCCCACCTGCACAGCAAGAGAGACTCTGCCTACAGCTCCTTCTCCACCAACTCTAGCATCCCTGAGTATCCTGCTCCTCCGTTCAGCAAGGAGAACTCCTGCTCCACAGACAGCATGCAGTCCCGAGGTGGCCTGCAGGAGGGGATGAGGCAAGCTGACATCAGGTACGTCAAGACAGTCTACGACGCCCAGCGAGGGATCTCTGAGGAGTATGAGGTGAAGTCCTCTGCCTTGCTTCCGAGCTGCGAGGCCCGGGCCTTGCTGGACGGTCGCGGCCATGGCAGGCTCCACGGCTTCAGCCGGCACAACGCAGCTCCCTCCTGGGCGCAGCCAGGCCAGGGCTCCTCGGACAGCAAGAACCAGCCCCCCAAGGGACCTCCCTTGCCTCCCACTCGCAGCGACAGCTACGCAGCCATCAGGCATCACGAGAGGCCCGGCTCGTGCGCTGGCCTTGATCTGAACAAGCCTGGTCGAACCCAGCCGAAAGGGGCCTGGCCTCCGCTTGTCAGCACCCTATCCCAGGGACTGCTGCTGAAAACCCCCTTTGGAGAAGGGCATCTGCACACCGTGGTGGAGAGGAGCCCAGAGAGCAGCCCCACCGTGAAGCCCAAGCAGAGCTATTCCCAGCCAGCCCAGCCGGGGCAACCTCTGCTGCCTACTGGTGTCTACCCAGTACCTTCCCCAGAGCCGCACTACGCCCAGGTGCCCCAGCCTTCTGCAAGCAATAACGGGACACTTTATCCAGCTCTGGCCAAAGAAAGTGGGTACTCTCCACCTCTTCCAGTCTCTTATGACAAGGCTGTAGCCAGCAGAACTCTGGGCTTTGATGAAAATGGAAACCAAAGCACTACAAACAGATCAACCATCTTCTACCAGCCCCCCGCAGCTGAGAGAAAGCACGACGCTGCAGCAAAACTTCTCCAGCAAAAACCTCCTAGCACAGCAGGCCCAGAAGTCTGCCTGAGCACATCAAGAAAGGAGGAGTTGTTACCCCCTTACAAGGGAGCACACAGCAACCAAGAGACTGCAAGTACTGCACAGGCCTCCAAACACAGTTTCCAAGCTCCGCAGCCCCAGCCGAGGGATGCTGGTGAGAGAAAAAACCATTACCAGCCCAAAGAGGACTGGACGGCTGAATCCCAGGAGGACAAAAACGGCAACGTACAGATAAACGAGAGAGATGCTGCTGCTCACCAGCAGTGGGGTCATAACAAGGCCAAGCAGTATGGCTTCTCCTCCTTGCAGAACATCCCAGAGAGCTCCTGGAGGCAAAGCAGCTCCGAGCTAAAAGAGATGCAACCGAGCGAGGGTTATTCCAGCACCAAACTGTCCTCCTTCAACAGCAGCGCTAAAGAGGAGAAGGATCACAGGGAACAGGGGCACAAACAGTGGAGTGATGTGGACCCACAGGCCTTTGCAAGGCAGGAGGAGGAGGGCACGAGCGTGACTCCATTCCACGCTGCTGAGCCAAAGTGCGAAGAGCCCCCTTCTCCGCAGCACCCAAAGACCTCTGATTTCGGGAGGAACCGGCTCAGCTCTAGCAGCACCCAAAGCTTTCCCTATGGCAAACCAGATGCCGGCAAGCCCCGCTGCTCGGTGCTGGAGAAGGTCAGCAAGTTTGAGCAGCGAGAGCAAAGCACTCAGCGGCCCCAGAGCACTGGCATTCCCAGCTTCGGCCAGCACTATGGGCCGAGCAGGACGAGCCAGTCCTCCAGCGCGAGGTGCTCTCTGAACAGCCTGGAGGACGTGAAGACCAAGCTCCGCGAGCCCAGCCAGTTGCCCAGTGAGCCGGGCAGGGTCTCCAGCCCCTCTGTCAGGAATGGGAAGCTGGAAGAAGCTGACTGGCGGCCCGTAGAGCTGCAGATGGCGGCTTTGGCAAAGCAGGCAAGACCTAGCGAATACTACAGCCTATGTCCCGAAAATGAGGTGCAAATAAAGGCGGCTCAGCTACCGAGGAGTAAAAGCACGTTCCAGCTGGGAGGTGAGCCTGAGAAGGAGATCCTCTGGAAGGACAACGTCCAGGATGCCCACGGGTCGCAGCTGGACACACCATTTAACAGGGCCTACAGGAACAGCATTAAAGATGCTCAGTCCAGGGTGCTGAGGGCCACTTCCTTCCGTCGCATCAGCCCTCCATTCGGGAGCGCACCCAAGAGGACAACCCAGAGGCCTGCCTCGGCTCACGTGGGCATGAGGAGCATGGCAGCGTCTCCCCACACCCCAAAGGAGAGGCACAGCGTCACGCCAACAGAAGGCAGCCTCTCCGCCCTGGATTACGCCAAGACACAGCATGTCTTGCGCATTGGGGGCCGAAAGCGGCTGACGGCAGAGCAGAAGAAGCGGTCTTACTCAGAGCCGGAGAAGATGAATGAGGTGGGCATCTCTGATGGGGAGCCATCGCCTTTCTCCTTCCAGAAGAAAAGCATCCATTTTGTCTTCCCGGAGAATACGGTGGCTGACCGGCGTAAGATCTTCGAAAGGGATGGCAAAGGTTCTTCCACAGCCAGCCTCTCCAAGCCAGAGCTCAAGCAACTCCAGCAGAACGCCCTTGCTGAGTATATCGAGCGCAAAACAGGCAGACGGCCATCCTCGCAAGATGTCGGGCTGCTGAGGGAGCGCTCCCACAGCTCCTACCTACAGGCAGGTGGCCCAGACAGCCAGAGCCTTTCATCCGCCTCCAGCATGAATTCCCTCCAGGACCAGAACCTTTACCGCCGGAGAGAGTCTGTAGAGCGGATGTCCAGGACGAGGCGGATATCTTCTACCCTTCCTCCTGGGCTGATGAGCTGCTCTGACACGAGTGGAGATGAGAAGAAAGGGCGCCAGGACAGCTTGGTCACGAGCCGACCGAAAACAGAGAGGTGCCGGGATTACAGAGCAAAAACGGAGCTCACCAAAGGCACGCAGACAGACCCTCTGGGCATGCAGGGCCGGCCTTCCTACGGGAAGCAGGAGCAGGTTTTCGAAACAGCCTCCTCTGCCAGGAAATCTGGGAAATCAGTGTCTGTGGAAGACTTGCTCGATAGGTATGACAATCAGAGAGTCCCTGTGCATATACGTTCCAGATCGTCACCCACGGCGGATAAGAAACACCAGGTATGTGGAAACCGGATCATGGGCGCAGGCAAGCAGGGCTCTCTGCACCAGGGAAAGAGGGGGAATATCGGAGTACAAGCTGATACTCAGTCACTGCAAGTACTCTGTTGGTTAGAGGGAGGTTAAATGCATAGTGAGATACAGACCATTTATTGTGTTTAAATTACCAGGATGCTGTTTTAAACGCTTGCCAGTGGGGTACTGCTTCTGTTCAGCTTTCTCACTGCTGGGGCTATTTCAGGGATTTCAGAGATGCTGGGATTTCAGTGCATATGGTGGTAGTGTTCTTGTGTTCTTGCTGCTCCTGACATCCCATATGCGGTGTCCCGTTCTTACCTGCCAGCGTCACCGGAGAAGCACTGATCGCCTTTCTGGTGGGGTCTGCCGTTAAGGTGGTGGTGATATGCTGTTGCTGCTGTTCTGCCTTAGCCCACTTTTGTGGTGCGAACTAGAGAGGATTGAAGGCTGCTCGAAATCGCCCTGGCTCCCGCTGTGCCTGACAGTGCTGGGAAATGCTCGGCAGAGGCACTGCCAAGTAACCATTATGTTTTGCCTCCAGCCCTGGAGGGAAACATCACAGAGAAAACTTAGCGGAGACCCTGGCCGGTCTTTCCATGTCCCCTGCTTGGCGGTTGGGAACATTGCACTGATGTCACAAACGGGGAATTCGACTGACTCTGATGATGGTAAATAGTAGAAACAGGCTGACTTCTTAAAGAACAACTGCCCAGGCCAGCTCTTCAGCTGGCTGAAATCTCTTCAGACCTATTTAGGTAACTGCAGCTGGTTGAGCCACACGGATTTACAGCAGCGGTGGACCTGCTGCCCCATCCCGTTTCCATGCCAGGCTCCCTTCGTCGTGGGGAGAGGGAGGAAACAACAAAAATGTGTGGACGGGCTCCTCACTCTACATACTCTGAGTGTTTGGACAGTCTCGCATATTTACGGGGAAGCTGAGATGCAGAACATCTCCTACTCTTGCACTTGCTGCTGGCCCAGAAATAGATATCTAGGTGCAACGAAGTGGTACTGGGTCAAGCAACGTCAACGAGGCTCTGGGCAGCACCTCAGAAACAGGCCAAACCGGGGTGCGAGGGAAGGAGCTGTCCTCCCAAACTCGTTGTGTGCTTCATTCTAAATGTCCTCCCTCGACAGACCTCAGATCCCACGCTGCGTTTTTAAATAGAGGGAATTAAAAAAGCAGCTTGTGAATATCAAGTGACTGGAATGCATTTCCACAACTGCTGCTGTCTCATCCCACCATCAGTATTTTTCCACACCAGCCCAGGCATCAGGCTCATCTGTGCAATTTTGTCACACTTGCCGATCGTGAAGTCTTTGCGTTCAGTAAGAGAACGGTCCTTAAGAAATTTAGGGTGAAGGCCAAGCTGTGACTCTTTCTGTGCCTCCCGGCACAGTCAGAACAGCAACAAAAACAGCCATCCTGAAAGAGAAAAATCGCTAAAATGTACTTTTAATGACAGGTTGGACCGCAATCAGCCCTTGTTTATTTTTACCCAGCGCCCTGTCTTGGGCGGGGGACATACGGGGTAGTTCTTAAGTTCTTTATTTCCCCCTTGTTGGCTCATTTGCAATCTTGTATACGTTCAGCAGCCAAAGCAGAGTTTCTGCCTGTTGGAAGCTGACTGGAGGAAGACGACGAACAGCAGTGCAGACCTGCTCACAGGGTCTTAGTTCAAGTGTAGAAGAAGAGAGAGCCTTTTTACTGCTGTTTCCCAGAGTGATTTAGCTGTATCTACTTCTGGAATGAGAATTTAGTCCCACAGGCAGCAAGGCACTTGTGAAAGTCCTGTTCTTAAATCCTAATTCAAGAAAGCATGTTTGACTTCAAATATATACACCGCTCCGTAAGTGTCTGTTTGAAAGGGAAGTATATGTTTAAGTGCTCTCTTAATTAGCTTTGTTTCTGATCTGCCTCCAATACAAAAGCACAGCTGTAAAAGTGGGGGACAAAGCCAAAGCAACAGGGTGATTATTTTATTTTTCGTTTTTAATTTTTTTGGTGTTTTCACATTTTTTTTTTGGTGGGAAATGTTTATTTCCAGTTTAGCAGGAGACTTCTCTGCCTCACTGTATGTTTTTCAGGGCCCTGCGTACAGCATCTAATGTTCCTTTCAGGCTGCATATAAATCACATCGCAATGTCACTGTAGGAATTTGTTTAAAGATATAGGGAAATTGATAGCCATGTGGAATTATTAGCTCTCAGTCTTCAGAACGCATTCTCAGCCTTCCTTCCTCTCTGCTTTTTTAGCCTGTCTCAGCCGCGCATATCTCCCAGCTCCCGGACTCCTAAATCAAGATCTGCACTTACTCTCCCTCTGCAGCAACACTGACCAAAAAAGCAAATTACTAAGGGTGTGGGGAAGGGGGTAACTGAAATGCTCTCTGCTGGAAAGATTGTAGGGGAGAAAATACTAACCTCTTCAAAAGCAGGCTTAGCATCTGCTTTCACGTCTCATAATAGCCTGGTGTCCTATGGTGGGAGCTCTAGGGCAGAGAGAGTCAGATTCCCAGAGGCGTTTCAGCTGCAAAATTCCTCTGGTTTTAGATGACATAAATACCTAAAGAGGAGATAGTTCCTGCGCTTTGGTTTTCAAAAGAACCAAATGCCAGACTTTGTGATGTTTTTCAGCACCTCTGCCTGTGGCTGGAGTTTCCAACCTTTGTGGCAATCAGCATCTCTGCAGCGTTTTAGTCCTGTTTTGGCACTGGGCTTGGGCACAGATTGTTCACTGTTTAGCTACCCTGGTTAAGGCTCCTTCCGTGGTGTCTCAGCTTCTTGCTTGCACGTAAAACAGAGGTGAACTCCCGGGTCCCGCTGATACCGTTGTGCATGTTTTTAGAAAAGGCAAGTACTTGCTGAGAGATTTTAAAAACCGTTTCTCTGAATAAGTCTGCCTGTTGGTCCACAATCCATCCAGGAAAAGGCAGACAGGTCCTCTGAGCAGAAGTAGGGTGCTGGAGAGTGGTACGCACACCACGCTAGAGTTTTCCTCCCAGCTGCGTATGGCAGATGCTGTGTTCTCTTCTTACTAGGAAGCGTCAGTGTTTTGCTATTTTGTTTTGCTTTCTGCTTGCTGCTAATGCCGTCTTTGCACTGCAGGACCTGCTGAGAAGGGAAAGCAGTGAATTTGGCCCCATGGTGAGAGATCCTTTCTATGTGGTCAGCGCAGGAGCCAGGTAAGTATATGTTAATGTCCCCTTTGTCACCGCAGGGTCAGCTCTTGCCATCCTGCTGCCAGCACCAGTTGTCATGTGTTGTCTATGTAAACAGATGGATCGTGACAAGCTAGAGAACACATCAGCACGGACACAGTTCTGGGTGTGCTGTGCCCAGCAGAGTTAGGAGGAGTAAGTTGCTGTGAGCTTTTTTTTTCACTATAGGCATTAATTCACTATCAAGTCCTCCTCATGTTATCTTGGAGCATGTTTCTGTGGCAAATCTCCAGTTACGGAACTTCCAAAATGCGTATGATCGGCTGTTGGAACTCACATCCAGATGCTATCATAACTGAAGGATTTTAAAGGAAAAAAAATACCTTGATGTCCCACTCTGTCTGGTTTTCTCCAGTCCAGGGTGCTGCTTCCCCAAAAGCAAGTGAACATTGGCGCAGACTAAAACGGGGAGATTTCATTTCTCTTGCTGAATTGGGAGCTTGCCTTTAGGCTGCTTTCCTTTGTGCAGGCAGGATATTTTGCTCAGGAACAGGGGAGAGAGAAACGTTTTTAAAAATAGAAAAGTGTAATCATAAAATTCATATTAGGACTTATGTAACTACCCACTTAGCAGCGGACTGTTTTGAAGTTAACTAGAACTGAAGTTGATCTTGCTGTATTTACATTTAAATAATAAATAGATGCTTGCCCTAAGCTCTGAGTGCCCAAACAGCTAACTCATATTGCAGTAAAAACCATCAAGAGGGACTAAAAGAATTATTCACAAAGGCGCTCTGCTTCTCGCAAACTTGCAGTAAATGTCAGCCGCTCTGTTGTCACAGTGGGAGTTAACACTGCTGTCTCCAAAGGTTTCCCCAGCAGCTCTGGGTCAGGCAGCGACAGCTAGAATTTGAGGAAGGCTCCTGCTCTAGCTGGATCTTACTTCTGACTGGCTGGCCTTTTTTGCCGCGAAGAAGATATAAAAGTTGTTTTAGAGGGACTCAATCTGCCTTCAGGCACATCCTTTTGTAATTATTTAAAACACACCCATTTACTTTGATTTGGAATAACTTTTTCCATTTTTTTTTCCTAAGAGAAAAATACAGCTGTTTTAGTTCATCCTGCCTCCCCGTTTCTTCTAGAGATGGCATTTCATCATTCTCAATAACTACTTGCCGCTTCCTTCCCCCCCC
>RSEF01000004.1:40044731-40086392 GCA_003993805.1 Himantopus leucocephalus | reverse complement strand
CCCCCCCCCCCAGTCTATTTTCTAAGTAATGGGATTGAACACCCAGACTGAAAACAAGTTTATTGGGGCACGAAATGTAGGTTTCTCATTTTCATGCTTCACTGCACAAAGATTATTGGTATTAACTTAACAGTCTTATGATGTTTCTGCTGCATAGGCATTCTGCCTGCTCTGCAAGCACATTTCTTCTGGGAAATGGGAGGTTGCTTTCCCTTCTTGATCAGAATTGGATTTCCCAAAAGATAGAACGAAAGAATGGGAGAAGACAGGAAAGAGCCCTTGGCTCTGAGGACACAGGGTCCCACTACACAGGCTGCAAATCTCTCCCGATGAGCCTGAGTGATTTTTCTTATGTTACTGCACCAGAAATGACCTGAAAGTGAATGGGCATGAGTTTTGGAAGCCAGAGGGCTCTGATCATGCACTGCTGAAGCCGGTAGAAGTTTTACATTTAACTCTCAGTGAGAGCGAGATCTGAATCCTCTGCAGCCTGAAAGGGACAGGTAGACCAGGACCTTACCTAAGTGTCAATGATTCACAGAAGGAGTTCCACTATTTAGGATACTGTTGAATGTTCCCCTGCCCCAGTGTGAGTATTTCACAGTCTGATTCATATGGGATTATTGTAGTTTCTTTAATCCGTCCTTTAAGAAATGCAGTCGTCGCCTGTCCTGTGATTGTCAGCCCAAAACAGCTGGTTTTCTAGCCCGTCCTCTCACATCTAACCATCACCATCCTATTGCTGTCTGCAGCGTACTCCGTGCATGGGCCCTTCAGGGAAGGCGATAGGAAATGCTTCTAGGTTTCCTTGGGATGCAGCTGCTTAATGCGCTGGAGAGGAGTTGAGACCATCCCTACCACCTCTCTTGCTGAAGGAGGGAAAACTGTCAAACGGTGAAGTTACGGAAACCCTGGTCAGCAATCACTTGGTCCGGTCACATGTGCTCTGTGACTTACGCTCTGTGCTCTTATGCTGCTCCCTGGGTGTCATACAATAGCTGTCTCGTAAGCACCGTTGGGAATGGTTGTTGCTCCACCAGTTTTAGAATCCACAATTGCTTCCACAGTAGGAGAGATCTTTCAATTAGAGAATTACCATCTGGCGTTTCTGACAAACACTGAGCATCTGAAAAGAATACACATTGCTACTGTCCAGGAACCACAGACGATACCAAGAGCAGTCTGTCTGGGAAGTTTCCCCACCCCCAGGCAAAGGCTGCCAAGTTCTATTCTCAGTCACACCAGAATAAAGCCAGAAAGACCCATGTCTTTGACAGAGTTATTCTTAATTTGTACCAGTACATCTGAGAGCAAATTTGGGGCCCAAGTCTCAAACATCACAGATTGGCAGTGTTGGATTATTTGAACAATGCATCTCAAGAACAGAAAATATATTGGCAGTAGAGCTTTATTGTATTTTATTGTGTTATGGTATGGCCTCATGTTTTAAGGCCATCTTCTCTTGCATCTGCTAGTGCTATTATTACTGCTCATTTTGTCTTCCAGCTAAATAGCCATACGGGAAAGTAGGTTTGGCTATGTATTCTGAGCAGGATCCTCACTTCAAAGGCCAGACGCTTTTTCTCAGACTCACATGAGAACATCTTAAAAGACCTGGAAGGAATAATTTAATCTGCTGGCTTTGCAGCCTTAACATCCGTTTGCAGTTGAAGTGTATTGGCTTTGGTTTTTTAACACCTGCCTATCTGAGTGGAGCTCTTTTTTCTAGCAGGATTCCAAGGTTGTAAGACCCTTTTTTAATTTTTTTCCGCAGTCAAAATAGTGCATTTTTTGTCCTCGCTTTGTTCTCAGAGACAGCTGAATCATTTTAACAGCGCCTTTCCAAAAGGAGCAGATAACGTTATGGGATTTTTCGGCCCATAAAGCTGAAATTCTTAAAATTGTCAGCAATTGAGAATGGAGTTTGATGGTAGATAATGTCAAGTAGTCTTTCTTACAGCAGTCACTACTAGCCCCATCTGTAACAAACAAAATTCAAAGCAAGGCTGGAAAGGAAGCCGTGCACTTAGGTTTTCCTAAATTTTTTTTCTATTAAGTTATTGCTGTGATGCTTGCTACATGTGCGCACGTGTGTGTGTGTGACCTAACCCACACTGAAAATGCTGGGAGATGGCGAGTGGGTATGGATCTGGGTCTGTGCCCCTAGAATTCGTAGACTGGATTTTACTACCAGTTTCAAAGCACAACCGCACCTCACCTAGATCAGCAGCCACTGACCCAGGCCTCTGATACGGTTGCATAATTTGCTCATTAAGGAGGTGCACAATAGCTTTTCTTGGTCATTGATTAATTATTAATCTTATCATGGTCTGCCTCTCGGTTTTTAGGTCTTTCAGCAAGCAAGAAAGAAGCCACTCAGAAAAAACAGCATTCACAAGTTATTATCCCCATCCTCACCACAGCAGCGAGGTTGTCACCGGGTCCACCACGCTCACCGAGAACCACAAGCTCTCAGAACTTTCCAGGCCAGAAAGCAGGACTTCTGCATTTGTCCCATCCCCAACAGAGGCAAGGAGTCACTACCCTGAGCAAAAGCAAGGCTTTAAACCCTTGTTCCTTAACCTTACTCCTTCTGGATCTGGCCCATCCTCCCCTAGTATGCCCACTCAGACTCCCTCAGACTTCCAGAGTGCGGGTGATGACCAGGCTCTGAGACAGCACCACGCCAAACGAGATGCTATTCCCCCTGAGGGCAACGGTAACATTCAGGTACAGCCTTTGGACGCTGTCCAGGATAGATCCCCCGAGACTCCCACGGAAGAAATGATGTGGAGAAGGAAAGCCGGGCTGCTTCACAGGTCCCTCCCACCCAAAGCGGTGTGGGCTCATTCGATCAAAGACAACAGCTGCCCAAGGGCTATGGTGTCTCCCCCAGCAGCTGGGCCAAAGTTCTCCCAGAGGTGGCAGTCCCTGCTGACACAGAGCAGCACTTCTTCTGACCCAGAAACTCCTTCTCCCCAGGGGACAACTCATCTCCGGATCTCGGAGTCGGGCCTGCAGCTCACGCCCCCACCATTGCTGCAGGACGATGAAGACGACGAGGTGTTTGTCATGCCTTCCCAGCCCAGTGTCGTTGCTCCACCCTTCTCACCCCCACTGCCATTCCGTCTTCTTCCCGAGCTGAGCTCTTGCACTTCTGCAAACAGCACGGAGGAATTCCCACCTCCTCCCCCACCGGCGGTGCTTGAGGGGAACGGGGCAGCTGGAGACAAATCCACCAGGCTCACAGAGGAGGCCAAAGTGAGGTAAGGGAGGGCTGTAACGCAGCTTCTCGGGCATTGTAGGGCCATATACAGTAAGATATGCGGGGCAGCAGACAAATGTGACTGACCTCCGCAGCTCTGCGTGCTGCGACAACCAACCCGCAGCTGCTAGTTGAGCGGGAAGCTTGCAGAGGAGGGCACACGTCATAAAGGGAGAGGGACAGACAGACAGGCTTGCTGCCGCTATGCGAAAAGTGTTGTCAAATGATGTGGCCAGGGCAGGGCACAAAGCAAGAAGGCAAAAAGGCTTTGCGGCCCATCAGCAGATGCACTGACAGGTGCTTAGTAAGCAAGGGAAAGGGGGTTATGGGTGAGAAACTATCCCGGTCCCGTTCTCTCTGCAGTTACTGTATGGATTTCAGTGGAGTTTCTTCTTACTCACTCCAGCATGAAGAGTTAAAATGGCTGCTGACTCCTTCCAGTTACTGGTTTTTGAGAGAGAACTATGAAAATCCGTAACAGTTTTTCCCAACAGTTAAGATTTTCCCAGAATACATTTTGGATCCGGCACAAAATAATGCTGTTATGAAACAGTGACCATCTGCCAAGAAGTGGCAACACAAATATGTCACAGTAACACTGTATAGTGAATTTTTCCTGAAGGATAGGACTTCGGGCTAGGTGCCCAGCTGGTTTAACTCAGCACAGCATCCCTCACTCCCAAGGACCTGCTCTTATTTCCATCTGGGAAGAGTCTGGCTGGGGCTGTGGTAGTGATTGTTTTTTCCAACACGTAAAGAAGAAATGAGTATAGGCTGCTCAGGATGGTACTTCCAGGTGGTGAGGTGCAATGTCCCCTGCCTGTGTGCAGAAAACAAACTGACTTGTCGCTCACTAGTTCCTTCTGTGTTGGAATGACAAAACAGCAGTGTCCAGGTTAAGGGGACAATATGCTTCTGGTGCTGGTAGCTTCATACTGTGGGTCTTTCAATGTTGAAGTGAGAAGTAAGAGACAAAAATAAGCGAGAGAGAAGAAAAACTTAACTTGCCTTAGGCCTGCACCATGTTTTCACAATGGTCCTGCGTGGTGAGTTTATCTTTATCTCACAGAATTTTTCTGTCCATAGCAGCTTGAAAAGCTTTCCCAAAGCGCTGGCTGAGAGGGAGATACCACAGTTGGGCACCAGTATCGGTGAAAATAATTGGCACCTCTCCCCACCTGCGTCAAAGAGGACTAGCTCTCCATCTGCTGTGGATAAGCAGCACCAGATACCTGCTTCTTCTGAAGGGCCTCAAAGCGCCGATGGGCAGCCCATAACTCAACCTGAAGGCAACCACAGAGAGCCAGCAGTCATCACCGGAGAGTCAGAAAACGGCAACCTGGACTCCGGGGCACCTCCAGTGAAGACAAAGAAAAAGACCCCAGAGGATATTAAGTCAGAGGCTCTAGCAAAAGAAATTGTCCATAAAGACAAGTCTCTGGCTGATATCCTGGATCCAGATTCCAAAATGAAGACAACCATGGACTTAATGGAAGGGCTTTTCCCCAGTGGAACCACCTTGCTGAAGGAGAACAACATGAAAAGGAAGATGACGCAGAAGCAAGCTAGCAGGACAGCAGCGGAAGATGACACGTAAGCACTGCTTGTTTGGGTTGTGGGTTAGTGTCGCAGCAGAACTCGCTGCTTGCTCGGTCTTAAGGACAAGCCTCTGCTGAATTTTTCCGCATCTGTATAGTTGGATGCTGGCAGAGAGTGAGTTCCTCAGTTCCCAGGCGTGAGGACTGGCAGGGCATTTCTGAATGCCCTTTCTCATGAGCTCGGCTGTACGTGTGGCCTTTGAGCTCACCTCTCTGCGCTGCGTAGAAAACGATGCTGAGGTTGGTAACGGGGCAGGAAATGAACCACCTCTGGAGATGTTATTTGATTTTGCTGTCTTAACCTTTGTAATCAGAAGTGATTCAGTCCAAAGCACAGTAACAGAGATATGAGAGTAAAATCAGGAGCAAAACAGTGGCGGGCAGAAAGATAATGAGAGGCCAAATTTTGGAAGGAGGGATGGGGGCACCTTCTTACTGCAGGGGGATGCGAAGATCAGCGCAAGTCCTCCAGCGTGTTTTCTTTAAGAGAGCGACTCCTGAGTGACAGCTGGAGGACCATACAGAAATAAGTTGTAATGCACCATGCTAGATAAGATGGTCAGTCTCGCCATCACCAGCGGAGCTGTGCTGGTCTACCTTCAGCGAGGATGTGATCCTGTACAGAGCTGTTAACCGGTCGACGTTTAAACACAGCAACTGTGCTGTTCTGCGCAGGGGAGAGAGCTGCAAGCAGCTGACAAGCACCCTCTGATGGCAGGAATCTGCCATTTCTTTTGTGGTTAGTAACGCTGGGAAGGTACCACAGAGGGAGTGCTGGAAAACCATGGATCCAGGCATGGGAAAAAGTCAGGCGCAGACTGAACTCCTTTTTCTTCACTGTGGTGTAGGAGAGAAGAAAAGGAAGCTCCTGTAACCCTGGTCACCTGTCCTGCTTATTACAGTGTTTCAGCACCCAAAGCCGAGCTGCTGAATAAAATTAAGGACTTGCCAGAAGAAGTAGGTGAGGAAGAGGAGCTGCTGGACATCAATGAGAAGAAGGTAAATTCAGCACACGCCACCATTTGCTGGTTACATTCCTGAAATAATAATAAGCCCTAAAGTAAAGTGCATTTCTATTTGATGTCATCTTTTGGCAGTCCCAAGTTGCGTGGGGGCTGGGGTGCATTTAGGCTACCTGTGAAGCTCCGGTACTGTGGCCCAGATAGAACGAAGAGAACTAATCTGGGTACTCTCTGCATGTTTGAGTACAAATCTTGCACAAGCCTGGGGTGGGCCTGTATTACACCAAATGCTGAGCGTACAGGTTGTAAGAGGCAGTCCCTGTCCCATACCAAGGAAGGAAAATGGAGAGGTGAAGTGACTTGAGCAAGGACAGCTCAGGTTAGAAACAGGAATCCAGCTAGTGACTGCACTGCCTGAGTGCACAGGGTTTCGCCCTAGGATTTTCCTCTTCAGTGAAGCCAATTTACGCATTTTACCTGCTGTGTGCATTCACTGCCTCCAAAGAAACATTGGTTACGCCTTTTCCCGACGCTTCATTGTTTCACTGACCTGCTGAAAGCCATGTGCGCCTCAGCAGCTCAGTCAGCACGACTTGGATGTGATGACTTGGGTGGGAGGAAAGCAGGGCAGGAGAGGAGGAAACATTTTCCTCTCTTACCGCGGCTACATTTCACTGAGGAACGGCCCCTGCAGTTCTTGCTTCTAGGCTCGGGTGCTCTGTCTTCCAGGGCTTTTGCAGGGCCTTCTAATTTGCCCCTGTGGTTCTCTCACATTGGTTATCTGCTAATTACAGACATGTTGCGAAGCTCGCAAATCCCAAGGAGCCACAGGCAGGTACTCGCCTGTCTGTGCCTTCCTTCACACACCTACTACCTTCGTGTCAAAAGCAGCTGTGCCTGCCCGCCTGTAAATTTAAAACATCCTACATTGCAGTGGACAGAGTAGCGCAGCCTGTATTTCATGCTCTTTGTACAACAGCAGAGTTTAAACATACCGAAGGATACAAATATTTGTGCGAGTCCCATATGCTGTAAATATAGTACTCAATTCTTCCTGCACTGAAATCAGGCATGGACTTAAAGAAAGGTTCCCAAACTCAGCCTGTCTGTCAAAGTGCAGAGAATTGTCTCTAGCACAGCTCCCCATTTTCTCTCTGGGTCCTCATCCCCATGCCAAATGTTAAAAAGCAAAGAGATGTGAGGCTGAGTGATGTTTGTGAGTATGCAATTTGTCCTGCAGCCCTGACGTGGAGAGCTCACCTCTTTTTCTTACTGTTTATTTTCTCAGCTTTTATCTGCTAAGCAAAATCTGCTCCCTACCAGGCTTTAATACAATGACAGCTAGAATGGGACCTCCATCAGAGCGCTCTGTAACAAAAATTATGAGTTCTAAGTGAGTAGATTAGCCCTATTTTGTGGAGTATTTGAGGTGCAGGTAGGACCCTGTCAAGTCTTTAGGAGCTGTCATACCACGCAGCTGGAATGGGTTAGAGACACTCGCCGTGCCTGCCATCTCTTGTTTCTGTGGTCTTACACAGATTCTGGGTAGAAAGTCTGCACGGACAGATCATGCATGTGTTGCTAATCAAAAGCATTTGCCTAAGGCTTTTGTCTGCAGCTTTAATTATCTGTCCCAAGCCATCGGTTGTAGAGCACCCAGCTTCAAAGGTAATCACAGCTCCTGCCATGTCTGTAGCATTCAATCGATTCTTGGGGTGCTGTTCACTTCAAAACCGACTTATACCAACGTGAAAGGTAGGGAGTGATGAAACGAGACGAGGGTGCTGCTCCAAGGAGTCGGTGGACATGCTGCAAGCATCTGAGAAGCTTGCAAGCAGATGCGAGCCTGCCATGGAGGACAAGTCACAGGCCTCAAAGGTTACATTTGCATGGAAAAACAGAAATAGATGGGAGTGATTAGGCCCAGACAGCAATATCTGCCTGGCATGTTTGTTCATGGTGTGTGTGAAAGAACATTTGCATAGGCATTATCTGAGAAGGCAGCTACTCTGAGAGGTCATTTGGATAAACCAAACTCATTTCCATTGTAAGTATGCAAAGGAGCTATATTGGTTGGCATTTGGGATCGCAGGGGAGTCACTGATTAATGAACACAAAGCAAGTATTTCGCGGTCCCTGTCCAGCTCCCATGCCTTCAGAACAAAGGTATGTCGCTCCTAGCAGTCCCGTAGCCTCCTGCTACACTCGGAGGGCAGGTCTGCACCTTGAGCAAAGCTCCCAGGGTGGGGAGGAACAACTGCTAGTTCTGACCAGCTCCCTCCTCCTGAAAACCTGTCGAGGTTCATGCTGGACTTTGCGTCCAGCCCATAGAGTCCTGCTATAGAGTTTTTCCCCCCTGGCATCGTAATCGTTGAAAACGGATCCCTTCTTTTGCTCCTCAGGATTTGGTCCAGCAGTCAACTGGTGAGGACCTCAGCTCTTTCTTTTGAAGGTGGCAGTAGCATCATAGGTACAGGGAAGGGCAAGTCTTGTCTCTGGGTGCTACCTGGCCTGCTGTGGGGAGAATCTAAGAAAAGGAGTTTTGGTTGTCCCTTACCCTAGCAGGTGGGATTTAGTACCACCTTTGCTCTCCTCTCCTCCTGAACTACCCTGCTAACAAACGGCGTGACTTAGTCATTCCACCATAAGCCTGATAGCTGACGTTTGTTCTAAGAGAATATTACTCGCATTTTATTGAGCCTTTGCATATATGTGGAAGCTGACAGTCGACTCTAGTGCAGCCACAAATCCACGCGCTCCAGAGGACGCACGCAAAGTGTACCATCTAGTGGTGTCTGGCTAAGCAGTGCTGTAACTTCCCGGCTGTCAAACCAGCCTTTTAAACCCCACTCTGACAGGCCACCCCTGGGGATAAGGGCCACTTCAGAGCAACCCCCAGCCTGTCCTGGGCTTGAAGATCCTTCCTCCTTTGAAGCAGGCTGCCTTCCTACTTGAAATGACCATCAGTTTTGATGGAAAGACGACTTTGAGAGAATATTTTCAGGCAACCGTGTAATTTACTTCTATTTCATCGTGCAGTGTTCATACGCAGAGTAGGTTAACATACATGTAATGGTGCCTCAGCAATGCATAAACTCAAGAGACCGAAATTCCAACCCTTGTATGAAGAGCTTTTCCTGCTCTCCGTGCTCTCAGTTCTGAGTAAATGGAAGCAAGAATTGCAAGCCCCAGGCCATAGACTTGTGCTTTTGCATATGTCTTCCCCCTAAATCCTAACAGAAATTAAGATCTCCAGCACATGTGCAGCACTGCTGTTTCTGGAGTAGCTGAACCCTGGGGGCCTCCTTTTCTTTGGCAGAGAAACAGTTGCCAGCGTTTTCACAAAATGGGTGTGTGCTCTCCATCTCTTTGCTCAGTCACTAAGTAAATTTAGAGCATGTTTGATGTAAATGCTCGCTTGATGCCTCTCTGTGCGAGGCAGTGCCTGCACAGGCAGGGAGTCTTGGTTATGGTTGAATTTGAGGCTTGCACCGCAACACTGAGGCGGCCAACTAAGGAACAGTCAGTAGGTTCAGGGTACTATAGGAGGGGGAAATAGGTAGCAATTCCTTCTTTCTTGCTACGCCATAAGTAACTTGTGTCAGCTCAGCCTCCTGTCATGCCATTGATACAGCTTAAATTCATTTTTCTGCCAGTTGGTTTGTACAGTTCTGGGTTGTAAAAAAATATAACATCCAAACAAGAAATTTCAGGCTGGGGCAGGGAGTGGGGAACATGCAGGAGATGTGGCTGTAGCTCTTTTCACTCGGAGACTTTAAAGAATCTGTATCTTTCAGATGTAAGTAGCTGGGTATCAGAAGATGGTACACCAAATCTGATGTCTCTTTTATAAATGTTCGTTGATGGTAGAAAAAATATATATTCATGCAATCTAATTGGGTACTCAGATTATCACCTAGACATGGAATTTTGGAGTTTTCTCCGTTTACTCCGTAATGTCGTCTTTGTCAGCTGTTGCTGACTTGACCCTGCTCCTCAGGAACTGTAGCCATATCCTCTTGTTTTCGTTATCCGTATGACCAGGGCGATCATGGTAACAGCCGATGTGGCAATGCGTTTCCCTTCTGACAGGCTGAGCTCATCGGGAGCTTGACCCACAAACTGGAAATCCTGAAGGAAGCCAAGGAAGGCCTGCTTGCAGACATTAAGATGAACAATGCTCTTGGAGAGGAGGTGGAGCTGTTGATCAGCAAGCTGTGCAAACCTAACGAGTTTGACAAGTACAAGATGTTCATTGGCGATTTGGATAAGGTGGTGAACCTCTTGCTCTCCCTCTCGGGACGCCTGGCCCGCGTAGAGAATGTTCTGAGTAGTCTGGGGGAAGATGCCAACAGCGAAGAGCGGGTACGTATATGCACAACCATAGCATCTTGGCCTTTTTTTGGGCTGCGGGACAGCTGCAATCACAAGAAAGTGCTTGTATAAGGTAGGACCTCCGAAGGCTCACAGGAAGGCAGGTGTCTTAGTGCTTATGTATAAGCAGTAGCAAACATGGTTCTGTCCCTGGGAATGTCTGTCCCGGTTTGTATGTATGTCTCAGATCCTGTGGCTTTTGTCTCGCAACAGAACGGCCGTGTTCGGGACAGCATGTCTGTGACCCGCGGCTGGAGGAAAAGCTGTATGGTGTTGTGCATCGTGGAACAACCCACTGCCGTTTGCACATTTTAACGTTCTTCGGGTGGTTGTGAGCAACAAAGCCAGGTTTTCCTGGTAGTTGTTGCTTCCAAGCAAGTTTTACTGACTTTCTTGGAGCACTTGCTGCCCCCCATTGACTAGAACATTCAGAGTCTGATTCAGTGGGATTCACAGTCAATCCATAATGAGGAACTCATCCTCCTCCCCCAGGCTTTCGACAGTCTGTCTGGGAGCGTAGCAGCCATCCCGCCTCCCCTAGAGGTGTCAAACACAGTGTCGGGAGGAAGGAGAGGGGGGATCAGTGAGTTTGGTGCTGCTGATACTGAAGCGCTCTCTCTGGTGTGTGCAGAGTTCACTGAACGAGAAGAGGAAACTGCTGGCTGGCCAGCACGAAGATGCCCGGGAACTGAAGGAAAACCTTGACCGTCGAGAACGGGTTGTCTTGGAGATCCTGGGCAACTACCTCTCTGAGGAACAGCTCCAGGATTACCAGCACTTTGTAAAGATGAAATCCGCGCTCCTCATAGAGCAGCGAGAGCTAGACGATAAAATCAAACTGGGTCAGGAACAGCTCAAGTGCCTGATGGAAAGCCTCCCCACAGACTTCACGCCCAGGGATGCAACAGCAGCAGCTGCCCTAGCTGCAGCACTTGCTACCTCCGCTGGGGTCGATGGTAAAACACCTCCAGCAGTCTCTTCCTCACTCTAACCTTTCCCAGGTGAACCGGGGATAAAGTCCTCCTGCTCGCGACTTTTTAATCCACGTATTTGGCAGATGGTTCTCTACAAAGACAATGAATGGAGACAGGTTTAAAACAAGATTTTAATGAAGGAAAAAAATAGCAATAATAAAGGTTTTATTTTCCTTTCCTTCCACCTCTGCTTCCTGGAAACTTAAATCAATATGGAGGGAAATCTCCTCCTGCCAGAGATGAGGAAAAGTCTCGTGAGAATTAAACACATTACCTTTAATAAAAAACACGACCTCCTCTCTTCCTTCCCTTTCCTGCCTACCTGGCACCTCATTAAATAATGAAGGATCTATAAGAATGAAGCCTTAAAAATAAAACCAACCCATTCTACTGAACATTATTGATATTTATATTTTTTAAAGAACAAGACAGAATGTGTAAGTTTTTGTACATACTCTAATCAGTTACTTGATTCTACTTTGTTCTGTATGTAGAAAAGACATTTAATTTTGTATTTTGTGAAAACCTTAACAAAAAGAGGGAACCCCAAAGATAGTTATGCATTAGCTTGCAACACCTCTTTGTGGTTTTGTTGCTGTTGTTGTTGTTGTTTTTTAATATAATAAAAGGCTACCAGAAGAAGCTTCAACCTGTTTCAACACATGCTAAATGTACCGCTAAGTGGCCTTGTGAAGGAGATTTTTGACCAGGAAAATAGAATCTTTCCTCTGCTGGATCTTGTGATCCTCTGACTCTGGAGTTTAAACACGCTTTTATGAGAACCTGCATCTCAGGAGTCCAAGTCAGCGTGAAGCAACGAACTCGGGTCTGGACTCACTGCAGGAACATGGGGGGAGTCTGTCTTTGTTTTGAATAAGCTAACTCGTGATCTGTGTTCCTGTTGCAGCCTGAATGCATTTCTGGGAGATGTGAGAGGAATCTCTAATGAGATTTTATAGGGCTGTTTTTGTGAAGGGATGATGTACACTACAACTTTTTTCATACAGCAAATACCTCATGTGTCTGAGCTCACTTCATCAGAAATTATTTTACAAGCTAGAAGAGGCATTAACTTGAAATCCAATATTCTCTTCCTACCCACAGAAATCATGTACATGTAATGGTAATGTTGTGCACCCTGGTTAGATAGACAGGAGCCTACCGCAAAGGCTGTTGGATCATTTCCCAGTCAGGGCGACCTGGACTAACTAAATTTGCCCGACTGAACTTTACCACATCAGTTTACCAAGTGCTGGAGGATTGCTGCCAGTTTGCAGTCAGCAAAGCAGATTGAGGCAGACTGCCTTTTCCTGTATGAAACGTGCTTTCCTCTCTAACGAGCTGCATTGCCGTTTAAACAAAATGCCTACAAGCTGCACGACCAGATCACCACGGTGGCTGGTGAGCCAGATTGGGGTTGCCTCTCTTCTAATCTTGCAGAGGTTTCCTGCTGCACCAGCGATTCAAGCTTCTCCTTTCTCCAGGGTGTTTCCCTGTTCATCCCATCCTATCTTGCCACCAGGACCAGAGCAGAGATTTTAGTCATGTAGTTTTTACGTCCGTTCGTTTTGAATTTCAACTCTAGTATGTGACTGAAAATGACAACATTCATTGCTTTCAGCGCTGGTTTTAAAGCCCCTTTTTTTTTTAATAGCTCACATCATAGCTCTTCCACAGGCAGCTTGGCAGACTAAAGAAAATACCAATACCCTTCTGTAATATCCAGTATCAATTCTCCAATACCCAAAAGAAAATCTACCTGGTTTTGTAATGCTTTTAGAAGCAGCAAGCCAATTACTTGTGATGAAAGCAAATATATCCTTTTCATTACTTCTGAGCTTCAACACTGTTCAGGCTCATACAGCATTTCACGTGAACCCTAAGCAGGGGAACTGATTTTTATGCCTTAATAGCTGAATCAAAAACACCATTGGAGAGAAAAGTATTTTTGAGGCCATTCAGGAATAATTATTTGTTTGAGCAGAGTTTCAGGAAAACAGTGGGGGGAGCTGTTTCAAGGCAATCAAAACATTTAATTTGTCCTAAAAAAAAAAATCCTACACAGTACTTCAGTTTAGTTCATTATAGTTAAAAGTTGTTTTAATTTAGATTTTTTTTTTTGCAGCCACCCTTCCACCCTACGCTTACCAAAACAGATCAAAAAGACTTGGCAAATCTGGCAGGCCTTTGTGAACAGCCTGACGCTGGCCAACAGTGCATTCTCGATTTACTAAGTTCTTTCCTGAAAAAGAAAGTCCTGCAGTCTACCCTCAGCTCAGGAATAGCCTCCCATCCAAACAGGGTCTGCGTGTTTGCTCCGGGAACCAGCACTGACCTTGAGCACCTTGGGCTGCGCACGCTGCGAGGTCCAGCTGCCTTCGCCCACGCGGGATCGCACGATTAACGGCAATCGTCACTCTGCGTGCTGGCGTTACACTGCAAGTCAAGTGTTTCCAAGTGGCGGGCAGTCGGCCAGCCTTGTGGTGGTGGTATATAAGGCTTTACTAAATAGTGCGTAAAACAGTTTCTTTTGTCCATTTTCCAGCTAAAAAATTTGAGGTTAAGGGTTCACGGTGGTTTACAGGAAATTCAGATGTTTGGCATGACTCTGCGCTCCAGCAACTTTGGGGGTTGATGATGAAAGTCTTACGTGTGCTCCCACTGTACAGACACGCATCAGATGATGAGGCAAGTCATAATTACTTACGTTTTTGTAACAGCTTAGATCTTCAGGTGAAAAATGAGTTAAAGACAATATTTCTGTTAAAAGTGCTGGTTAGTTTAGCATTAGGGAAACTGCCTTTGCAGAACTTAATTGTTCAAAAATTGCTCTCCTAACTGCAAGGTTTGCCGAGTTTAGTAGAAGCACATCTCGACAAGTATTTAAAAGTAATTAAACATTGGCCAAGCCAGTAGATTTACTTCTCAAAGCCTCTGGCAAAGAGGGGAACCTATTCATTGCTCCTTATCCCACCTTGCTTTTCTCTTGTGATTTTAAAACTAGGGTATAATGGAAACTCGTTTCCCACAGTGATGACATGATTTCATGGGACAGGAACACCATGGACAGAATTTTACACTTATTGTCTAGGCCCTGTAAACTTACTGAAACAAATCTGAATTTTGTGTCTGGCAACACCTGATTTTTTAGATCTGAACCTATAGTTATGTGGCTGCAGTGGAGAAAGCCATAAGCTATATACAGTGAACAACTACCCCTTCCCCAAAATGCAGTGTCTTGTCCTAAAGGGGCTAAACATTACAGCACATTAAAAACAAATGCTTCAAAACACATATTGCAATGAACAGTGGTTCTCAACAGGTGGGCATTTTTGCTAAAAATGAGCCTTATTTTTATAACTGAAACATCTGTTTGGGATATTGGAGTGGAATACCCTACCTCCCACCCTGCCGCGGGGACAGCGGCGCTGGCTGAGTTTGCCGGTGGCCTCCCTCTGTAGGTGACAGCGGATGACACTCCTCCCCAAGTCACTTCAGAGTACCTGAGGTCTCCGGAGAAGTTCGTCGATGGTGGAAGGATCCTGCGGCAGCTCCCTGCCCTGCTCAGCTGGCCGCAGTCGCTGCCTAGCACAGGGTGAAGTGCGCACTCTCACTTCACTAGCTGGAGGAAAAATCCTAGTAAGGACAAAGCAGGTACACTTTTGACATACATTGCCAGTTCAAAGTCAAAACTACTTGTACAAAATCAACAAGGTGCCTCATTGCCTGTTACGTTACGTTGCGTTTGCACATTACAGTTAGGAACATAGCATTTTATCCTGAGTCAGCATTCCTTAAATTATGATCTTTAATTTCCAGCCAATTTCTGAGGGACCTCTGAGGAAAAAGGCACATATAAATCATCGTTCCACAGCCTCCTGCTCAGGCTGTAGCCTTGGCAGTAGAGAGCTGGAGTGCGCTTTTCCCGGGCTTTGAAAGCAATCAAACCGCACTGCTGCCACAGCGCCCAGACCCAGCACGGGGGAACACAAAAAGATGGAGGCATGCACTTGCACTGTGATGGCGCAGGATATTGAAGCAGGTCTTTTAAGCCTAGCTCTCGGTAAGTCCTCACGTGCTTTTAGCAACATGCTGCGCCCACAGTCTGCTCTGCCGTGCCGTGCCACGTGATATAAGCGCCATGACAATCTAGTCATCCGACTTACGATTTGCTTTTTTTTATCAGAGCCCTCGGGCAATTGGTGGTCATAAGGAATTCACGTCAGACGCTTTCCTCAAGACTAAATCCAGTAAAGAGTGTTTACATGCTAGGGTCTGTTGGTTGCGAGTTTATACACAAGATCTCTTATGAAGGTTACCTATAAAATCGGTCAAACACAGAGCACCAAAACGGTTTATGTGTCAGGCCTCATCCATCATCTCTACAACTCAGCTGCTGTCGTGATAGTTTAGACTGGTAATTAGGAGAAGCAAGCAAACCAAACTGGATGGCATTTCATACTCACTCCACACAAATCCTGAATATGAACATGAGCAATGACTTGTCATTTGCAAAATGGGAAACAGAGTGAGCTTTTCATAGCAGAGCCCGGGCTTTAAATGGGTTTGAGCAAACGAGGGGCATATCTGGAGACCCCATCCTCAGGTTTCTCCGTGCCTTATTCAGCCCTCCACCGAGCCAGCGTTTACATCTCGGCTTGATTCATGAAAGAGTCATTTCTTTCTTTATATCCCTTCCAGAGGGGATGTATGGTGACCGTGGCACGGCGTTGTGGTTTGGCTATGTTCCTACAGGATGGTTGCTCGTGCCTCTGCACGAAAAACCAAGTGTCGTACACCTCTCGTGTATTACAGGGTTCTTCTAGCAACGTGTTACTGAACAAATATCATTTGCTTTGTGCAAGTGAATGTATTTATGTGGCCAGGGTGGTCTCAGTCTAGGAGACGGTCCTTTCCTGCCTGGTTTGGCCAGACTTCACTGTCCCTTTTCAACACAAACCACAGAAATAGGCTGAATTCAGGGTGCCAAGTAGTCCAGAGGGTGCTTGTCAGACACTTATAAGCATGCAGCTGATGCTCTTGTTTATGTGCATACAGTAACACAACCTCTCCAGCTGTAGCTCTGGCTTTTGTGCAGCTTGCTGCACGTTAAGTGCTAAAAATCCTTGCAAAAATCTGCTTTCTCCTTGCCCGTTGCAACATGGCGGTGAGCTGGAGCCAACCAGGGAGTCATCGGGGCTCTGCCTGGATTGGGATTTGGGATTAGGAAAAAGGGCTTGTTTTCTGCTACAGCGTAAAGAAAACATAGTACCCGTGAGCCAGGCAGCTTTTTCCTTTCTGATTTGCAGCTTGAGACCATGTCTTTCCCCTGGGGTTGCTCTGTGAGCGGATAGCCTTCAAAAATGACACAAGAAAACCCAGCAGTACTTCTTTCGTTCATGCTCGTTTTAGCACTAAATGAATTTTTAGGACTGAAATGCAAAAAAAAAAACAAACCCAAAAAAAAAACCAAACCAAACCACCACATAATTCAGCTGAGGAGACTAAAAGCTGGTGAAAGTGTGACCAAACACTGAGGAAACGGCTGATGAGGGACCCGCTTTTGCACAGCTTGTGCCGCGGGGGTTTTGCTGAGCTAAAATAAGATTGTGATTAAAAAAAAAAAGCTTAGAAAGGATGGCGTTTGAGAAGGAGGAGCCATGGCAGGAGGGTTTGGAGGAGAAAGTGGCTCCCCAAGCCGGCTTTGCGGCGGGCGCCATTTTACCTCACGAAGGGGCCGGGCGGGGCCGCCCCAACCGCCATCTTCCACAGGGTGCTGAAGGGAGCACTGCGCAGCAGGGGGAGACTGCGGGGAAAACCCCCCCCATCCCCCAGCACCCCTCCCTCACCAAAACCTCCAAAATGGATAGCGGAGCTTGCTGCCCACCCCTCCAGGTGTGTTTTTACAGCTAGCACCTGTGGGGTAATCAGGGTTAACGAGGGACAGCGGGACTCAGGGGCAGCCGGCCACGAGCCCACACACAAGGCACTCCAGGAGGGCACGCACCTCAGCCCGAAGCCTGCTGAGGAAAGGTGAGTACATATATATTTTTTTACGTTTTTTCCCCTCACATGGGAGGGGGAACATTTTTCCCCTCACGCTGTGGAGCAGCTGGGTTGGGGTTGAGGGGGAAGAAACGTCCCAGTTTGTTGGAAAGCAAGTGCTCTGGGGGTTTGGTTTCCACAGGGGTCTCCTCAGAGGGAGGGCCCCAACATATGGGGATTTGCAGATATCCAGGGGACCTCAGCACCGTGGGCAGGCCCAGTGGTGTCCCCCAGTTGCATAGCAGGACTTGTCCTCAACCTTTGTACCTGTCTGAGCCCAAGGGCCCCCACGCCAGCAGCATTCAGCCTCGTGCTCAGGCCTCCATCACGCTATGGGAAAGGGGGAATTGTGTGGTAAAGGTTCCCGATGTTCTGCACCAGAATCGGGAGTTAGTTACCAGCTAGCACAGCTTACAGTTTGAGGCTGACTTTCTGAAAGTACATGACAGAAGTTTCCTTTGGTTTGTAAATGTTGAAACTGGGGCCAAGGGACCCGGAGATGAGGAGACAAAGGAAGATCATGAGTGTCAGCACCATACTGAGTGCTCTTGCAACTTTGGCTGGCGGTCACTTTTTACAACACGTCGGTCAATTTCTTAGGTCTACTGTTGGGAAGAAAGTGTCTTCCACCATTTTGCTTGTAAATTCCACTGGAAAGTGACCGAGCTGGCTTCCCATGCCCCCCCACAACCTGGACTGCCCATCAGTTTCCCTGGTACTCTCCTTCCACACCCTGGACATACTTACACCACACACAGTTTCTGGGTGCACTGTGTCCCGCAACTGTCCTTTAAGGCTGTGCTGAAGTGTCACATGCATGTTTGTGTAGCTACAGAGTCACTTGGATGGCCTATTTCTGTCAAATGAAGTTAATGTGAACTGCTCAGGGAGAAGTTATTTTTTGAGAAGACAAAGCTGCTGGTCTGTCTTATCCATCACTTGTCTTTTAGGTCCTGCGTGAGATTTTAATTCTGTCACATTTACTGTTTCCAAACTAATCTCTTCAGTAATTGAGTATTTGTTCTCCTCTTCCTAGACATGAGTTGATAACATACATCACTTGTGTTCCTAGAATCATTTAGGTTGGAGGAGACCCTTGAGATAATAGAGTCTAACCATTAACCTAACACAACTAAGTCCACCACTAAGCTATGTCCCTAAGTGCCGTATCTACACATCTTTTAAACACCTCCAGGGATGGTGATTTAACTACTTCCCTGGGCAGGCTGTTCCAGCGCTTGACAACCCTGAAGAATTTTTTCCTAATAGCCAGTCTAAATCTCCATATAACACAAAGCATCACAGCTGTTTCGCAGGGTTTTCAAGGTCCAACTTTCCCTTCCCATGATGCCGTAGGGAAATAAAATGGTGCAGCTTTGATTCTGGGTGAATAGCTAGGGATGGAGGCTGATTACAGATTTGCAAACTTGCAGGATTCAGCAAATCCATCCTCCTCAACAGTGAGGAGTGTTGTTTCCCCCCCACCCCAGTCTCAGTGTGCAGGCAAGCAAAGGGCAGATTTTTCCTGTAGCCTCTTGGCTCCTGTAGGGATGCATTGCTGAATTGCAAGACTGACTACATGCTATGCAGGATTTAAATTAAAAAAAAAAAATTAAGATAAAACCCACACCCTTAGGCCATCCTGTGGTGCTTTCTCCTCCTCCCCAAAGCAAGCAGAGCTCAGTGTCCTCACAGAGATCCCAACAAGCTAAGTTCACCATGCCCTTCCAGGAGATCACACTTGGCAGGGACTAGCCCTGCTTTTACATGCACTGTGACCCTCTGCCTGCAGCAGGGCGTAGCATTCTTGCTTTCCTGGTCTCTCTAGCAGAAGAGAAGTCTTGTCACCATGGTAGGAGCCAGCCAGGGCACGCTGCATTTACTCTGCCTGTTTACCAGTGTCACTTATAGGAACAGGAGTATTTATAACTCTGGGACATGGGACAACAAAAGTCAAGAGGCAGGAAGTGCTGGCAAAGGCACACTTCCTTCCTACCCTTTCTCCTGTTTTGTGGTCTCCTTAGTGGTAGCTGCCTGTGTTAGAAAGCAGGATAAGCCTAATTAACTCTTGTGGAAAGTACAAGAAACCGGTAGTCCCCACAAAGGCACTTTTTGTACCCTGAGCATAGCCCTCAGAAAAACTTGTGGCTAACCTACCTAGAAATCAGGATTGCCAGCTTAACAGACAAAAAAGGTATCAGCTTTACTCTTGTCAGTGCTGAGAGACATAGACCTCATCTAATCAGGGCAGCCTGGAACAGAGACAGCAGAGGGACCAGCTGTCATCTATCCTGTGCCTCTGCAACAGAAGGGCTTCGTACTTCTTAAGTGCTTGTACACTTCATCATTTAGCTTACCTTCAGTCAGATAACGTAACATGGGGATAGAGGGGGAAACAAGGCAAAAGCCATCCTCTTTTCCCAAACCCCCACCCCAAGTGCAAATAGCCTTCAAAAAAAAAAAAAATCAAGATTTATTTGACAAGGCAAAGCATCAGCAAGACTTGTCTCAACCTTTGCCTAGTAAATGCACCCTATCCTCTAAAAACTAACATCCTGTCCTGTAAATAACACAGTATACGCAGGATGGGGATTATAAGCACCATTATGTGTGCCCCTGTCAGTGTCAAATCAGGTAGTCCTGCAGCATGGCCAGGTGCCTGCTATGAGGAGTGCATGCCATCTCTGTCCTACTCCCACACAGTAGATAAGTTACAGCAACCCCTTCCCCACCCTCCCAGCAGGTGCATAGTGGAAACTTGCTGAACTTCTACCCAGCAGCAGAGCCCTTTGGTGTTCCCCAGACACACATACCTCCCCAGAGGGACAAGTGCTCAGAAAGCCTGCTTATTTGCACACCAAGTCCCTTCCTATTATTAGCTGCATCAGCTCTGGAGAACAGAGAGGAAAAGCCCTGTCTAGCCACAGTCACCATGTCTGTGCCCACAGGGTGACTGGCAAAACACAGCTAGAACTCATGCCCTTCTGGCAGAGCTACGAGAAGGCCTCCATAACATGGGTTATCAGACAGCAGAAAGAAAAGGACATCAGTAAAGCACTAGGGTCCACCCTCCAAAGCAGATTCCCCCATCATTCATGGGGATGCCCAGCTCTGGGGCAGCTGCTGCAGACACTGTTACTGCCATGCAGCACTTGCACTGACCAGAAGCTAACAGGCTTGCAGCCTGTCAGCCTCTCCATAAAAAGCTTTCAAATGGCTGAAATATTTTGCAGAGTGCTATTGCCCCCACCCAAGCAGCTGGCCTAACTGCTCAGCTGTTCAAAGGAGCAGCAAATGCAGCTCTAGTCTAGAACAGCCCTACTGAGAGAGATTAGCCAACAGGAATCAAATTCCACCACTTCAGCAGCATTTGGCTAAGACCTTGCCAGCACAGTCAGTTACCAGCTGAGCTGCACTGGGGCAGCACTGTTGTAGCTTCAGCAGCCACAGAGCCAGCCCCCAGACCTGGGCAGCCAGCCTCAGCTCCCAGCTCTCCCCAGCAGGAAGGACTTCTTTACCTTTCATCAGGTCCTCAAATGCTGCAGCAGTCCCAACTCGAGCCCTGTCTTGGGGCAGGCATGGCTAGCAGGCAGCTGGGGAATAGCAGTAGCAGACACACTCCAAGGCATTGCATGAGCAGAGCGAAGAGGTTGTAAGCAGAAGAGGCTGTTTACTAAGCTTTTTTCTTTTTGGTCTGCCTAACAGCAACTAGTTGTGCTTGGTGCGCTCAGATTTAATACCTCTAGTAGCTTTGTTCAATACTGCCCTCAGGTTGCATCTGGAGCTTAGCAACCAAGTGCTACAGACACTGACCCACAGGCTGCTACATTGCTTGTCACCCAGACCTGACATGTTGCTAAGACACTGACTTCATGGTAAAACATGATACCGCATCTCTTGACTGTGCCAAGACCTCAGTTCATGAAGCAGCACAGACAGCCTGGATCCTCTGAAGACCTCACTCCTAAGCTTTCTGTCAGGCTTCAGCTTTCACTCCATGTCTTCTCACCTGGCAAGTGCAGTTACCCTGACTTTCCTGCTCTTCTCTACTCCTTAAATACACTAGTGCCAGCCTGCAATGCACCCAACTACTGAGCATGTTCTTGCAAAGCAAAGCTATTTGCAAGAGTACAAGCCATGCCTGTTCCCTCTCAGTCTCCCATCCCCAGCAAGGAAATGTGAGCAGCACTTCCTGGTCAGAGATAGCACAATGCATGCCCAACACACACTTGTTTGAGCTTCCCTGGCTGGGGCTAGTCACAGCACCTAGAAATCAGACAGCAGCAAACAGGGTCAAGGGAGCAACTACGCTGAGGTAGCTTTATTTACAGTAAATCATGCTTTGCCTGTTATGTGGTCTAACTCAGTACCAGCTGCAAGGCCGCAGCGCGAGTAGGCACATAGATGGATACGTACCCCTTCCCACCCCTGTAGCACACACAGGAGCAAGCAGATTAGAGCAGAAAACAGCAGAGGAAGCAGCCATTGCAAATTTGGGTTTATTTCACTATGCAGGGGGGAGAAAACAAAACAAACCAAGCTATAGCTGTTCGCTGAACTTAATGGCTTTGACTTTGAAGTCACCCTCCACAGCCAGATACTCAATTTTCTCCATGCCCAGACGATTCGGGAACTGGAACTCCGCCTCGGGCAGCTTCACCGTTGCCTCCGTTTCATTGAAGGAGATGCAAATCTGTAGAGAGCCACAAGAAGGAAGGCTAACACATCACAGCTCACAAGCCTCGCTCCCCACTCCCTCCAGGCATGTTCAGGACAGATGAGGTAGCCACTGCTGTCAAGGCCATGCTCACTATCTCAGCCTCCTTCTTGCCCAGCAGAGGCATGAAGGGGAGGAAGCTCATTTGCTCTGCCCCAAGGTTAGCTCCAAGCTTTGAAGGAATGGGAGAGACCCAGTCTGACTCTCAGGTCAGTGTTTTAATTGCTTTTACTTGCATGGCTTGCAAAGGAAGGCCAGAGTGGAGCACTTAATACATCTGAGCTGCTGGGCATTGACTTTAGCAGAGCAGGTACAGAGAATAGGTTGGCTTTAGCTGCAAGACTCTTCCCCTGTTGCTTAGTCCCCTTTCCACGGCTGCTCCTTCTCCGCCACAGAGGTACAAGGCAGCATTAAAAAGCTGTGCCCCTGGCCCATTAGTGGCCTGTGCCAGGGCCTTGCACAAATCCCTGGGGCCTCACCTCGATCTTGTCACCATGCTGGAAGGGAAAGTCAGCTTTCCTGTCCTCCTCGCCCCACGTGCCATCTTCCTTCGAATTGCACACAATGGTGTTGACATCCCCGTGGCAGTCGAAGCGAGGGTTGAAATGCAGCATGAGGGTGCCGCTGTCCTTCCCTACATTCACAGCAAACCTGGGGAAACAGAGAGGCAATGCAAAGCGGGTGCCTGCGCAGCCGCTGCAGCTACCCAGTGCTGCTGACAAGCTGAACACAGCAGGAGCTCAGGCTTCCCCCAGTGCCGCATCAATCCGTTCATCATCTCCTCACTCACCCTTTGGCATCAGACAGGATCTTCCCTTTGATCTTGATGCACTCATCAGGCTGGATGTCCAGCTGAGTAACGACCAGTCCCTGCAGGGGCAAAGCACAGGAGTTAGTCTGTCCCAAGGCAAGCCTACCAGCCCTGCTTGGGCCAAGGCACAAACCAGCTCAGGCAGACCCAAACGCATTTGCAGTTTTATACTAGGGGTAGGGTTGACTCAGGCCAGCTGCCTGCTTCAGCCCTCTGCCAGGGAATCCTAGTTCACAGCCACCCCCCCACTGAGCAACATAAGCTGACAAGGAGGTGATTCAAGCCTGTGTAACAAGAGTAAGGTACAGGCACTGATTTACCAGCTGTTACAGAAGATATCCTTGCAAGCAAGCTTGCACCTTCAAGTCAGTAGTGGCCAGAACCACTAGCATAGGATTAACGTTTGTTACGAAGTTTTTCTAACACTAGGACAGTCCCCTTTCCCTAGGTGGGTCTCCAAGCTACAGGAGCCACCAAAAAGATTTCTTGTCTTGACTTAAAGCAGCTGACACACAAAGAGAGGCATCAGTGGAGCCTACTTCTGGCTGTAGCCCAGTAAAGCAGAACAAACAGCCCCCCCACCCCCCCCGGGAAGCTCCTGCTTCAGAGAGCTCTTGAGCCTTTCCTCAGAGCCAGGTTATTCACTCCCCCAGTCACGTACCCCCAAAACAACACTTAACATCACCAGCATCCCTCAGCTAAGAGGAAGATGCTGTTCGGTGATGTCAAACATAAATCATGCTCTGCTGCTTGTGCTCCAGGCCCAGGCGCAATGATGCTGAGCTCCACTTAGCCACATGCCAGATAAGGCAGGGAGACTAATTTCAAATCAGATATATTATTTACTTGGGCTCGTTCTCCTTGCCTGGCTTGTGCAGGTCCATGTCTAGCAGCTCCTAGCTGCTCTGGAGCCCAGTATTCCTGTAAGACTGCCACCCAGCCCCAATGGTGCTTGTCTTCATGCCTACTCCCTGCTCTGCCCGCGGCACAGACCGCTAAGGCCAGATTTCCCCAGTCACTAAACTGCTTATCCTCACGGCACTAACACTGCTTTCTGGCTCTATTTGTAGTACACCGCTGGAGCTCAGCCTGAAACACAGCCCAGGGGGTCTTTCGAGGAAAGGAAAGTTAGGGGGGGCAGGGGTAGGTCAGAGTACACTGCCATCCTGCATTCCTCTGCTGTTAAGAGTTAGGCCAGTTTTGTACCCAAAAGGCATTTTTCCAGAAAGAAAATAAAAAGCTTAAGGAAAAAAGTTATAAAGGATATTCAAACTGTAGAGCTGCACATGATCCAAACCCTTTAGAGTACTCAAATATATAAACATGCATTAGAACAGCTTCCCTACTTAGATAACACACTAGAGAAGAGAAGAAAAACGGCTGGTCAACCCTAACTATTCCTCCCACAGCCATATATCAGTCCAGCATTTCCTCTCGGCTAATCCTCTTCTCCTCCTACCTCTGGCACGGAGCCCAAAACCCACACACAACCAAACCCTAGTCCTGCTTGGCACACCAGTCCAGCTTGAAGGCGGCACTCACTTGCTCCATGCTGCAGACACCAGCCCCGCCAGGCAGGACACCCCCGAGCCCCTGCTCCGCAGCCCGGCGTGACTCAGCGCTCAGCTCCCGCAGCTTAAATCACTTGGGCAGGACCATCACATGACGGAGGGGGGGTGAAGAAGGGGATCAATTGCAGCTGTTCGGGGCTGGAGCTTTCCCAGCCATTTAAAGTGGGCAGCAGGAGATCTCTATCGATATTGTTCTTTGCAGGCAGGATGTGTATGATTTTAAAAGCTAGTGATTGTTTGCTTCTGCGTGATCCTAGAAATCCTTACTGTAAGCTCTTATAGCTGCTACGCAGTGTATGTTGGCGCTTATCCCGGGGAGGCTGAGTGTGGCTCTGTGCCTGCAGCGAGGTGGCTGCTTTTTGTTAAGTGATCCCTGTCTAAAATCGGGGTTGGAGTTCTCGTGTTACTGCTGCAAAGTGACTGCCTCTGAGAATGCGTGTGTACACATCCTCCCAGCCCAGCCTCGTGTCTGCACGGAGCCTGGACTGACGGGAACCCCTGGGTACAAATCATCACAAGCAGTTAAATGAAACCCAAAGGGTTGTTATATTCTATGCCAGCATTTTAAAAGTCCCTGAAATTCAAGGTTGTTTGTGTGGGGTGCTGCTAGATATGAGGATTCAGGCTACAGCTTTTGAAACGTAGCGTGATCTCGTTGGTTCCATTCCAGTTGCAAAAGACTCCAGAGGGAAAAGAGAAATGCTTTGTTAACGGAGGAAGAGGCCGGGCAGGGCTGAGAGCAGCCAGCAAGAAAGGAGGCTGTTTTCCCAGCTAGTCCCTAGCGCCAGCTTTCCCCCTTTACTATGTCCCTTAAAAGTACACAGCATCACTGCCCCGAGGGCCTTTGCAGGGAGGTGAAGGTGGGTGCAGCTGGTGTTGTGTGGGTCTGTGTGACTGGATCAGCTGGGTGCTGCTTGTAGCTTTGGATTGGCTTTAGCAGGGTCCTCAGGCCTCCGTGCCTCAGTTTCCCTCATACATGAAGTGACACTAATGACATGCAGCTTCACAACCCCAGTCAGAGCTGCTATATAAATGCAGCGTGCTACTTGTTGGTTAAGCCAGGACTAGCCTGTGAGATACCTATCTGCAGATAACTTTAGGCAGGGCTGAACAGGGCAGTTTACAAAACAGCGCAGGAATTTATGGCTAGATAGCAGGAAGAAAATACTGCCCCGCAGGAGCCTGCTGGAACTTCATCAGAGCATCCTTGCTGTTTAACGATCAGCATCCTCACTCCTGGCACCATCTGCTTTGCCCCACATCTCCCCCACACCCATTTCTGAACATTCACATGGCATTTCAGCATCCCATATGACTCTGGGTGAATCAAAGCTGAGCTGCGTTTGAATGAGAAAGTCACAAGCCTGAATTGGAGCCCTGTGACTGGGTTGTATAAAAGAGGGCAAAATGCTGACCGAAAGTACTACAGGGAAAATCCCACACATGCTCTGGCTGCCGACTAACTCCCTGGCCATCCTACGCGTACACGAGAGCCACGCTGGAGTCAGGAGTTAACTACAGGAGCAGAGACGGTGCGGGCAGCAAACACCACTGAGAGCAGGCCCCTCCACGGACAGTTCGGAGGAAGCCCAAGTAATTCCACCTTAAGTTTGCCCCAGTATTTAGAGTGATGTTAGCTGGAATCACGTGTTATAGATAGGCTTTAGGCGCCTGCTGTCTGTGCGCCTGAGTTACTGTGCAGTTGTTCCCCGCCACGTGTAAGGGGTTGAGCAAATTCTGTTTGGTCGGTTGGGTTTTTGTATTTGTTTTCCATTCAGCTCTGTGAAATCCCTGGAGAATTCTCTCCTCCTTTCAGTGCAGCAGCATTTCTGGAGACAGAGCTGCTGACAGGGGAGCTGCGGTGCCAGGGCTGCGCAGTGCCATAGCATTGCCCACTCAGACTGCCTTTCTGAAATGTACATTTTTTGTGAGCTGCTTTTCTGGCCTGAAATCTCCTCCTCTGACCCTTTTCTTCAGACAGGGAAATACCTTTCTAATAATACGTGGAGACTGCACTGTTTGTTTTACTTGAGTGTTCTGCACTGGCAGTCTGGTTGGTTTAACAACCAACCCTTTAGTCTTGCCCCTGATTTAAAACACTCCTGGTCTTAAGCACTGTGAAATCAGTAAAGTGTTTATTCTCAGACTACAATGCTGAGATACGCAACTGCCTTCCATTTTTCCTAGGGATTAAAGCCAGTGGCGGGGAGGCAGAAGAACGAACATCTTCCCTTTTGCAGCCTCCAGTGGGAAGTAGGGGGACAATATTCCCTAGTGAGTCTCTTTCCCTTTCAGAGGGTCTGCAGGAGGAGACAGACTGCAAAGAAAGATGCCTTTTCTGAGTCCCACCCCATCAAGGGTGACCGCAGCCCCTCTGCACAACACAGGGAGAGAACACCTTGCACTGCCCGCAGAGAAGGGGCTCGGCCCTGGCCCGCTCCGCTTCCTGGGATGGGAGTTTTGTGTCTAAAGAAAAACATAAAGGTCCCAGCCGGCAGAGGATTAGGGTGTGCTTCAAAGGTCAGGGGTGGGAGGGAAGAGAGGTGCTGCCCAATGCAAGCTGCTTTCACACTCAGGGACCAGTAGGTGATGTGCTGAGAAGAAACCCTGGGCAGGAAACAGAATGCAGACAAGAGCACAAATTAGCTTTATCCGGCTTGTAGCAAAGGATCACAACAGGCACAGGCCCTGAGAGTGTAGTTCTTGTGCATGCAGTGTATGTGTTCCCATTTCCAGGAGTTACTACACTCTCACGCGGTTTTGGGAAAGAGTGTTGCACCCATCCGGCAGCTTTGGTGGAAGCAGGGAGAGACAAGTCATCTCCTGCTCATCCAGAGGGTGATGCCCAGAGGAATTTTCCCCTGTAGGAAAAATTAGGGGTGCCCTCCCAGCACCTGGCTTTGCAAGGTTGCTTGAGGGCATGGCGCCCTGCCCAGCACCAGGTCCACAGCCCAAACTCTTAATTCATCCCTTGATTTGCGCAGACTGAAGCCAGACAACTGGTCAGTCTGATTTTCTTGTAACTCCCTAGAAATGCCCCAGATTCGCTTTAGAAAAAATGTAAATGGCACAAGGATGTAGCATGCTGATTGTTATTCTTCTTAATCTGCGAGAGAAAATACACCCCAGCCCTTGGCAAGTCATATCCCTGGCTAGTCACTCCTGTCATTAGAAATGGCTTACCCCTGTTTTTGAACGGTCTAAGAACACACCTCTTAGCGCTGGTTATGTCAAGGACTATGGTGTATTATCTAGCCTGCGTGACACAGGGTGCAGAGGCCAGCGCTGCTGTCCCTTTGGTACCTGTACCTGGTTTGTCTTGCACTGAACCCACTCACACTGGTAGTCGTTGATGCTACATATCACAAATTATTCGTTGCTGTAGCTGAGAAAGAGGCCCCACTTCTTGCTGGAAGTGCAAATAGTTTCTTTCTCCTCCGTTGGAGATGGTATCTGGCCTCAGCTCCAGCACAGCAGTACTGTACACGCGCTTCCCTGGGAGGGCACCACTGCTTCAGCCATTGCAGCAGTGGGAACACAGCTCCGAACCACTCAGTCTGGCCAGGGAAGGAGGAAAACTGCTCCAATTCATTTTCACTAGTACAAGGATTAGTGGTGAAATACTGACAAGAAACACTCCTCGCTCTGTTCTACTGTGAGCGAAAGCTTACTGTTTGCTGTAAGTTTGGGGGGGTGGGGGGTTGCACTTTCTAGGGAAAATTTGTTCCTGTCTGTGTAAGTTCATTCTCAGTTCATCAAGCAAAGACAGCATCTTTCTCATGCACTGTCTTTAGGGAATATTTGTGTGAATACTGCCTGGATGTGATCCTGGTCTCAGAAGTAACCTCTGGTTACTCTCGCAATCTGAATATTATGTTGTTATGGCATAATAGATATACACATTATGCACAAGGCTGTTTTCTACCTTGTAGGATATCTGGGGACTTTAGCTTAAGCAATCCTCTGCTACTGCTGTTGATGTGTCTGATTCGTCCCGTTTCTCCTGTAGCATTACTGTCTCATCCAAGAAGTTTCTGCCTTTTTTGCTTGAGTAGTCATAACCCCCTGAAGGGTTTTGTTGCACACAGTTTCTTCGGACCATGCAGCGCAAAAGGTCCCACGCATGGCTGGCTAAAACAATGCTTTTACCACCATAGTGTCTTCCAGCCCTTTGCTATCCATGAGGGAAACTTTAGGGTTGGTCTGGAGACCACAGGGGAATAGAGCTGGAGTCCCAAGAAAAATCCTTCGCCTGCTCCTCAAAGACAAAGAATGACTCTGGAGCCACAGTCCAATTTGGCAGGAGGTTGAGAGGCCCTCCCAAAGGCCGCAGGCACTGAGCCTCCCAAAGCTTCAGAGGGAAGTTTGTGCCAGGAAGAAGGGCTGAAGGTCCAATCCACCCTGGATGCCAGCTGGGGTTGCATGGCCAGCCACATGACGCTACAGCATTTTTATCCCAGAGGGTTTCCGGATTTCAGCCTTCCCTACATTAGAAGGGAAGCACTTCTATTTGAGGTTAATTATAAATTAAGTTAATTATAAAGAACTTCTTGCACTATCTCAGAGTGATGAAAGGAGTTTGTTGATCCCTTCAGTGGGATCTAAAGTATGTCTCATCATTTTATTTCCCTCATTAACACTGACCCAAGCTGACAATCCCTGTGTTTCTCTCATCTCTCAGTGGATTAGATTTAACTAGAGCAAATTGTTAACTAACCAGAACTGGGGCTTTGTTATTTTTGACTCATTTCACTTCAGCGTCTCTCCCCATAGCTTTTAAGCTTGCAGGCGGCAAACACCTCTCCTCAGTTTATTGCCTCATCTCAAAGGAGCTGTTTCCCCTTGCTCCTCATTGAGGGTCCTGCTACTTATGAATCCAGGTACAACTTTTCCTCCTTTTTGGTGCTCAGCAGACAGCAGGAAGATTAGTCTCTCCTCTGAAGACATCATGCTTGCAAGAAAGCAGTAAAAAGCAGCATGCTGCCCTGCTGCTGTACACTGCCAGGCTGCACCTCCACCTGCCAGGCCACTCCTTTTACCTTTCCTTACCCTACTAGAGTCCAAGACCCCTGTCACCTGGGACAGACCTGCCCTTGTTCCCCTCTGACACCATGCCCCAAAACAGTGAGATCTTGCCCTGGAGCTGGAGGCCATAGCAGCTAATGCACTATGAATTCATTGCAGAACCACAGGTTATCGACCCTTCCAGTGCATGTTTTCCAGAGGTCTGTCAACTCTGGCACTTTTAATTATTTATTTTTCTTAACAACGTTGTTGTTTACTCTACATCTATGACCACATTGCAAACTTCTGCAACAGGGAACAGACCCCGGAACACTTTTCACTGGGATAGCACAGTAGGATAGCAGCACTTCCCAAGCCTTACATATTCCTGTGGTCTAGTTCCAGACAAGCTGGGTTTGATTTTTAACTCATGATCAGCTGCAAGGGGACTTGGAGGGGGGAAACTATGCTTTTCCCTATCCTTAACCAGCTGAATAAAATCTGTACAGGCTTTGAAATTGTTTACATGGTGTGCAAGAGGTGAGGAAAGCTAGAAGAGAGTGCATCAGCATCGCCTTCCACAAGGTACTCAGGCAGCAGAGCTGGTTAGCTGGGTCTGGATCATATGTGAGTGGAACAAGAGAACGATTGCAAGTAACATAGCCTGTTCTGGTTAAAAACCAAAGGAGAGGTGTTTATGGAGAAGGATCATTACTGCAGCATGCCTTCTAGGTAGCTTTTGTATTGAATTAGTGACTGCACACAGGTTGGGCATCTAGCCTTTGTTTCGTTTCCTATTCACTAATAAACTTTCACCACTTAGTGCCATCCATAAAGTTAAAGCTCCCAGGTTTTGCCAAGAAACCTGGGATGCTCTTCTGAAAGATAACTGTACAGTTGCCCCATTCCAGGCCACGGGACTGGATCTGCGTTGTCACAGTAGACACACCAGGAACCATTCCTTCCTCTGTTGTTGTCTGACACAGGAGTGGCTTCAGCAGGGCTGGAAGGCAGAGGCAGCACCGCACTGCTCAGGTTGAAATGCCTTATTTAGTCCTGCTAAAGTCAGGAGAAGGGAATGCGGGACTTGGAGGTCCCTGGAACACATCTGGCACCTTCCAAGGCATCTGCAAATGCAAGAGCCATCTTTGGTAGGAGTGCATTCCTCAAACTGCTTCCATGGTCAGCAGCAGAGGCCAGCATCACTTACCTGCTCTGCAAAACGTGCTGTGCTCAAAGCTGAAGAGCTGTCTGCTCTGCCAGTGTGGCTAACCACATACCCTTTTGTGGTACAGTGACACTGCCACGACTGTGCACCCTCAAGTTGTCACAAGAGCTGCAGGGAAACCTGAATGACTGATAAAAACAGCAGTAAGTCAAGTCACCTTTCCCACCTTCTCCATATAACAGACTTGCAGAGGGTACTGGCTGTGTGTTTCCACACACCCCCCCCAGCAGCTGACAAATGAATATCTGTTGGTCCTTTTATATTTTCTCCTTACGACTTCAAGGCTCGATTTTCCTTAAGTCACTCTAATTACGCAAAACTTGCAAGGCAGAGGTCTTCTTCGTACTGAAGGACTGCAAAGTAGTTTCTGAGTTTGGAGCTTTGCTCAAATCAATGGGGGAAAACACCTCACGATGACTTTGAATGGAGTGGGACCAAGCGTTCTGCATAAGCTCAGTGTCCACAAAAGCATTCCAGCAACTTTAAGCTGAACCAATTTAGAAGAGCTCGCCTCTAGCCTGACATATAGCACATACAACATGCCAGGATGGTTTAGAAACTCAAGCCATCTGGAGTTCTTTCCCACAAAAACATGTGTGTGCCAGAATTTGTCTTCTTTGAGCCACCCACAGTGAGAAGGGATTGTATTAAAGCTGGCTCAAAATTCTCAAATTCAATTTTAGGCAAAAGAAAATTGTCAGTAAGTATTTGGAAAATGCCTTGGAAAGAACGAGCTGATCAAAAAATCTAACAAACTTAGAAGAAATATTAACACTGTCCATTCTGAGCCCCAAGATACTGAGGGGCCTTAAAAATTATGCTACTTGGGGTGTAGTTGTTTAGCCTTCCTTCCACCTTCTCCCTTAGTGTTTTACCAGCCAGATTTAGGGTTTACCTGAAACGATTCCTGCGTCACGAGGGCTCCCTTGCTTCAGAAATAAGCTCTGATCTTCTGTGGGTGTTGAAGTGCAATAAACAAAGGTAGACTCAGGTTTAAGAGTAACATTACTGGGTCCCTTTAATACAACAGCTGTAAATCAGTATCAAATTCAGGTAGATATTTGATTGTCTTGCATTATCAAAGGCAGGCCATTTCTCAGATAACTGGAACATGAGGTCTCAGCTGATAGCTAAAGAAGAAAGAGACAGTTAGAAATACACATCCATTGAGAAATACGCTTACAAGTGGCAGTTCAGCGACTTCTGCTTGGAAGCAAGAGCATCATTACCGAGCACTGTGGGCAGATCAGAAGCCCGGCTCCTAAATCACCCAAAGGCTGTGGTGCTCTCCCTTGCAGCTGTTGGGTGGGTCCGTAAGAAGCTTCTGGCCACAGCACGATGAAATGAGGCAGTGGTGGGGAGCCCTGAGCGCTGCAGGATGCAAGGGAAAAGGAGGGCAGATGGGATTTCTCACACTGACAAGCAGCAGGAAATTGGGAGTGCGTGACTCATGCCAAAGGCCTCAGCCATGACTCATGACATGTAGCATGCCACAGCCGCCACCACATTAGTCAGCAAAAGGTGGCAGACTCCACCGAGGCATTGCCCTCCCATCGTAAATGAGAGTCTGCAGCAAGGTGTGCCCAGCACCAGAGCAGAACAGTCAGCGGTCTGACAGAGCTTGACTGCACATAATCCCACAGCACCTTTGGAAATCTCAGCCCAAGGACAGGCAAGCAGCACACCTGCCAAAGTCTGCAAGATACCAAAATCCAAGGGAAGCACCACTACATCCACCCTCCCCTTTGGCCACGGGCAGAAAGAATAGGACTTTCTAGATGCTGTGTCTGATGTGTGGACATGCAGATCCATGACTGGCTGCTGCTCATCTCCTGCACAGACCATCCAGCAGCTAAAAAGCCATCCAACATTCAATCAATAGGTGAGCACTATGAGGAACGGCAATCTTGGGCTTTATGTGAGGCAGCGATGAGAAACCAAGGAGGGAGGAGGGTTGCAAGATGTTTGCTTAAATCATCTATTCAGTATTTATACAGCAAAGAAACAAAAAATCCAAATCACATGCAAATAACTCCCAAACGGAAAGATCTGCATTTCCCTTGAGCATGCCATTCAGCAGATGACTAAACCAGTTCTATTGTTTATGCAAAGAAAAATGTGCAACTTCCCTTGACTATGCCCATCTATGTGTCTTAACCTGGAGGCAAGACTGCCAGGCTTACTGACCTCCCGCAGATGGTATTTATTAAAGCCACTTGCCTGGAAGCTTTCCTGCCTTGGCAAGAGCATCTCATTGCTTCCCCCCTCCAAAAACACTTTAGCCATATCTAGTATCTTCTCAACGAGACGTACAACTTTGTACAGTGCCATGCAGTGGCTCATCTTTTTTTTGGAAACAGATGTGTTTTGACATACACATACTATATGTTACAAAACAATGTTGCTCATCCTCCCTCTCCAGAAAAGAGGCTTTATCTATACGGATTTCTGATGGGTTTTTGTCAGCTTCTTGTGCTTGCTGTAAACTAGTGTCTCCTAGTGCTGTGGTACATTCTTGCCTTTGCTCATGGACTCTAACGAGCAGGAGTCAAACGGGGAGAAAAAAATACAAGTTAACAGGCTTGTGGCTTATAAACCTCCAGCAAAAAAGATATGCTAAAATAAGATTCAGGCTTTACCTTATTTGTCACCGATGTTTGACTCAGAGCTGGAAACTCAGATGAAGTATTTTAATACAAGAATCTATCTAGGAAGGAAAAGAACAAGATTATTTCCTAATGCATTTGCACTGTTTTATACGTTTTATTTGTTTTCTCCTCTAAGGGTTAATCCCCTTCCAGTGTTTTCATGGATTTGCATTTTGCACTCTTCGGTAATATTCAGCACATGCCTAGTGAAGGTCTTTCTGCCTTTGGGGTGACAGGGCCTCACTCAGACACAGGATGTAGAGCCATTTTGGAGATCAACTCTGTCACAGCACAGGGTCCCACCTTGGTTGCGCAGCCTGCATGCAGGGATGCACATGTGGGCTGAACCGGAGGCACTACAACAGGCAGGAATATGAAGCAATCCACAGTGACAGGCAGGTTTTCCCTTGGGTAAAGTCACAGGGAGACCGAAGCTGCAAGAGAGGGAGCCAGTGATGGTACAGGGGAGGGACTGCTGCTGCCCCCAAGCTCTGCGGAGCCTCTACCAAAGCTCTGCAGGCTGCAGTCGAGCAGCAGCATTTTCTTTCCCATTGGGCTTTTGCTGTGGAGCCCCACTGTCCTCCCTAGCCACCAGCAGGCTTGCAAAACACCTGGCTCTGAGGACAAGCCCTGCCCTCATCCTTATCAGCTCCCCTTTTCTTCCAGGGCCAGGAGAAGAGACAAACCACAGTACTAACTGCTGGCTCCTGGCGGCCAAGGACAGGGTGCCAAAACAGCAAGGCTGCTGTCAGGCTTTTAAACACAGGCAGCAGCCCCATGCACTCGTTTACCCCTGATAAGAGAGCAGCCCAAATCCTTGCACTTTAGATACCACCACCAGGCAGTGCGAGAAACACTAGGGAGATAAGGAGGGTGACATGCTTGTTATGCCAGAGAGCACAGCTCTGCATCCCTCTGGCAGTAACACTCCCCATTAAGGCCTGAGAGACTCTCCGTAAGCAAGATTCAAGACCTTCCCATTTCCCCTAAACAATCTCTTCTATTTGCCAGTGGCATGCAACTCCCTTGCGGACCTTGGACAACCTGTGATAACACCTGCTCTGTGCTTGGCTGTGCAAAGCTATTTGTCCTCTGTGATATTGTTATGGGACTCCAGGCTGAAGACACGCTAATGCAAATTCTTCTCATTGCCACTTTCACTGGAATATTCTGGGCTTCATTAAAGACCATAAACCACCTATTTTGGTATCAAATTAATCAGAACATTCCTCAAGTCTAGAGCTGTGTCTCAAAAAAATGGAAAGAAAGGCTTAAACAAAAAAACCAAAACATTTTTCCAGAGGCCCAGCAGCAAGGGCAAAGCTACTGCGACATGTCTTGAAGGATTTTGGTTATTGGCAGCATTAGAAATGCAAACCAAGGCCAGTCCCCACAGACTGACATGCTTGTGTGGAAAAACTTGTGAATAGTTTTGATGGGTGTTTCCTTCACAACAGAAACTATGACTTCTTAAAAAAATTTCATTTTAAATAGCTTGTGGCCTTTAAACACATGGAACACATCTTCCTAGGAAACACTATCACACAGAGACAAAAGCATCAGAAATCTTGTCAGACCAATCTGCCATGAGCAGTTTTGTCCTTCCCTTCAGTGCCATCAGAGCTAAGAATACCAATAGCAGAGTAAAGATGGAGCCCACAAACACAGATTTTGTTCTGCTTGTATTTTATGAACAGGCTGTACAGTAGGGATATCCTGGTGGACATTCAGAGCTTAAGTGTCTTGACTTTGCCAAAATCCAATTCAGACTTAAAGTACTATGAGGCTTAGGCTTACTTAAACTGTCCAGACACAGGTTTGCTCTACCAAGTTAAATTAACTGCTCTAACAATAAAATCCATAATCTATACAAGGTCAGCCATTTGTGTCTTTGTAGACAAGCTATTGCACTAGAAGCTGCTGTGCCTAGTTAGGTATTTAACACAATACTGCCTCAGGACAAAGCCTACTACCCATAGCACTTAGCGCACCAAATCACTAACCTGCATAAGACTGCAACAGATCTCCCAGAGTCAGCCAAAATGAGCCTTTAGGTCATACAATAAGCTGCATCATTTTTTCCCCGCTCACCATCTCTTAAATAAAGCTTACATGTTTTCTTCTTCTCTTTTCTGTCCTTTGTAACACTTTCCTTCACTTGTTGCTCTTCTAGCTTTTGAAGTCTTCCTCTCCTTTTCAGTTTTTTTTTCTCCTTTAAATTAAAAGTTAAATGCTTTACATTAGAAGTTTCCTATCTATCCTTAAGGTTTCCCTAAGAGTAAAGTAAAAGTGGTAAGTGCTTTTATAAAGTTTCATGTTTTTTTAAATTAGCACAACTAAAACACAATCATATTGCCTCAAACATAAAACAATACCCAGAAAATTACCTATTGTTTTTGTTTTCTGACTTTGCCATTCTGCTGCTCTCTAGCTAAGCACCAACAAGCCTCTAACCTCAAAAGCAAACCACCATGCATGATAGGAACAAAGCTCTTCCCAGCCTCCTTTTATGCAGGTCTCGCCCAGCACTGAGGCTATAAAAAGGGATAGGAACCATTATTTTCTTCAGGTGTGGGAGCTGTATTTCAGACTGAGTGTGTGTAGGCTAGGGCACAATAGTTTTAGATCCTCTTGTAAGTTTTTGAGATGGAACTATTATTGTTTGTTTCAATGGTTTTTATTTTTAAATGAAGGCAATTCAATAAATATTTTTATGTGTTCTGAAGGAAAAGCATTTTGGTAATTTGTATTATTATATTATCATGAAATATTTTTGTTATATTAGTTTAAGTAAATACATTAAAATATTTTTCTTTCTTTTTACTAATGGTAAAACAAGTTTTGTTTGCTTAAATAGCCCCATGTTGGGGATGAGAGAGATTAATTTAGTCAAACTGACAATTCAACTTTTAGTGCTATTCACTGTGATTTAGTTTCCAAAAACAATATTTTTTCCCCTCAAAAACTAACAATTCTCATTTTAATGGGGAAACTTAGGCTGGAGAAAATTGTACAGTTAATTGGGGGTTTTTATTGTTTTAAAACCCACCCTGCTAACTTGCCATCTGGTACTACTTATAGTAACTGTAGTCATGAGAAATTCTAGCTTTAACAAGATTTAGTAGCAATTGGGGTTGTCTCATTACTTGTTAAAAGTGTGTAAGACATTCTTGTCACTGTGGAGTTATATATAAACTATTTAAGTCAAATGGTATTTGTCACAGAAGGAAAAAGTCCATTTTGTGTGATGCGTTTGGTTTTTTTAATTCTAGAAGTTCTCTTTCTCACTGCTTCAGAAAGTGCTGATACGAAGGATGTCCTGGTTATTAGCTTAAGTTAGCAATGTTCTGCTGTATTGCTCATCTGCTTTGTCCAAGAACGCTTTTCTAATTGTATAAAAGCCTCTTTGGTTATTTGAGCTGGGATCCCACCGTTGTTCTGGTCCTTGTCCAGTGGCTTCTAAAAAACCAAAACTGAAACGTGGCAATGTGTTACGAGCTTGCTGGTCTCAGATTGGGAAGTTAGTGTATATTTGGTGTCTTTGTAGGTGGGAAGCTCCTCTCAGATGGGAAGTTTCAATTTTCTGGGTGGGAGGAGCTTCGTATCTTCAAAGAATAGCTCTGCCACAAAATTGCACTCAAATTAACCCACTCCCCCTTCTGTGCTGTGTTTACCCCATTTTGGTATAAATGATGGCTAGTTTAAGTGCTAAGCTTGCAAACTGCTGTGGTTTGAGAATCCATTCTATTAGCTTAAGTGACAAAGACCCTATAGGTAAAGGGCAGTTGGTGACTAAAAAAGAGATTTCATTAATAGCTGAGCCATCGCATTGGACTGCCAGCTCACCCGTGCAACTTCTGTTAGTAAAGGCTGCAGCGCAAGTCTAATCAGAGCCACAATTTGGGAACGTAATTGAGACGTTAACAGAAGTTGCATGAATCAAGATCAACATCCACCTCTGCTGTGCTGTTCGCTTTTAGCCATCTAATGAGTGGGTGTGAAAGCACGTGCCGCAGGAGCAGGGAGGTGGTGAGAAGGGGGGTACTGTGCTTTCAGAGTTACCTTTAGCATAACTTTGTAAGGCTCGGAGTTTGCAGGCTTGTCACTATGCGATGGGCAAAGGCTACTGTGCGAAAAAACACTCCGCTCCTTTGAAGGACGTGGCTTTCGGAGTACAAAGCAGTTGGTTAGAGATAAGCATTGGAGAGCGGAGGGGTGGACTTTAAAATCATCAGCCGGCAAGTGGGAGGTGTGTTTTCAAAAGCAATGAGAGGAGAGGGCAGAGTCCTGCTGTGCATTAATCCATGACATGTCCTGTGTTTCAGGGTGGTGCAAAATCAGATGCCTGGATTGGGTGTGAGGCGAGCAGCCACGTCCACCTGCAATGAGGAAACAGCAGCGTGCACAGGTGTGGAAGGGGCCAGGCAGGCTGCGGAGTAAGTAGCAAGGAGGTCAGGAGCGCTTTGAAAAGGAGATGCTCAGGCTGCATGTGTGTGTGTATCCAGGGGTGGATTATTCCCGGGGGACTGGACCTATGATGCCTGCATCGCCCTGCCTGCCTGACGCTCCAGGGTGGCAATGTGATTCCTCCAGGCATGGCTGATGAAGAATCTGGCCCTGCCTTCCACAATGGACTGGAGATGGGTTTCTCCCTGTCCATTTCAGCAGCAGAGAACTTGGAGGATGAGGCTTTCTGTGGGTTAAAAGATTGGTTATTCCCACAAGCAGTGACTGACTGCTTTTAAAAAGTGTGGTGTGGGAGCTGTGCAGTATCACCAATGTTAACAGTCCAAGAACTCCTAAGTAATCCTAGAGTAATAAATCAGAGTGAATGGATCCAGTAGGGAAAGGTTTTTTGCAGTTTCAGACTTCCTAAGGGTTATAATTTAAAAATTGGAGAAAGCAGCTTGTCTGTGTCATCTCAACAGGCGAGCAAACAGTGGTCATAAAATGATTTCGCAGCTCGTTGTTAGACTGCTGAACTAAATACTGCTAGGGAGAGAAAAGTGCTCTGAAAAAGATGACAAGGTCTGCAATAGCGTGCAGGAAAAAAAAGAGCTACTTAGATTTGCGTCATGGAGAAAGGTCATGGAAAGGCTGTAAAATGAGAATCCCGAGGTAGCACTGTCCTTCTCAGTCTTTGTCTTAGCAGCACTGGAGATAGTAAGGGGAAAACCTTATTCTTTGGAAGGTGTAGATGACTGGAGAGAAAGTATGCTCCTCACCAGACAGCTTTAGTCAGCTTACAAACTTCTTTCATTTGAAATGAGTGTGGTGGAAAAGACTTCAGCATTTTACCAGGCAACAGCCACTTTGCATGTTGGTGCTGATGTAGGCTATAACCCCTACCTGGATCTAAGAGGAAGGGAGACACATAGGATTCCTCCTGCTGTGGGGGATTCCTGGAGGGCCCTCCAGGTGCCCCTACCAATGGCTCAGTGGCCACATCAGAGTTGAATTTCTTACAAGTTCAAGTTTGTGTTGTCCTCTCGGAAGGGAATGATCATTCACAGGCTGCTACCTTGGTTTACTGAGCTCTTTACCCTGTAAAGGGAGAAAACTGGGCTGGAAAAAGGCCACAACCTTTCGTGGCCACAGAGTCAGGCAGAGTAGCTTCCCTTCTGCAGGAAAGAGTTCCTCCCTCAAATAAACCTCAAGCAAAGCAGAGACCTCAATTAGTGCTTAAGCAAGGACTCGAGGCATTCCCCGGCATGTGTGTTATGCAAGGGTCAGGTTCTGCTGCCCTGATTCCCGTTCCTCCCCGAAACTGCAGGCATTTAGGCACATGCCTCAAATACATGAGCAGTCCCACCTCCTGCACTGGTCTGCCCCAAAGCATCACTGGTCTTGTATCTGGGGTCACCCAGCAGCAGGAGCATCAACCAGGCAGTGATGTACCCGTCCTGTGTATCTTAGCTCTCTTCCTGCCTTCATAAGGATCTATAGGAGAGCCAGATTAGGTGCAAGATTAACCTATTGCATTTTTTGACTGTATAGAAGCTCATTTATGCTAGATTAGAGAGAAGTGTATATTATAGAACCCACGTAATCCAGTGAGATTGCTAAAGTCAGCTCCTAATTTGTAAACTCCGAGGAATGACTGCAGTGGACATCTCTTCCCCGCCCCTGGACCTCCAATCCCACCCTTTCCCATCGCATAAACACCTATGGGGCAATCTGGGGCTGGGGTCTCTGAGGAAATGCAGCTCTGGTTAGGAAACTCCCTTCCCCCTACAAACTTGGGATCAGTATCGCAGTACAGCTCCTTTTCTGCCTGACTGAGATTCCTACAGCATCGCTTTCCATCCCGAGGCGTGGGAATGGAGAGCTCTAGCCACAATGTGGGTACCGCTTCCTAGTCCTGTGGTGTGAGGGAAGGGACTGGAGGCGCAGGATGGAGGGGGCGGTATCGGTGCTGCCGGGCAGCCCGGGGCAGTCGTAGGGAGGAGCAGGGCTGCAGCGCTGCCCTGCATTCCTTTCTGCATGGGCTGGTGGGCAAGATGGGCTGAGAAATGGAGTGGGTGTGTTACACCCTTCCATACTCGGGGCTCTCCAGCTGCCGCCCTCTGCCACAGCTCGTCGCTGAGGACTTGCTGCAAGGCTGGACCTTGATCAGCTGCATTTTTAAAAGCAGGACTCGTCCTTAATCTGCTGGGATTAAAAAGGGATGCAGTCATAGCTACTCCCCAGAATTTAGGTGGTGTAAACAAGTGTTTTGCAAACCCCAGGACTTAGAACAATCTGTCGCTGTAAGCAAAAGCAAGCACGCTGCCCTGGTTGAGGCCAGGCTCTGAGCTTCACACTGGAGTTTGAGACCCCAAACCCATCATCCCACTAACGCTGGTGATCGTGGCTGCATCCAGCAGCTGGTGCCTGCCTGGTGGAGCGCGTAGGACTTGCCACCAAGGGTTCAGATGTGCTTCCAGTAGAGTTGTCGTATGCTTTCACTGGTAGAAAAGCAACAAACGGGAGGGAGGGCAGAGAGGCTCAGACAACGGTTCATTGGATTAATTTAAAAGTACATTCTTCAATAGGTTCAATCCATTTCACAGCTTTTTTCTGCCTTGTGGGATGGCCACCAAAGTCCCATCTCCACTGGCAGGGGATGCCAGGGAGCTGTCTCTCAGTCACTGTCACTGTCAGTTCGGTGGGATGCTGCCCCATGGCCGTGCTGTGGCCTGAGGCAGGCTGGCAGTGCTGCCCTGCCAGCAGACAGCGAGACCTTGCTGACAGAGGACACGCTGCGGGCCAGGGGCTGTGTGGGGAACATAATCGTGCCTCGGGGCGCCTCCAGGAGCTGCCAGATCTCCCCCGAGGTGGAGCTGCCCAGATACTCCCAGGGCCGGCGCCCGCTGCTGTCCCGCACTTGGACCTGGCACCCCAGCTGCAGCACTAGCACCTTGATGACGAGCTGGTGGCCATGTATGGCAGCCAGGTGCAGCGGAGTGTACCCGCAGCCCGAGCGGGCGTCCACGTCCAGGGCCAGCCCAGCCTGCCGCGCCGCTGCTGCCAGCTCCTGCAGGCCTGGCCCATCGCCGTGCTTGGCCAGCCAGTGAAGGACCGTGAAGCCTGACATGAAGTCCCGCTGCAGGGCCAGCTCCGGCTCTTCCAGGAACAGCCCCCGCACTTGAGCCCAGCACCCTGCTGACACCGCCACTAGCCAGGCGTGCTCCCGCTGTCCCAGCGGCACTGCCAGCCCCCGGCTTGTGATGTTCCTAGGGTAGCTTTTGGAGGGCATGGGGCGGAGCTGCCGCCCGCAGTCATCTGGCATCGATGGGGGGATGCCCTGCATCTCCAGCAAAGCAAGCTGGCACCTGATGCTCCTGAAGACAGGCAGCAGGGCTGGGGGGCTGCTCTCTGGGACCTGGGGCACTGTGGGGCCCTGTGCTGGCAGCAAGGACTGGGAGGGGGGTGGTCCGGTAGGGGGTGGCTGCAGGGACCGGGATGGGGCTGGCTGGATGGGGGACTGTGGTGGGGATTGGGATGGGGGTGGCCTCGTGGGGGGCAGCACCCCAGGACCTGAGGGCAGTGGCAGGGTTTGGTATGGGTGCAGCAGCAGGGCTTGAGATCGAGTCAGTCCATTGGGGTTCAGCACCCTGGATCCCCTCGTTGGGGATGGGGACGGCCTGGTGGGGAGTTGCTGCAGGGACCTGGACTGTGATGGGGGCAGCCTGGTGGAGGGCAGCACATCTGGGCCTGGAAAAAGCGGTGGGGATGGGGAGCGGCTGTCAGGGAGTGCCTGCAGGGACTGGGACAGGGGCAGCACGCCTGGGGCGGACAGCAAAGGCAGCGACCGGGCTGGGGGTGGCTCAGCGAGGGGTGGCTGGGGGGATCGGGACAGGGGCACCTCGGCAACCNGGCGAGGTGTGGCTGGGGGGATCGGGACAGGGGCACCTCGGCGACCGGTGACTGTGGGGACTGGGTTCGGGGCACCTCGGTGGGGGACAGCACCCTGGGCCCTGAT
>RSEF01000004.1:40023529-40044631 GCA_003993805.1 Himantopus leucocephalus | reverse complement strand
CCCTTTACAGGGAAAAAGGAAAAAAAAAAAACCTACCAAAAAAAAACCCAAAAACAAAAAACGCAAACCCACAAAAACTAACAGATGCTGTTCCCGGGGGGGGTGAGGAGGAGTCTCTTTTGCATCCAGCTTGCAGAAACGTGAATGAAACTCCACCATGACCAGACTGAATGCACTATTGTGCATGGTCGGCCGGGGGAGAGAGAGAGACTTGACCGGCTTCCCGGTAACTTTTTCAGTGCTTGCGAGTAAAACAGATGTTGCCCGTGAGCAGAGGACTTGAATGTGGCTCCTTTTCATAATAAGAAAATGGTCTGCGTTCAAGATGTCACCAGGATGAGACAGATTTTTTTAGCATTTATTATGCGCTTATGGATCTGCGGGGGCTATATGGTTCCTCTGATGTGGCAAAGCAAATGTATGAAGATGGAGTTAATGGTGTTACTGGAGGTGGGGAAATTATGCTACTAAGCAAAATAAGAGCTGATGTTTGTTAACAGAATCTGTAAAGCTTTTTCTGAAATGATTCCTTGATCTTAAGGTCTAAAGCATGCTTGGAAATTGACGTTTGTCTTTCACTGTAAGAGGATGCATTGAAATAGCTGCTTCAGCTGGTTTTTAGGCAGGCTGAAGGGTATTGCCAAGCAGAGCTGTTTTGCTTTGTGTAGAGTAGCAACCTTGCAACATAAATAGGTTCAGGAACGGGGCTTATTACAAGAAGTGATTGCTGTTTGTTCTTGTGTATGTGTTTTGCTTTATTTTTCTGTCATTACATTAAACTGATGCCACTACTCAGCCTCTTACATTTTCGGTTAATCGAAGTCCAGGAGTAATCCCAAAACAGCATCCACAGAGGGTTTTGTGCCATTTAAACTAAATTCATATGTGTGCCACTGAGTCCAGTCCAGTGAGACTGATGGCAGACTAGAGCATCCTTCAGTGTGAGAAGTGTGTGTGGGAGAGGGAAGGATGAGGGCACTCAGCTTCCTCATAAGCAGCTGCGGGGCAGATCGTTCATCCTCCAGAATCGGTGCTTTTTGGAGGCGAGTTGTTTTATCTTAAGGTGATAAGAGAAGAAAGGACAGTGGGCTGGTTTTCAGTAGATGTTGGGGGCGGTTTGTCTCCTATACCTTCTTATCTAATCCTTTCTGCTACCACTTTGCATGTGGCTGTTGTGTTGCTGGGGGGCGGGAAGGAGTTTGAAGAAATAGTTAATTATATACTAGAGCAAGGCAAGGCTGATGAACGTTTACCTATTAAGCTTTCAACAAAATAATCATATTTTATAAGGGCCCTGAGTGGTGTGTGTCTTGTTGGAGGGAGCATGGCGGTGGAATTAAAGGAAGGGGGAAAGAAAAGAAAAGGAACAAAACAAAAAGCAAGTCAGTTTGACTTAAAACTATGATAACATTCCTGAGTCACAACCTTTTACGTCCTGGCAGGGTATGACATTATGTTAATTGTAAAAGCATGCATAAAAAATAACTTCAGCGAGCTGCTCTGAAGTGTCTGTGTTTAATTGTAGCCGAGCAGGGTGTGTTTTGGTAAGATGAGCGGCTTTCATTTTAAGGCCCTGATCCCACAGATGTTAAGGCACATGTGTAATGCGCTGCCTGTAATTTCATTTGACTTAATAGAGACTGATCTCGCTATGTAAATGTAAAGGCATGCATAAGCAAAGTTCTGGCAGGATTGGTGCTGGGAGCTGCCATGGGACCTCTCAGCTGATGAAAGCCATGCATATGCTTAAACATACATCAGGGTGGAAGGATGCATATGGTCATCTGGGCTCAGGGTGAGATAAGCCACTTGCAGTCTGGAAACTGTTGAGATGTGCTAGATAGGTATACGTTTCCTTCCCTCAGGTTAATTCCCAGCATCTTGACCAGTGCTGGATGGTTTCTCAGTAGTTCAGAGCATGGAAGAGGGCTCTGGCCTCCCTACCCTTCTCTTTATTTGTTGAGCCTAAATGTTTACAGAATCATAGCTTAGTCTAGTTAAAGGAGCAAAACTAAAGTTTGCTCATAGGTGTACGCTAATGTATACTCCTCTCCAAGTCAAACCAAAATGGATGGAAAATGAAGCTGGATTACAAATTTTACATGGGAACCATGGAAAACGTTATCTGAGATACTAATACAGCACAATGCATTCTTCCATCTGTTTTAAGAATACTTGATAATGAGAGACTGCCAGTTTCCATGGAGGGGAGAGAATGAGAGAAATGAGAAGGTAGAGTAGGGCTAATGGAGCTCAGGACTCTACATGCTTTGTCCTTCTCTGAGCAGCAGATCTACCAGCAACCACAGGGGTCAGCAAAAGCGGTGGGGCAGTGTCTATGCAAAGCAACATCCATGCACGTTGGTGGGTGGAGCAGGGCCACCATGACCACTGATTTTTAGACAATGAGATGAGCTCTGAGAAAGGGGATACACCTTTGTCTCTGTGAGTGTTTGTGTGCTCTTACTAGCTGAGTGTCTGGTCATCTTCACTGACGAAGGTGCGACTGGGTGGGAGAAGAGCTATTGCAGGTGGAGGACTGAGACTGAGAGTTTGGGGGACAAGGTGGGTCGGGGATGGACCCTAGGGTAGCGAGAGGAATGTTGTGCTCCAGGCACAGGTCAGCAGTGCCCTGGCTACTTCTCAGCTTATTGCTTTCTAAGCTAACTGCAAGGCTGAGCTGTCCCTGCTGTCGGGTGTCCTCCAGCGAGCATTGTGGGGCTGTGGACTCTCCTCCCAGTGAACGCGGTGGTGTTGTGGACTTGGGTGGTGCTGCTGAGATGGCCAGGGGCATGGGGTTTGGCTTCCTTGCCTACTTTCAGCTGCAAAATGTGGCTTTTTGGGCCTGGCCTGGCTCAGCTGCATGCGCCAGGGAGGCAGACCTGGGTGGTGAACTCTTCATTTCCTTTGTTCACCTCTGTGCCTTGTCTGAGTAGGAAATTCTTTCAGACAATTCTCATTGCTCCTGTTGATGTTAACAATGGTGGGAACCTGTCTCCTCCTTGCCTTGTTTTCGGCGTAGCTGCAGTTGTGGGGCAGGTTTTGCATCCAGCCCACCACGAGCTCAGGGCCTTGAGCTTTTCCAGCATGAAGTGAGCTGACCTGCAGTCAGGATCTGACGGAGGTACTTGGAAAATCCTTATTTTGTGTAGATGAGATCATGGGGAATCAATTTTAGTGTCTGAGTAGGGCCTCTGAAATAATGATGGGGATTGATTAAGTAAGCAGCATGAATCTGAGAAGTAAAATATTTACTCAGCACTGAGGCATGTTTTATATGTCCCCTTCCCACCCCTGCAGCCCCTGAGAGAGATGGCTTTACTGGCTGGCTGCCCGCTCTGGAGAGATCTGAGGGTTGTGGCTCTTCTTGTGCCCTTGGTGTGCCTCTTCCTCTCGAGGTAATGCCGAGGGCGTGGGCATGAGGCTGCTCGGTAGCCTGTGGCTTGCTTTGCAGGAGACATGCCAAGGGCACAGGGTCTCCTGTTGTTTTGGCAAATGCTTCTGCCTTGTCCAACCTCTTTGGCTTGGTTTGGCTCTAGGCTTCAGTCCTATAAGCTGCAGTGGCTCTTGCAGGAAAGAGCAGTTTCAGCTCAGAACAGTTGGGTGCTACCAGGTGATTTAAAAAGAAACAAAAAAAAGGCCCCACAACAGTACTTCAAGCTTTTTTTAGGTACGCTATCTCGCTGCCTTTGCTTCCAGCTCTGTGAACAGCTCTCCAGCCTACTGTAGTAAGTGATGCGTAATAATGGTTCAGACATACACCACGGTGCTGTTAGCATTCAGCATTAATACTGGCAGAGGATGCTCCAGATCAGAGGCAGAAAACCAAGTTCAGGCTCTAGCTGTCCTAGCCAAGAGCAGTGGTAACAAAAATTTACTCCCAATCATCTTCTTTCTCCCTACAAGTGCTAGTTTGCATGCTGCAGTGTGGTGCATTGGGTGAGATGGGAATGAGAGATGCTCTTTCTTGGTTGCTGCATTACATCTGGATGCCTTTCCCTTCTCTACACCGTGGTGCTTGGTTTTGATGTACGTGGGCCAGGATTTGCAGGGGTAGCCAGAGCTGTTTTTGTGCACAGCTCGGGCAGGTGTGATTAATGCGGGTATAGGCATTGCATGAGGTTGTGGAGAAAGAGCTGTGGAAGGAGGAAAAGCTCCTCGTGGCTTTCCATCAGCAATAGCGAGCCCTTCTGCAAGCTTTCTCCCAGTGGCTGTACTCTCTGTTTGTCCAGTATAAGTGATACCCACTGTTGGCATGAAACATGTAGTCCAAAGGCTATTATTGCCATTTCACTAGTAGGATAAATACTTTGCTGAGCTTAGCAATTAAAAAGTCTTGAGCTATCTTTGAGATTCCTTATTTAAAAATACAGACTGTGCCGGTGTTTAGAGAAGCAGCTAAGTAGCCTTAGGATCCGAATTTGCAATTAGAGCTTTCAAAGTTGCTGGAAATAGGGAGGACCTGAATCTTTTCCTTGCAAGCTTAGGCTTTCAGTTTTCTTTAGTAGCATCCCACATAAGGTGATGGCAAAGCGGAGACTACTACTGGGGGTCGGGTTTTTCTTTGTTTGCTCGTTTTGGGTTGGGTTTGGGTTTTTTTCCCCCCATCTGAGCTTATAGCTTCTTTAGATCTTTCTATTATCCAATTAGATTTTCCATTACCGTTTCTGCATCCCAGGTATATTTTCAGATGGGATTTAGCTGCTGAGACTATGTTATTAAAGTACTGTAATTGCGAGGTTTGGGGTTTTTTTTTTTGCCATATCTGGTAAAGAATACTTGGCACAAGCTCATAGAAAAAGACTTGGTTTAGAAATGTTTTGGTTTTGCCACAGATATCGCCTGCTTTGCCAGCAGCTCCTGAGAACTGATTCCTGTGCGCAACGGTATTTCTAATAGGAATTGTTTCTGGAAATCTGCATGCATCTCATGTATTTCATTCAAAAATTATAATAACCTCTCTCACATGATGGGAATGGAAGAGGGGAGAAACAGTGTTTTGAATCCCAAGGGGGATCTTAGTAAGCGATTCGCAGGACTGTTTGGGGCTGTCTGTGAATCTGAAGGTGTTCTGCAAAGTCTGTGGGTGTTTTGCTGGGGGGTTAACTGGTTGCAATTTAAAGTATGATGTCCCGTGTAAGCAAGAGACTCGACAGAATCTATTTGCCAGGCATGTGTTGAATGCACCAAGTGTGCTAAATGCTTTACTTAATTCAAGCCTCAGTAATGTGCTTAAGTTTCTGACAGTCTGGTGGTGGCAGCCTCTGTTTTTGTCTGTAAACAAAATTAAGGTGGGAGAGGAGCAAGTTTGTTAGACGGCTTGCTTGGCTCGCTCGGTGACAGCGTGAGCTCGTATTTCCCTCTCACACAGGGCAGCACGTTGACTGATTCCCGGTGAAGTACATGAGCGCAAACTGCATTAGAGCTCAAATTGCGAGTCTGGTTTTATTCTTTCAGATGGAGGTTCCTGCTTGTAGCCGCAGCCAATTCTCTGTGTTTTAAAGCACACAAATCATCCCCTTTCAGATCCTACGAAAACCCATCTCCTCCAATCTGAGTCAGCCTAGGAGCTTTTGGCAGCTTTCAGATGAATGAAGAATAGCAGGGTGACAGTCCTGGCTTTATTTTTCCAGGACAAAATTTGGCAGGCAACGGCCTAGCTTGGAAATAAGAAATGTGTGACCCGGAAAGGTGAAGGTATGTGGTTATCATTGACACTCCTTCTTGGCATCTCTCTGCAATAACGTGGATTTCCCCACATCCTCCAGATGTGTGTAGGAAATGTACAGGGATGCCAATAAAGAGGTTGTTCATAAATGTAGTTGGATTTTCTTTTTCTTGCTTCTTTGTACGATTAAAGATTTTTATTTGTTGACTGCTTTTGTTTTAATCAGTAGAATTACATCTCTTGGATATCTGCAGAATGAACTTAGAAACGGCATGGTTAGTGATATTTCAATAGTCTTTATTTTTGTTTTGTTCAGAGTTCGAGATGTCAAGACTGGTATTTTCAGAAATGGCTGAATTAAATAACTGGAAACAGTTCTTATTTATTATCAGCTTTCACGGCTAAAAGATTAGGTTGTCATACTGTGAGCAGGTATATTGCTAGCTGTAAATGGTAGCAGTGATTATAAGGCTTAACGCAGCTGTCTGGGACTGAACATGTGCTCAGTCCTCAAATCTTCATGTCAAGACCTCAAGAGGAGCAGGGATTTTGCTAGATCATCTGGTGACTTGCTCTAGTGGTAAATCACACCACTTAACCACCACATCCGTTGGCTGCTGCTTTTTCCTCCCTCAAATCTGTTTCGTGTCCAGGCTGAGCTACAGCAGGTCTCATTGTGCCTTTTCTTCCTTGGCCCGCCATGAAGTTCTGTGCTCTGAAATTTTATTGCCCGTTGTAAGCACACGGGTGTAGACACAAGTTGTTGCTGTTGGTTTTAGCAGAAGAAACAATGAATCAATGATTATGCCTTTGTTAGCTTCTAGAATCAGAAGATTAAGGTTTTAGTTACATTTGAAAATGGTTTCCTTTTTTTTCCTGTATACTGTATGTAATTTCCAAGCCAAGAAAAATCCTTAATGCTTTCAAATGAATGCTTTTCTGCCACAAAGTATCTTTTATCACAGAAAATGCCAACCTAGTCTCATTCTGTTTCATCTGTCTCATTAATATTGAATACATGGCACTCTAATATGGCAGCCGAAGCAAAGCAGGGAATTTCAGCTAATATCTGACAACGGCAAGCTGAGATTAAATGACATCCGAGTGCAATCTGCTATATATAAAGTAATTGGCATTTTCCAGGAGCATTTGACCTAATTTATGGTGTGGGTTTTTTTTTTCTCCCTCGGCCCCCTCAAATCTGTCTTCAGAGCTTGGTTAGTCATCAGGATTTCTGAGCCTTCAGCCTGCTTTTGAGAAGGTGCTTGGTGCCAGCCAGTGCTCTGAGCACCCGTGGGGGCGAGAGGCGCTAAGGGTCTTTGGGGAGCAGGTTGTTGGGGGCCTCAGGGTGCTCCCCTGGTCGGTGTCAAGGCTGATGTGCGTGGGGGTTCCTGTAGGGACTGGGCACAAGAAGTGTCAGAGTCAGAGAGTGCTACCTCTGCACCGGTCCCTGCACCTGGGAGATGCTATTTCACTCTGCCGGACCCATTTCAGAAGTCATGAAATGAGTCCTTGCCCAGAGTCCGGAGGCAGCTCTCCTTCCTGCTTTGAGTAAGCTTTTGCAGACCGCTCCTGTCCTTATTGTAGGCCTAATAAACGTGCAGGGCTTGTGAGGAGTGGGCAGTTCTGGTGACTGCAGCACAAGTCCCTGGTGTCCAGCGGAGATGGAAAGTGGCACCAGATCTGGGACCTGCTTCACGCTGGGAAAATAGTCCCTGTAAAGTCTCTGCTTTGGCCCTGGGCCAGCTCCTCAGCGAAGCAGCGGCAAACCCTTCCTGATGCTCTGAATTACAAAGAAGCTGGGCTGAAAGTTGAAACTCAACTTCTTGAAGAAGTGCCATACCTTCTGGGATGCACAGTTGATGGTCACTGAACGATTTAGTTTGGTTTCCGATATACCTTGAGTTTTGTGTTTCCACGTAGCTGAATATTCATCCTGCTGAAAAGCACTTTTGCTACTCAGCATCTGGAGTTACGCAATTACTCGTTGTTAGTTCATTAATTATGAGAGCCACGTGGGGTTAGAGCTTGTGTGGTTGGCATGCTGCAAGTGTTTCGGCTCCTGATTTGCTGGGTGGCGTTGGGCAAATACCTTCATTTTTCATATGCCTTTTTCTCCAACTGTAAAGTAGATGGTTATTCCTTTGTTTTGTAAGGTGCAAGGCTGTGATCAATGAATTAATAGCATGGCCATAGTCACCTTTACTAACAACCTAGTCCTATTGCACCAAATCTAGTGAGATCTTATGGCACAGAAACATTACCAGACTAATGCTTTTAATTAAAAACACTTTGAAGAAAATAAGTATTTAAATAGGGTAATAAGTAAGTTATGTTTTCAAGGAGATTTAACAAGTAATTTCAATATGGAAGAAGGTTTTAAGTGAGCAGTGTGAATAACTCGACTGACCTTGTTTCTCTGGGTTTACGTAAATGCAATTGAGGGCAATTTTCATGTAGAGCATTCCTGAGACAAGGTGAGTTTCTCTGTTGTAGGCCAGAACCACTTAAACATGAAAGCCAGAGGTGTTTTGATTTCGTTGTTTAAACAAAAACAGTATTTGGAATTGTAGTCTGAAGTGTGGCTACTGTCTGTCACTGAACACAGCCACGTTTCCCCCAGGTTTGACCTCGCCAGGAGTGGAGCTCAGAAAAGCAGTTTTTCCATGGGATGTGCATTACTTGGTTTTGATATAACCTAAGGAAAGCAATATTATTTTTTTTATAGCCTAACCAGGCAACCTGATGATTTCTTCCAGTGGGATGAGCCAGAAAGCTAGAAGTATAAATCCAGGCAGGCTAGCTGTGCTACAGCTTACATGCAATGAAGGGAAGTATAAAGTTCACACAGGCTAAAAAACGGTCGATGTTACTGGCATGAAATAGGTGGTTGATCCCCATGTAAAATTCACGGTAAGAAGTCCCAAGAGAAGAGCATGCAGGTGCTCTCCCCATCCACGTTAATTGCGGTAAATGGGTCTTTTTATGGACTGTGTTTGCTGAGATATCTTGGCAACTGAAAGCTGTTCAGGGTAGGGTACCTGCTATTTCTGGTCTGATGCAAGGTCTTGCAGAGGAGGGTCACAGCCCCGCATCTGGGGGTTCAGTGGTGCTGAATGGTAGGAGGGAGGATGGCGATGGCTGGATGGGTGCCGTCCTCCTGGCTCCTGTACAAGTAGGAGGACTGTGCGAGTCTGTTTCTGAGGTTTATGTTCCAGTTTGTACCTTTAGGGGGCTACTGAGTGGCCCACGGAGATGCAAGTAAAAACATCCTGCACCCAAGAAAGGGCTGGTTTCCTGCTTACATTGTCTCTCCTGGGGGTCAACGTGTGCTGGCCTGCCGCAGGACCAGGCTCTTGTGCTGTGTTGGTACTGTGGCTTGCACAGAGTGGGAGCCTCCATGCTGCACATGCAAACCCAGCTCTTTCTCCTGGATGGTCATGCGAGGAAGGGAGGAAGAGCTGGGCATTAGCCTTCCTCTTTGAAGGCTTACCAAGTTCCCGGAGCAGTTACTTACCTGTCAGACCCCAGCTGCTCTGGGGTGTAAGTAACCCACGCAGTGCTGTTTGTGGCTTCACGCGTTACCTACTGCTTTGAGCAATGCAGAGGTGGAGACTGCTGCATCTCCAGCCTTTGCAGCGTTAATAAAGCAATGTGCAGCAGCAGATCACTTGCTTTGGTATCTCATTAAATAACTCGAGCCAAGGGCAAAAACATGCACCGCGCATGGGAATTGTGCCCCAGTTTTGGGATAGGCAGGTCTGCAGCACTTGGAGTTGTAGAGCATGTCAGAGCAGGAAGCTCCTTCATGTGAACTAATCTTGCCTAGTCCTTTGCAGGAAACGCTTGCTCGGAGCAGGCTGAATTTGCCTTTGGGTATGTTTGTCTTCCCGAATCCTTAGGTTTGGCTCCGTAAAGTTGTGGCAGGATTTACCTGCTCTGTCAGGTCTTCAAAGCCTTGCTGCTGCAGAGAGATGAAGCGCGGTGCGGTGGAGCCTGCTCGCTCGGCAGCACCCCTGCTCATCTGTCACAGTCGTTCTTGGTCCACTGTCGACTTGTGCTCAGCTGTTACGTGGTATGTGCTGGCACAGTTAGTTGGCCAAGCTAAACAGTTCAGTGCTTTGCTTACGGAGGGATACCTGACATGCCCTGCTGCCTGTCGTGGTGCTTCCTGGGAAAAAATAAGGAATTGAGATTGAACCTAGAAAACGGGATCTAGTATGGGCAGCCTGTGACCTGCGTGGGGCCCTAGCTGGCCCGGCGGTCTGCCTTTGCAAATATCCCTGAAGGAGAGCAGCCTGTCGTGAGCTGCTTCTGCGTTCTACCAAGGCAGTGGGAAGAGAGGTGGCTGGCAGACCTGGGTGCTAGATGACAAGTCTTTGGAGTGATGCTTCTTAGGGGAAAATGAGGATGAGAAATCTGAGTAACGTGAGCGTGCAAAGCTACAGCATACAGTAACTGTAGGAGTTGCAAGCTAATGGCAAATTCTCTTGCTTATTATTGTTATTCAGAGAAATGGCCTTGCAAAATGTTCCATTCTTCCCTTCCAAAAGTTGTCCTTGAGCTATGTATTTCAACAAAGCAGAGTGCAATAGGTGGTGTTTGTACTCATAAGGTTGCAAGACTTTGAATTCTACCAGGTAAGTGTTTAGCTTGCCTGTCTGGGAGAAGCCTGAGCAGCTGGGCTGTTCAGATGGGTAGTACTCTAGAGAACTTGTTCTGTTCACTTTTGGGGTGTATCAGGGAATAACATCGGAAGTGTGGGTTTAATTTAACACTAGTGTGTTACAAGCGGTGGCATGGATTGCTACAGCACAAGTCTTGACAGGAGCGTAGAAATTATAAGTCTGGATCTGACAGCTTTTGCCTTCCTCCAAAGCACGAAGACGACTGGGGTGGACAATCACAGCAGAATGTGGTGGCCAACAGTAATCTGTAGGGGTATCTGTAGGGGTGGATGCTGGCTCTAGTTTAACCTTTCAGCAGACCACTATTGACAGCTAATGGATGTTGCAGCAGCCAGTGCGTGGAATAATTTATGCATTTGGAAGAACACAATTCCAGCGAGCACGTGGGTAAATGCTAGCGGTTTCCAAATCTCTGCCGATGGTCTTGTGAGCAGCGGCCTGCTGCAGGAAAAATAACAATGGATTAGCTAAGGGTGGTGTTTGGAAATGTCACACTTAGTTCCTAAAGACTGGCCATTCTGCAGAGCAGCACTGTGCCCTAGGCAGGATATTCTGAAGTAAGCAGAAATAAATGTGAGTATTCTTCATGCATCAAACAAAAACTGGGAAGCAACACAAGGAGAGATTTTTTACCTACCGGCTTTTCCCAAGCAGCCTTTGCGATACCTCTGTCATTTGGTAAGACAATCCCCTTGTTTCAAGTACTCAGACTGTCTGGGCAAATGCCAGGCGGCTTGATCTCACAGCTCCAAGGCAGCTCGGTACCATTACGGATGTGCTGTCTGGCTCAGGAGCTTGGCATTGGGTGCCTTTTCTGCGGGTGAAGAAATGGAAGCTTTGCCTCAGCACCAAACTTTAGAGTCAGATGTGAAACCAGTACTCCCCTGCCTGTTTCCAGCTTTTCAGCCTCCTGCTTTTAATTAAACTGTCGCGACACTGCAAACAGAGGAGGACCAGGATACCAGAAGCCAAAGGTCTAACTCACAAAGGCATTTGGGAGCCTTGGTATGAGGATGGGAAGCCTTTGCCAGCGTGTAGGGCAGGGTCGGTGCCTGCCTCCCACTAATTGTGGGTTGTTTGCTCTCTGCTCATGCAGCCACTCTGTGGCAGGGCTGAAAACAGCATCGAAGTCTGGCATTTTGCCCTCATGTTGGTTTTAATTACAAAGTGTGTCCTCGCACCTGAGGAGGACCATAGATGATAGCTACCTCTCTGGGAGCCCTCAAAGTGTCTCGCTCTCTTGCTTTGCAAAAGTTCACGTGTGCCATTTAGCTGTGAAGGTCGTTGTTGCTTTGAGAATAATTACAGAAGGCTACAAAGAGACTTGCTGTAGTTAATCTGTGTTACCTGGTGTGTCTTTGCACATTAAGCCTCCAGATGTGGTCACGCGATAGAGCAGTGCTTGCATCTGAGAAGCTGGAGTGGTTGCCTTCTGCAGGAGTATTTTGGTGGTGTTAGAGTCCAGGAACACTTTGTGGCTCATCACCTGAGCTGCTGGATGGAGGAGGCATGGCCTTCAGACAGGAGGGTGAAACTCCTGTGTCGGGTTTGTTTGTGGAGGTTGGGCTGCTGCATCAGATAAGGAAACCTGAGAAACAGAAGCTCCTCCAAGACCCACAGGGGCTGGCTGGCTGTTATTCCCTGAGAGGGGGCAATTTTGTAGCTTGGCCTGTAGTTGTCACCTGTAGGGAAATGGCCAGCACAGCGTGCTCCTTGCCTTACCCTGGGGCTGCTGGAGCTCTGCGGAGACCGTGTCGGTGGTGGGAGCTCACTGCTGAAGGAGTGGGGACCTCTGCGTTGCCCGTATCGGGGGGTCAGTGACCAGCTCAAATGCGAGTTCACTGTTCTCTGGTTAAAGAACCCGTGTTCCCATAAAGCGTGCAATGTTTTTTAACTAAGCGTTGGCTCCAACGCACAGGGTCTTCTCATGTTTTGAGAGACTGATAACCAAACCATGTTCTGGAGCTTTGACATATACCATGAGATCACTGAACATGCAGCTCTGCCAGGGACAGTGTTGGGACAGAGAGCTTTTGGAAAAAATAGCTGTAGGAAGGCTGTTTCTGGAACCATTGTGGGGAGAGCAAACACAAAGACCCCTTCCTGATGGTAATAGGTGTGGGGAAAAAAAATCCATTTACTAGAAAATAAGTTTCCTTCATTTTAGAGATGGAAGTCTCCATACTTGGATCAGGTCAGAAGGTATAAAGCTGTGTTATATCTTGTAACAGATTCTAAGGGGACTTTTGTCTGATGCCCAGAGCTCAGAGTTACCAAATGAGAACTGTCTGCTAATTTACATTGCTTCTGAGTGCCATCCAAAGGCCATCGGACCCTCTTTCTCTTAAGCGCCTGGGAAACGGCAAATCACTGATATAGACCATAGGATTACAGGCCTTGATGATGAACCTGCTGCCAAGTTACGGGCGGGCATTGTTTTAGCAGAGGGATCTCAGAAGAGTCACGGGAAACCATGCAGAGCATAGCTGTGATCTATTAGACAGTTATTCATCATTAAGTGAATTAATCTGATTAAGTGTATATGGTGGTGTTAATACATGGCTGCTTCCGCCCCTGAGTATATAAATCGGTTTGCTCTTCTGTGCCGTTAAGTATGTGACTGCCACGTCTTTCATGAGCTTACTGCATGGGTGATGCTGGATGTATTCTTGGAGTGCGCAGTAGGGGCCGATTCCTCTTGCTGACATGAGAGGAAATTCAAGAATAAGCCCACAGAAGACAGAGCCGTTTCCTTTCCTGCCAGCGTACCCTGGGACTGTTTTCTGAGAAAAGACTTGCTGACCATGGGACTCTTAATACTGGAAAAGCTTTGTGTGTTTTGTCAGGTTAGTGTGCAGTATGTTTCCTGAGGCTACGGGGGGTTTTTTTGCCTTTTTTTGTTTGGTTGTGGTTTTTTGTTTTCCTGGTGGAATAAACTTTGTATGGCTGGAACAGTGGGCCCTCTAAAGTTGATAGTAGGTTTTGGGTCAAGGTCTCAAAATTACTTGTAAGTAAGAAAAGGATTTTATGGTTACAGGATGTATTTAATTAGTGTCTGGAGTTTAGCCACCAGTGTGAGTTTGTTTGTAGAAATGCTGTTAGTATTTTCCTTTAGAAGTTTGTTTTCTGCATGTAATTGTTGAAAATAACACTTAGTGTTAACAAAACTTAGCAACAGTAAAAAGAGAAATATTTTTCTCTCGCTTATTTCCTTATGTTGGGCACTTACACACTGTTCCCATTGGGCTTTTTTGTTTTGAGGTATGTATGGTGCTTTTTCTAGAGAGAAAATTTAAATTGTTGGCCAAGAAAAGCGAAGCTTATGAAAACATAACAGTTGGCTGAAGGTTCAGGGGCTGGTAGCATCCGAACCTACTTGCATGAAGGGGAAGTGTGGGACCTTGATGTTTTACTTACTTGGTTTTCATTTCATGTTGGACAGTATTGAAGAGACTTCCCCCTTCCCAGCTCCAGGAATTTAATGTGGCGCTTTGTCTTTTCATGACTGCTGATGCATAGCTGGTGTTTGTGGGAAGCTGAATGTGGGATTAGTCTCATCTCTTAAAGAATGAGCTTCCTCCCCCGAAATCTAGATATGCTTCTTAGAAACTTGCTGAGGGTATTCGCTAACAGTGCTGAGCTTGAGATACGTGCAAGCAGATTGCAGGGTGTAAAATATGAAACTGCCTGGAGCAAATGCAACCTCTCATGATGGTTGGTGTCTACCAGGTCTGGCGTAGCAACGCTACAGTGCTATGCTTCACGCCCAGAGCACCTCAGCCTCCTGGGAGCTCTGCGGTGGCAATGAGTTAGGTTTGGCCTCGAGCAAGCAGCTGCTTGGGCCGTGAGAGGCTTTGGTCTCTCCTCCCTTATGCCGGTCCCCCCTCTGAATCCTTTAGCTGACAGTAATCGGTGTCCTTGCATTTAAGTTTGTGAGCAGGATCCTAACCGGTGGTAGACTGACCCCAGAGGCGGGATGAGGAAAAGAGAGATGGTGTGACTTGGGGGTATCACTTGAGCCTCCAAAGCCCTTGCTGTTAACAGGGGGACTTGCAGCCTCTCTGTTAGGGATTAAATTTTAAGAGAGAAGAAACTCCAGCCCCTGAAGGTATATCCCTGCACGCAAACATGGACTTCAGTCTTGAGTGCTAGGACATGCAGCTAGATACAAGTGCAGGAGCACCTTCATTGGGAGAGTAATCAGTTACTGAAATGGCACCTGTGCCAGCCTTGTCCCCTCTCATGCCCAGCCTGGTAGCATGGAGCTGGCTCAGTTTCCAGAGAATGGGGAAGGAGGGGAAGGGTAACTGTACAGGCTTGTGCTTTATTGAGAGATTCATGAAGGGGGGTCATGGGCAGGTTTTTCCACATGTAGGGACTTACGCCAGTTCTGCGTCTGGCTTCATTTGCATTATTAGGATTAAACTAATAAATCTGCTTGAAATCCTTGATGATGGGAAATTGCCATTTGCCAGCGCTGTGTTGCGGAGGAAAAGCCTTCTCCAGGCTGGGTGTCTGGTCTGCACGACAGATTATAAAGCTTGTACCACACACTCATGCTCTGTCATTCTTTTCCTAGTTGGTTTATCGCCCGTGACTTAGCTTTTTATATTAAGCCTTATGTTTGCCTTTATTACAGTCTCTAGAGACTTCTGTAGTACAGTGCCCAGTATAAAACAGGTAGTTGTTGGGGACTTTGCATAGATTTCAGTAAGAATTTGTTCTGTTGCCTTGCATTTGTGTACAGTGTTATTTACAGTGTTGGCCTTAACCTCGCAGCAAAGGCAGTGTCTTGTTCTCTGGATTCTCGGGGGGACTGGGTAAGTGCTAGTCTCGAGGCTGCCCTTGGACTATGTAGGACTACATCATGGCTTGTGTCTTGGCAGTGCTTGGGAGCCCAGCTGGGTGAACGCCTCTCCACACACCTGTACACACTCTGAGTTGTGTCTTCCCCACAGAGACCGAGGCAGTGCGCTTTATTGTCTCCTTTCCAAGTACTGCCCAGGCAGTGAGGAAGGGACTGAGTGCCCTTGCAGAAAAGTGCGGTGGTTTCCTAGTTAAGTACTGTCACTGAAGAACACTACTCATCTATCTTTGAGATGTGCTGTTACATGGTTTGGGTTTTTTTTTTTTGAAGTGGCAGCTGGCAAGCAGTCTTCAGGTGTCCAAAACTGTGCATGTGCTTGCTTGGAGAGCACAGAAATATACAGGAGACTGAAATGGAGGACACGTGGTGGGTTCTGTTTTGAGGCTGGCTGCTTAGGAATTGTTAGCATCTTGGTGGAAAGCCCGGTAGCAAGTATGAGCCCTGGCAAAGGAGGAGAGAAGACGGAGGCAGGGAGAAAGGTAAAAGTAGTCTCTGAGCTTTAGCTGAGGCCACAACTAGTATTAGTTCATAATACCAAACCTCTTGGTCATCGCCGTGCCTACTTATAGCACTCAAGTCTGGTGGGTGTGTAGCTGCAGCAATCATAAAACGACAGGTTTGTCTCTGCTCGTGCATTTTGTTGAGAAGCTAAGGTCTGGATTTCCCCCAACTCAGATAGGTTTTGTTATTTAAGTTGCTTCAGTAGCTGTTCCTGCCTGATTACAGGTAAAAGTCCAAGGGTAAAAAAGGCAAGTTGTGTGGCGGTTTCTTGTTCTGAATGCCGTGGAGCTGTCTGCTTTTCCAGGTCCTTTCTCCTTTACAGCTTTTCCCTTCTAGCTGTCTCTCACACAAAGTTGCTGCTTTTACTCAAGGGAATAAAATTGTAGCCTTTGGAAATTAAGTTCTGCAGCTGGCCTAAAACATGTCGATTCGTGCTAAGGGGCACCTCGCTGTGAAGTAAGCTGCATTAAGGAAATCATCGCAGCTTGTATAAAAAGAATAAGGAAAGCTGAGGTGACTACAGGAACTGAAGTTCCTGGTGTTACCTGAGCTTGGTCTTGTGAGAAAGCCTGCCCAGTCTTTCAGAGCCTGAGAGCTGCAAGCTAAAATACAGCTATGAGCCATGCGAGTGCTGTGTGTGCTTGTAAAGGGGGCACCTGGGGGGGCTCAGAGGCTCTGCCAGAAACGTGCAGTGTGTCGGGGCTGGGCACATAGCAGGAATTGGGGGTCTGGTGCTGACCCTGCCTTCCTGGTGTATGTCTTAGCAAGCTGGGGTTGCATGTGAACCTACCCTCTGTGCTGGCACGGACCCACTGCCTCCTGCCAGGATCCAGCCCTGGCGTGGAAGCTGTGCTTAAACAGCTCGGGAGCCTGGTGCATCCGATGAGCTGTGGTGTGGCCTCATTGCCTTTATAACATATTCCCAATTGCACCAATGAAACTATTTGTTTTATTCCCCAGGAATTCCTGCCTCAGTAATAGAGGTGTTTGGAAAATAGGTCCCTGCAAAAGAAACTTGTCAGACAAGCGTAAGGTTATGTGTCATTGCCTGTAACTGGGGGAAGGATCCCTCCCTGCTGTGCCAAGTTCCCAGGGTCATCTCCTGTGGGAAAACCCCACTCTTGTTTTAGGGTGATGGTGTCTGCCTGAGCCACCTTTGGAGGTGAGAGCACTTGGAGGGTTCGGAGGAGGGGAGGACACAGTCTTGCTGTCTGTCTTTATGAATGGTGTAAAGATGTTTCTATGAAAAAAGCCTCCACTTTTCTAGCGCCATCGGAGGGATTCAGCCTTGCTAGCAACTCACTCCTTTTTATCCCTGTCTGTGGATGACCGGCAGCTGGTGAAGCATGAGGTGAGAACAGTCAGGGCTGCAGGAGTCTCTTACTGATGCTGGTTGGCAACACCATCAAGATCCCCTTGAATTATTGTGCTGTGGCACGGCACAGGGCAGGGAGGCAGCACGAGGTTTCTCTGCCTTGGCTGTAGTGTCTGCAAAGCCTCATTCTGGCTGACTTGTTCCAGATGGTAGGTAGCCGGCTTAATTTGGGCTGTCTTCACTTGTTTGCTGACGCAGGCTCCTCCTGAGTTAATTAGCAGATGAAGTTGATGGTGCCCATGCTTTGCTGTGTGCAGTCATGGAGGTCTGATGTACGGGGGCTGGGGGGACGGGGAGAAAAAGTGATGTTTTCTCTGCTTTGGTGCTAACTGGGGCTGCCCAGGCTGACTACAGCGGGAGATGGGATTTCAAGTCTCTTGCCTCTCTCTTAGAGACATCAGCTTGGTAGAACATCTCTGCAGCTTTGTAGCTAGTTCCTCTGGCCCAGGCAAAAATTAGTCATGAGAGTTGGATTTCCTTGCTGCTCTGTATGCAGTGGAAGCTGAGGATGCGTTTTGGAGAGGACAGGAATGTTTAGCTTCCGAAGGGAGTTTGGCTGTGCTGCGTAAGAGGCCTTGATGGCCTATGCTGTGGGGGGGACTTGGAGTTCTGTAACATCTTTCACGTTATGTTACTTGTAGTTAGTCATGAGCAGCTAGAGTGCAAGGGAAGCCTTTTCTGTGTGTTGGAAGGAATAGTTCAACGTAAACTCCAGTGCAGAAAATACGTATGGGGCGGAGTGGGACTCTTCATGTTTATGGGAGTTGGTTTAGATCTCTGGAATGAAAGACTTATCGCTGCCGCAACCCAAAAAGTGGAGCTGTAAAGCTCATCCTTGGATTCTTGGTGACTAGAGAGTTAATCCTTTCTTCTGGTGCCGTAAATGTTTATTTAGCCATCTGTCTTAAGCATTTATGGAGTTCAAACATTTTTGAGTGTATGTTGGGCAGTTGCCGGTGTCCTGACCGGGGGTTCTTTATGACTTGGAGCATCACCAGAATTGTAGTGGTCATCAAATGCTTTTGTGATCCTGCCCCTTTGCAAGTGATGGATGTGGAGAGGACTGTGGGAACGTTCCTGTCTGTGGGCTGCATGCAAGAAAAATGTTTTGTCTTGCACTGCCTATTGGGTCCAGAAATGTTAAGTCTCTGCAGTAGTCTATCAGCGCAGGAAAACACGAGGTGGGTAAAAAGCCTGGTGTAGACTGGCCTTCTAGTCCCATCTCCTCCGAATGATACCACTGTTATGACTGCGCTGCAGACCTAGATCTGATGTGCTTTCCTCTGGAAGAACTCTGGCTAATTAACATTTTTGGAAAGACAAAACAGAGTCTTTCAAGGCAACCACAAAAATTTGGAATTAATGAGGTGGAGGGAGGGAAGTGCTTCAGCTAAACCAGGGAATTGCTCCTTGAAGCTATGTCCTATTTATGAAAATTTTTGTATAGGCTTTCCCTGTTAAAGGCAGGAAAATGCAGACTTGCTGAAGGCAAGTGGGAAACGTTGCTGTTGAGTCAGTTGAGAGCTTGAAGTCTGCAGACTAATGTTTCGGAACTGTCAGCTAAATAATTCAATAAACCTTGACCTTTTCCTCTGCACGCAAATTCAGTTCAACTTAATTCCACTTTTGCTCCTGCTGAAGAGAGAAAACTGCATGCTAAGGCAAACAACATTATTTGTAGTCCTCTGTATTCTTTGATTGCTGACCTTTTCTTATTAATGATGAATGACTTCTGTGGCGCCCTAGAAGAGCTTCGTGTACAGTAAGGGGCTACACACATTCCCTTTTCCTTTTCTAAGCAGATGTGAGAGCTGTGACTTAACACTCAGAAAATTAGACCATACTGTGAACACATTGAAATCTGGTTTTCTTGCTTTGTTGTTATTGTCTGCTTTACTTTGTCAGAACTGCACTCAAGTGTATGTACGCATCACTAGTGAGAATGAAAACACTGGACTTGTCTAAATATAAATTATTTTCTCTGGCCTTTTGTTTAATATCCTTAGTGTTGTATATACATGTGCATGTCACATGAATTTAAAGAGAGCTGCTCTGAGTCCGCTCTTTCAATCCAGTTAATGGTGGATCGACACATCCTTGGTGTTGCTGGACCAGTAAAGGAATTCCTGTGTGTATCTAGCACTTGTTGGGACGCTAGAAGTCCTAGTAGGGATTTTCCAAGTAGCGTGTTTACTTGCTTCATTTAGGTCCTCCAGTAACTCCAAGGCCAAGACAAGTTGCCAGTGCACTAACCATATGAAATCACATAGCTGAATGATGACTTTTTTTTTTAAAGTCAAGACCTGTTCGTACTCACTGCTATGGTACCTGGACGTTGAAGAAACCATGTATGTATATCAGCATTGTCTTAGGATTTTGATCAAAAGAAATTACTGTGATAAATGTTAACTCTTTTGCCCAGACTCAAGCGATCTAGTAAATAAATGATCTGAAGCTATATGACTTTATATACACAGCTCTGTGCGTCCTACTTGGAAACTGGGTCTGTGCAGACAACTGTATCACGTCTGTGTGCAGGGCAGCACCGTGCCGTGGTGTCCCCCACCTACCTCTGGGCAAGCCAGCAGGACACAGTATTAATGCAGATCCTGCTAGTAGGTCCCAGGGCTAATTAATTATTCAGAGCACGATATGGGGCACCTTTCAGTCCTGGAGCTTGCTGAATGGGAGCTGACAAAACGTGCCCTTGATGCGCGGCTACAGTTTTTCAGAAAAGAAAACACAGGGTTAAGGAAGTGCAAGCCAGCCTTGCTCAGCTGTGCCTGCACAACTTCACAAGGAGAGCTGCTGCTCTTTGTTTGGAGCAGCCCTTAATTTGATTCAGGTATTGGAACAGTGCTGCCTTGTTACAGTTTTATAAGTAAGCCCTATGGGCTGCTTTTCTTTCTAAAAATCTCTATATTTTGCTCTGGTTGTGTTCTCACCCCTGACTGGATTGGAGTTGGTGGAAGTGTGGGGAAGGTTTGAGGAAAATTTGGCCATGGGATCAGATGGGTTTGCGTTAATTCTGCTGTCGTGCGCCCAGGATCCGTGTCCCGGAGAGCTCCCTGCAAACGGCCGCTGTGTTAGTTTAACTAGGAGTCTTGCCGAGTTTATATATCGCACTTTGCTCTGTCTCAAGCCCCATATTGCACCGTGCCTCTAGCTAAAGGCTTTTAGCAAAGTATAAAGCCACTTATTTAACGGCCTGTGATGCAGCTGTTACAGGGCTATTTTGAGTGCGCAGCAGTGGAATACAGAAGGAAATGGCTGGTTTGGGTTTTTTGCTCTCTGCTGTCTTGCTGGACTACATCTGTAGCTGTGTTGGTGTGGGACGATGTAGTCAGAAGGGCTGGAAAAGGGCAAAAGAACTGGATGAAAAATAGGTATTTCTAATGCCCATGTAGCGATACGACTTCTTGCAGTCTCCCAGTTAGCTTCTGCCTCACTGATCTGAGTTGGTTTTAACTCTTAAGATTACACATTCTTAAGTCTAACAAAAACTCAACTTTCTCCAGTACTTGCCAGTGTAAACTGGACTAGTGTCACGGACTCGTATGTCGTGTCGCCAGGCAGCAGCTGGTGGTCTGCTGGCCCGCGGTCCCCACTGAAAACATTTTGTTCAGGGCTGGTGTGAGGGATCCTCCAACTTCCTTAGCTGTACCTGGCCGAGAGAGGATGGCTGGGGATGCTAAAAGGGATATATTTGCCTTTCCCTGCATGTGACACCTCAGAAGACAAAAGCAGTGAAACTGCAATAAATCACGTGCTGTTTTTTGAAACGGGAGTGGAGCATTTCAACCTGGGGAGCCTGGCACTGAATAATAACTCCCATTTTATTTCATCAACCTCATGCAAGCGGTCAAAAAGGCCGTTAGTTCCACGTCATCCTCCTGTCAGGAGAGAGATTGGCCAGAAAACCAAAGAGCATCTGGTTCTCATTGGGCTCTGCCTTTGGATGGTCTTCATTCTTGTTTGTCACATTATGTCTCTTCCCCCCCCT
>RSEF01000004.1:40007061-40023465 GCA_003993805.1 Himantopus leucocephalus | reverse complement strand
TCTTTTTTTTTTTTTTTTTTTGCTGGTTAGCAGTTTGTGACATCAGGGGCTGTTAGAGGCATTAGTCACTTTTACTCCAAATAGAAAGGTCGCTGGTTTTTGGAAACCTATGGAGGAAAATGTCTTTTATGTCAGTTCTTGGCATAAATGGAAGTGTTAGTGCTCTGAGCTTGCGCTGACCTTTAGCCAAACATTTTGCCTGGAAGGCAAATGTTCATTCCCACTCTCTACAGCCACTTCTGAATTGTCAGATTTTGCTGACTTCCCTCTTCCCAGAAGAATGTGACTGTATCCTTTTTCTTCATCCTCCTGCTGAGTTGCTGCAGCTTGCCAATGTAAGCAACTCCCTTTGCCTCCCCGCCAGTGTGCCTTGGAAGCGCGGGAACAGCAGCGGCTCTGCCGGCTGCAGGGAGCGCATCCTTGCCGCGTGGCAGGGGCTGCGACTCGCAATTGCAAGCCACTGGCAATCAGGATATGTGGCGCTAAATGTCAGGGAGATGGGCCTCGTGCTTCCCACCGTGGTGTCATCCTTGGAGAGAGAGGATGTTTCCCTTCCCATCGCTTCTGCACGTTACTGCCTCTGCTAATGTAAGCATGTCCAGCGTCACCCAGTCTGAGGGTGTATCCTCGGGGGAACCCCTTGTTTTGTCTCGCTGGCAGCCTCCTCTGTCTGGTGATTCCTCAGGTAATATCTCATGTATCTGTAGAGCAATATTATGTGCAAGGAGGGGCAGCGAGAGACCCACGCCTCCCCTTCCCTGTTTGCTGCTGCCGGGTGCTTTTTTGCCCAAATTGCTTCCAGCCTTCCCCCCACAAAATAACTTTTTCTGCTATCCTGATTGTCTGGGATTAAAAGGAAAAACTAGCACATTCAAGGAGAGCCTTCCTGTGTTCCCTGTGAGTTCTGTGGTTACCGAGCGGGGGAGCCAGCTGTGGCATAACACTTTATGAAGGGTATTTCGTGTTTCTGAGAGTAGGGAGACCTGGCTCCTGTTTAGACATTGCTGGAGGGCTGGGGCAAGGGACTTAATGAATGGAGCACCCACTACTGAGAAGCTGTGTGCCCCTAAGCAGCTACAGCTGGTGCCAGCTTTTATCCAGGAAGAACAAGATGGTTTACTGAGGTCCAGCCCTTGGGCAATAGCTGCACCGGTGAGTCCTTCGGTGGGTTGGTGGCTGGGCGGGAGAAGGCATTAGCCATCCAGCTTGCCTACTTCTCTGATGGATCTTCGCAGCTTGCTTGACACATTAATCTGCGAATGAGAATGTCTTCCAAAGGAGTCTGCTCTCCCTTGTTGAGATAGAAGGGGAAAAATAGAAACGGAGGGGTCAGGAAGACAGACCACCCAGACTTCAGTAGCTCCCAGAGACATCTGCCCAGTTTGCAGCCAGCCAGCAGCAAAAGCATGGAGGCAGGAACTCCCCAACTCCCCCTCCTCTGCTGGTGACACTGATGGTTATCCTAGCCTAAAACAGCAAAGTCTTTCCTTTCTTGATTAACTGATTGATCGCTATGGGCTGTTTTCTTGTGGCAGGACTGCACTAGCTATGGCAAAGAGGGGAAAGAAATTCTTCTTTCCTTTCATGTTCCCCCCCCATACTATTTATACTTGAGTTTCCTTGTCCAAGAATTAAGGGTTTAACTGTCACTTAAGTCTGTAAGGAAAGGGATGGGGGTTGTGGGTGATGTTTCAGGGACTTAAACAGTGAGCTTGGCTGTGGTGTGGGTGTTGGGAATACTCTGTGCCCTGCCAGGAGGGACCCTGGCTCTCAGGTTTAACACAGGGAGAGGGTACGATAGATCTGTCTCTTGCCAATGGCTCTTTCCTTCTGTGCTCACTGCTCTTTGCTGAGCTGCCTTTTTGTCTGAGCAGACTAAAGTATCTCTGAACTCCCTGGCTTTGGATGCAGCATCTAAGATTCCTTCAGAAACACGGGAACGTGCGCCTAGTAATGGCAAAAATGTAGCTGCCCTGAGCTGCTGACAACAGTGGAAGCTNCCTTTTTGTCTGAGCAGACTAAAGTATCTCTGAACTCCCTGGCTCTGGATGCAGCATCTAAGATTCCTTCAGAAACACGGGAACATGCACCTAGTAATGGGGCAAAAATGTAGCTGCCCTGAGCTGCTGACAACAGTGGAAGCTTTCAGAATTTCTTAAAGGTGCCTCCTAAGTCATGTGGCCTCAAATAACTAAACACTTGATTCATATTTGTGGTTGAGCTTGATATTTTGCATACCAGCATTTTTCCCCTCTTGAATTTGAGGCTCGCTTTTGTTTTCTTTAACTCTTCGGAGGCTGTGTGAAACTGACCCCCAGCTGCCAGGAGCAGTAGGCCAAGAGGGGCCGAAGGGGAACATCTTGCCGGCAGCCTTAAAGCAAAGGGGCTCAGCTGGGAGCTTGCTTGGCGTGAGGGAACAGCCGCCATCGTGGTTAAGTCCTGAGCAAAGATAGCAGACCAGGACAATAAATGCAGGTGTCCTTGAGAACCCTCTCTCCTCAGCCTCTTGGGAGTGACGGTCTCTTTTTCCTACCCAGGAGAAGAGCACTTTAGCTTTATCTTAAATCAGCTTCCAGACGCCTTCTGAAGTGTAAGGACATAGCTCTGCTTTGTGTTGCCTCTGGGAAAGTGATGAATTTCTGATCGTGGGACCCACCTTTATATCCACCTCCCCATCTGCATGCAAGCACAGTCTTGCTGACTCCAATGAGGAAAATAAGTTTCCCCTTATTCCTACTAGCTCTGCCAAGCCACCGTGGTTTAGGAGGAATGAGCTGCTTCTCTCCTTGCACGTGCCTCATCAGCCAAATTGTTTTATAAAACTTCACTGAATTACATCCAGGCAAACCCACTGTTTGCCACAGAGCGTCCGTTATAGCATTGCTTGACCTATAAAACCTTTGCCACCAGGAACTGTGCGTGAAGAAAACCAGATCCAAAGTAGAGACTGCAGTCCCTTTCTTAGCTTTTGCAAGGCTTTTCTTTTTTTTTTTCCCTTAATTTTAAGAACACTAGGAAGTGGAGTCCTGGCAATTAATCTCTCTATAGCGATGGTACATAGTAGACACTGTGCCTCTGGAGGGCCTGTGTCTGCTTTACTTAACCTTTCCCTTACCCTGCTAGAGTTACAACCAGCAGCTGCGATAACAGCATCTGAAAGATTGTTGTTGACCCAAGAAATAGCAACTGTGGGATGCCTTGTGGGTCACTCTGCAAAGAAAAGTGATCAGCATTTTTCCCAATAAACAAGCGTTTATTTGTCCATGTTACTCTGTAGTTTTTGTAGGGGTTACTGCGCAGCTCTGGAGGCTCAGAATCGCCTCCTGCTCATGAGGGTGGTGTGTGAAGAAGAAGGGAGGATTTGCCCTGTAATGCGGAGTTCAGTAGAGGAGACACGACTGCGTCTTAAGGAAGAGTTTAAAAGTGAAGACTGCTCTTGGGATGTCTTAAGCTCTCTGACATCTGAGAACATCCAGATATCCAAGTCCAGCCTATCTGGTGTAAACTGGCTAATCTCTATGGAAGCCTGTGGAGCTGGAGTTTTAGCCGTGCTGATCTCGTCCATAGCTCCTGAAGCTGCAAGCAAGGAGAGGTGCTTGGCAAAGTTACGCGTTTAACCTGCTTGTGAGAGTACAGCGACTTGCCTGTGTGTTAATAAGGCATCTCTTAGGACTGTGTTACTGTGAGTGACAGCTGAGGAGCTGGTTTAGTCCAGGAGTGTATTTAGGTGCAGTATTGAGGGAAGAGAGGAGTTGTGCTGAGCTTAAAGGTGTGCTGAGCTCTGCTCATCATCTGAGGGGAAAACGAGGAGTACCCTTGGGAACAAGTTGGTGAGGTAGGGTCATAATGTGCATTTCCACTTAGGNGAAGTCGATGAGGTAGGGTCATAATGTGCGTTTCCACTTAGGGTGAAGCACCAGGGCGATACTGCTGCCTTCCTCTAGAAGAGCCCCATGGCAGGAGGAGTAAACCAGTGCTTGTAGCGTTGCTCCCCTGGCTTGTTGGGTGTGCACGGGAGCTCTGGGCTTCCCTCTTTGGGGCAGGAGCCTTCGCCTGTGTCAGCCTTTGACTGCTCTTCAGCTGGAGGCACCGAGTTCATGACGGGATGACTTAGCTGAGATCAAAACCCAGCCCACTGACTCTTCTCCGGAGGTTATCGCAGCGATTCACAGCCAGAGCAGCCTGGCCATCTGACTTAGCATCCCGTTGTTTTTAAAACACTTCTGTTTTGCCAGACTGAATGCGTGAATCACTTGTCTGTTCTGCTAATTATACACTGAGCAATCATGCTTGTTGTTCTCCAGCTAAGGCTTCCTTTCCATGTGGATAAAACCTGAGCTCATGAGCTACACTTGAGTTTGCAGTGGTTTCAGTCCTTGTCCCCTCCCCAGGCAGCCTGAGGGCTGACAACTGTAGCACCGTTGAGCTAATAAAGCCAGAACTGCCCCGTCCAATGCCAGTTGTGCTAATTGGTAAAATCGCTCATTGTGGTTTTGCTGATTGGCATCCTTGGCTGACCTGTGCCTCAGCTAAGGGGGCCACAGAGCCTCGTGGGGGGTCCTGCAGCTTCCAGCCTGCTGCCCAGACCTCCGCCGTGGGGAGAGCGGAGAAAGGAGGCAGGGTTTTTCTCCTTGTGTCACTGTCTGTGTCGCTGCCGAGGAGGAGTAAGCTATCCCCTTGAAGAGGGTGAAAGCAACAGCAGAGGCGTGGATGCAGTGGTAAGAAGNTGTGGGGGGTCCTGCAGCTTCCAGGCTGCTACCCAGACCTCTGCCGTGGGGAGAGCGGAGAAAGGAGGCAGGGTTTTTCTCCTCGTGTCACTGTCTGTCGCTGCCGAGGAGGAGTAAGCTATCCCCTTGAAGAGGGTGAAAGCAACAGCAGAGGCGTGGATGCAGTGGTAAGAAGTTATGTGGTGTGCGCACCTCCCTTTATTCTTTCTCAGAGAGGAGCAGCCTGTGTCTCCCCTAAAAACGTGCCGGCTCTCTGCGTCCATCTGCATGCACTAGAACTGGCTGTGATATCATAAGACGCTTTCATACGTGTGTGGAGGCAGATATTTAGAAACACTAATCCCTTTTGCTCTCTTGCCTTGTCCAAAATGTGTATCTGTGATACTTTGGCAGAAATGCACCTATTTTGTGTGCGCTGTACTCAGTGAGATGTGGGGAATACCGAGGGAGGTGGAGACTTGGGTTTGCATTTCATCTCTGCCCATGCCTTGGGCCTCTCAGCTTTTCATGAGTGTTTTGGGCAGATATCAGACTGCACTTCTGCCTCCCGTTATGGAGCACAGCTTGTGAAAAATAGTTGGCATTGAAATGTGTAGAGATAGTTTTTGTTTTTTCCACTGTTGATGTTTGCCACTTGCAGGGGGAAAAAAAAAATAGAAAGGGGAGGGAACTAATCCAAAGAAGGTACGCAGCAAAAAATAACTGACACAGATGCAAGAGATGAGCCTAATTCCTCTTCCTGCTGAGTAACTGATGATGAGGCAGTACTTGCTTTCCCAAAATACATCACGGAAAGAGATATTGGTGCTGTGCTGAGATATGTTCAACACCCACTGCTTTCTGTGAAACCTGTGAGTCATGGGCACCTAATGCTTTCTGGGATCTGCTCCGAGCTTCCTTCGCTTAATCATAAACCCGAGCCCACTGACTTGTTAAAAATACTAATGTTACAAATATTTAACCCGTTCACATCATGCATAGATGCCAGGGTCTCCTTCCATTGCCTGAGGCTTTTCCAGGAAAATCAGTGTTGTGGGTAAATGGCTTCTTTCATGTTGTTTTCTTTACTCAGCCTGAGTGAAGGAGGTGGCATCTCTTAACCACCTTAAGCTTCTGTGGTGCGCTGCTGATGAATAGCCATCGCGTGTACGGAGGCACGGAAGTGAACAATATGGTGTATTTGGCATTAAGCCTTCAGACACACCTGGTTTGGATGTTAAAAGAAGGCTTAGATGTCTAGTACAGGTGTCAAGCTGCATGTGCCAGCATGGCAAAAAGGAGCCCTTGGTGCCATATGGTGATGGCACAGACTTAGACATTTTTACTTGGAGATGTTGCCTTTGTCAGGGAGTTTCTGTGGCTCTTTTTAAGTTTGAGTGGTATTTACAACAACATTTGGCCCAGATGTAACTTATTTCTTCCTGCAGTCAGTGGTTGGTCTGTGTGTTTTGAGGAGGGAAGTGGGGATGCTCAGCAATTGTGCAGAGAGTGGGAAGTCCTCCTCTGCTTTTGTTTCTTTCTTTAACAACCAAAGAATGTCTTTTTCCATGTCTGGTCTAAAGCCCACTGATTTTGTGGAAAAGAAGCTGGTGCTTCCAGCATCTTTGAACCAGGCAGAGGCTGCCCACAGCTGTAATGTAGCTCAACAGTATGGCCTAGGTTGGGGGACTCTACTGGAAACGTTTGGGTTTGGAGAAAGGTTAGTATCTTAAGTTAAGGACAACAAACTGTTGGAGAAAAACATGGTGTGAAAAAACAGCAGAGCTTCTCTAGGGCTGCTGAGGAGGTTTTTTGTAATTTTTTTTTTAATCTGTGCTCAGGATATTGGCATAACTGCGATTTGCAGGGGAAGAGATAACTGGGCTGGCTTCTTTCTCCAAGCCTCTCTGTGAATTACTGTACAGCTGTTATGGAAAAGTCCTAAATATAATCTTGGAGGTATTTCAAACCTCCCTTCTGTGAGGTCTGTGCTGCCCCGTTATCCTCCGCAGAACCGCCTTGGGGTGTTAGATGTTATCAGCTCAGGCCCCCGGGGAAGCCTGGAGGAGGAGAGCAGGGCAGGAGGGGTGACTTGCGCGTCTGGGGTGCCTGGCCTGGCTTTTTTCCTGCTGAAAAAAGGGGAGGTGCGGGGGCCTACACAGCAGGCTTTGTAGGTCACGCAGGAAACGCCAGGAACATTGCCCTGCTTTCTCACCTCATGTCGGATGAGGTTATTTGTAAACCAGGGCATCCGCAGAGCAGCGTGCATACTTTTTTTCCCCTTCCGGTCAAGGCCTGTAAAACCTGGAAAGATATTTAACTGGCTGTAGAGGTGGTGTTGCCATCTAAGCTATGTCCTGCCGTGGCCATGCCGAAGGGTTGCAGCAAAAGTCCAAGAGTGTCGTGTTTCCCTTGTACTGTGGGGAGGACAGAGCAAGTCTCAGAGAGCTGCTCCTTCCCTTTGGCAAACTTAGCCAAGGAGAGCATGAGCTTGGCTCTCTGCTTGCCTACACAGCTTTCTATCGGGAATAGATTTTGGAGGTGCAACCAGGACTACATCACAACCTGCTGTCACTCTTTGTGTGCTATTTGGGAGAGCTGGCCTCACTGGGTGGTTTGGGGAAGCTCCCATGCTGCTGGGGGAGTCTTCAAAGGGGAGGTTGGCTGGTTTCTGCCGTAGAGCTGTACAGTAGACACGGAGGAGGCAGACTCAGCTGCTTCACCAATTAAACAGGAATTGCTCTGCTTGCAGCTATGAATGTTTTTTACTGTCTCTCTTCCAGGTGTCTGCCTAAATAATCTCTGGGTAACCGTAGGGATATGTGATGCTGAGGCCTCAGAAACAATGTTTGGGTGTTGCAAATTGGTGCAGAATCATGGTAGATTAGTCACAGGCATGGAGAAACAGTATGGTGGTGTTTGTATGCCTTGGGGTTGGGGGTGTTTTAGCTCCTGAGCCCCACAGCAGAGAACAGGATAGAAGTAAAAGGAGAGCACGCTTGGGAGGCAAACCGAAGACAGAAAGATCCCGTGTCCTGAAAACTTTTGTGTTGTTACACAATTCTGAGAGGGCTAGGCACAGCCTTCTTGCCTGACTGTGGTGTTGCAACCCTGTTAAATGCCTTTCTTCTTGGTCTTACAGAACGATGACCTTAGGAACCTGTCCCTCTCTGGCCATGTGGGCTTCGACAGCCTCCCTGATCAGCTGGTCAACAAGTCAACGTCGCAGGGCTTCTGCTTCAACATCCTCTGCGTGGGTAAGCCATCTTGTGCCGCTGGGTGGTCAGCTCACGCCAAGGAGTGCAAACATATCCACAAATTAGCATTTTCTTCCTCCTGCGGAGGGTAAGATCTGAGCCAGTGCAGACAGTAGGGGTAGGGAAGTGACAGTTTCTTCCCAGAGCTGCTCCAGGGTAAAATCCAGTATCCCTCTTTTCCTTTGCTCTACCCGGTCCCTTGAGTCAAAACATGGAAATTTCTAGGTGTTAAAACTCTACCCTTTTGATGGTCCTGCAGTTCTGCTTTCCCCAAGGGCTGCCCATAAGGAAACTGAGCTAACTTGGGAACTAAATGTATTTTTAAAAGAATGTTAACTTAAATCTGCCTTTTTCTGAGTTGGGCGCGGAGGCTGTTTCTCGACAAATTGCATTTCTTCCCTTCCAGGGTTTGCCTGCCTGTCTCGTTATATTCTTAGTTTCTCCAGTTGGAAACGATGCCATTTTTAGTCTGCAAATGATGTACTTGAGAACAAAGCCTGTCACCTGTTCTCTGCTGTATTTAATCTGGGTGCTGCAGGTTGGTTTTATAGCCTGAGTTACTGTGTTACTTTTCCCAAATTGTTCAGAGGGTGAAATATGTGGACGTGACTATTGTTGGCTATAGAGATACCCGTTGGCTTGTCAGTCTGTGGGTAATGTGCAATTGAAAATCCATTGCTCAGTGCTGGGGAGCTGCGTGCCAAAATAGCTTTGACCTGTTGGTGGAGCTCTTCAAGATGCCTCCAGAATGTAGTTCTGTGAATTGACAAAAATGGCAGGTTTTACTCTTAGTTTGGCAGAGCAGTCTACAAGTATCTTTCCATTCATTGTTCGTTTAAGCCTGCAAGAAGGGAGTATTGTTGCTTCTAATTAGTAACATTTATTAGCTGGAAAAAAACCACAACCCTCTGACTGGGATTTTTCTACAAGAAGTTGAAAACTTCTGTCTGCAGTGCAGCGTGAGCTGTCTGAAATGAAATCTGGCAAACTAGACTCCTCTCTATAGCTCCGCATGTCGAAGAACAAGATAAGAGAATAGTTGTACTTCTGCACGCTCAGGCTACCAACCCTCACGTGACTCTTCTAGCAGCGTGAAACCATTTAAAATTCAGCAGGGAGCAGCCTGATTAGCAGGCAGCTCTTTGATCAAAATGGCATAAATTAATTGTCTTTTTCTCATGCAGTAAATATTCCTCTCTTAGCATGACTTTATATGCTCTGTTAACATAGCAATTGGATCTAACTCTTTTGTCTTGTAAAATGTGCTGATCGGCCCAAATTCCCCCAAATAAAAATTTCACACAAATTGCTGCAGTTGTCCAAGCAATAGAAATCTCCCCCCCCCCTTTTTTTTTCTAAAAAAACCCAAAACACAAAACCAAACTTTTGAAATTGTGTTCTGAGAAGGGACACAAATAACTTAGGCATTGTAATGCGAGGCTCTTAATTGTGGTCTGCGTGGATAAAGTGCTGCAAAGCCCGTCTAGCGCAGCATGCAGCAGCGCTGCATTCACATCAGGAGCTCTCTAAAATATGTAGTTTCAGAGATGAACAGGCTGTGCCATCAGTTCAGGACGGATCTTTTCATGTGGGTTGAGCTCTATGTGGCCCTAGATTTTTGAGCTATAATGTCATGTATACTTTCTGTCTTCCCCTTCTTTTATCTGTTCACTTTTTTTTTAAAAGCTTGCTTTATGTCCCGCAGCTTCCCAGGCTAGGAATGCTGTGACAAGCATATCTCTGCTTGATTATTTTGCTGGGCTCTAAGCAATCACTTATCTTCCTGAGCCTAGCGAGGAAAATGGTCAAAGTCAAAGCCAGCAAAATGAATTGTTGAGTATCACAGAGCAACAGGTAGTTGCTGAATAGTGGTATTTTTTCTGTGGATGCAAATACTATATGGTTTTCTGAGGTCTTCAAAGTAGGGGTTTTGCATATTTTGAGAGAGAGGTTTTTCATGCTAGGAGAGCTGCGTACAGCTTAGATGCTTCAGGGCCATCCCAGATGCAGGCTCCCCTCTCCCACCTGATATTTTGCTTTCTGTTATTCACCGCTGCTTCAGATTTTTTGGGGGGGGGGTTAACAGGTTGGCACAGGACCCCTCACAAGCCTGACCTGCAAATGCCAGAGCCTGCCCACTGCGGTCCAGGGGGTCTGTCCCAAATCCCAGCGTCTCTTTGGTTGGAGCAACTTCGGGATGTTACCTCAGCCCACCCCCTGCTCACAGCATGGGTAGCAGTAGCAATTTGAGAGTGTAATTGCCAAGCAAACACTTTTGACTTAGAAATGGGATTTAGGCTAATGTTTTCAGCCATGTTACTAATTGCACTGGGAATTAGTGAACCTGTAATAGTTCTGAAAGTCAGTATTTAAGCAGTGTGCTATTTTAGACTTTTAAAAACTTTTTAGGTATCCCTGCCTCAAATTTTCACTGTCCAAGTTTGACTATGGGTTGTTTTTGTGATTGTCTTGGAAAAGAAATGGAAACTGCTGAAAAAAGAAAAAAGGATAAAAACACTTGAATCGGATACCTCCTTGAGAATAAAATTTGGAGTTAAAAGAACTTACAACTTGCTTCTGTAAAGAAAGTCATCTCAGAACTAGGACTTAGCCTATGCTATTAAAAAGAGAATTGGGTACTTCTTGAGTAAGAGCAGCTTCTTGCTGTCCTGAATACAGATGTTGCTTGCAAGGTAGGGAGGTTGGGGCTTTTCATGCCATGAAGCAGGAGGGAGCCTGCGTCAGCCGTCAGGTCATACCAACGTAAAAACCACGGGCAACGGCTGAAGACCACTGGGAGCAAATGTTTTTATGGGAAAGGAATGATTGTTTGTCTCTCTTGTACTGCCAGCGTAGCAAGTCCAGCAACAGGGCTCTGGCAGCAGCAGCCATTTGCTGGTTCATCATGGAAGGACTTCTTTCCTTTCTCTGAGAAGGGGGGCTCACTCGGCAAATGTCTAAGTAACGGTTCTTAAAATTGTCATGGCTTTTGTTTTGTTTGTTTTGTGGGATTTTTTTTAAATTTCTTTTTTCCCCCTCTTCCTTAAAGCTTAGTACCTTCTCTTCAGGGAGTCGCATACGCCTCAGCCCATCCTCTCCAATTTTTCCATTTCCCATGGGAAAAGTTAACAGTAGTATTCTTGGAAAAGACTGTGTGCCCCTGTATGTGTGTGAAATAAGCCCCTTTCCTTCCCCAAAATGACGAACAATCGCTGAGGTCAGTGATGCTCAGTATCTGTGGTGATGCCCCTTTCAGTGTCCGTGGCTGTGATTGTGTTACACCTCCCTTGAAAACCCAGTCCACAGATTTCTCTTGTTGTTCCCAGCACAGCAGCCTAGCTCTTCACCTGCGGGTGATGACTTCTAGCTCTGAACGCATTTGGATTATCTTGATGTCTGTCAGGGTAGCAGCTTTTGCGTCGTAGGGGCTCATTTCGGATTCCCATCCTCAGTGTGTGGTGCTTTGATCGGGTGTGTCTGCAAGGTGTGCTGCAGAGACCCAGGCGGTGTGACCTGCAGAGGAAATTAGTCGGAGCCCAGCAGTAGAAGCCAGAGCTGCTGTCACCTCCCGATGTCCGCAAAGTCCCTGGTTCAGTCCTGGGGGATTGGTAAAGATGGGGACTGTCTCAAAAGACATCTGTCCCTGCAGGGATTATTTTGTTTAGCCATGCGCACGTAGCCTAATTCCATTGCTACCCAAGTGGAATAACTCCTTAACCTGGTGCATGTGCCTGAGAATGAGATGGAGGAAAAGTAATCGGACCATACTAACATTGCCTTTGTCTGCTCAGGAGAAACCGGCATCGGCAAGTCAACGTTGATGGACACACTGTTCAATACCAAGTTTGAAAGTGAACCTGCGACGCACAATGAGCCTGGTGTGAGATTGAAAGCCCGGAGTTATGAGCTCCAGGAGAGTAATGTCCGTCTGAAGCTGACTATTGTCGACACAGTTGGATTTGGCGATCAAATTAACAAAGATGACAGGTAAATTTATTTCTGTCAGGAGGAGGAATCCTTGTGCTGATGTGCTCTGAGATCAGAAGGGCATCACCCTGTGTGGGGAGTAGGTCCCTCGCTGTTCCTGGGGGTGTTTCCTGATGCAGGTGTGGCAGGTAGCATCACTCGCCCCGTGAGAAAGGTTGAAGTGTCAAGAAACTGAAGAACAAACGGATCAACTAGACTATAGAACTGAAACTGTGTTTCTGCCCTCGGTGTCTCTGTGCAGCTCAGTTGAAGTCTGCCTGAGTTGAAACATGTAGATATTTGAAAGCATGAGTTTAAATTGCGGTAACATTGCATCTTTTAGGGAGCTGGGACTCAGATGATATTGCCTGTTCACATCATCCTGCAATGTTTGAGTCAAAGTGGGTTTTACTTTAACCTTGTACCTAGGTGCTGATTTTCATGTTGCGTGCATGAAGTAAACATTCCGGGCAGCCTATGCAATCCCTTGTGTCCATCCATATGGACTTTTGCAGTAGTGTTAAAACTAGTCTTACTCATACTCAAATTAATGCATTTCATATATCTGAGAGCCATACATTCCCTTGCTGCAGTAATCCCAGTTCCCTCTGGAGGGTTGTTTGCAATCCTCTTTTCTGCACCTTGCCAAGTGAGGGTACGCTGGCCGGCAGCGCGCGTGCTAACCAAAAGCTATTGGGGCACTAGGGAGACAGACAGCATAAGCTCTTTGAAAACACAAAATTAACATCAGTTTCCACCAGGATCCCCGTTAGCATGGAGATTGAGCAGGTTCTGCTTCCTGTTCTATAAGGAAAACTCTCTAGACTTTTAAAAAAGATTTTGCCATGCTTTATTTTTGTAATGCTTCCTTGCTTCTTGACCTGACACCAAAATGCAACTGTTGCCCCTGCTTTGCGGCTCCTGCTCCTAACTAATGCTACAGAGCCAAAACGGTGAGGGGCGCGTGCCGGCGGGAGGGAGAGCTCTGCATGTCAGACGCTGCCATATGCTCTTGGGCGAGAACAAAAGCAGCTCAGGGGAGGAGGAGCAGGTGCTCAGAGCGGGGATGCTCTGCAGCTTGTTACCGCCGGGTCACTTTGCATTTGCTTCATTCGGCAGATAAGAAAAGACAGCAGTATTGGTGGTGAAGCCCCTCCAACTTCCCTCTCGGGTGGCTGGTGAGAGGGGCAGTCACAGGGCAGCAGGTCTTAGGGACAGCTTTTGTCCTGCTGTGTCCTGACATGTATGGCCGCAGTGGGTGGCATTTTCTCTGTGCTCCTAGTTTGAGTCCTCTGAGTCCTTTTTTGCTCTGCTTTTTTGTGGTGCTTTCTCCAATATGATCTCCCAATGCAAGGCCTTACTGCTTTCTTTGCAACATGCCTCTGTCTGAGGTTTTGGGGGCGGGGGGGGGTGTCTCGTGGTCAGAGACAAAATTTCCAAAAGCAAAGAAACCGGAGCAGCAGTGGTGTTATAAAACCACATAGTGATATCACAATACCCTCTGTGCCTGCAAAGTAACAAGCAGTACTCAGCACTGTCGCAGGGGTCTCTGGTGTCAGCAGCCCTCACACAGCACCGTCTGTCTCTTGCTATAGCTCTCGCTTGGCAAATCAAGCAAGAGTCTGCTCTGCTTCACTGAGGGTTTAGAGCAACTGCTTAAACAGCTGCAGTGGCATCTGGAGCAGAGGGGCCAGACAGGAGGGGCTGCCTGTCAGAAGGATGTTTCTGGAGGACCTGAAAACTCTTAGTGGTCTATTTCTTCCCCACAACTACTTTTGCAGGAGGGCAGTAACACCGCTGTGCATCCAGCACTGAAGGCAGTGGCAGTGTTGTCTTGGTGCCTTGGTCTCGGTGCCCTCCTTCGAGAGCTTCCTTGGGCTGGAGGGCCTGAGGCTGCCCTTGGTGGAGGCAGGAACAAAATGAAAAGTTCCCTTTCCAGGAGCACAATCAGTTAGTCAGATCAGGGCATGTTACACTGCACCAGCGTTTTTTTCTCTGACAAAATTCTCCCCCCAAAGTACCCAAGCGATGCAGTTGTCTCCTGAGCTTTGCTCACAGACTTCAATTCCTGAAAAATCTGTCGTATCTCCTTGTGAATCTCCTTTCCCGCTTTTAAGATTACAAACAAGCTTATGGACAAGCTAGGGTAGGTGGTGGGTTCACATTTAAATTTTCTTGTATCGGATGATAGTAAGTGACATTGGCAGAGCAGTGGCTCAGACTTCAATTGCAGAGACTGTAGAACACATTGTTTTTCAGGGCAGTAGCCTTGTGTGGTTTCCATGCACCTAAAGTCCAGGGTGTCTGCCAGTTTATTTTGCTAATGTGTCCAAAATACTCTCCCTGTGCACCAAGTGGAAACACACACTTGCTAAGGAGGGACTGTAGGAGGGTCCGAAGAGCAGCGCTTGTCCCTGTATTGTGCGGAGCACCCATGAAGCTTCCCGAGTGTCAATCAGTGACCTGTGTTGTGCCAGCAGTGAATGCCCTGGTTTTCTCTGTGCCCTGTTTTCTCTCTTCAGCTATAAGCCTATAGTAGAATATATCGATGCGCAGTTTGAAGCCTACTTGCAAGAAGAGCTGAAGATCAAACGATCCCTGTTCAATTACCACGACACCAGAATTCACGCCTGCCTATATTTCATTGCACCGACCGGACACTCGCTGAAGTCCCTGGACTTGGTCACCATGAAGAAGCTTGACAGTAAGGTACTTGTTGCTCATGTTGACCCTCGCATGGCCATACTAGTGGTTTAGGATCTTGCCACAGGCTTAAACTTGCTCAGAGAAATACTGTCTGTTTTTAGCAGCGGGGAATTGCAGAGATGCCTTGTGAAAACTTTACCTTGGGCTAGCTGCTAGAATGGGTCATTATTCACTGATTCATATGCTGCAGAGATTTATTAGGAGTTTGAGTTCCTACTCTCTTCCAGTCCCGTTTCGGGTTAGGAAACTTGGCCGCTTGCTCCACAGCTACACTGTAAAGTTAGCCATCTGAAAGCAGGAAGCTCTTTTTAGGAGGATGCATTAGGAGACCACTGTTTTTGCTTTCCTGTGGGGTTAACTCAGCCAAGTTTAGTGACAGGTTTGTTCACAACTGAAAGATCAGTTGGCTGTTGAAAAAGAGAGAAAAGTGCGTTTTTCTTCTGAAATGCATAAATAAAAATGAGAGGTTGAAGTTGAATTCTGCTGGTTCTGGCACTTAAAGACATGGATGCCACCTCTATTTCACTTTGTTCAACCAATTAATTAGGTTCTTGTACAAAACCTGATTTGGTAAGTGTGTATGAGATAAGTATGCCTAAACCACTTTAGGTCATTTTACTAATCAATGAAAAACAAATCAAAATGCTGTGTCTGCGTGCTCTGACTGCATCCAGCTATACACAGACAGTGATTTGATCTTCTATGGCGAACATAATGCTGTTCTAACCATAATCTGATAAACAAGAAGAATCTGAGTAAATATGTTACTTGGCATGTGCTTTTTCAGTTACTGTCATGACTAGCAAGAATGGGAACCGAGCTTGGTTTAAACCACAGTGTTTTACTAAATACTTGCAAGAAGATACCATCGTTTTTCTTCTAGGGAAGATAATCGAGGTACAAATGTAAACCCCAAGTATTTAAACTAAGCTTTCTGTGTTGCTTTACATCATGATTAAGCAATTTAAATCGGTCCGCCTTGCACCTTTGGCTCATTGCATCCTGATTTTGCAGAAGATAAATGATGACAATGGTTCTTTATTCCTAGAGTGGCCTATCGATTGGGTTTTATGCAGTGATGGAGCAGGATCCCTGCCCTATTCAACTTCAAATAGGGTTATGGAGATTTACCCAAAGCGAGCTAATTGGCCTTCACGTTCTATCTTTTGGCAAAGGGGGATTTAATAACTCCAGGCTATCCTCTGAACAGAATTAAGAGATGTAACATAAGAGGATTTTCAAGTACTGTAGTTAAAATCCCTTCATATAGGTCAATATCGACATCTTCCTCACTACCCTTTCTGTCTGCTGTTGCAAGGAAAAGCAAATCCTGCAAGATGAAAAGCAGAAATTGTCCATCTGGAGGGAGCAGAAAGGGAAAGAAAGCAGGATTCCTTGTCCCAATGCATTCTTCCTCTCATAGCAAAGCAGATGCTTGTGTGGTGCTTGCTGTGTATTGATCTGTTCAGCTGCACTGAGGGTACTGTGCTGTCTCCCCTCGGATCCTACATGGTGTTGCTGTTTGCCATCCTGCTGCCAGTGTTGCAAACAGCTGTCTAGGGAAGAAAATGGGTAACTTACCTTGAATTTCTGGGTTAACCCCATCATGCGGTTCTCTTGGATGATCGTCTTAGAGCCGTGCAGGGAGAAATCGACCTAAGTCCCACAGTACAGAGGTGCATGGGAGTGTGTGAGGGCATGCAGGTGGAGGAAGCGTGCCTGTGTTACTGCCACCCCCCTCCCTGTGTGTCACCTGGTTGGATACGGAC
>RSEF01000004.1:39889665-40006993 GCA_003993805.1 Himantopus leucocephalus | reverse complement strand
TTTTCCTTTTTTTTTTTTTTTTTGGAACATCTTGTAATAATCTATGACAGCATTTCCCGTCCAGCCAATTTGGATGAGGAAGGGAATACAACAGGACAGGAAATAGCATGTTGCCAAATTGCATTTGACTTCTTTTTAAGGCCATCATTGCTGCTGCCTGAAAATCCTGTCTAAGGCAGCGGTGCTGTCAGCAGCAGCCCCAGGGAAGGTCTTCTGCTGGGGAGGTGGTGGCTGGTGGCACTTAGAGGCCCATCACTGCAGGATGCATGCTGCTCTTCGTCCTCTCCCAGTGACGCAACATGTGCAGTCCTGTATGAGGAGGTGCTGTCTTTGTCTTGCAGGTGAACATCATCCCCATCATTGCCAAGGCTGACACCATTGCAAAAAATGAGTTGCACAAGTTCAAGAGTAAAATCATGAGTGAGCTGGTCAGCAACGGCGTCCAGATCTACCAGTTCCCGACGGATGAAGAGACAGTGGCTGAGATAAATGCCACGATGAGTGTATGTTTTGGTTTTTTTTTTCTGGGGGCGTTTGCTTGCCTTGGTTTGCGTGGAGCCGTCCTTGATGGCAGGGCGCAGGGTGCCATGTTTCTTTTGGCTTTAAAACAGCAATCTAAGCACAAAATATCAGGCTGGCCAGAAGGCTTTTGGAGCTGGACATACCTGTCAGTTGTGGGCTGCTTGGCCTGATACACTTCATTGTATGGCAACTGATTCTCTGAGCACTTTCTCATATCCTTCCCCTGTTGCACTATTCCCATCTCAGGAAAGGAAGAGGATGGGAGGTAGGGCCCCGACGCGGTCAGGGCAAAGGGCTGGGGTTTGGGTTTCCTGTCCCAAACGACCACTTGTTTCTTAGTGGGGGGTGATTCACTTCTGCCTTTGTTTTGCTTTCCGGTGAGAGCGGGGGCGTCATCAGTGATGTTCCAGCTCTCAGCAGGGCCGGTGGCCATCAGCTGCAAGGGCTCTGGCTTTCACCTCCTTCCCCTTCCTTTAGTGTTAGGGGTGGCATTTGGGGGCAGACCGGACTAGGGTAGAGCAAATGTTTTAGTGGGGTTTACAGAGGGAAACAACTGTTTCCCATGGGCCTGACTTGGAACGGAAGGGGAAAAACCTGAGCTCGGGATTTCTGGCAGTGATGTGCATCACAGCAGCGCTGACAGGGCCCTTGAGTGGCTTTGGCAGGGCACGCAATACCCAAGAGGACATGCCAACCCCAAAGCAAGTGCACTCAAAAGCGAGGGCAAGGATGAGGCTGAGTTATCTGAGGTTTTACAAGGAACAGAGGTGTCAAGATTAAGCCATTTCCTTGTAAGTTGAAGGCTTTTGTGAGTTTCCCTGCACAACTGCTTGTAAATGGGCAACTGTCACGTCCAGCTGGATATCAGACCCTCTGCAAACTTCTGTATTGCCTCTTTTCCCTGTCTGTTGTTCTCAACAGGGAGAAGCTGGGACAGAGAAGGGACATGTCTCTGCCAGGATGCAGCGTGTGCAGTGTGTGTCTGCCTTCCTGTGGTGCAGCCCGGCTGCTGGGAAACTCCTTTGCCAGTTAATCACATCTTCTCTGACACTTGGCTTCTTCCCCTCCCACCTAGCCTGTGACCACGGCTTGGCTGCCCCAGCACCCGCTCCCAGAGCTTGTGCCCAGCCCTTTTGGATGCTGTTAAGGCAGGGAGAGCACCGCGGGGGTGGGCTGGCGGCAGAGGCCAGCTCTCCTGGCAGCAGCCGGATTTCTGGGAATAGATCCCAGATTGTCGCCACCACACCCGTGGAGAGACTGGGACGTAGCAGAGCTTGGTGACTCAGACGTGTCAGCCCAGGGCTGGGTCCCCTCTGCTCTTCCCCTTGCTCACAGCTTTGCCCTTTTTAAGAGGAAGCATTAGCAGTTATTTCTAGCAGCAGAACCCCCCTGACTTTTTAGTCTGCTTTCCTTGGGAGGAGGTACTTTTATTTTCTTTTTTTGTTGTTTGACAATTATTTTTCCTCTGTTCAAATTCAATTCCAGCGTGTAAGACTTCTGTGCTTAAGATAGCCATGCTCTGTAATTACATGAACAATACGTGTATATCTTACATTTTTAGGACTTCAGAATTTGGGACTTTAACTCTGCACAGGTTTCTCATCCAGACTGTCCTGTTGCTCTTTCTAAAACACCAGATGAATTGCAAAGGCATTTAAGCAACTTAAATCCAGGACAGCTGCCACAGTAAACAGCTTTCTTCAGAAACAATCCCTGGCAAGGCAACAAAGGAAATCCCTAACCTTATTGTCTCTTTCCTTTTGTAGGTCCACCTTCCTTTTGCTGTCGTTGGCAGCACTGAAGAAGTGAAGATTGGCAATAAGATGGCAAAAGCCAGGCAGTACCCCTGGGGTGTTGTGCAGGGTATGTTACCGAAAGCACAAATAAGACCTTGTCATCCTGTCTCATTCTGATGAAAGGTGAATTGATCTCTGGGTGGTCCTTATTAACATCTGTCTTGAGAACGCAAGGTCACAGCTCTAAGACTTCTTAAAATCAGGAATTTGCAACCTAAATCTAGACATGGAGGGGAGTTGGCAGGAGGGTGGTGATGTCAACTTAGCCATTGCCTTTGGTAAAGAGCAGGGTAATGTTACTAGGAGATGCTAAATAACTAGCTTGAAAAATGAAAACTTAAATCTCCGTTCTATATTCATTACGCTTTTCTGCTAGTAAATAACCATGAGCAATGGGGAAGGCTTGGACAGCCGAGTGATTCAGTTTGGACCTTGCACACAAGCCCGAATGCAAACACGTAGCTGGGGGATTTTCCGGGGAGGTCAGCAGGTGCTCTGCCCTCTCAACTTGAAGTGGGAACAAAACTAATTCAACACTGACTGCTTGGTATGATTTGTCCTGGTGTTGTGGACGTGCAGCTTAACTATGCAATCCCCCATGAAGTCAGCCAAAAGCTCCTTTGTGTTGGAGAGCGGAGTTTGGGTAGGGCTGTGTTTGCAACCCAGGCCGTACTGAAGCTGCCAAAGATAGGGCTGGTTCTTGCTTTCCCAACCAGTGCTGAGAAGTACAGGGTTGAGATGGCGGTGGTCTGCTTGTGGCTTCAGTGTGTATCCTGTTGGAGAATGGCCCAGCAAGCTGCAGGGGAACATCTGCTGGGCAATTCTGCAAAACTCACCAAGTTGTTCTCAATAATACAAGCTGACCCTCAAGCAGCTTCAGACATAATGTCTTCAGCTGTGTACACCAGAGGATAATACTGCAAATAACTCACAATTAGGAAAGAAGTTGATACGTTTGGGAAGTCTTGGACTTGACATGGATCCTGCTGGGTTCTTTCTGTTCCCAGGAAACTAGGACCAGATAGTCAAAGATATATAGTTGCGTACCAGAGAGACTTTGAAGATCTGGCCCTGAACTGCCCCTTTGCAGAGACAACTGCTCTGGTCTGAAGGGGAGCAGCTGGAGTGCTTTACCGTTTCCCCGGAGGCACGCTGTAGAGTTGTCTGTTAGCAGCAGCGATGCCTGCTGCTTGCTGTTGCATCCTAAAGAGAGAACTTGCGCTCCTCGTCTTTAAGCGTATCCAGCTGTTTGCCTGCATTGAAGTGTGCAGGCCCTTCGCAGGCTGAACAGCTTGCTCACCCAGGGGCTGACCACGGCACGCCAGACCCTGCTCTGAATAGTTGTTATGGGAAACCATGTTGTACTCTGTGTGCTGCCTCCCTTTGGTGCCAGGAGCCAGGGGTTTAGGGCTACTTTGTAAGGTTAGCTGGCACGGAGAGGGTACAGCATCTCCAGTGGGGTCTTCTCATAATCTTTCCTTTCACCGTTGCTGGAAACTGAGACTTTGTTGCCTGCTTGGGCCCCGGTTGGTGACTTGGTTTGAGAGTGGATTTGAGTGGGAAGTGAAATCCTGCGTGCAAATGGATCATCACCTTGCTGGTGCAGAAACGCACGCAGAGCTCTGTGACAGATGGGCAGCCCAGAGATCTTGCAAATCCAGTGAAAGGCCTTGAGCTGGTGCCTGAGTGTTGGCATGGGATGGTTTCACCCCCAGTTCAGTAAGGCGTTTTGGTGCAGGCTGACTTGGAGTTCTGCTTGTGTGCCTGAAGAAGTCTTAGGCTTGCTGAACTGGGGCCGGGGTCGAGGGAAAGGGAGGACCTGGCACCTGGGTTTAACGTTCTCTCTGTGGCTGGTCTGTCTTTTTTGCAGTTGAAAATGAAAATCACTGTGACTTTGTGAAGTTGCGGGAGATGCTGATCCGAGTGAACATGGAGGACTTGAGAGAGCAGACGCACACCCGACACTACGAGCTGTACAGGCGCTGCAAACTTGAAGAGATGGGATTCAAGGACACGGATCCGGACAGCAAGCCTTTCAGGTAGGAAAGCGTAACTCGGGGCTTGTACAACCAGAGAGATTGGAGGGTTTGGGATTGACGATGGTTGCAAGAACCGGGGAGGGAATAGCCATGGTCACTTAGAGCAGCTGAGATGTAAAGTGTAGCTGAGGAGGAAAACCTTGTGCAATGCAGTCTTGCCCTCAGGGCCTAGGATTTGTACAGGAAAAGCTTGGGTGGCTGAGAAAGCCCATTCTTGCCTTAATGCTTTGAAAATATCTGCAGCCCTGCAGCAGGGGCTGTGGAGGCTTTCTAGAGCCTGCAAAATATTACCAGGATGCTTGAAGGTGATGTGTTTTGAAAGCAGAATATGACCCATTTCAGACCAACCTGGAAAGTTTAGGAGGAAGAAGCACATGTCCATGGATCTATCTGTACCCTGGTGCTTAAGTTCTATCAGTTTTCTTTGCACCCTTCTCTGAGCATCCCTTTCTCTGCCATGTCAAATATAAGCTGCCGGCTCTCACTCACAAGTGCGTGCCTTTCAGTCTGTCTCCTACCTGTTATCAGTCAGGCAGTACTAAAAAGTGTCAAAAGGACTGATTTCTAAATGCTCCTCCTGTCACTCAGTGTGGAGAGCGGTTCCTCACTGGGCTCTTCAAACTGATTTTGCTCTCCATGTTTGAAACTGTCCGTTGCTGTACGTGGCCGAGAGGGTGTGGTAACTCGGAGCCTGCTGTGAGGATCACTCCTGTTTCCTGGTTTCTTTGTGTCCTCAGCATCATGGAGGGGGACGTGGTTCTTTTTGTAAGAAGCAGTGAGAGAGTTGGTGGTAGTATGCAATCAGGACATGTAGGCATGTCTGATTGGGAACAGTTAACATCAGCTAATGAAACATTGTTGACTTGTTATTTTTTTCAAGCTGGGAGAATCTAATTTTGGGGTTGGGAAATTGATTTATTTTTCTTCCTCCTGACCCATGCTGTTTCTTTCCTAAAACCTGTGAACTGTCCAGTCTTAAGTGAAGCTTATGCTCATCTTCCTACTGGCAATACTGTGAGCTTCACGGAGGCTTGAGTGAGACTGTTGAATAGTGAGTCTGTTAATCACTTCAGCAACTACTCCTGATGCTTTTTGCCCTTGGAGGAGGGCAGGTTTTGAGATGGTCAGGTGATACATTAGTGCCCCCTTTCCTCCCCTGCAGACTCAACTGTGTTTTGTGGCCAGCTTGCTCTGCTGCAAGTCAGGGCCACATAAAATTGCTGGGCTTGAAAAGTGCAGCTGTGTCCATGCTGAGATGAAGTTGACCCATGTGTTGAGGTAGAACTGGTTACCGAAGGGGAGATCCTGGGATAAATCTTCTTCTTGACCCTCTTGGAGCTTTTCCCAGCTGCTCCAAGGTGTGTTGTGAAGAGAGTGCCGTTGTCTGATGCTTGAGGTTTGGCTTATTACTGAACGCAGATTTTATGCTGTCAGACAGCTTTTATTGGTCTGAAGCCCAAGTCATTAGCCAGGGACAACAGCTGTGTGGGAATCTGGGAAGGGAGTATTTGTTTTCTTCTTTCATTTCCTGTTTCCCATTCCTCCACAACTTCTCCCCAATAATTGAACTCGCTGCCTTAGCAACATCCCACGCTCCTCTCTGCCCCAGGGGAAGGCAGTCAGAATCAAATGTGCATCGATGTGGGTTTACCCCCGTGACACACGTGCGTGTCAGGAATTGTTGTGCCAACCCCTGAGCCAGCAGCCGTGCAGCTGGCTTGCGCAGATCACTGCGGGAATGGTTCATCTGTGATCCTCAACAAGGGAAAGCCAGGTGGGCTCCAGAGCAGAAGGCAGAGCGGGGACCTTGTGTTCGTGTTTCTGGAAAACAGCATCCCGTGGTGAGCCGAGCAAGGTCTGTGCTACGACACGGAGTTTGCATCAGTTGAGAGTTTTATTTGTAACTTGCTGAGTTCATGCAGCTGCATTTCTTTTGCCGCACAGAAACTCTGCTGGAATGAGTCGAGCCCAGTTCTGTTACTTAGCCCAAGTGTGAAGCTTTATTGGATTTCCTTTCTGGAGAGCAATGGCTTAAGATGGGCTCAGCCCTTCCCTTTGAGGAATCTGAGGAATTTCCATTGCTTCCTGTACACGAGGCCTCTTTTGACCAAGCTATAAGTAGAAAGGAAATGAAAATGTACAGAATTTCTCCATCTGGTACGTGCTAGTTCACAACAGCTCGCTCTGGGTGCCTCCTCCCTCCAATAAACAAACAAAACCTATGATCCCAAGCTGTTTGGCCGAGGCTGATGTATATCTGAAATGAGGAAAACAGTAGGTTTGGTTCTTTCTGTTCTTCCTTCTGCGACCAGGGATCAAAAGCATGCCTTTCTGCCGGGCCTGGGCCCTGGGAGCCACAGGGACCGCCGCTCTCCGGGCAGTTTGCATCAGCCAGGAGCAGGGAACTTCTGTAAGTCTCGGGGTGCGCAGGGCAAAAGGATTCCCAGCAAACCGTTGGTGCTGCGTAGGCGCTTGTGCGAGGTGTGAAAAAGCGAGGCTGGTGATGGTTGTGAGATGATCTTGCTGGCAGAACCCCCACCGCTTATCTAAGCTGCAGGAGGCGAGGAGGGAGCACCAGTGCCCCCGTAGGCATCTGCTCTGTGAAATAGGGTCCTCTGCACAGAGACCCTTCTGCTGTCGCGCAGTTGTTGTGGACTGATTTCTCTGCTGCTCTGGTTAGTTTTCTCAAAATATTTTTTATAAATACCATTCGCAAGGGCATCATTTGGTGTGAGTGGGGGTGTGTTGGGGAATCAAGTTGCTCTTGTAATCTAGCTTCACATGTTTGTATACTTAAAAAGCAAATTCCCTTGTCATCTCTGTCTGTGAGAAGCTGCAGGGATCCCAGTTGGTTTGGACTGTTATTCCTTAGGGCTGTAAGTGTTTTTTTTTTTCATATGCAGCCTAGAGTTGCCGGGCCAGTTTCTTTGAGAACTTTGCTTCTCTGCAAGTCGGAGTCACTTCAGTAGAGAATTATGTTTGCTGGCTTTAGGTTAGTGCTAAGTTTTGGCTTTTTTTTTTTTTTTTTTTTNATATTGAACTTGGGACAACTTAACAGCAAGCCCCTGCCACCCTTGCTCCCGCCAGCCTTTTCCTGCTTACCAGTCACCTGGCATTGTGTTTTCGGAAATGAGCTTTGCAAGAAATTGTTTGCAATACAGGATACGATTGGCAGTGTGCAGAGTTTTCCGTTTCGGTCCGCAAGGCTCTGCTGCTCCCTAGTATAGTGTGTCACTAATGGCAGATTGAATTTTTGCTCACTGAGCAGTGAAGGCTAATCTGCCCTCAGGGTTTTCCTAGGCTCTAGCCAGACCCTTCAGAAGGGTTTATGAATTCAAGTTTCAGTGTCCACGGTCGGAGGATTAAATCCAAGACTGAATTTCAGGGAGGCTTTGATTCAAGTCTCCTGATCTGTATCTGCTGTGAGTGGTCTGGTTCTTGATTTAGTTCAGAATCCAAAGATGCCTCTCGTCCTGTTCTCCTGTGAAAAGATTTTTGTCATTTTTTTTTAGAATCGGCATTTTGGCTTCAATGTGTGGGAAGCTGGTGCGGTCAGCTGGAATCGTGTGATTCCTGCAGGGTGGCCAGTGCTGTGCAAGAGCAGCTCTGGGCATCCTGTCGGTGGATTATTTTAGGAGGCAACTGAAGTGCCCATCGATTAGCAGTGTTAAACCCAAGACTTGAGTTTACCTGTCAAATTTTGTTCCCGAGCTCAGCGCTTCCACCCGCCACCCCCTGTCCCCCAAAAAGACCCAAAACCCCAACAAAAAAATGCAAACAATAAAACCAAGCAATGAAAACGCCACCAAAAACCCCACAACGTGCCAGGAAAGGCAAAAGCTTGGCTTTAATGGGATTGAGATGCTCCACTACCCCAGTGGCTAATGCGTTCCTTAGGCATGTGGATCCAAAGTATGTGTGTGATATCAATGGAGTTTTCACATTCAAAAAATGCTTTTTCAAAAAATGGGGGAAATAGTTATCATTCCCACACTATCATTATGGCTGAAATATCCAAATCCATTTAAGGAATAAAAAGAAGAGGAATTTGGCATCCAGAGTTCCTAAGAGGCTCTGAATCTCAGAGGTGCGTGGACAACATATTTTGTGTCAAAAAAATCTTTGCTGCGGTATCTCAGTGCTGGGGAAATAAAGGAATGCCAGGAAGTAGAGGGGGAATAAAGGAATGAAGGAATCCAGTAATGTGGTTATTTGGAGGAGGAATGCTGCTGCTTGTTTGCAAAGGCTCCCTTGACAGCTAAAGGAGAAAGAGAGGTCTCCCAATGTGGCTTCATCTAAATAAAGCTCCTGATCTGAATCTATTAGCAATGAGTAGTGAAAATTGGTTTTACTCTGTCAGTGTCACACTTAAGGAGCTACATAAAGCCAGATTTTGCTCTCTGATATGCCTGTGTCTGTTCCACAAATCTGGCACTTCAACAGAAGAGATTAAGGACAAACAGTGGGAGAAGTGAGAAGGTGTGACTGAAACAGATCACAAGCCACGTGAGTATCGGGGATTGCTGTAGATGCTTATGTAGTGGCTCGTTATTTTTGAGGATAGTCATCCTGCCTGCTAAGTGATTTACAGGATCCTGAACGGTGTGTTCGTTTTCACAGGGCAATTTGTCTCCCACTGCTGCCACCTAGCAACCTAGGACTGGTTTCGGTGGAGGTTTTCGTGCCTCTGTTGCAGTCGGGGACCTCTGACGATGTTTTGTGACAACACAGTGCAGTAAGATCACCCAAAGGCTGGAAACTCATCACTGTGCTTGAAATACAGCTCTGAAACACGGCTCTGACTGTTTTTTCTGTGTCTCTTAACAGTCTCCAAGAGACTTACGAAGCAAAGAGGAACGAATTCCTGGGTGAGCTCCAGAAAAAGGAGGACGAGATGAGGCAGATGTTCGTCATGCGAGTGAAGGAGAAAGAAGCAGAGTTGAAGGAAGCAGAGAAAGATGTGAGTATATTGTAACTCAGAGGACACTGCGTGAGGGTTTAGGCTGGGACTTTTCCTTCTTCCCTGAGAAGGTGAGCATCCAGGTTCCACCATCAAGCCTGCAAAGGTGCTTGCTCTGTACATAAAGAGCCTCAAGAAGCAGATATAAACTCAGTTCCGCGTCCCACCATGGGCTTGTGGCGTGACCCCATTANACGTCCCGCCACACTTGTGGCGTGACCCCATTACACAAGCCCATTGCCACTTTTCTGAGCGTGTACAATGGTTTTGCGCGGCTGGAGGAGGATATATACTGTGGGAGGCGCTGCACTGTGACAGTAACAGCAGCTGCCCCTACGTACCCCACAGAAATGTCAGCCTTGCTGTGCCGTGGGAGTCCTCTCTGCTCTTACCTTTTCAGTCCCACCCAGAGAAGAGAATGTTTGTTACTCAAAGCAATGTTGATTTGCACTGGACCTTTAGTGCTCACGCCTATCTGGAGACTTTCAGTTAGCAGATAAGGACTTCCCAGAGGGCAGTGAAGTCCCACTCAGCATAGTTGTAGAGGGATGTGACAGAGCTCTTTGAGAGCTGCCCTACCATGATCTGCTTGCTACGTGTAGGTCAGTACTGATTACCATGGGACAAAGAAAGTGTAGAAGTCCTGCTAGAGGAGGGAGCTATTTCTTGGGCCTCATGGAGGAGCATGTGCTTCTACAGAGACACAGAGAAGAGCATCGCCCTGAATGGCTTTGTTTTTTTGCTTTGCATGAGAGAGTCCACTAGGTACAAACCAACGCGTGATGGAACACAGGGATTTGCCAATGTCCAGAGGCCTGTCATATTCCTACAGCAACCTAAATTCCTGGCATCAGTGTGTGCAAGTGTGTGTTAATTGCAGGGCTTTCTCAGAAAGTCAGGCATGCTTGGAACAGGCCAATGACTTACTGTTAATGCATTGAGGCCTCAGTGCCGGCGGAACTGCTTCAGGCATCATTACCAGTAATCGGGGTGAATGTTCTTCTCTTCCCGTCCAATTCTCATTGTTTCTGTCCCGGCAGCTTCACGAAAAGTTTGACCATCTAAAGAGGACTCACCAAGAAGAGAAGAAAAAAGTGGAAGACAAAAAGAAGGAACTTGAAGAAGAGCTGAACAACTTTCAAAAGAAGAAAGCAGCAGCTCAGCTATTACAGTCACAAGCTCAGCAGGCAGGTTCCCAACAAACCAAGAAAGACAAGGACAAGAAAAAGTAAGCGGATGTCACCCACATCCTTTGTAGAGATTATTACAATTCGGGAGGTTGTTTTTTTCTTTCTTGCTGCATGTCTGTATTTGCTTTTTCCCATTACCAGACTGGAAACTGGGCTTTTACCAGCCTGATCAAATAAAATATTTTTTTCTAAAGGGTGGGCCAGGGACATGATCTTAATTTTTCTCTAGAGGAGTACATTTAAATTTTATGTTGAAGTCTGACTGGTATGGGAGAGCAATCGGATTCTGGAGGTTTGACCTATGATCTGTCCAGCATCTTCTGGAACAGCTCTGAGATGTTCTGGACTCAGATTTATCCACCTGAGCCGAAATTATTAAGGAGGTCTCTACCCGTCCTTTCTTTCACCCAAGAGTTAGTCTCCAGTTCCCATTCCCAAAGGTTATAGTAGTAAGTAGAGTAGATTAGAAACGAAAACCACCATGTTATTTTTACATGGGAAGTGCTAGTGCCAAAAGTGAATACTTGGAAGCTTGCTTTAAAGATAAGAAGTTTAGGGGTGGTGGTTTTTTGTTTTTGGGGATTTTTTTTTTTTTAAAAACAAACTACGATGGTACCATAATTGCAGGTAAATGGCATTTGTGGTTGTCTCGAGTTGACATAATAAGCTAAGAAACCCATACCTTTTAGTAAAGATAATGACACTGTTTTCTACTATTTTATATTTTTATACTGGCAGTATAATCCTATTCCCTCCAGTACTCTGAGATTCCAGCAACTTAGTAGGCACCAAGTGTATCTGCGGACAGGGTTTGTCCCGTGGTCAGTATTTGGAGGCGGGATTTTCACATGTGCTCAGCTTAGACCTAACTCTGCTTCCGTTGAAATTGGAGTAACGTTGCCATTGACTCGGGTTCAGAGTTAAGTCACTGCAGAGCTCTGCTGAAAGCCTTGAGCTCTAGATTGATCCAAATTGACGTAACCTCCTTCTTGCAGCCTGCACTTAGAGATGGCTATGTTTAGCTTGCTATTAGGGCAAGAGACCCTTATTTATTAAATGTTTCTGGCTACTTTGCTTTAAAAACCAGAACACAAGGTCCACTTAGATGTGATACGTACAGTGAAGCCAGACAGACCTTGCAGAGGTGAAGTAGACTGCATGGGTGGTTCATATAGTGCAGCAAGACAGGTTACTGTAATAGAGGCTGCTCTGAGGCCTCCTGTTGTAATTTCTGTCCACTTTTACCATATACAGTAAGGAAATACTCATGCAAGTCCTTTCTGGGTCATCTGTGATAACGGTGCTAGTCGATAACTGCAATCAGGAAAGCTGTAAAGATGGCGATGCAGCAAATCTGCCAGGAAAAGGCTTCTTTAACCCACACACAAAATGACAGTTCCACGCTTCTCTTAATAGCCGGTAGTGAAGGGGTGCGTTCCTTAATAGACTCCGGCAGAGTAACCTTAACCAGATTAACGCTAAGCTGTCGCTGTTGGAAGAACCGAAATGTTAGTCGGGATGTGGTATAAACACCTTTTGTCTCCCTTGCTAACCTGTGGACTTCAGCCAGGTCTGAGCTGCCTTACAGCGTGAGCCTACGAGGTTCCGTTGTATTGCATATATACTAGTATATTTTTATACTCTGGGAAGTTACGCTGATGCTCACTGCATGTCCCCTGTCTCTGCTGCTGGTTCGGTACCTGTCTCTTGTTGCTTCTGCCCCTGGCTTCCCCGGGGAAGGTGGGGAGGGCCTAGGGCTAGTTCCTCAGCTGATGTACATTGATGTAGCTCCTATGGAGCCGTGCTGCTTTACGCTAACTGAGAACCTGGCCTTCGGCACCCGCTGAAATACATAGAGTGCTTGTGTGCTGCATGCTCTGCTTGGGTAAAGAAATCATTACAGTCCGATCAGTGTCGTGCTGAACTTTAGAACCAGTAAGTGTCGGCAACTAACGTCCAAGCATGCTGAAATACTTTTCTGCGACGATGCCTGTAAATGGGATAGGCTGAAACACCGATCTTCTCTCACGTGAGAATTCAGACGTGGTGACCTGTTTCCTAAAAAGAATAGAAAATTTTGAAGACCCTTTTTCTTAGCTCTTAAACAGAGTTGGTGGCTTAACATTTTTACGAACCCTGCAGACAGTTTTTTCACCTCTTAGATAAGAGACCAGCGTAGTATATAATGGTCTGGGGAGATTTGTGACTTTGGGTAGTCAGTGTTAGCTACTATTTGCTTCTGTGAAGTTGGCTGGCACATACAAAGTGTTGTGGGTGTGATACATAGATGTTTCTAGCAACCGTAACAAACACAGTTTCTGCTTTGCTGATGCATTCACAGAAATCCAGTCATGAGGAACATGCACGTGTTTTAGTGTGTCCTTTCAGTGTCGCTCCACACCAGGTGCTGTAACTGCTTCAATTGTTCTTCAGTGTTTGAATTACTAACGGAGGCTTTAAAGGGAAATGCTGACGCTTCTGCCTTGTAGCACACCTTGGTTTTTCTAAAGGCTTTAAGTTTCTCCTTGCACTCTAATGAAAAGCTGCAATTTGTATAGGTAAGGCTTCCAACCTTTCTCTGTGCTGACATGGGCTGTGGTGGTTCTTGTGCAGTTGCCAGGGGAAATCCTTGCCTTGCACGATCCTTGTAGCCTCCCCAGAAAGTAATTCGCGGGAATGCTTTTTTCTCAAGGTGGGATCAGATTTCTCCAACTTGGACAACAGACTTTCCATTGTGCTGTACAAGCTGGAGGGAAGGCTCAGGGTGAAATCTGCTGCTGGCCGAACTCCGTGAGGGACACCGTGGCCCACTTGATTTCTAGACTATTCCTGCAGGAACAACTTGTATTTTTATACTTTTTTTTATTTTTTCGTAATCCCATTCTCAGATTCCTGTAGCTTGTTTTTTTTTAATCTAGAATTGTTGCAGCTCTGGCCTGATGACAGAAGTGTGCGGTTTTCAGGACAGCACATCAGTGTACCTCAGACACTTGTGTGACTGTAGAACAGACATGTACTCGAGTACTTTTCTGAACGTGGGGCTGAGCATACGTATCAAGCCCTTGCTGTGATTTTTGGGATGGGACTGTGCTTCAAACCTGAATAATCTGGAGATAATTCCTGGCAATGGACTTGGCAAAACCAAATAGGAGCAGCAAATAGCTTTCTGGTGCTTGCCTGTTGTTTGTAGATGGCCACATGCATGCCTCAACACGTGCTGTTGTGTTACTTCCTCATCCTCAACCCCCCAGGAGCCAGGACCATCTGTTTGGGCTCTGTTTCTGTTTATTTCAAGCTACTTATGAAGACCACATGAAAAACTTATTTCCAGTTTCCTTTCTATATAATAGTTTCCAGTCCAATGTGACTGGTCTGGCCATCGTGGGCCATGCTTAGTCCTGGAGCAATCCCTGAGCTCTAACACGCAGCTATAACCTGAGCTGTAATACGTGTCAGGGCCTGGCCCAACACCCAGCAAACAGAGGGCTTTGTTGATGTCTGAAGGATCTGACTTGGGCGTGAAAACTGATGTGCTGGGAGACGTCGTGGTGCCCAGATCTGAGATACCTGAGTTTTTGGGTAAAGGCTAAGCACACAGCCTTCTGCAAGAGCGCCTGTGTAAAGTAACCCAAAGCGGACACCTGCAACCATACCCCTCAGCCGTGCACATCTGAAAAAACGAAGCTTAAAGACACCAACCACGTACAGACTGTAACCTGCTCTAACTTACGTGCTTGGTTGTTCACTAGTTCTGCCCCTCAGTTTTTCTTTTTGCTTTTGCTTGTCATAGGCTAGAGTAGAGCCCAGCATTGAGGTTCAATTTCTTTTTAATTGCATAATCCATCTGCATGCACACCCACCAAAGCGGGTTGCTGGTGTCAGCTCTCCCAGCTTTCTTTGATTTTTATTTTTGTTTCTTTTTTTTTTTCCATTTTGGGTTCTGTTATTGCTAACTTCTTTTGTTTTTGTTCTTTTTTAACTTGCAGTGCAAGCTTCACATAAAGCCTGTCAAGCCAAGGATGTTCCTGCATTCACCTGCTTTTGCAGTAATGTGTCTCTGCCATCTGTTTTCTTTCATTTTTACTTTTTTAAAATTTTTTTTAACATAAATAACTATTAACTCATCTAATAACCTAGTGGGAACAAGAAGAAAGAAGGATTGGGTACAGGACTGTATGCAACTGGAAGTTCAGGGGGTGGGTGGAGGGGCAAGGTAATGATACCACGTGTTTTTCTGGTTAAAACCAGCAGCAGTAAATCACTTCTGGCCTTAAATTGGAATTGAGAGTCAGGGCTGGATGTCAGCAGCTCGAGTGAGCGTCGTTGACTGGATGAGGTCCTCAGTGCTGCTAGCCTCCCTGGCTCTCGGAGGGCTGGCTGCAGTAGCCCTGTGCTGAGGAGCTCCCTGGGACCGCAGAAACCAGCCTCAGGGAGTTACTGCTGTACGAGGTCACAGCCCAGTCCCCAGTGTGGCTAAACCCTGGAGTTTTGTCCGACTCATATCCCTTCAATAGCTAATGTGTTACAGCAATGTGAGTCCCGCTGCTGGGGGAGAGGGAGGGGGGTATGTGTGTGTAGATAACAAAAGTTTAACTGACATTGCATGCCATTACATTTGCATGATACTTTTTTATTCCTGTTTTTGTTGTCTGACTTGATCGTATAGTTGGCTTGGATTTATTGTCATGTGCGGGCATATTTTTGCAGCCACCCTTCAGGTTCAGTGTAGTAGTTATTCGCTGAATGCTGCGGTGGGAACCAAACGGCGCTGCAGGTGCCTGGGAGAAGGACCATTTCTCATTATTGCTTTCCATGTGTTACTTGCCTGACCATAACCTTTGAAACCTCACTTAAAATAGTACCTGCTCCCAATGTGCATGATCTTAGCAAGACTTAGCAGCCCTTAGGGAATCAAATGCCCGGGCAGGGGGGAAGACGTAGCCTTCAACATCCTCTTAGAGCCATCCGGAGGCTTCCTGCACGCACCTAAATACGGACTTGCAAAGCTGTGGGATCCAGAATTTTATGTCAAGGGTGCCTGGACATACAATCGTCGCGTTCCCCACCGGCGCCCTCCTGCCCTAGGGACAGCGCCCCAGTCAGTTGTCCCTTAAACGTGCAAAGAAGATTTAGCGTAAGCCAGGCCTCGCTCTGTGGCGAGTGCGGTGTGGAAATTGGTCTCTTTAATGTGTATTTTCTATGCCATTGCTTTTTGGACAGAGTGTTTCCCTTCCTTCCCAAGAAGTGGCGAGCCATGCTTACCCTATGACTTCTGGATTTCTTTCTCTTCTGCTGATGTACAGCCAGCATTTCCACTGCTCCTAGCTAGGTAGTCTCCTGTTTCTTTCTTTAAAGCACTCTTAAAAATAACGTTCTCCACCTAAGTCTCACGCACTGCAGTTCTTGCTTGTTTCTGGGATGGAATTTCTGCCTCTCTGGAGGGGGGAAAAAAAAAAAAGGCAGAATTATCACCTTTTCTGAAGTGGTTGGATGGGGAAATGTGTTTGGGGGTGAGCTTTTGGGTCATCTTGCTTTTTAACCCTCACCGCTTAAACATGGCTTTGGGAAAAGGATATCTAAATACAATGTCTTGGACAGACAGCAAAAATTGATTGGAGATGAAGCTGGAAATAAAATAGTTGAGCCTTTTCTCTTTGGTTTTTTTGGTTGTTTTTTTTCTTGTTGGTGTGTTTGTGGTGTCTTGTTTTCATGGGCTTTTTTTTTTTCTTTTTCTTAAATTGCACCTCCTGGTCTTATCAACCATGATGCACTTCTTGTCAGGTTAAATAGGTTTTCTAGGGGGTTGTTTGGAAAAATGAAACTGTGGTTCTCTTGGCTTCTGGCAAACCCAGCTTTAAAATATTAAGTTATCAAGGAAGAAGTTTGGTTTTTGGCATGGTTTTTTTTTAACCGTCCCATTGCATGCACATCCTTGAATGCTTGTGGCGGTATGCTTTGCTTCAGCTGTCTCTGTGCACGTCCTCTTTTTAATTACCAGCATTTTGTGCCAAATAGAAAACTTAATTTTAACTTTTACTTGTCCTGCTTCCTTTAACAGCCCTTCAAGGGACGTTTGGCAGGGAAACCAGCCGAGTCTAGCTTTTTTTCTTTTGACAGAAAGCTGTGACCAAGTGCATTAATGTGGTTTTGGTTGGGTTTCTTTCTCCAGCAAAAAGCAAGCTGTTTTGGAGAAACTGGGAATAAACCGTAAAATTGCAAAAGTTAAAGGTACTGTTTTGGTGTTTTGCCAAAGGAGATGTAGATGATTTTTTTTTTTTCCCTCCTTAAACCCCTGGGCCATGTTTAGCTTGTTATTGCTGCACTTCTTTCTTTTCTTTACTTAGGCCTTTTTTCACAGTAGTCCCTGATTCTGCATGGAGTAATAATGATACGCTCAAATCTAGTTGGATGTGCTTTCACCTTTGCATGTAAGTACAGTAGTAAGAGACTCACCCTTTCTGCCTCGCTACTGATACGAAACCGGTTGTGCTTTTCTGGGGAGTTGTTTAAGTCCGCTTACTTGCAAGTGGCATTGTTAAAACTACTTTAAAACTTTGAGCAATAATCTGCTTTTGCGGAGATGTTGAAAAGAAGCCACAGGGAACACGACATCCAGCTCCTGTTGAACGCCTAAAGCAACCCTGCGCAGCTACTCTGCGCGCTTGAAGCTAGTAAGCCAGGTTCTGAAACTGGACAGGCGCTTGCACGGGCAAAAGCATTCCTTGAGAGGCACTGCAGCCCTTTGTGTGCGTTAGACGGCAACGATAACTAGCTGGTAATGCTGCGTGTTCCTCACAAGGTGGATTTCAAACCTTAGAATAATATAAAGGAGCAAGAAAGCACACCGAAATGTGTGTTTCTGGGATGATAGTGTTCCCAGGGCATGGAACGAACCCTCGGAATGGGAAAACAAACAAAATCCAGGTCACTGAGAGAGGCCGTGATGGCTCCGTAGAAGTGGGCATGCATGCGTCCAGCAGGCAGCCGAAAAGGCAGAGATGAGCGAGGGTTTGCTCCCGCAAAACCTCGCTGGGGTTGCACAGTTACTTTCCAGGAGGGCAGTAAGTAGGAAGGCACCCTTTGAACTCGTGGTTGTTCAGTGCATCCCCTTGCATCTCCTGTGGCGTGTGGTGCTGCGGGGAGGGGGGGGAAAGCAGCGACTGGCACCCACCCCAGACTCCTCTGCGGCCTGAGAAGCGCAACTCCTGTCACCCCCTCTGTGTGCTTTTGACAGCTTGAAATCCCATCACGGAGATTTGTATCTTTGTGTCTCTCTTTAAGCATGTCTTTATTTAACATGACCGGTGTTTCTCCAGGTAGCTCTCATCCTGCTTCTCCTAAAACATCCAAGTGAGAATGGAAATGTCTTTTTGTGTGTGATCATATCAGATATGTCCATTTGAATCCAGTTACCGTTTGCCCTTCTGAGACGTTAGAAGAGTGCGTATTTGTCTCTTCTCCAAGGACCCTGGTTGCATTTGCAGTATATGATATCCATGACGCTCTTGTCAGCGTGTATCAGCATGGAACTGTACAAATATGAAGGGGTTTTTTAATTAACGGAAAATCAAGCTGTGAACAGCGGTAGAAATATTGTATTTGTATACATTTTTAATATCCTGATTGCCTTAAACTATAGATGTAGAACTTTATTACCTTGCTATTTGAAAATAACCAATGTTTGTAACTAAATAATTGTGTAACCTACATACAGTGTTAATGCAAAGTATATGTATGCATCTGTTAGATATTGTCACTTTATTTGATGTTAAAATATTTCAGTTTTTGAATTACAAATTGAATAATAACCTTATAGCATAAGCTCAGTTATTTCTTGTATATGCTTTAGGTTACATACGCAAATAGTGGCAACACTTGAAGTGGGGAGAAGAAATACATTTTTACCCAAACGCGTTGGTCTTTGCGTGGCCTTTCACTTTGTTTTCCTGGTGCCGTTTGTAACGGTGTGACAGGAGGGGATGAGGAAACGTGGTGTTTCCCGGCAGCTTGTTTTGTGCCTTAGAGATGCCTCTGTGGGTTTCTGCTGGTCTTTGTCAGTCCCTTTTTGTGGCAGTTGTGAGCTCGTTCTCCAGATCAGCCGGCGTCTTGAAGAAGTTCGGGCCTCTCTGGTGTAGTTGGTTCATATGACACCTCCCCAGTGCACGCTTCCCTTCATGGCTTATGTTCTTTAAAATGTTGTTCCTCCTTTTCCTTTTCTCTCTCACTTTTTAATTTCAATTCTGAACCTCTGTTTCTTTTCTGTTTTTCTCTTTTTCTGTAGCTTCTTCTTTATGTAACCGTCATCTTGCCAAAGCCCCCACACCCTCTCTCCCAGTGGACAGTAGGGCACTGGAAGAGCCTGCGGCTATGGGCACCCCCGCCAGGAGAAGAGCCATCTCATTCTTCCATCACGTCCGCCCTTCTCTCCTTCCCTTTTTGTTTTTCACCTGTGCGTCTGAGGGTGCGCTGTGCTGTGTGTCTCTGTGCGGGATCTGTCTGCTCCCGGCGCGTCTCCGACAGAATTGAGGCTGCCAAAAATGACAGAGGTAACGGCTGGAGGAGGAAGCTTGGCCGTAATGTGAGATATTGCACTGGGTTAGGTGTTTTGGTGTTTTGGTTTTTTCTCCCTCCCCATTTTTCTTTCCTTTTGCCATAATATGCACACGTTGCTGATGACAAATAGAATGACAGAGTGGATGAGGGTGAGCATGCATAGCCGGAGGACTTAATTTCTGCCTCTAAAAATCAAGTCTGGCTGCTTTGGACACCACAACTTCATCACAAGTACGTCCTGTGCTCCTCTTGACATGTGCTGAAAATAAGTCCTTAGACCTAGGTGACTTTGTTTTCGGTATGCGGTCGGATGAAGCGGAGATGGCTGATGCTCCATCCTGTTGCACTGATGGAGAATGTTCTGGACGGTCAAGGCCTTATTACTTTCTGGCAGATATCTCTTCTCGTACAACTGAGCTGCGTTGACTTGTACTTGGATTGAGGGCTTCATGTTATTTTCACGAAGCCTAATTAGTGATTATTTTTTTAAGTCTTGAATGTGGGATAGTTGTTGAACTTTATAACTTGTTTACTTTGGAATTTAATTCGGTCAAAAAGCTTGAAAAGTGCCAAAGTATTGTTTGAAGATAAAAAAAAACAAAGCTTGTAAATTTGGTGTGTAGTGACCTCTAGCTGGTTTGGGGTAGATGGAAGGCGACAGCCTGACCGCTTTAGACTTTTTCATGTGGAGTAATGCACCTTTTTTTTTTTTTTAACCGAATACTAGTGATTTATTCTTCTCATTTCTGAACCTTAATCAAGGAATTCATCTCCTTTAACCTGCCGTGGAAAAGGTACTGTTAAATCGTGTAGGTCGACCCTCTCCCAACCTGTGTGTGAAGCACCAGCTGCCAAGGGTCTCTGCTGAAATCTGCTGGTCTTCTTCAGAAGCACAATATTTTTCCGTGCTCGTCGGTGGCAGGGTTTAGACCAGTAAAATTTCCCTCCAGCCAGGTGGCTGTTTTTGTGAAGTGGCAGAAAAAACTGTTTATCCTGGAAACGTTTGCAACCAACTAAGTGACTTTATAGATACAATCGGGAAGAGTCTTAAATATTGGCCTTGTGTGTGCGCTGTAACGATTTACCTGGCACGTAAATGGAGTTGCTGACCGTTGCCCACACTGAAGGGATGTGAGTATTTGCACAAACGTAGCTTGGGACACAGTTTGCATTAATACCATAAATGGAGCCTGCTCTCAAGGCTTCAGTGGGCTCAGGTGATACCTGCTGAGGGTCTGCTCTCCAGCCACCAGCGCTTGCCGTGAGAGAGCCAGATCTAGCAAACATTTCGCATTCAGCCTTCTGAGGACAAAACAGACTGGCCGATGCCTCACAGGTTGTGGCCTTGAGGGTGTTGCTGGATTAAACCTTGCCTGTGTTAGTTCTTCTCTTGTTCTGCAAAACTCTGGATGCTTTGCTAACTGGGAAGAGGTGGCACCGCTTGCAGGAGGGCATTGTTTTTGTTCTGATAGGGCTTAGGCAACAGTGCTGTATGTGCACAGGGCCACCCATACCTTGCAAAAGCGATGGGTTGAGCCACGTCTTTTCTGAAATCCGTCATTAAGTTTGCAGCCAAGGGCTGCTGTGGAATTGGGGCACGCTGGTCCTTGAGCCACCCCTGTGCCTTATGCAGGGCCGAGTGTCTTCTCCAGCCTGGGGTTCTCTGCACTGTTCACTGAGAACATGGCTTGCCCATTAAAATGCCCAGTTCAAGAGTGCTGTGTCTTTTTTTCAGCGTTGGTGCCTAGGCCGGTCTGTGGTGTCAGGGACCACTGCCTCGGGCCCGGGGGCCTTGCTGTGCCTCATCTGTGCAGCCCCCTTCATGGTAGCCTCCAACTTGCCAAAATACCCTTCTGGTTACTCACCCAGAGGCCAGCCCACCCCCGGATGGCTCCCGCTGCATCCTGCGTGGTGAGACCCTCCCCAGTGCCCTGTTTGAGGGGGTGAAATCCTCTCATGTTTCTTCCAGTCCCTAGATATTTTTTTCTTTCATTTAAAAACTGTAGTATGGGTTTATCTGGTGGTAGTAGGAGTCTAGCCTGCGAAATCCCGTCGCTGTGCTATAGCCTCTCTCTTGAAATAGTCACTTATTATTTACTTCACTATCATGGACGGGCGCAGAGCTATTCTGCGGAGCTCTACCTCGTGTCAGGTCACCCGTGTTGTGCTGATGACAGTGGTTTGGGAGCCAGGCTCAGTCATGCATGGCTGCGCATCACTTACTGCAAGTAAGAAGGAAGAAACTGGGGGGGGGACGGGGGATTATCCTTTACCTAAAGAGAGGCTATCAAGTGCTGCTAACCCCATCATCTTACCCATGTGGCTGTGTTCTGTGACTCTGAAATATTGTGGCAGTAGGAGGTCATGACCAAATGTGCAGGTTGGCAACACTGAAGAAGTATCCTGATAGACTCTCATCTGCTGGGTCGGCCCTGGGCTTTTCAAGGAGCTCTCGAGCCCTCAGCTTTTAGGGCATTTCTTCTGCCCTTCGCTAGTGCTGGGCTGTACCAGAGGAGGTTGGTTTTCATCAGCTGGAGGGGCTCGGGGCTAGGTGACCCCCCAGTGTAGTGCTGATGCGGGTCAAGAAGGTTTGAAGAGGGGCGAAACCCTTTTATTGGTTAACGTCTAAACTCCAAATAGAAACTTTTTTAAAGCTTTATATGAAGAGAAGCAGATAGGCACAAACCAAATGCCACCACTTACATGAACTGCCTTTATTTTGCAGCTCTAGAGTTTTGCTGTGCTGCTGCCTTGAGTCCTGCATGCAGCTCTGGACTTCGTGTCTCCAGAAGGACGTAGTGGAGTTAGAGAAGGGCACTAATGATAAATGGGATGGAGCAGCAGCCTGCCAGGTGAGACCGCAAAGGCTTGGAGGCTTCAGTGGAGAGAGGGAAAGGCTGAGATGAGAGGGAGGATCAGCCCTGCTGTGAGCTGGAGGTTGCAGCAAATGTCCTCTAGAGGTCCCTTCCAGCCTAAATTTATTTGTGATTCTGCGTTACAAAGTCTGCCAAGTTGTGATGGCAGTGGATGCCGACCCGCTAGTTACCTAATCGGCGTGACTGGAACCAGAGAGGTACCTGGCTAGAGGGAAATCAACTAAAAACGTGGAGTATCTTTCTTATAGAGCAGGTAGTAAACTCCTAGAATTTGTTGCCCTGGGTTGTTGAGGCAGATGGTATCAGCAGAAGGTTTTGGAGTTTGCTGGGTTTGGTTTTTTGTTGTTGTTGTTTTTTTAAAGGTAAATTCATGGGGAACGGAGCTGTAAGGAATCTGAAGGAGCCGGGGCAGGGGGGGAACAGAATGAAACATCTGACATCCATAATCTGATGGTGGCGGATGCTGGGGCAGAGGGAGGGGAACAGAGCGGAAAGCATGTACGGGCACTGCAAGTGGTGTTTGTAGTGGGACACGTGTGTTGGACAAGGGGACAGGAGCTGAGCGTCGCTGAGGCTTTCCCACAACTCGGTGCCAGGGGGAAGGGATGGCGATGTGCCCCTTGGCTCGCTTCCTCCATGGCGTGCAGCTGTTAGGGGAATAGGTGTCAGCATAGGGAGGGGACGGCAGTGTGAAACCTGTTATTGGACAGCCCAGAGAGGTTATTTGTCACTCAGTGTCACCAAATGTCCCCAGCAGAGCTGGGAAATCTACTTCATCCACAGAAGTGAGCGGGTGCCAAGTTTAAAATCATGCTTGCGGGCTTAATTCTCCTGTCACTGCTGGAGAGTAAAAATGAACTTTAAAAAAAGCTCCCAAAACCCAGAGGTAGGAACAGTTTCCAGGTTGGAGGTGCCCCGTGGCACAAGCTGGGGGGGTGCAGTGCCGTGCTGCTGTGGGCTGGGGCTGGGTCACGGTGTGCCCGCCAGAGGTGACTGAGGTATCGGCCTACCAGCTATTTGAGGAATGAGCAGCTCCTCCGTGTTCAGTCCCTGCAGGTCTCACGTAAGAGAGAAGTACTTTGTGAATGGTCCCCCAGGCTTAAGCAGGGTGAAGGAGGTATATCGGTGTCTCTCTGAGGCGGTGTCGTGCAGAAAAATGCAGAGAGGTTACTGTTATCGTGTCTGCAAAGCCAAGTTTTCTGGGGCCTTAAGGGAAGATGGGGTGTTGCAGAGAGTAACAGCTGCCCAGCATGGAAAGGTGAGCTGGGATTATTGCTAGAAGGCATTGGAAACAAGTAGCAGTGCCGTGCTAGAACACGGCTGCTGGGCGCTCGGGTGCTCCCTGGGTTTTGGGGGACTGTGTTGCATAATAACGTGCATGGTTTTACTGATGGGATGGTTTTAGCCCCACGCTTGTGAGGGAGTGAGGCAGCAGGGAGCTGAGCCTGCAATTTGAAACTGGTTTTCCTTCCAGCCAGCCATGCACCTGACTGTGCGTGCTGCTGGACTCCTACCTTCACGGCTCCGGGCCCTCCTAGAGTGGGCAGACCCTGTGCTCAGCACCTTTGGCGGGTCCGTGGCATGAAGCATCGGGGTGCTGTGAAGCTTGTGGGGAAAGCTATGTGAATATGAGGAGTCACGGGCACCAGGGGATATTCTCCTGTGGGTAACAGGGAGCCCTGGCAGCGCTCCAGGACAGTCCCGTGTTCTGACAGTGGGAACAGCGTTATGAGTCAACCCGCTACCGTAGTAGCGAGGCAACGGTATGGGTCGGGACCACATTTGGACTGCATCATCACTTGGGGTTTTTTGTAGGGAGGGAATGGGGGAAGTGGGAAATGTTTTTTTCTGTCTGGCAACGCAGGTTACTTCCAAATCAGCTGGACCTTGCTACGTGGGGGAGCTGATCTTGCTGGGACGTGCCTCGTTTTCAAAGGCAAGTCTTTGAGTGTCACTCTGCAAGCTGCAAAACACTGTAAACCTGTACAACAGTGTAGCCAGCAATGCAGACCTGTGTTCCCTGGGCTCCTTACTGGCTGGCCTGGGACATGGGTGGCCGCAGCACCAGGAGGAGAGCTGCAAAGACGAAGATGACGGTGTGACGTTGCTGTGGTCCCCTGTGGAATGCCTGTGGGCCAGCCCTGGCCTTTGAGGCCCAGGCTGGCCAGCCCCCAAAGCACAATTCTCCCGTGGCCGCGTCGACGCCAGGCGGGAGGGGTAAGCTGGGGCACTGTCTGTTGCCTGTAGCTCACAGCAGAGCTGGGCACCTGCACTAGGGGCAAGGGGTGGTTTTGAAAGTTAATCCTCTGTATCGACCTGCATTCGTACACCTCGATGGTGCAACCAGGCTCTTGGGCGTATCGAGGTACCACAGACACAACTGGGCCTTTCCTCAGTGGATGCGTTCCATGCATGGTGATGGGTTGAAAAGGTGTGTTGAAAACTAGTGAGCTCACAGCAGAGGTAGAGGGGAATAAAAGAGAGAAGTTCAGGAGATGGGTTTGCAGCTGCGGAGACTGGGTTTTTCCTTTTGAATCCGGAAAGGCAAAAGGCAACGGGATGCTGCTGGGCAAGCCAGCCAGAGAGCTGGCCCACAAGTGTCCTAGGGCCTACGCGAGGACAGCAGCCTGTCAGCAGGACCCTGCAGAGGTAGGTCTACCAAATGGGTTTTGTCTGTCTGAACCTTGTTTTATGTTGGCGGAGTTGCCTGTATCCAGGCAAAAGACAATCAATGTGGATTTGTGTATAGTGCCAACAAAATAAAAAGGCGATCTGCTCAAACTGGAGCTGGGGGAGCGCCTGTGTGTTTGGGACTCGGGAGCAAGAAAAGCTCCCTTGGCAGCCAGGGAGGTTTTGAGTCCTGTCTCTTGGGGTATTTGCCTCGCAGGTGCATGCTGAGCTGGGGCTGGGGCTTGGCCAGCTTTGTGCAGCACAGGAAGGCTGAGAAGGTTTCTGGGCAGTGACCCTTCCCCGCTTTGCACTTAATACAGGGAGAGCCAGAAAAATGCTGTGGTTTTTTGAGTACGGTTCTGAAGGCAGTTGATGGTACTGTAAAACTGTAAACTTCATGACTCTCACAAGCTACTTCTCGCTCGAGAGCTATGCCCCTACCCCTTCACTGCAAAGAACAAAGTTGTGGCTTTTGCCCAAAGCAGCAACAAGAAGAAACTCCTCTTCTCTGGTGCGCCTGGGGCTGATGAGACAAGCTCAGCAGTTAGCTCAGTCACCACAGAGCTCCTCTAGCAGGGCTGGCGCGAGCTGGGGACCTGCCTGGTGTGGGGACAGCGCAGGACCTGCTCTTGTCCTGTCGCATTTGGGGAGCAGAAAACAGTGAGAAGGAAAACCCCTATCTTCTCATAAATCGTCTCGCAACCATGGCCGCAGCACAACTGCTAGAAAAGAACTGCTCCAACAGCACCTAAATCTCTCTCCTCAAGCCCAGTTTCCCTCCCTTCTGTTCCAGCCAGGCCCCTGCCAGCTGGCAGAAGCAAACGCCTTCCTTTTCCCAGCCCCGTGCCAACTCCTCTCCTTGTGCGCGTCTGCCAGTGGGGTTTGGGCCGTAATCCTCAGGAGTGCCTGTGCGCTGATGCTGCCGAATGGGGTAAGGGGAAACACATCCTTTAAACCAGGAGGGAAAGAGTGTGCAGAGGGAGAATCCAAGGGAAGGTGAGGCTTAGATTGATTGCTGTGGGATGACAATGCCATGGCACTTCAGTCCCCATCTTCTTCACCCCAGTGTGTCTCATACCGTTGGAAACCAACTGAAGTAAGCTGTAGTCCCGCAAAACTCTCTCCACGGTTTTGTACCATGCAGGCCAATATCGTCAGAGGAGTTACGAGCGCCCTGGCTCACCTCTCTCCGACTGCGTGCACAGCCGGAGCTCTTAGCAACTGCTCCCTTCAGGATAAGCGGGGATCATTTTAACTGCTGCTCACATGCAGCAAGCACAAGTGCACACAAAGACTCCCTTCTGCGCAGAAACCGCAGGTGCCTGGCTTGGCTGTCAAGGGGTGTGAAAATTACCTGGCTCTAATCTTTCCCCTGCCAATGTTGTTGTATGTAGTGTTGGAAATCGGGGCAGTTATTTTTATTTAGAGCTGTTACACTGTGTAATTTAACTGGAAAAGATGTGTGTCTTGAAGTGGGTTTGAAGTAGTGAGCGGTAGTTATCGTGGAAATCCTGTAGCGCCGGCGTATTTTGCTCAGGGTGTGCTCGGTGAAGCCCCAAGACTGCGCAGCAGCCTCGCTGGAGACAACTATGCAGAGGGAAGAGAGAAAAGGTCAGGGCCTGGTTGTACCATAAAGATGACGGGCAGGGAAGGAAGGCGCACACCGCTTTGCGAAATGCGGCCTCGGGAGGTGGTTTCCAGGACAGGGGCAGGGAGAGAGCTGAAACCCAAGAAAAGTTTGTCACAGTGGACTGTGCGCAACTCAAAGGATGGCACCTCGGAAGACATGAGGCAGGAGGGGCCGGCTCTTCCTGAAGTGCATGAAATCAAAGCCAGCCAGGAAGGCGGTGAGATTACAGGAAGAATCTCTTCTCTAATCTATGAGTTTACAGAAAAGAGCAGAACTGAAGCCTGTGCTAACTTTTCCATTATCAAATGTGACTTCCCGTGGAAGGGACATCAGGCAAGCAGGAGCCTACAGCCAGCCTGGGCATGGGAAACTCCACTCCTGAGTGGGGCCTTCAGAACACCGCACGGGAGATAGATACAAGGCAGGTGAGATTGAAGCAGTGTCCCAGCCATGCACCGGGCGGCCCGCACTCAGCCTGGAAGGGGAACGGCCTGGTGACATAAAGGAGTGAGGAGCGCCAGGGCTGGGGCTAAAGCTGGGACTGCTGTAGAGGCAATAAATTTCTGCTGTGTGACTCCCCCGGTGCCCCGGCTGGCCAGCACCCCTAGAGCCGCTGTCTCGCAGGTCTGGCACGGAGCGGCTCCCTTGCAGCCTCCAGGTAAAACTGAGCCTCGACCCAGGTGAAAAGCACGAAACGAGACTCGGAATCCAGGACAACTTTCTTTATTGCTACCAGAAGGCTTTCATCAGTACAATGGCTCCAAATACGATACCTTCCTCAGGGCTGTGGAGAGAGCTTACAATTGGGACAGGTCATTCTGAGAAACAGAGGTGTAACATTAAAGAGACAAGTTTTTAAAGGTTTTACTCTTGGTTAGAAGTGACATGAACACAAAACTTGAGGGTTAGGGTCTTTTGTTTTGGTTTTGTGGCTGATAATTACACACCTTTCAAACCTCAGGCGTACGTAGCTGCCCCAGCACCTCACCGAGCAGTGCTGGTCACATGCAAAGCTTATAAACATACAGGGAGAAAAAAAGACTGCAGAATTTAAGGTTTACACTTGACAGAGAGTCAAGCGTTGGTGAACATCCACACTGAGTGCAATATTTCTTGGTGCAAACAAGAAAAAAAAATACCGTTTTTGTTCAAGTGACAGAAAATCCATTAACTGCTTACTGTGTTTGAAAACGCAAACTGTTTTAAGTCTCCGCGTAAGGCAGAGAGCACAGTGGCCGGCTGCCCTAGTGTTCTTCTAGAGTATGTTCACACTCCTGTGGTTATTACTTAAGTGTGGAGCAGCTTGCAAGCATTGGTTTTGGTTGTTTTTTCTGACTAACCTTTTATTTAAATCCAGTTTTTAAATATTACCACATTTAAACACCAAAATGCTAAAAAACAAAAAAGGTCTTTTTCTTTAGAAAGGAAAAAGAAAGCTGTCGTGTGAAGGTCAGGTAGTACAGAACATCATGCACAAGACTTGCTGAGAATTAAAAGAGGAGCAAGCAGAAAGGGAGCAAGGAGCAGATGGAAATCGGATCAGAGAGGTGTTAGTTGGCTGGGAAACCTGGAACAACTCTGCACGACTGATGTGAGCTCTTGGACATGGAGAATGGGTTACAATACACAGGAGCAGAAAAACAGTGGAACTGACAACACTAGAAAGAAACAATAATTTGCTACTTTTTTTGTTTGGTTTTTGGGTCTTTTTTTAGATTTTTATACTTTTTTGTGTTTTTAAGTGCTTAAATAGTGGAACTATAATTAGCCGCACAAGGAAAAAAATTCAAAAAAGGGTTGGGATATTTTTTTTTTCTGTTTTTTGGCTCCCTTCAGTTCAGCCTGACAAGGTATGGCCCCTTCTCCCCCCACTGAGAACACGGGGTGCCAGGTTCTGCGTGGTTTCTAGAGCAGCCGTGGCGGAGCAGGTGGTGCGCGCTCACAGCTACATAACAGACACCGGCTGTAAAGGCGGACAAGGGGAAACGTTGCCCTCCTGCCTCGAGACATCAGCGCCACAGACAGAGCCCATGTTTTCAAGAGCCACTACCTCTGGAGCAATGTCTTCGTTGTAGAGACGCTTGATTCCATCGTAGAAGTCGTCCACTTCCATCTCCTCCACTTTACGCTTGGCAGAGGCTTGCTTGCAACCGCTGGGAGCTGGCAGACGCTGGTAGAGCGCGGCTGTACCTGTGACTGGCACTTCTGGCCTGCCGTTGTCCTTGGAGAAACCTGGCCCTGGGACAGAGGAGGGCTGGCATTTGAACACTCCTCTGTTACAGGTCACCAGGGTATGCTGGAGGGGACTGTAGACATATACAGAATTGGGCGGCAGAGAAGACTGCAGAGTGGAAAGGTGATGTGCCACAAGCTCCCGGCAGTGGATCAGCTGCGAGCTATCCATCTGGAGTGGGAAGACAAGCAAAGATACCGGCATTGCGGGATCACTGCCACAGAGAGGAGAGGCTGTCAGCCAGGGCAGGGCCAGAGCTCCGAACGCACCGGCCACCCGTGCACCAAACTTCTCAATGACACACCGGATGCAGGAGAAAGTAAGCGATAAAGGACAAAAAAGACCCTCAACGTGACGACTTCGTAAAATACGGACCCCTGCTCCTTCTTATACCGCGTGGGACTAGTGGGGAGTAAAAACCTTTCAGATAGTAAAAGGTTTCACTGCATATTTTTAGCAGCTTGAGTGTTTGGCTTTCCAGTACTTGCCAGACCACCCAGTACGCTTAGAAAGAATGGCTGAGCGGCTAACTAGGATTTTCTCCCCAGTGTGTTATTTTCTCCCTGGTGCAGAGAGAGCCCGTATACATCAGGGCATGTGGCCCCACCCTTTGTCACCTACTGGATGCTGTCAAGGTCAAGCCTTTGCGGAACTGTCCCAACAAACTGTCCCTTCAGGCTGAAGTACAACCACCCTCGCAAAAGCGCAGCTGCAGGCAGAAATGAGCAGCTAGCGATCTGAAAGCCCTGGCTGGCTTGAATAACCGCAGTACTGCGCAAGATGCAGCCTTCTGTGCCCCCCAGCCCCTCCCTGCCGAAACATGCGGTGCCAGCACCCCCTCACCTGTGCCTTCTGGAGCAGCTCGATGATGAGAGCCAGCCAGTCGGGGAGCAGCTTCTCCAGCTCCAGGCTGACGATGGCCAGCGCCAGCATGGAGCCCTTGAACTGCAGCAGCTGGTAACAGGCCATGCAGTGCAGCAGCTGCTTGGTGAGCGCCGCCACGTGCTGAGAGGGGCTCAGCTTGGGCAGGATGGTCAGTAGCTGAGGCCTGTTGGACACCGCAACTGCGTGGAACTGGGGGGGGAAACAAGCACATGAGGGAGCTGGTGTCACTGACAGGCAACCCCGCAGGCAAAGCCAGGTCAGACCTCGAGAACGGCATGCGACATCTTTGATGCGCAAGGATCCTCCAGCTTAACCTTCAAGGTTATTTCCACACCATGGAAAAAACCCAATGCGTTGAGCCCACCGACAGCTTGGTGCAGCCTTTCTGGCATGGCCTGCCATCGTACACATCATCTGCCTGGGGACCAGGCTTCTCAGGGCTCTGCAAAAGGCTATATCCCCTTCCACCCTTCTGTCTCAACAGCACAGGTTTGGCAGTTCAGGTGTCCTAGACAAAAACTGCTTCTTGAGCAAGCAGAGAGGATCAACTTCAACAGAGAACCTCAGAACACTTCCGTTTGTCTTGTCTCATCGGTGAATCTGGTTCTCTGGCCATGCCTTTCTGCAGCAAGTGCTTTCTCCTTGGTTCTACTTACTGTTTTCGTGCTGCCTGGCGCTTAGCTTTGAGCAAAACCACTAGCAATTAAGATTATGGGGCAAGGTGTTCAGGAGCAGTGAGTCTTAGTGTGCGGCTCAGCATGCCTCAAAACAGGCTAGATGGTCAGATGGCAGGCCCACGTTTTGGAAATGCCGCCCAAAGCGTCACAAGTCTCCTCTGAAATTCTCTAGCAAGGCTTTCTCTTTCAGAAACTACTTGTACAGAGGAATTACAAACTCAGGATGAGGCCTTCGTTCCCCTACAGGTAGAGTTTTTGTCTAGGTGCCTCTCGATACATTATTTACACTGACAGATGCCAGAAAGAATGTAAATAGCCCCTCACTTACAATATGAAGGAAATCCAGTGGCGTTGCCATGTGAAGATCCCAGTTCAGTTTATCCAGGATAATCTTCTCCATTCTGCGAATTTCAGCTGGAGAACAACCACAAAAGCTATCCCGAGCCAACACCTTCAGTACTGGAATCCTCTGCAAAAGCCAAGGCAAAAAAAGAAATGAGAGAACCAGGCATTATAGAAATCCCACAAAATCCTTCATTCCTGTCCCGGCAAGCAAAGGCAGGACTGGAAGAGCGTATATTCAGACAAGGCTAAGGTAGTAAGAACAAAAAAATTACCTCATCTTCCTCAATGGTCTTTGCAGCGAGGAAGAAGCAGCTGATTGCAATACAGTTCAAGTACTTTGGACGGGCCTATGGTACAGAAGAGCAGAGAAATCTGTGTGAATGCGATGCAGAAATTATGCATAATCCTTTCTGGTCGGACATCCTGAGCCCCGGGGTCTCAGCTGCCCGTGCGAGGCGTTCTGGATCAGCAGGCTGACCTCCAGCTACGCCACGGCAGTGGCAAGCCGCGCCAAGCAAAAATCTATACTCCATGACGTAAGCCAAAAGAGCAATTTGCCAGCCCCGTGATCGTAATTGGCACCCGCTGATGTGCAGCGCTGGAGTGGAAAGAGCTCATTTTTTAGGCAGTGCAGTAGAAAATAGGAAGGAGAAAATCAGAAGGGCCAGATTGTCATCTGGCAAAAAAACATTGCCATTCCACCTGCTCCGGCGGAGCTATGCTGTTAGTGCTGCTGGGGGTCAGACACAGAATAGGAAAGAAAATAAGAGAATTTTAAAACTCTGTCCTTGCCCAGGGAAGTATAAAACACCCATAAAAATCACCACTTGTGTAATTTCGCACTGCAGTTCTCAAAACTGTGGCCTAGGGATTTCTGAGGGAGAGCTGGTCCTTCCTAAAGTGAGTTGTTTTAGGCAAGGTAAGTGAAATCTGGAGGGGAAAAGGTGATTTTTTTTTTTTAAGTGCATCAAAAACTCCTTTTATGGGCCTCGGCTGGAGGGTGATGGGCTGTGAGTATTCAGGTAGTCCGTGATGGACCAGACTACGCACACGCTCTGAACATGGCACATCTGCTGGAGTTTTTGCTTAGCAGCAATCTTTATGAATTTGACTGTCCGACAGAGGACTTCACTTCCAGCATCAGCGTAAAATCCACAGGATCTGTCCCCCGGCCCCTTGGTGGCTGGTGGCCGGGGAATGCAGCGGCATTGTTTCTAAGCCCTGTCACAGCGGAGTGAGCAGACAGCTGCAGAGCCAGGCCCCCACCTCCAGTAGCCTACTGGCAACTGGTCGTCTTCCGTCCTCGTTAGGAGATGCTGAAAGCAAAGGTAAGTGAAAATCCTGCGCCGAATTAGAAAATCCACTTCCAACCTGAACTGTTGCCATGATTTATTCTTGCTAGGTAAATTTTAGCAGATGCAACAGAGCTGAAGGGTGAAATGCTGCACATTACGCTCATTCCACGAGCTGCCAAGAAATCCAGAACACTTTCCAGAAAGCATCAAGAGAAGAACACAGGATCGTATCCAAATTGAAGATCTTTACCCACGTTCAGCCTCAGTTAGTTAAAAAGGACCATGTTATGCCTAGAGCTTTGGCTTTCTAGTGTCGTTTAAACCTCAACTTCGATACGTGTAGAGTATCCACACTTGGGGGTGGGGGTGTGCACGCACACATGTGCTTGTGCACGGGCAAGCACTGCCGAGATTGGCCGTAACACCGCTCTGCTGAGGGTTAACGAGGGCTGTGCAGTGAGTTACACCACGCGCTGCTGGCTGGGCCTCTGAAGTACGACTGGGTAACCGCCTTAGGGGCAGCCAGTCCCAACAATTTCCAAGCATGTTCGTGTTGAAGGCAAGGGACTAATTGTCGTGATAATAAAATCCCACACGGTAGCGCCTGGTAAAAAAACAGGAGTTAAGCTGCATCAGAGGAATGACGGCTTTACGGGAGAGGAAAACTGGGGGAGGGAGCACAAAGCCCTGAGCTGTTTGAACAACGCTCACCCAGACAAAACACCTTTCCACATTCCTGCTCGCCGCCTGAAGCACACAGCGGTCTCCTTACTCACACTCTCTCTGCAGACTCCTTGGCTGCTGCAAATTATTGAAAGAAAAACTGTACTCGAGGGCATTAGCTGTTGAGTGATTGAAATCTGCTTCCCATCTCAGTATTTTAGTAAATCAGCTACTTTAAGATCATCTCAAAAATAAAAACTTCCATAGCTTGTAATTAAAACATTATTGATGTTTATTAACATTTAAAGGCTGGGTTAATGGATGATGTCACTCGCTTTCTACCAAACTAAGTCACATTGAAACGTAAGTGTACAGGCTGAGAGTGCGTTCTTCTGCTTGATCTCCTAAGCTGTGTTGCTTACCTAACAGTGTTGNTGCTTTCTACCAAACTAAGTCACATTGCAATGTAAGTGCACAGGCTGAGAGTGCGTTTTTCTGCTTGATCTCCTAAGCTGTGTTGCTTACCTAACAGTGTTGGTGATGACATTAGACACACATGCAGATGAGACTGCAGATCTGCTGAGCACGGAATGTAACTGAGCAAATACGGTAAGAGATAAGGCTACCCAAAGCCTGACTTCACAACTCAAGGCCAGGGATTTTGGGTTGGGCCACAGCTGGCTCAGTGGTGTTTGCACGGGTGCAAAGCACGGCACAGTGAACTTGCTTCTCTGGCAGACTTAGAGGGACAGAGCAGTAGCAGATTCCAGTTGCAGGCAGCCCAAATGTTGATTTTTAACTTGTCTTTTTTTAAACAGTTTCTATGGCGTAACAGCCTTACAACCAAGCAGGCGCACAGTCTCTGTTCAGTACAGCAGGAGCAGACAGCCTCTCCCTTTGGCCTGTGCCTATGCTTCTAACTCCTCTCTCTCCTTCACATCTGCCTGACTTCATGTCAGACTTAAGCTCTTAGTTGGTCACGCTGTTAGTAGTGAACTGCTCCCCGAAAAGCAATCACCTCTGGCTATACCTTCCCCCCTGCTCCCCCCCCCCTTTTTTTTTCCCCTCACTTCCCAGCACACTTGCCAGACCCAAACCTATCCTCAAACATTTACTTGTTCCCTGCAGCTAGTTCACTGCTAGCAGGTGCTCCCAGCAATTCTAGGTGGTACAAATGAGATGAAATGCAGTTATAACTGAAACACCAGAGAAATTAAGAGGTGAGCGGGGACTTTCCCTCACTTCTCTGCCAGAGGGCACTGGGCCTAGGTTTCTAACTGCGGGCTAGTCGGCACTTCCTTTAGCTTTATGAGTCTATTTCGGTTGTGGTGGAGACTGTTCTCTTTTTGTCTAAAGCACAACCTCTCTCCAGCCTCGTTTTCTGATTGCTTAAAGGAACAGGTACTGTGCTGAGGCAAATTCAACGTTTAGACCAGGTTAAGAGCGAGCATGTAGTTGAAGAGGAAGGGTGCTGCATTTCTCTTAGGTTAATATACATTTGAACTAAAGAGCTGCATTACACGAAGGAAATGCGCAGAACAGAGGAAAGAGGGAAAATACTCTTGGCAGGTACGAGCACTGGGTGAGTTCCCCGAGAACTGAGTGTTCTCATTAAAGCAATGGCTGCTTTCACCGGGTGAAAAATGACTACGGAAAGAATCTACCTCCCAAGAGTTCCTGGTGGCAGCGTGTGCTGCCAGATCCACAACCCCCGATTCAGCTCCTGGAGTAGCGCAGGTACCGTCCTTTATGTGTGTGAGAGCAGAGGGGGAAGTAAGCATTTCCGTGCAGCCACACCACTAGGACTGTACACAGAGATAGCTGAGTGGGTGGTATAAATCTATTTCAGTTTATGTATCTGCAAATATTTACCTTTACTGTAGCTAAAAACCTGTCCAAAAGGCTGATGGCCAGGGCGAGCGTTTCTGGATAAAGGTGGAACTGGTATTTGAGCTTGGCCAGCCACTGAATGACCTCATCCCTCTGCTTTGGAGAAATGGCTACATCCTGTTGGGAGAGAAAAACAAACTATTCTTATACACAGGCTGAGCGAGTCAGAAAAGACCGAACATTTTACCTCCACAGGAGTTATTGAGCACAGAAACAAAGCTGCCTTTGGAAAGGGGGGGCCTCGAGCCTGCCTGAATCACCACTTTGTTCTTGCAGTTACTTACCCCATCCCGAGAAATCTGCCCTGGAAAAGACCGCTTTCCTTACAGCAACCTCAAACATGGCTCAGAAATTTCACTGTACGTTGAGGAAAAGAGGAAGGATGTCTTCTAGATTCTCGAGTAGTGACAGGCTATTTTCTGACTTAAAGCTAAGAGACTTAATTTTATTATTTTTTTTTTTTAAATCTCCTTTGAACAGAAATGCCCGGCTTGAACAAAACCAGACGTGCGATGGGAGCGAGTGGGGTGCACAGCTCCTGACAAACAGCAGAGGGGCGGGACCGAGTTGGTTTTTTGAGAGGAAAGGTTTATTTTTTCTTGAAATTGTGGGGATATTTTTAGCTCAGTTTCTAATATTCCAAACAGTTTACGAAAGACCTTTAGCAGTACAGTTAACTGTGAACTGGGGTAAAGCAGGTACAATTTCACTTAAAAAAGGTTGGGTTTAGTGTTTTAGGTTTTTTTTAATGTTTTGGCCCAAGTCACCACCATTGATCTGTTTGGACAATAGCTGAATCTCAACCACAAATAGAGATCGGTCATTAACATAAAATCTTTTGGACTTATTTTCTGGAATATTTACAGTTTTTCCAGAGCCTTTCAATTCAACCAAGTAAATGTTTGGTCTCACTTCAACAGGGATTGTTTGGGGTGATGAGCAAGGATGTGTCCAGAAGTGAAACCAAATGTCTTCTCTTGTCTTCAGGGTCCTCGTGCTCTCTGCAGCAGTTTGGTTGCTGCTGAGATGGTTTAGGAGAAGGAAATGGAATGAGATGCTGACTGCTTAGTTACTGCTGAAAAGAAAGCGAAGGGCTTGCACAAACAAACACGTCTGCTGGGCAGGGTTGTAGCTGTCCTCCCACCAATAACACAGCGGGGGAAAGTAGTAGAATTTTAGAAAATAAAAACACCCACCATTGGTGCAACTTGAATACTTCAGGGTACATCTATCACTGATGTACCTACTGTATACCTTAAATAGACAGTAACGCACTTCATTACAGGTTTACTGCCTCTCCTGGCTGGGAAAGGAGAGCACTGCAGGCAGAACTTTAATTACGCTACCGCCGCCACCAGCTTCATGCCTTTCATTGTCACTTGCAGTATGACACCTTTACTCTGTGCCTAACTTCCTTACTGGTGCTGAGCTCCACCTTCGCCACTGAGTGGGACAGACTGGGCGCGGACAGGGCGTGAGCCCTGGGGCTGAGCTCTGGGCTGTGTGACAGTGGGTGCACAGCCAAAATGGGGTCAGGTCACCCAGTCCCCTTAGAAAAAGACCAGCACTATCGGTCCTACGGTAGCAGGATCTCATCTAGAGACGTGGGGCTGTGTAATCCAAAGCTGTTTCCTCCAGCTGTACTAGCTGGACTAACAANGGCTAACAAAGTGATACTACTTCTGCCTGCAGAACGTGCCTTCGTTGCTATATTGAGTGCTCCCCTGAGGAGAGCAAAGTCCTGCCTTGTTTTCTCTCCAGAAGCCCTGACGGTGCAACAGCGTCAGCAGGACTGTGCGTGAGCCAGCTGGGACCTCTGGATACCTCTTGACTGTAGTGTGGCTTTTTAAAAAGCACCTACCATTTTTCAGGAGGGAAGAGAAAATTCGTTTTTTCAATTCCAAGAAATAATGATTCTTTCTAAAATCATTATTGTAATTTAAGAGTGAAATCTGAGCCCCGCTGGGCGCAGGACCCCCTCTGTCTGCAACGCGTTGCACTTGTTCCACACACGCTAGTTCGATGTGCGCTAGGAGTATAATGAACGCACCACACAGCAGTAAGGAGTTTATTAAACGCTCTGCTAAAAAACATCTTTTGGACAGCAGGATAAGACCTAGAATGTATCTGGGGAGAAAAATGGGCAACACTACGTTATTTATTTGCTGTCCTTATAGACCATACTTCTCCTGTAGCAAAAGGAGGCCTGCACTGCTGAACCTAAAACAGGCAGAAGAGGGAGGAGTGATAGTGAAGCTGAAGTTCGTTATTGCTTTACGTATTGTGCTTGTTTTTAAATGGAAGGAGACAAAGCCATATGCAAGGGCTTTACACCACACCCAGGTTTGGACAATACTGTGGACTTAAAAGGTTAAAGGATGATTTTGGAAATGCCGTATGTGGGTGAATCCAGCAGGTAAGCTCACCTGCTAAAAGCCAACCTGAAACCACCCCCTCAGACAAAATAAACGTGACTTTAGAAATCTGCCTCTGACTCTTAAATCACCGCCCTGGTCCTGTTGTAGCAGCTTTACCGGTGAAGCCAGCCAGAACGGGCTTGGGCCATCGGTTGGCACGGGGGGAGCTACATCGTCGGTACTGTATCAATGGGGCAATAGCCCTTGTCACCCGTGTTCCCTCTTGCCCATACCATGTCTGCGCTAGAGGAGGGGGTAAAAAATGGCCTCTGTTGCGCTCTTTGCTGGGGAGGTAGGGCCGTGCCTCAGCAGCGTGGTGGGATTTTTTTCCCATCCCCTCCCATTCCTGCTGGATCCCAGCAGAAACGGGCATCAGCTTCAACAGCTCCTGGCGGTGTCTGTCCTGGCTCAGCCCTCATTTCCCTGCAAAAGGTTATGCCTTCTCCAAAAAACAGCACAGGTGTGAAAGGTAAGAGGGTCTTTCCATGCTGCCTCTCCCGTTTTCAGTGCTCCTGAGATCTGTCCTTGTGTCTTCTCACCCTTCACAGGCAGCATAAGGCCAAAAGGCAAAATTTCAGACTCGGGAGTCAGCTTTGAATGGTAAGGCCAAAACATAAAGAACAGCAACTGCACACTCAGTCCTTGGTAACATCTGTCCTTTCCATGTGAAAGAGAAATGGTGCTTAATCTAAACCACTGAAAAGCAACAGCGTATGGCAAGATACATAAAATTAAAACAAACGAAAACCAGCCCCCACACAGAGCAGCATGTTCCTTTAACATGAAGGAACAACTGCAAAGCGAACTCACATCTAGGTGTACGCACAGCAGAAGTAAGGCTTCAAAATAAAATCTGCCTTCTTAAAACTATCTGAGGAAGCAAGGAAAGGAGGTCAATCTCCAGCAATAATATCAATCTTACAAATATTTGTCTATTCCAGTCTCTAACAGCAAATAAAGGAGCACAAGGGTGGGGGGAGAATGCCCTCACGCAGAAAGACTAGGTGAATTTAAACCTCCTCCCTTCAGCACTAGGGAAGTTCGTTATGGACCATCTTAAGAGACCCCCACCCACAAACCCTGCTGCCACGGCCAAGCAGGGCAAGGAGTTTCCCACGCAAACATATCCATCTTTATCCCTCCCTCGAAGGTGTACCCATACCATCCTAGTAACGCCAGTAAGAAATGCAGCACTGTAACATTAATTAAGCAGCGAGGTCACTGTTCCTTAGTTACATAAAATTAAAAGCAAAAATGAGACACTACGGCGGCTGAAAGTAAAAAAGTCCCTTTGGGCTGGAAAGCAAAAGTTTTTCTTTGGTGTGGAGGTGCTTTCCCACAGACGTCGCCTTCTGCCAGGCACCGCGTCTGTGTGTGCCCAGCTCTTTGTTTTGTCACCACAAATCCACGGTTGCAGAACTTAACCCCCAGGGTGGTTGAGCCCGCTAGCCTGGCATGACAGCTGCAATTAGGGGACAGCAATGCAAGCCCTGCACAGGCACACTCTGTTTTCACACAGCCATTTTCACACAGCCGCGTGCTCCAAGACAGCCCTAACAACTGCCCTCTGGACTGATGGACAATCCACCTCCTCTGGCTGGTGGTCCCCCCACCCTTTTGTGTTTTTTTTCTTTTCTGGAGGGAACGCCAGATCAGAGCAAGGCCTGACCTACAGATCTGGTTGCCCATCTTGGCACCAAAGGTTAGCAGATGTGCGTGTGACTCCTGCCATGGAAAAAGTGACGGCACTCCCAGATCTTTACCACGATCGAGCAGGCGCCTGGCTGAGCCACAGCCCTGCTCGTGACTGTGGGTGCCCAGGAACCCCTGCTGCTGCGGGGGGACCGTTTACCTGCCCTCCCCCCCCAAGCATCACAGGCTGAGCCCATGCAGGTGCCGGAGCGCCTTCCCCTGGACTGGCATCCGTGCAGATCTTTGCAGGAGGCGCCGCTTGGCTCGCCCACAGCAGGAAGCCAGTGGGCAGCTGCACGAAGCACGAGGGATTTCAGAACCGTTTTGCTGTGCAGGAAACACCCCACGGAGCTCAGGCAGGACTCTTGCAAAAGTGCCTGACAGCGTTTTACTGAGAGTGAAGAGACACAGGGCTGCTGTCACACTGCCTTACAGTAACCTTGACAAACTGCCCTGCACACTTACAGCTGGTTGCTCATGGCTATCTCTTCATCTACCTTGTACTTGGGACCGACAGTGACGTGTGTAAGGTGGCAGGCTGAACGCTCCTGCAGAGCGCAACATCAGCCACTGCTCTTTAACAGTACTCCCCTTCCTCCCTCTCCGTCCTGCTCAGTCCTGCTTGGAACCTCCATAAAATAACAGAAAAGGTTTCCGCAGCTCTTTTCCAGTCTTCCACCTGTGGAGCACATAAACACCTCCAACCATCGGGAGCCAGCGGAAGCAATGGAGAGAATGCTGCACAGAACGAGCCCTGCTGGTATCAGAGCAAAATGTGATACCCGAGGAACGCAACAGGCCTGTCAGATGTGCAAACCTGTCACAGCTATTCCAAACCCATGCACAAGCAACAGACCTCTATTTTCTTTTCCGAGCAGACGATGTGATGCTAATTCCCACTTTTTCAGAGCACAACAGTGTGTGTAAACCCATCACTTGTGTGTTTCAGCACGAACACAAATAAGCCACCTTGCAGAACTACGGAGCTAACAGAATGTGTTTGGGACGCGAATGGGGAAGTGGAGAGATGTCAACTTCTCTCTCTCTCTCGCTCATTGTGTAAAGCAGGGGTACGTCACAATTACCTGCTTCCTGCCATTATTTGCTCGGTTCCTTATCAAGAAATATCCTGTCTGTCACATACTCTATCGATGAACAGGCTGACAGCAAACAGGAAGCTTCTGTGAGGGATTCCTGACAGGTATTTTAAATAACACGACAAAAGACCAGTTGACATGCCGGCACTGCAGATGGCTATACCGAATAACGGCAGCGCCGCACTCACCACGTCTGTCATTTTACCACTCCAAAGTGAGCGAGCACAGAGGTCAGTAATTCTGCCCAAGGCAGGGAATACAGCGCCCCATACGAAACACACAGACCTGAGGCCTCCAGCATGTTTGATGGTTAAGATCTTATTTGTCTGATTCCCAAATCAGTGCCCCAAACCCTATTTCTTAGGCATTCTGTCAGAAAGCTGCCTGTGAGGCCTTGGCGATGGTGAGAGGCACACCGAGCTGTTGTTCTGCTTCCCGTTTACCGACAGCCGAATCACCGTGTTACCGTCCCTGACCCGGCAACCCTGCCGCAGGGCCCGCTGCACGCTCACCGCGTGAGACTGGAGGGCCAGAGGCCGTGACTCAGGCTCCAGAGTGCAAGCACAGCACAAATCACCTCTAAGAATACCTTGACACTTGGAAAAAAATGCAGTCTAAAAAAAATATTATCTGTGAACTCAAATGTGACTCAGTTTTATTGCTGCCTAATCTAGGAAAAACACCTTACCTGATAATTTTCTTTCTTTAGTGTCTGCTGTCCCAGATGGAGATGTTTTGCTCTTTCCCCTATTTGTTTCTACCTAGTCCCGCTGTTGGCTCCTCAGGGAGCAAGCAGGTGACCTTTATCAGGACTGGGAGGTTTCTGAAAAGGACAGCTGTAAACATCACGGCCAAATCGGTCCTTCCTTGGGTCTCGGGAGCGCTTGTCTTACGGCAGAGCGACCCCCAAGTGACGCCCACTGGGTTGCTTCTCACTTGTACCAGTTGGGAATTAGAGGTGCTCTCCTGACACCTTTCAGAAGTGGCGTTTTGCGAGGTTTGCCTATGCTTTAGGGGCGCAGCAGAGAGCTCACACAGCACAGCCTCTGCCATCTGCACGATAACGTGCGCAAACACCAGGGAGAGGGGATTACCGCTCAGCAAAGCAGAAGAGCTGGATGCATTAACCTCACAATGTTTTACAGAAATGGTAAGTCAGCCTCCGATTTAACCGTCGGATGGAACAGGCACCAGAAGGTTAAAAGACTGACCCAAGGTCATGTGCTGCGACAGCGGAAAAACTGGAAATAAACTGAGGTCTCCTGATTCCTCTAGAGGTACAGAGAACAAAGGAGAAGACAGAAAGAAAGAGCTAGAACAGGCAAGAAAGGAGAAATGACAAAAGCGACACTGTGTTTCTATAAAAAATAAAAATAAAAATCTTGGCGTACACACCTCTCTGCTGCAAAGTTACTTGGTAACACGCGAAAATCAACCTTTGACCAGTCTTTACCACTTGATTTCTCAAGCCTTAATGACGTGAAAACTTCTGAATGTCATCTGCATATTGTATAACCCAAGAGAGGAAAAAAAAAAAAAGATTAAAAAAAAAAGCCAAAAGAACAAATACATTCAGAAGCACTAGGAGGGTTCCAGACTCAGCCCACCTATTTTTTCAGGCTGAAAAGCCCCTGTGACAGCTGGCTTTGATATATTACAACATACCCGGAGCCAGTGGCCTACATTTAAAGGAGGGAAACTAAAAGAAATATACATGCCAGTAGGAAATGGGAGTTTTCAGACAAAAAGTAAAAACGAAACAGAAAAATCACATACATTATCAGGACCGAAGTCCCCAACAGATTCTGCATCCTGTACTAAACCTGTTTCTGCAACTATGAGTTTCTTTCTTCCCTTCAAAGATTTCAATTCTGACTGACATTTAGAAACTGAATTTGTTCTGGTTTTAAACATTAGAACCAAAAGCGTCTCCTAACGAGTCAAAACTGAAAGTTTGCTCCTGAAAAATAGTTACAGCGTATCTCCAATCTGAGCATTAGATTCTTTACGTAGACGCACTCACATTTTCCCATTTGCAAACCAGATGACTTCATTAAAACCCCTCCTCTAGTCAGTCTACCTTTGCAGCAAGGAATGGAAAGTTACACTCGCTTCGGGTTGCCAGATCTGATACCCAGAAGGATGCAGATTTCCTGACTGTCATGGGAAATAAACAACAGCTTCATACAAGTGAGGTTTTAGGCTACCGCAGCTGTTTTCAGAAGGCGGCGGTAGATGGTAGGGAATATGACCTTCTTCCAGATACTACAGAAAAGGGGATAATTCACACTGAACGTCCGTGACTGCAACACAGCCAAAATGAACGCTGCAGAAGTGGAGGAATACGGGAGAGTCTGAAAAGTTGGGTGTCACAAACTGTAGACACAGAGAGAAATACGTGACTACAGATAGAGGGTTTTCAGCTGCGCCGTGGCGTTGCAAGTCAGGATTTCCCCAGAGCAGACAGCTGTGTTTATGTTCTCTTTTAAATCTGACCTTGGTACATTTTACACATACACACACAGAGATTTCGATCCAATTTAATGATTATTTACTGCTAGAAAACATTTAATAGTATGGCATTCTAGCTGATAAAGTCAATGTCTCAGCTGACACGTAGGAAAATATAGAGAAAAAGGTTACAAAGACAACAGTTTTGGAAATTGCAGGAGTAGAAGCCCTATGGGACAAGAACAGAGGGCCAGGAAACACTCCCAAGCACGGACCTCAGCGATATTGTCGAAGTGTGGGGAGGGTAGGGGGGAGAGATCCTTCATCATCATGACATAATTGCACACTAAAAGGACAAACTTGGCATTCGTCCAGGCCAGACCTGAGACTCTGCTATCGAGCACAAACTTTACACTGGCTTTAGCCATCAGGCTGTTTCCACACTGGATCCTACTCTGACTTTTCACAGCAGGCAACAGAGCTGCCCCCCCGGTTTCACATTCAGCAGACGGCCCAAAGTCCCGTGAACGTCTCTGAGTATTTACCGCTGAGGACAACACTTTGCACGGTCCTGCACACCTCAGCCGCAATGACGTTAAGACCCCCCCCTCAAGGTCCCTGGTAGCAGGACAACTGCTCTTCACCACAGACAGGGATGAGGTTAGTCCTGCTGCAGCGACAACTCAAACGTGGGGAACCTCATGTTCAAAGGGCAACAACACAATCCTGTATGGGAGGGATCGCTAGGAAGGCTGTCTAATGCCGGTGGTGGTTTCTGAGCCACCAGAACCCACTTCACCAAGGCAAAAATGCAAGCGCCTTGTCCCTGTGAAATCTTCACACGAGAATCTGGTTTGGTTACACTCTCCGAGTCCCTAACCTATCTTGTTATACTGTAATCTTATCTCCCTACATTATAATCAGTAAACCCAAGAATACCGCCAGCATGGAATAACAGGCTGGTTTACCATAAACCAGGGTCTTAAATTGTACGTGCCCAAAACCAGCCACAGCTACAATATACGCAACACCTCTTGACAACCAGGTCACTTATTTGGAAACCTAAATGTGGATTAACAAAACTAATACTGAGACCCTTAAAAACATCTTTGTTCCTACACAACAACAGCAGTTTTTTGTTCGCCAGACAGAAAAAGCAAACACCACACTGATTAGCTTTGACAACAGCTGACACACTTGCGTGAACCTTTTCTATGAATCAAGAACAGCAAGACTGGACCTGAGCCCATTGGTGCCGTTATTTCTGCCCAACCCAGCGACAAAGTAACAAAACTCTATGACAACCATCTTGATGTTTCACAATCTGTTTTAAACAAAACTTTGCGGAGTTCACAGCCAATTTGAGTGCACAGACTAGACAGACGCCTCCTCCACAAGGAACACAAACACAATTCAGGCTGGGTAAGGCGGTGAGCGAGTTGGTCCGACCTCCCCTGATGCTGCAAAACTTGAGGAGGAGGAGGTTGGACTGCGGACCCCCTGCGGTCCCTTCCACCCTGAATTTTCCTCCAGTCCTGTGAGAACATTCCTCACTGGAACGGGCCAGCGCCTGGCTCTGCTTCCCTCCACACGAGCTTGCACCCTGCTCCATAAATAGTCCTATGACAGTCAGTGGGGTTCTTCCTGAAGTAGACAGTGCCTTACCAAGTCAGATCCTCATCTGGCTCCAGCTGACAGAGCTACAGCCCGCCCTCCAGAACTGGGCTGATTTACACTAGGGAAGAATCTGGCTCCGAAAGCGAAAAGGCGGCAAAGTCAGGCTTTCGCTGTGAATACACTGTTTCAGGAGGAGGCTTGAGCTAAGCTAGCGGTAACGGTTCATGTGAGAAGATGTCACTTCATGTGGAAAGCAACCAGCATTTCAACGCTGTTATTAGTGAACTTAGTCCAAGAAAATGAAGCTGCTTTTAAGAACTGTTGCAGAGCTGGTGCCCACTAGAAATGTGCGTTAATTAGCCACACAATTTGTAAAATGAGTTTAATTAAGACAGTATACGTATGTGCTTTCACAAGCAACAGCAGAACTCTAACACTGTACGCTGTAGAGTGTGTTCTGTACCCCTGATGGCAGGTATGTCTCTCAAATAAAAAAGTAATCACGTACTTCAGAGGCTGATTGCCCAGGTCTCAAGCAGTAGGTAACTTCTCATGCAACACCTTCAGTTGTTCACATAACAATATACCAGAGGATAGTCTCTCTCTACTAAGATGAACAATGTGAAGAAGAAACATTACCTGATTGGGCTGAATTTTCGGCACATGTGCTTTCCACATTTGAGCTTCCCTAGAGATTGCCGTCTCCAGAAGGAGAGACAACCTCTGGCTCTCCAGGGGTCCTGAAAACTTCATGGTAACCCTTGGATCCACCTGCCACCCAGCTGGATACAGCTACCTGCAAAACCAAAGACAGCCTGGTGAAATACTGAGCTGTGCCTGTCCGGCTGAGCAAAAGAAAGCACGAAGGTGACTAAAGCTGCAAGAAACGGAACAGGCTCATCTGTTACAGACAGCAATCGTCGGGTACTTGGCAAACCTACCCAAGGAAACCCAAACCTGTCAGCTCAGATTCAGATGAAGCTGGGCCAAAATCGTCCACAGATCTCCAACACATACGAGAGCTGGAGAGTCCTGCCACTTCGAGGATTTCTGCTTCTCTGTTACATAGGCAATAAGGCAAGACCTCTCCCGCTTCAGCAGCACTAAAAAGTAGAGGTGTTTTACAAAAAAATACTTGAGAAGAGGAAGGGGCTGTATGGCAGATATAAAGGGGATTTCAGTAAGTTGGTCGCCCTGGTCCGTATCTTGCTGAAGTTAAAACTGGTCTACCTGTGACTTCAAGGGAAGTTAAGACTGACATTCAAACGTTTTCAAAAACCCCAGCCTGGGAGTCTGGTTGGTGCCAGCCTTACCCCAGTACTCCCAGCAGCAACAGGATGTTCTGTGCAAAACAGAGGAACACTTGTTTGAGAATTTAAATGATTTACAAGCTGAAGCCCGACAAAAAAGATCAATGTTTTCTCTCTGTGCACAGTATGGTTTGCAGCTTCTCACAGAAGCTGCGACCTGTTTCATGTGCAATGCAAATGTACCAGGGAGTTCAGGATGGTTCCTCTTGGGTCTAATCACTCTGAAAATGTTAGATCCACGAAACTTTAGGGCATATCTCTAATTTACATAGGAAATGCGTTTTAAAGCAGGAAAAAAACAGCAAACTCAGTGACAGCCTTTGCAAAGCATGAATTGACTACAAGACAGGTAAGTGACGGACAAAATTTCTGCAAGGCCGACAGGATTCAGAAACACCTGCTTCCACCGGGAGCAGCAGTGATAAAAAGCATGCGATTTAACACAAAAACACTTAGCTATACACAAAACAGAAAAAAGGGGGTTCTCCTGGCCCTAGTGCAGCCTCACTCAGCAGTAACGACGTGTCAAGAAACTTGTAAATTTGAAATGAAAAACAAAGCAGAGGCAAGATTTTTATTTTTTTTAAAACACAACAGATTCCACCACCTGCTTTCAAATGGTAGAAGATGATCTGATTGAGAAGCTTATTCAAAGTGTTGTAATACTGCCTACCATCACGCTGGCCGCAAATTTCTTGACAGTATTAAATCACTTAGGCAAAACAATTCAGGCCAGAAGGGTAAATCCATGGGAAAGTTATTTAAACTTTCAATTCCTTCTGTGAGCTCTTGTGAAATCCGCAATAGGTGGATATTGGCCAAACGCTAACCAGGCTATTCTATAAAGACCAGTTTGTTAATACAACAGTTTAGGCTGTATTTACAGGAAATAAGGCAACATGTTCAATCAGAGAAAATAAACAAAATTCACAGTGAAAACAATCAGTTTGTTATAAATAACGACAACAGCCGCTCTGAACAAATGCAGATCCAGAGTGCTTTCACCGAGTTAAGGGAAACTGTAGAACAAATATTTTTCTTTATCAATTTACAGGAGTTTTTAATGGGCGCGATTCACACGGAACCTGCACGAGGCATAAAACCGCACTCAAGTCCCACTTACAGCCAAGCAGGTTTTAAGAGGCAAATAAACGTCAGGCCTCTCAGTCCTAAACAGAAACCCCTTTTATATTAGATTTTTATAAAACAAATGCTTCTCCATGAACAAAGAAAAGGCTGTACTGGCTTGGCATTCCCTACACAAGGTTTCCAGCCCGTCACTGCAATGACCCAAGGTGACTGAGGCCATATACAGGTTTTCCAGCTGGAGCGAACACCTCGGAACCAGGATTCCTGAAAGGGCTCAAAATGCTCTGCAGTGTGTCTCAAAATCACTTCCCATAAGCCCCCAAATGTCTGATTGAGTATCACCATGGACTGAAAAATCGCTATTAGAAGTTCCTTGCTTGACAAGAGCCAGACTCTGCCTGGGAAGAGGTGATTCCTCTGAACAGAACCGTGGCTTGAACCGCAACTTATTTATGTACATTTACTCATTTTTGCATTTCTTTTTTAAACCTCGGGGTGATCCTGGTGACACTTATACCACTGGAAATGGGACTGCCAGTGAAGTTGAAGGGGAAGCAGGGATGCACATTCACAGCCTCCCCACCCCAGCTCATTCCCCCGGGGGGATTCATTAGCATCTTATTATCCTCCCATCAGACACTACAGGTTTCCCTGTGGGCTGGGCTGGTTCCCAAAGGCCGGATCGCCCACCATTTCCAGATCCATCATCGCTTCCAAAGGAGGTGTAAAGCCCTGGGAAATGCAGCAGGGATGAGGGCTGCACCCCACCCCCCACCCTACCCCCGCACTGATGGAAAAAAGCAGTTCAAATTGCAGGCGCAGGGGAAATATTTTGTCTGGGGAGAGTGTCCAGCAGATGGTCAGGATTTGAGCTGGGGGACCCTAGAAACAATGTCCCGCCCAGCACCCGCATCCAGGCCTGTGCAGAGCAAAAGATGGGGTGATTTTTTTAATTTATTTATTATTTCACTGAGCCTGCAGATCGTCAGTTGCTATGTACCAGGTAATGCTAAGTGGGTAACATCCAACAGGGTATCAGCTGCAGTCTCTCAGACCACACCTGAAGAATATGACAATTAAAGGTGTGTGCGAGTGCTCGGCGAAATAAATGCACAAAGAAAAACAGCAAGGTTAGGACCAGACCTAGAGACCTGTCAGCCAAGAGATGGGGACCAGCACTGAGTGTGGAGAGCTGGGAGACAGTGAGCTCCTTGCTGCACGCTTGTCAGAAAAAAAAAAAAAAGCAGTAGCTATATTTAGCCCGACCATGTCCCCTAATATGAAATATTGATGGTCCTTTCTTGGTTTTGCAGGAAAGAGAGAGCAATTAGCCATCCCTCAAATCACTGGAGAAAACACATGAAAAATTTCAGACCAAAGTGAGCATCCTCAGGCATCTTTTTTTTTTTTTCTGTTGTGACTACCAAACAATCCCACCGTATTTACAACACAAACAGATTTCACAGGCCTCTGGGCCCAGAAAAGATCTTTTCGTTACCCTGATCCCTTTCTAGGCTATCCCTGTACTGCCTGGGCCAGTCAGCTGCCCCAGCAGAGAGCCCAGGGGCGTCCCTGGAGCACGCTTAAATACCAGTGGGTCTGCAAGGGACATTTTTAGTGAGCAGTGATGGCAAACTCTTCTTGAGTTGCCAAGGGGAAAAGAGAGGGAAAAATAACCTTTCCTTTCTGAACTAGGGAGGTAATTCAATGAGGGCTGAGGCACAATAACCTTTATAAGGAAAAAAAGAAGAGGAATGACGCGCTTGAAAGTTTCCCTTGGAGCAACAGTGGTGCGCAGACTTTTCCAGCACCGAGAGCACGCCAGGCAACTCGCCAAGCACCCTGAGGGCTGAAACGAGTTTGCATCTAAATTTACATAGCTCTTAATCAGATAAATGCATGCCATTTAAAAAAAAAAAAAAAAAAAAAAAANAAAAGCCAGCATGCTCTACATGTATGCAGCACTTCACAAAAAAACAAGGGAGCCACAGCAGAGCGAGCACTGCTTAGAGAGGATCAGAAACTGGACAGATGGCACAGCTTCCCGAAATCCAGCTCGTGGAAGTCAGGCGAGGACCGCAAAGGGACCAGACTGTCTTCTTTCTGCTCAGATCAAGATGATAAAACCTGAGCATCGCAGAAAAACAAAGTCGAGGCTCCCATCAGCACTACTGTCAAGGTAGCTGGCATCTCGGCAGAGAACAGCGGTACCAAGAGGAGGGCTGAGACTGTCCGGACAGCAAAGATTTGCTCCAGCCAAAAAACTTGCACTCATTTTTCTGTGACTGAGCCCAACAGACCCACAGCTAGAGGAACTGCCGCATCTGTGACAGTCACTATAAACTAATTCACCCTAGATTTCTGCTTCTGTTTCCCTGATTTAAAATTAAACTTTAGCTCCAGGGTGGTGGTTTGTTGTTTTGGGTGGTTTTTTTTCCTGCGGTCACTTTGGGACTTTTTAAACCACTGTTCAAACAGTTCTTAAAGTTTCTTAATCTTCACTGTAAGGCCAACTGGCAACACTGAAACTTCTTAAAGAACAGTTGGAAAGTGCGTAAAGAAGTGAGCCAAGTCAATGCATTGGCTTTGTTTTGACGTCTCCTGTGAGCAAGGTCACAAGCTGCAGGTTGCATCTTGCTCTGAAATTAGAGAGTCAAAACTTTGGTGTCAGGTTTTCACTTGCGAGAGGCATTAAAAATCACCTGCTTCCCCATTAAAAATACCCCGACTTTGTCCATAAAACGAAACCGATCTCATAAAGATCTCTCTTTTTGATCCAAGTTTATAGCTAACTTCACTTAAAGAGGTACTTTCAGTTTCCCTAGAGAAGTTTTATGCTGCTAAGTGCTGCAGGCTATGGTTTTCAAAAGCAGTTTCATGTTTGCAGTAATTGGGGAAGACACCTACCCAACCAGAAACACTTTTTGGTTTGGGGGGTGTCCATTTGTGTAGGATGCAAAATAGTCGATTTTTGGGAGTTTTTTTAGGCTTTATAATCTCTTGCACTGGCAATAAAAAGTGCCTCCTGCAGACAAAAGATGCAGTTACAGGAACGTATTATCCACTGGCAGAACAAGCTCATAACACAGTTCCTGATTTTCCCCTGCCTCCAGTTGCAATTCAGCTGTGCCACTACAACTGCACTGTAAATAGGATCACTGAAATCATTCCGGGCAAGAATAAAAACCTCTTTTGTTTTGGTTGTGGGTTGGGTTTTTGTTTTTTGTTGTGTGTTTCTTTTTAAATATAGTTAATTTCATAAACAATTAACAAGATTTCTAGGACTAGAGACAGCCTAAAAAATGCTACCTTTATTTTGCGCATAAATCCAGGTGATATATTCCGGACAAGAGGGGTAATTCCAATAGAGCTTAAGCACCACACTGCGTACCTTGTAAGTATTTTCAGTGACCAGCAGCCAAATCTGGCTCAGCTTTAGCAAGCAATAATACAATCTTACAGACGACCTGAAAACAGACTTTCCTGGGCGGAGGAGGAAGACGGAAGCAGAAGGAAGAGAGGAAGGAGACCGAATTCCTCCGAGCTCCAGCCAGCCATCTGTGATTTCAAACGATCAAAACGCAGTTTGCACTGCTAGAAGAAATCATCTAACTGCAAGTTGTGATCAGAAATTTCAAAGCCGTGGGCCGGAGGGGGTGGGATGGATGTTAATTTTAGTATCTGGGGCTTTCTCTTAGCCTAACTCTTTCCTCACCCCATGCCAGTAAAGCAGTCCGGAAATTTATGCCAGACAGAGGTAAATGCCTACAGTGTTTGCTTACATCTGAGAATAAAAAAGCAGCAGGCATAAACTACTTTTACAATTTTACATTATTTCTGCGCCACATCACAGTTCTAAGAGGACAATGTTTCTGTGGTTTAGACAGTAAATTTTCCCAAGAATACCTCACTACTGGAAATCAATGCCTAGCTTTCTGTCTTTTCAACTTGCCAAAGCACAACCTGATGTGATAGTGACAAGCAGAGGACCAGCGTGGGTTAAAATCACCCGGTTTGAGTTGTAGAAAGTAAATCATGTTGCAGCCTGGTTAGTGGAAATAGCTTGACAGAGCTGTGAGACAATATATAAACTTTTTCAAGGTAAATGACTGGGAAAGAGATGTTTGGGAATATATTTTCAAATTTCAACATCTACATAAGCGAGTGTACTTGAAGCAATGAACTGACTTCTATCGAATGAATACTAATATACATTAAAATGAGAACGCATTTCGCCATGAGAAATGCATTAGTATCAAACATAAATATGCCTCAGGTACGCATATGATATTGCACCTTTAACAAGCGGCGTATTTGACTTGTGTATAAGCCAGCCAACAAACCTAAATTCGGAAAGAGGTAATTTTATTCAGGCTGGGAAATGAAGAGGGCCCTTGCCATTTGTCTGCGTGACTCACCCAGAGCTAACTCCCACAACCTGCTACAAAGGCAAGTCTGTGAGATATTTTGGCAGCATCGTTCAGGCAGGCTCATGTACATCACACACTCGCCACTTCTTTTCCTCCAACCAGATTTTTCCTGGGAGTGCAAATAAAGTTGACCTCATTTGAGCGCCAGTTTTCCGAACTGAAGAATTTTTCCAAACATTTTAAAGAAACCTGACAGTTAAAAAACACTGGTCTGCAACTGCAAAAAGAGAACGCAGAGCAATGTTTTGATGGGAAGGAAGGGAGGCGTTTTTAAGTCTGTTTTGAAACAGAGAAATCCCAGGGCCTATTTAGCAGCTACGGAGGAGGAGAGGGAGCGCTCTTGGAGAGGGCTGCATCATGACCCGCAGCAGTGCACTCTTCTCACCACCATCTTCTGTTTCTGTTCTGTTCAAAAAGGAAAGCTCAGATGGAATTTGTCACAGCACCATAAACACTTTTGGAATTGTACAGCAATGTGGTAGAAAACATAAACATCTTCGGTTCTTCATGGTATTCCCTAAGGGTAGCAAAAAAAAAAGTCATCAAAAAAAACAGGGGGAATAATTCAGAGGGAAAAAATGCCTGGATGAGGGCATGTTCAAATAGAAGGGAGGGTGCCAATGAGCCCCCCCGTGATGGCGGTGGTATAAAGCTGCTGGCTGATGGCTGTCACTCAGGGGGCTTCTGCAGGTACAAGCCTGAGCCGTTGGTTTTTTTACAGCAGCCGCTTTGTAAAATCTATGTCTGCTGCCCAGCCTTTTCTCTGCTACACCCGGGGACCATAAACCAGACTAGTTCTAAGAAATCTCTGCTGTACTTCGTTGCCCAACCCTCATGACTGACATCAGGGGTTTGCTATTTAAGGGAAGCCTAAATGATATTTTCCAAAGCAGGGACTTTTAAAAAACAAGGTAGAAGATGAACTCCTGACTGAACTTTCAGACAATGTCACCATTCTTCCCTCCTGGCGAGACAGGCATGCTTCCAGACCCATGCCTGCCCTACCCCCTTTTCTAATGGCTCCGGGGAGGAGGTTTGCGTTTCCTTTTTGTCTCAGCAACTGCCAAGATGACTCCGTCCAAGCAGCATTTGCCCAGAAAGGCCTTTGGTCAGCAACAGCTTAAATTTTCTGTGCCACAGCTCGGAGTGATGCAAACAAGCTGTTTCAATCACAGCTCCTTTCCCTTTCGAGGCAGTGTGTGGCAACATACCAAGTAAACTGTGGATAAAAGGTAAACTCAGAATCCAGCCCTAGGAGACCAGCTCCAGCTGCATAACGTATGCGTTTGATGCAAAGAGGAGATGAAACTCAATATACTTTAATGAGTTCTGCTTTGAGATTTTGGTTTATTTGAACCTAAAAATCAAAGGAAAAGTTATTAACTGATGGAGGCTGTTTGCTTGCATGGATTAAATTAAGCAAAAACAAAACCCTTGCAAACCAAAACCCCCCCTATGCCATTTTATGAATACTTGCAAAAGAAATGCTTATATTTTATACTCTTTCAACACTGGGGGCTCATCATCTGGCTGCTGATATGCATGCAAGATGCCCCTTGAAGACATAAACTCCGCACAACGTTTATTAAAATCAGCCAAGGGACTCGGGCTAAAATTTCAGCAGGAATGGGCCCTGCTATTATTCAGCACGCAGATCTCAATGCTCACAAACAACAGCGCCGCACATCAGGAACGTGAGCCTTTCTTGTGTGCACTGGGGTATCGCATCAAGGGTGGACAGCCCTCATATGGGACAATTTGAGATCATATGTCGAAAAGATGGGCTACCTATTTGTTCAGAACTGAAGCACGAGACAGGTATAAAGCACCTGCAAACGAGTGTTTGATGACATGACCCCCATTATTTTTATGCTGTTTCCAACCTAAATGACGAGCAAATCTCGGAAAGCAACAGCTGAGCCGTGTACCAAATTGTCTGTACACCATCGGCAAAGGAACGAGCACAGCTCCCAGAGGCAACCAACCCAGGTTTGCGCAGCAGTTTCTGGGTCCTGCTTTGGGACCTTCTGGATCTTTTGGGGACAATGTGGTCCAGGATCATTGGGAAACACCTGGGAACCCTCTGAGAAAATTAAGGGTGGTGTTGTTGCTAGGTAAGGACAAGATAAGGGGAGTCACAAGACCATGGGCCTGAGGAAGCTCTAGCAGCTTCTAACGAGCTACCCAGGGTGCAGCTGCCTCCTAATTAGGGAGGGTCAAGCACCCTTTCAGCCCGTGCTTGGGCAAGGTCTATATAAGAGCCAGGCCCAAGGCATGACCACCAAATGCAGAAGTTTTTGTAAAGGCTGCCCTGAAAGGGGACTCAGCTTGATCTGGTCTAGTGTAAGCAGTCTCAGATACAGTGGTGGTACACCACAGGGCAATTCCCCCAGCAGATGTTGGAGCAGCTGCCCCCACTAGGGTAGAGGGTTTGATGCAGGCAGAGTTTTGGATGATAAGCACAGCTACCCAAGCCCCAGGCTGCAGGGTGTGCCTAGGGCCTCTCTCTGAGGCTGGCAGAGATGGCCCCCTGGTCTGCGGGAGGTATGTTGTTTTGAAGGAGCTGTGGTGCCCTGTGAAGGANACCCAGGCTGCAGGGTGTGCCTAGGGCCTCTCTGAGGCTGGCAGAGATGGCCCTCTGGTCTGTGGGAGGTATGTTGTTTTGAAGGAGCTGTGGTGCCCTGTGAAGGAGTTACAGGAGGAAGTGAGCAGGCTGGGCAGCATCAAAGAAGTTTCATGGGAGACAGAGAGGATCTTTTCTCGGATTCAGCAGCTGGAGGAACCTCAGCCTCCATCTGCAACAGAGAAGCAAGCAGCATCCACCCTCCCCCCATCAAGGTAAGTGAAACTGCTGGAGAAGGGGAAGGATGGAAATGGGTGATTTCTGGCACTGAAAGGGAAGTTCCTGCCCCACCTAAGGGCTTGCAACTACAAAACAGGTTGACCACAGTTGTTAGAGAGGAACCAAATGTGCATTTAAGTAAAATGTATGGGCCACCTAACCCTAAACCATGCAAGACCTCTGGGAAGAATGTGTGAGTGACTGTAACGGATGATTCCTTGCTGCAGGGGACAGAGGCTCTCACCTGCCCTATCATCTAGAGAGGCTTGCTGCCTGCTGGGGGCCCAGATCTGGGATGTTGCAAAGGGACTGCCTGGGCTTGTCCAGTCTTCTGACTCCTACCCCTGCTGTTCTTCCATCTGGGCATCAGTGATACTATCAGGGGCAACCTGGAGAGTGTCAAGTGACTACAGAGGTCTGGGGGTGGCAGTCAAAGGCTTGGGGGCTGTGGTGATGTTTTCCTCGGTGCAGGGTAATAGTTGGCTACAGAACTGGTGCTGGCAACAGAGTTTTGGATTCTAGGACTGTGGGATCCTGCTTCTGGAGCAGCACCTGCTTGGGAGGGATGGCATCCACCTCACGGAGCTGGGAAAAGGTATATCTGCTAGTAGGATGGCTGACCTTATAGGGAGGGCTTCAAACTAGGTATGATAGGGCAGGGATAGTTACCAGGAGCCTTGTGAGAGTGACGGACAGGGTTAATGAGCAAAGGGCCTGGGGTCATGTAACAGGAAGAGATCACAAAATCAATACAAAATGAGGCTTAAGTGGCATCACTACCAGCATTTGCATGTAAGCGAGGACACACCTATGAGGTACCATTATGGAGAAATCCCCCCAGAACCCTTTCTGGAGAGCAAGCATGTTGGGGTGCTTCTCTGAAGTGCATGTATGCTTATGAACACAGCATGGTGAGTAAACATGGTGTGAGAAACCTGTGTGCAATTGAAAGGCTACAGTCTTGTTTGGACCACGGAGATGTGGTGTGATGGCTCCCATGACTTGGAATACTTGGTGTGTTGTAATGGAGGGATGCAGGCTCTATAGGAAAGACATGCTGGAAAGAGGAGGATGAGAGTTTCCCTTGATGTGAGAACAGCTGGAATGCATGGAGACTTGCCTGGGGCTGGATGAGGAGCCCATTGAGAACATATGGGTGAGAATTAAAGAGAATACAGTTAAGGCTGACACTGTAGTAGATGGAAATACAAGCTGATGAGGCCAGGCCTTCTGCAGATGGCTGGAAGCAACCTCATGTTTGCAGACCCTGGTCCTCTTGGGGAACTCCAACCACCCTGACATATGCAGGAGGGACAACACAGCACAGCATAAGCAATCCAGGAGGTTCCTGGAGTGCATTGATGACATCTTCCTGACCCAAGTGATAGACAAGTTAGAGACGTGTTCTGCTGGACCTCATACTCCCCTGTGAGGAGGGGCTTGTTGGGGATGTGAAGGTCAAAGGTTGCCTTGGCTGCGGTGCCCATGGGATAGTGGAGTTCAGGATCTGAAGAGCAGGCAGGAAGGTAAGCAGCAAGCTCACAATCCTGGACTTCAGGTGAGCAGGCTTTGAAATCTTCAAAGATCTGTGTGGAAGCGTCCCATGGGGCAAGGCCCTGAAGGGAAGAGGGGCTCAAAAATGCTGGTTAGTATTCAAGGATCACTTCCTCAAGGCTCAATAGTTCCATCCCAATATGTAACCAAGTCAAGCAAAAATGCCAGGAGGCCTGTGTGGCTAAATAGTAGCTCTTGGCAAAGTTCAAAGACAAAAATTAAGCATTATTATTATTATGATGAAGGGACTGGAGCATCTCTGCTACGGGGAAAGGCTGAGGGAGCTGGGAGTGTTTAGCCTGGAAAGAGGTTTGGGCAGGGGGGGAATCTTACTAATACATATAAACACCTGAAGGAAGGGTGCAAAGAAGATGGAGCCAGGCTCTTGTCACTGGTGCCCAGTGACAGGACCAGAGGCAAGGGGCACAAAATGAAACAGTGGATGTTCCCTCTAAACATCAGGAACACCTCTTTACTGTGAGGGTGACACAGCTTTGGCAGAGGTTGTGCAAGGAGGCTGTGAAGTCTTCAATATCTCCTTGGAGATATTGAAAAGACATCTGGACATGGTACAGGGCAACTGGGCTTAGATGGCCCTGCCTGAGCAGGGGGGTTGGACAAGATAACCTTCAGAGGTCTCTTCCAGCCTCAATCACTCTGCTCTTAAGGGCTTTAGGCTCAAAGCAGCACAGTTGTGAGGGCTCAGCTGTATGCCCAGAGCAGCTCATCAGTTCTTCAAGCAGCAAATGCTGAAGGCAGAACAGGAAGGCTTTTTTTTTTTTTTAAAAAAAAAAAAAAAAAAACNCCTAGCATTACATAATGTCTCACTGCTGGTCTCTTAAAAGCAACACATGCAGAGTATGATTCACTTCTCCCATCACCAATATAAGTTAGTATAAATCAACATTAACTTGAAGAAAGTCACTTTGAGTGAAATCAAGCTCACAAAGTATGAGAGTGAGCCGTAATTTCATAAAATAGGGCCAGAGGCTTTCAAGCTCATAAAAAGCTAACTCTCTACAGGGAAGGGCCAACAGGCATTCAGAATGTAAAGCATCACGCACTACCTTTTGAGTAATATAATCCCCTGAAACCAAATAAATACAATGCCTCTATGGGCAAAAACACAGAAACAGGATTCAGCAGTAGCTCTTTTTGTCTTTCGGCACTAGTCAGTCATTAACATAAATGAACAGCAACAAAACCAAACAAGTTTATACCCAGTTCAACACCCACATCCAAAAAATGTGTAGCTACAATGGCTTGATTCCTCTTGACAACAACAAAAGAGAATTTTATCTGAAAGCATAAATGCTCACCAAGGCCAATATTTCGCTTTGCAGATTCTGATTGGCTTCAGGGTAAATTATCAGTGATTACAGCTAATATCAGGATACAGTGTGAGGCACTAAAAAGAAGTAATTATGAGGAAATGAGGAATTATCTGCTGTTGAAACAATAGATCAATTATGAGGTACAGCACAGTAGCTGCAGAGCAGCATTCTTAGGCTCTGAGGGTACTGTCTCCTCTTTCTCATCAACCGAAGAGAACCCACAGTTATAAAGCTTAATTATCCTCCTGGAGCTCGAGCTTGCTGACTAATTAGCCTCTTGTTTAGACAATACAGAAAAGGACCTAATTCCAATTGTCTGCAAAAATAGGATGGCACAGGCACAGCTCTGGCTCTTCCCTACATACTCATCTCTCCTGCCCAACCAGAACGAATATAACAGCCTTGGTATCCCCAGTTCTGGACAACGTAAAAACCACAGTTCTCAGCCTAAAATAAGCCCAGGGAAGGAAACTTTGGGAGGTGGGGGTACTGATAAAAAGAAAACAGTGTGGGTGAGGCAGTACGTAATGGCAGTCAGAGTTCTGCTGTTGTTTCCGCAAAGTGTGTTGTGCACAGTCCCCTCTGCTCCTATCAATGCGAGTACAGACACATTTGCAGTGCTTTCGTAAATGGAGACTAAGCTGCATTTGATGGTCACGTTATTACAACAGTTGCATCCTTAAAGGAAGCAGGCTTTTCGGCTGCGTGGCAGCTGTTCACCCCCAAAATCTACAGTCAAAATTGTTAGGAAGGTAAAGGTTGAAGTTTTTGGGAGCCAAGTTCTTCTGTAAGAGACCACTGTAGTCAAGGGCTACCCCAGCCAAGAAACAGGATCTTGCTGTATACTGCAAAATACCACCAAAAAGGCGCAAAAGCCTCTGGCAAATGGTTCATCCAGCACCTCCCATCATCCCGGTGAAGAAAACGTTTGATGTCTGGGCTGATGAGCAAAATGGGGTACCTGCAGTAACATGTTATTCATCAGTGAGCTTTTAGATGAGTTTATTGCATAGCAAGTGCAAATACCCATTATGGTTAATAAATCAGTGTTGATAATATTTGCAGTGAGCAAACACAGGAAGGGTACATTTCAGACCACATCTGCTTTATAGTGCAATGGGAGATACCCGAGACTTTCCTTCCATCTGAATGACTTCACCTTGCTTTTTTGGCATTTGAAAATAGCTATTATTGTGCTGAATTCTCAAAGAAACTACTCTCTGTTCACAGTGAACCAGAATCCCCCTTGAAATCAACCTCCTCGATGGCCAGCCTGGATTTCTTGGTGCTTCATCGGAGTGTCCTGGTGACAAGTATCTAGGTTTGTACCTTCTCTAGCCCTGCAATGTCATGGGAGTGGAGGAAAACAGACACAACTTGTTCCTGGGCAGGTTAGCTCTAGACACCCGTTTTACATCTTGCAGGGGAGGACCTTCAGATCCCACAACTGTGTTTCACTCAATCTGGAGATAGGCATCATCTTCTTCAGTCACATTTTGCTGCCTGCTTGGGCAACAGAGTCCTAAGTGTTATCATTTGGCAGTCAAAATGCAATGTCTAGTTTTCCTGAAGCCACTGGTGCTGTCTAGCCTTTTTAAAATCTGTATCTGGCAGGCTACAGAGCAATGTGACATAAACTGCAGATTGTGTATCTGTCTGTTCTATTGCCCAGTTTAGATGAATAATTTACATCAGCGTGACAGCTGCCACCATATCTTATTTCCTAAAAAGTGCCACGTAAAAACACAAAGATTAAACCTGTGAATGTATGTGCTCCCAAAAATCCAGTTCAGTGGGAGGTCAAGATTAATTACTGCTTTAACCAGTGCATTACTGCAGGTGTGCAAAGGAAAGCATCTTTCACACAGGCCCTGGGGGAAGACACACTCCACCACACGAACACGGCTCATGTTCTCATTTCTGTTGCCTGCATGAGGTACGCTAAGAAGCAGCTGAGCACTGAAAAGTTGAGAAGGGAAAATGTTAAGAGACTGTAATTACAGGGGAGATGCCCAAAGCTGTAAAAAAGCTAAACACTTGGGTCTACCTACTGACTTGAAAAGTTTATCCTAGGGCAATGACACAAGCGAAGGTAGTAGTGTTCATTGAACAGCCTCATGTTTGGACTGAAGTCTATTTAAATTGATAAATGTCTGTAAAGATTACTGTAACAAATAATCTGAAAAATAAGAAAATAATGCATTTTAGAAAGTAAACGTAGATTGCATCAAAGTGTTAATATAGGATGGCAGACAGACAGCCCTGGATACTGCACTGCCCTGGAAAACATAGATTCCCAAGACCTGACTTGTCGGTTCCCTCAAACAAAGGCATCCCAAAGCCTCTAGGCTGTAGGGATATGGACCACTGAGCTACGGCTGTTTCCCTAAAACTACACCTGAACCAACCCAAGCTGCCCTTTACCACCTGGTTATGCAGAAGAGTCCAGAAGGGAAGGCTGCACAGCCAGCCTGAACGAGACACAGCTGGCCCCAGACTGCACTCCTTGATAGCCCCAGGAGGGGACAACTGGCAAAGGCCAGGGCCTGTGGCAGGGCTGAAAATGGGGTTTCTTTGCCCTGGGGGAGGGGGGCAAGGCTGCTCTCCCTGGGCAGCCCGCACCCAGCAAACCTCAGGCTGTGCCGAGGCATGTCAGTGCCCTCAACTGCATCCAGGAGCGGCTGCTGACAGCAACTCCAGAGCAGAAACACCCCACGAGAGCACTGCTCTGCTCACCACTGGCTCTCATCAACAGTGGCTGCAGCTCCATCACACCCCAAACATGAAACAGTGGGAAAACCCTGCCCTAGCAGGAGTCCACAGAGCAAGACCTTTTATGGAGAGTGTCCTGATAGAGAAAGGCTCTTTTCATGCAATGACAGAAACAATCTCAGAGTATTTTTAAATAAGGACCCACAGGACTGATGGAGAACGCAGAACGGACACAGTAAAAGGAGCATCTCAGCTCAGTTCTGTCATATCAAACTATACACAAGCTCTAAATAGGGATGGAGGATAATTAGAAGTATATATACACACCATGTGAAAGTTCAATTCCTGCTGGGGAGAAGCCAAAAGATCAGCTTCCCACATCCCACGCCAAGGTCTGTGCAGGCACAGATGAGAGCGAGCCATCCCCCAGCTTTACGAGCCAGCCAAGCTACTTTAAAAGCAAAACTGAATCATTTGCACGGATCCAAAATCAAACCGTCCAGACAAGGAAAAGATGCTGTGATTTGCTTTTTGAAAGACGAACTCCTATCCAGTCTCACCTTGCAAAACCTGGACTGCACACACACACAAACGCGCCCCCCAGCTTTAAACTGGGGCAGAGGGGCAGTAGTCAGCCCTAGCCGGGGTGGGGGGAAGCTCCAGGGGAGGGGGAAGCCACAGCCACATCTGCCACCCCTGGAGGTAAAAGGTGAGATATGGTCCAGAAAGGGCACTTCTCAACCACATGCGTTTTGCTGAATTTAAATATTTAGTTAATAAAAAATCTCTGTCTTTAAAAGGGGCTGTGCCATGTACAGACTGTTGCAGCACACCATGGAAAAGAACGGTTTGGGAGCACACAAAAGCTGATGCTGAAAAGCACTTTTAAATTCAGGCTCGAGACAGTCTGCCTTCTAACACCCTTATTTTTAAGAGTGGGGAAAATGCGGGATTGTTCCTTTTTCCCCTCCTTCACAGGGTCAAAAGGGGAGGAGAAGGGAACAGGTTTTTCTGTGTTCAGCAGACAAGTTTTCAGGAGGTTTTTTTGCAAGTCTGCTTTCTACCATCGGCATGAAATAACCGACGGTAACCCCACTCCTTTTAAGTTCACCCCTTTGGAGACCGATTTATAGAACACAAGGCCACTCTTCTTTCAAGGAAACTTCTTCCATCGCAGATGGGAGGGCAAAGAAGGAAGGGAGGAGAGCGCAGCCCATCTCTGCAAACGAAGTACAACGAAGACAAGAGAACAAAAACAAATTACGTGCGCCACCAAGAGCCACCCGGCCCAGGGCTGTGACAAGAAGCGGTCACACCTGGGGCACAGATGCGCTGGGACGGGACGGGGGCCCAACTCCGCATACATCTGTGCTTGGCACTCACTTGTGCGATGCACACCCGCTTTGCACAAGCGCTACACACCGATGCTGTGGTGCACTGCACACACAGGCGCCGCACTGCACACCCACACACACCCCCCCGGTTCCTTGCACGCCCGATCCCGCCGCGGCCCCCCCTCCCTGTCCCCGTCCGTCCCCCCCCCCTCCTCAGGGCTCACCTCCCCTGCGCGGCGGCGGGGTGCCCGGCGGGGCCCGGCCATCAGCACCCCATGGCGGGGCGACGGCGGCGGGGCTCCTCCGCGGCGCTTCAGCACCGTGCGGGCCCCATGTCCGGGGCGGCGGAGGCGACGGCGGCGGCGGCGGGGGCCGGCGGGCTCATGTCGCCATGGCGGGGCCGATGCGGGGTGGGGGACGATGAGGGGGTGAAGGCGGGCCGCCGCCGCCGCCGCCGCGCGGGGGNAAAAAGGGGAGGGGGGGGAGCGAGAGGCAGCCCGCAGCCAGCCGCTTCCCGGGGGGGAGCAGGGGAGGGAAAGAAGGGCCGGCGGGGCGGCCTCTCCTCAGCCCGACCCCGCCTCCCGCGCGGGCGGGGCGGGCCGGCGCGCAGCGCGCGCGCGGCGGCCGTTGGCGTTCAGCACCACCGCGGGGGGGGGACGACATCGGGCGGGGTGAGGGGCTCGCTCCCGCCGCGCCGCCTCCCCCCCCCGCCAACCGCCCTCACAGCCTTCGCCCGTCGCCCGTTCCCGCCCGGTACGCGGGAGCGGGCGGCGGTGAGGGAAGGAGGGAGGGGGACGGACTCTGTTGCCGCCCGGCGGAAGGATCGCGCGGAGGCAGCGCGAGCGGCGGCCGCTTCCCCGCCGTCCCTCCGCGGCGCCTGCGCGGCTGTGGGGAGCGGGTGGCCGGCGCTGAGGGGGCTCGGTCCCCCGCTCCCCGCCCCTCTCTCCTTTAAAACACTCGTGAAACAATAAGGAAAGGCGCTTATTTACAAACACCTCCTTGTGCGGGCGCTCAGCGAAAGCCTCGAGTTGGCGCTGCTTTTATGTCCGCACCGTGTCTGTGTGCGCTGGGACGGAGCGCCCCGTCACCAGAGTCGCTTTATTTTCTGCGAGATGTAAACAGGAATTGAGCCTGTCCGTGCTTTATTTACTTCCTCGGGCCTTTCCCCGGCACGAAGGGCGGCAGGAGGGGCTGGCTGTCCCGCTGACAGAGATGCCTGGAGTGCCAGGGGAGGCGAGATGTTTTCCTCGCAGCTCCATTTTATTCCTTTTGTCCGCTCCACTTAAGAACTGGACAACTAAACTTGTGAGTGTTCAATTTTATTTTTTTTTTTTTGTCACATAAGTCTTTTTTTTTTTTTTTTTTGGAAGGGGCCGGAGGTGCGTTAGATTGCTGTACAGCGAAGACCAGGAACAGAATAAATACTTGGCAGGAAAATCGTGGCCCTGTGAAGATGAGCGGCAAAACCTTGCTGTACCACTAGAGGTTGAGATTAGCAGATAAAAAGCCTGAAGTTCAGAGCAAAGGCAACTCATTTTCTTTAAACTCCTTCCAGTATCTGTAGTTATTAGCTGTTCAGGCAGCACACAAAGGAGGATTTCCTCTAGAGATAATAAGCACGGCGACATAAATCAAGCGGAGAGAGAGCAAAGAAATTTTTTTTTTTTCTATTTATTTCCTGACAAATTAACTCTGAATCGGTTTGCTAAAAATTCATCTGTCGTAAGCTTTTTTTTTAACCCCTTCTCTAGTAAGTCCCGGGCCGCACTTGTAAGACTGGAATGAAAAGGCTATTTTTGCTGCGGCAACCAAAATCCTCTGGGCATAGGCTGAACCGCTCTTCGAATCTGAGCTTCTGCGTGCTGCTCCCTTCCATTTTTCTTGCTTTTAATCTTGCAAGAGGATACGCCTTTCAGAACTAAGACGGTGCAGAGAAGGGCAAGCCCCGCTAGAATTTTTTCTAGCTTTCCCAATTTCATTCTACTTCTTCTGGGTCTCATTGTTTAAGTATCAGTGTTTAAGAAGTCTGTAAAGCTGTTAGAGTTTTCCAAAATCGGTTGTCCCACTGGTGGTTTGTGGCAGCGACCAACTGAAGATAATTGAGCTGATGCTCTAGCTGGGAAATTTTCGCTGGAGATCTGACCGACACTGCCCCGAGATTGTCCCACTCCGGCAGTTACAGCAGTTCTTGCATATTCTGACTATTTGCTCAAGGGATTTCCACCAGGGCCCTTCCCAGAACGTTTCGCATGTCAGTGCTGGGAGCCCCAGGCAGTGTGGCACATCCTCCGACCAGCAGACTGTGGAATCGATACTTTGGCAGGAACCTGTAGTGCTGACATACCGCAACAGAGTTGTTTTGTTCGTCTTGTGCTGAATATGCCCTCAGCTGGATATGTCCGATTACAATCCTATAAGCTCAGCAACAGTAGGAAGGAACAGTTGAGGCTGCACACAACTGAGTTAAAAGTAGCTCAATAAACTAGTCAGCTACGGGATCGATACTCCTTCGGAAGGACATCCTGAGCTTGAGGAGTGAGTCACCTGGCACAGGAGGGACCTCAGACCAGGTTGTCCCAGCAGGGTGCTCAGTTGAAGGCAAGGTCTCCCAGGACCACTTCCAGCCTCTGTAGGAGATGGCCTAGGTCTGGGCACAACCGCCCAGGGGTCAAAATAGCAGCACAGTTGTGCACACTGCAAGAAGAAAGACACCGCGTGTGCCCAGAGCAGCTGAGGGTTATGGTTGGCAGGCTGCCATAAGTGGCTGCCAAGGCCAAGGGATTTAGAGAGACTGCTGAGAAAGAGATGGAGGCAGCCAGCAAGAACTCTGTGTGTTTGGGCCTGTGGCCCAGGGAGAAAGCGAAAGAGGCAATATCAAACGTAGCAAAAAAAATTTTTGAATGTAATGTGAATGTAATGAAGCGCACCTGGAGTAAGGCCGTTGCACCATTACGAGCAGGTGTTCCGCAAGCACGGACTTGATGCGCTGTACAAAAATCTGACACTTTGGAAGAGTATAAAGACCCCAAATGCCATGTCAGCCAAGGAAGACGTACGGTTCAGTAGTAGGGAGAAGGCCTTTTCATCCCCGTGGGAGGAAATGAAGCAGATCTGTTTTGAAGAGACTTGACAGGACAACTGCATGGGCACAGGCAGCAGGTACAGTGGACGCCCTGTCCAGGCGCGCAGGGGGCTCACAGATATATGGGTTGCTCTGGTGATAGCAAAATGAAGTGTGTCCCAGCCTGGCTCCCGAGACAGTGTGATGGCATGCAAGTGGCCGCTGCCTTAATACAAACTGGGGTCTAGGGAGGTGACAAACCAGTAAATATTAGACCAGTGAGAGATCCATGTTAATGGAAACAAGAAAATCCCACATGTAAGGCATTTGTAGTACCTGCCTTTCACTTTACACAGTGCCTGATTTTTCTGCCGCTGAGTGGAGGGAAAGAAGAGGCGCTACAGGACTCACAGCCAAATCCCAGTATGTGGAGAAGGGAAGGAGGACATGTATCTTTGCAGCAGACATTTCTATCTGTGCTGTTTAAACACCCTTCAGAGGGAAAACCAGATGGTCTTGTGGTTTGGCTTTGTGTTCTGCTTTGGAGACCCAAGCGCTACTCACTGCGTGACTTTTGACCAGTCAGTTAAACCCACAGATGCAAAGGTTAATACTAATTTTCATATGCACCCCACTTATGTGCACACAAAGTCCAGCACAGGCAAGCAAGCTTGATGAGTTCAAATACGTATGCAGACAGCAGCTTCAGAACAAGGATAAATTTACCCTCATGTCAGGTTGGTTGTGAGGCTCAATTAAAATATTTTGTAAAGCATTTGAATATCCCGAGGGGCTAGAGACATGCAAACTTTTAATAATAATTGCTGCTTGGATTTAGCCGGTCGAGTTCAGTGTAGTGTGGCCAAGTCTAGTTATTCCTGAGTTTGTGCTTGTGACTCCAACCATTATTTAACTTATTTGTATTTATTGCTAACCTGAGATCTTTGAAATAGCAAGCAAGTTTTGATCAGCCCGATGAAGGCAATACTGATGTTGGTTTGAAGAACACACAAAACCTTTAAAAAAAAATTAACGAAAAAGTCCTATTGTTCTTTTCCAAACCGATCTCAGACATAAAATTTGGTGAGCAGCAGAGCTCTCGTCGGAAGTCACGTTCATCACGAAAGAGGAAGGGCCTGGAGCACCTCTGCTGCCTGCCCGTAGGCAGGCTGAGCTTGGGCCGTTGGTAAAGGAAACGCTCGCAGAGGCATCTGAGGGCTCATCGAAGCAACGAGGAGAGATTTGTATGCTGATAGCACTGTAGAAATATCATACTGAGGCTTAGTCAGGGCTCGGAAAGACTTCTCTTCTTGGAGGGAACTCCTTTTTTCAAAGACTGGAATGAAACAGACTCTCAGGAAGCGATTTTTCAGAAGCTGCAAAGAAAGTTACACTCCCTTTTCTTTGTTTAGAGGCACAGTTTGTAAAACAATATTGTGGAACATTGGGAAAAGCATCAGAAGGAAACAAGGAGAATCCTAAGAAATAGTTTATGGTGAAATCATCTGACAAGACTTTTCCCAGCTTCCTGGGACTAAGTGCTCATCAAATAAAAATCATCAGCACATAGAAACTCTCAGAGAGGAATGAAATGGGTTTGAGCACTGAAGTGTCTTTGACCTGTGAAAACTGAAGTATCCAAAATCGCTAGTTGTTTTTGCAAATCCTACCCTTTTTCTCTGCAATGAATCAAGCAATGGAATGCTAATTTTCCAAGTAAGTAGTGTGGAAGTCAGTACATACAAATTATAAAACTGTTCTACTTTATAAGTACATTAGCTATGCTTGTTCTTGCAGGCAATAACAAATTGCCCTATGAAAAAAAAAAATATCTAGTATTCCTGAAATATGTGGCAAAGGAAAAAAAGAAACTAGATGCAGGCTCCTTCATTTCTTTCAGCTTGAAATGTAGGTTTCCACTGCAGCTGGACAGACAAACCTTGGCTTCAGTTTCAGAAGCGGAATTCAGCTGTTCCACACGTGAAACTGAAGCTAAATTGTTGTCCTGGCATGGAACAGGAAGAAGCATCTGGCCAGTAAGACAGACTAGCAGCAAGCAAGCCCCCTTCCCAAAGTACTCTACGTTGGTTTACTTTTCCCAAAACAGATGAGACAAAAAGAAATATAAATTCCCTGTCCAAATACTTGTCAGCTTTAGGGAAAAAAAAAAAGCTTAACAATAAAATCGCTTGCACACTGAGTGTCTCAGATACCTAAATCAATTTTTTAATAAAGATAACAGAGCAGCCATGGCTGCATGTAGCATGCACAGTCAACATGCAATTGTGCAATCTGTTCCATCTATTTTAAATCAATTGTCAGTTTTAGTGCTGTCCCTTATCAGAAGCTATCACCTCTCCTGCAGGGAGAAGCAGCCTCTCAGGTACGTAGCCGCTTGGTTTTGATTGTAAGTCTGCAGAATCGCATGTTAAAAGAAGTCTGTTGTAATTAGAAATCATCATAAGCTGAATCACAGGAGAGCCAGATAGAGTGTAACATCTCCACGGCCTCTTAGGACTTCATAGCTGTTACCACGCTGCTTTCCGACAGTCTCTTGCAACTTCTACCTATAATATAAATTATTTACTAGAGAAACAAACCCTGCTATTTGAGCTGGAGAAGATTCCCTTTCTACCTGTTCCCACCATAAAGATTCTTGAAATACTGAGACGTGCTTCTGCTTTCATCTGGAACAGTGGAATATGTGCTTACATTTAGCAAATGAAGTACCTCTTTCACATTCAGTGCTGAATTCAGAGAGAACTGCAGGCACCAAATTAACCTTTTTACCTGATTTATTTTTACTAAATAAATGGCCCTATAATGTAATTTTCTCAACCAGAACAGCTGTTTTCTGCGGTTTGCTTTACTATTTGGAAAATGCTCCAATCTATTCCATTTAACTTGCTAGTAGTAAAAACTTTAGACTGTGTCCCTCACCCTAGGGATCGCACCTGCAAATCAATCGTTCTTCCTAAAAAATAGATGACTAGTCAGAAACGCACGTTGCAACATGTGAGAACGCCAACAGCAGATGGAAATGTATCTCCTCCTCTACAGCATTTCCAATTTTACCCTTTCAGTATTGGCAGTGTCGATATAGTGGAACAGATAGCTGATAGAAATATTTCATGCACATTTCTCCATCATTTTGTTTCATGTCTATGATCTGCGTGCCTGAATCCAAATCACTACGGGGAAGAAAAATCCTCCTTAGGTTAACTGTCCGTATCCAAACCTTTTTGCCCTGCCCTTTTAAAGGATAAAATGGTGCCCAATTTCTGAAAAACTCTTTTTCAATAGTCATAACCTGCCATTAAGTTTAATTCTTGTATAATTTGATTTGAAGAGATGCATTTTCTTGAATCGCTTTCTAAACTACCATATAATTTCTTACGGCCTTTCTTAATAGTGCTAAAAGCAAAACAGTGGTAATACGGCAGTACAGGAGAAGCAGAAAATGACCTACTTTCACAATCCAAGATCAATAAGTAAATGGGCATTATGGGCATTATAAACGCAGAGGTGTTAACTGCAGTAAATAGCCATAAAATTGAAGAATAACTGAGGTCGGAAGGGACCTCTGGAGGTTTTCTAGGCCAAACTGCGGCTCAGAGCAGAGCTAATTTCAAAGTTAAATGAGGTTGAATAGTTTTCCACATTGCGTGTAACAAAGACGATGGGGACAGACATCAAGGTAAATCAAGGCAATGACAGCTGTGTACTCTTGAGTGTACCTACTCCAAACAAGCCTTCAGCTAAAGCAACTTTATTGTGGTTTTCAGGAAGGGAGAAAATGTGAGTAACAATACCTTAAAAATTTGTTCTCTCTGGCTTATTTTATGCAGATTTTCTTACATTTTTCCCTTCCAGAACATCAAAATTCCATTCTTTTCTCCGTGTGACTACTTAAAGGCGGTTCACGTTAATTACCTGACTGTGGTTATGCTTCACTGCAGACATCATCTTCTATAATTGGATATTTTATGTCCTAGAGAGTTCATATCAGCACTGTAGGAGTTTATAATCTTGCAAAATGTATAGTATTTCTGTGACACTTGTATACATGCCTTTTTAAAAGGGTAATTTGCTGCCCAGTAACATAGTGACTTGTACTTTTCTGTGTGGGTCAGGATCGTGTTCGCTGACGCTCTTTTGGATAGAAGAAAGGTTGCAGATTTTACAAAAGTGACATACACTCCCGTTTGCTAAAAATCACCTGGCAGCAAAACTGGATACAGCGGTCTTTTTTTTTTTTCTGTCCTCGGTCCGGAATCCTCGCTGCTAAGGCCTGGCTTTTCTTCCATTGAAGGAGATGGGAGCTTTGCCACGGACTGAAGCGACAGCAGGAGGACAGCAGACACAGATTAGGCAAGGTGTTGGAGGATTTTCTGCACGCTCTGTAAGTATTTAGGGAACCGTGTGATATGTGATCCTAAATACAAGGTTAGGCAGTTTGAACTCTTGAGTTAGACCCAGCTATTTCCAGACAGGCAGAGCTACCTACTGACTGTACATCTGAGAAAGTACATCTGAATTATTTCTTCTGGCAAGTATCAAGAGTATGTTAGTGAAATGTGCCTGGATATGGTAGCTTAAGATAGAACTATGCTGGAAATGTTCCTGCAGCTGTTACTTGGAAAACATCTGTGGTACTGTGCATGGAAATTTGTACATCTCTGTTCACACTAGCACAGAGCAATTAATCTTGTGAAACAAAGTATAAATTATTATTGGGAAATACAAGAAGGACATTATGCACCCATGGACATGAAATGACTGAAGGTAGTTATCATTTGGAAAGAAAGGGAAAAAATGGAATATTCCATTTCTGGCACAGGAAATACAATAAGATCGTCAGACTCTGCCAGACGTCCAGAACTCCAACTGCTAGTTATTTGAGTAAGAATAACCAATCCACTAGACTTGAGGGGTGAAATTTTTCACACTTACAGTTGGAAAAAACCTTCCATCTATAATAATTTATAACAGTCTGTGTTTGTATAGTCTGATAAAGAGAAGAAATACAGGCTGACATGATTTCTTATTTACAGTTAATGGTTACCTTATGCAAAGTGTAGAAGACATTGCCATGAAGAACTCAATTTTAGCAAAAGACTTACAAGAAGGTAAACTTAAGAAATCCTGGGAAAGGACAATTAGATGTATTTTGTTCACAGCGCATTAGATAATTAAGGGATTTTTCATCTCTTGAGGCTTTCGAATTTAGCCTGGGTCATTAGAAGGTGAGCTTACTGAAATGTAATGGCCTGTTGAATTTGAGAACTCAGACTGGATAATCTGAAAAGCGAGTGTGTAAAGAATGGAGAACGTCTTTGGTAACGCAGCAGAGCACGGCATGATGAGAAACGAGGGGGGGATATCTGACTGGTGGCCAGAAATTTGTCGCTGACTGCTACTGAGGCAGGGTTTCTGCTAAGAGCCGATGAGGTGTAATTTGCAAGGTGTGACCTGTCATGTCATCTCCCAATAGCCATGTATGAGCTCCGTGGTACAGAACACCTATACTTCACTACTTTACCTGTTTTCTCTCATGATACTTGCACAGCGTGATTAAAAAACAGAAATCAAGATGGAAGTATCTTCCTATTACTTCGAGGATGCTTTGTGCAAAGGGTCTTTCGGTCTTTTAGTGTTTAATCCAAATTATATAAAATGCATTTGCACCATGTAAGACCTGAAAATAAATTTAAAATATCCATTCCCAGTCCTCGTAACTGAATGCCTCCTAGCAAATCATTTTACTCAACGGCTGCGTGGTTCTACAGTCAGAAAGGTGACTGCTCTTTTTTTTCTTGGTTTAACTTTTAATGACTCATTTAAATTCCATTTATGCAGAATCCCTATGATTTTGAAAACGCCTTCTGAAATTACGCACAACTACCTTTCTAAAAAAATACTTTAAAAAGCCTTAAGTACCACATTGCCTAGAATTATCTTGTCAATTAAATAAAAGAACCCACTTGAAATAAGTGACAGAAATATACAGTGAATGAAACGCACCTTCCAGTAACAAATCGCTACTAAAAGAGACCTTTAAGCAAACTGCTAGTTACGTGGTCATGCTTAGACAAGCACAAGGTTATTGAAACATACAGCTTCCTTTCAGACAATTTAACTTGCACCGAAGGCAAATTATTGCCATAAAAGCACTGTAGCACGTTGCTGAGGCATTTGGTGTAATTATGTTGGCTTCTAAAAGATTACCCTCGCTGCACAACAATGTCAGTGGGATCAGAATGGGGTCTGCTTCTTCAGCTGCCATTACAAATGCTGCCTGCAACGTCTTCCTGCAGAAAATTGATATATGCATCTGATATTATTATCTAAAAAAGACAGGAAGCAATATTTTAATAGACTCGAAGATGCAATATAAATTTCTGACAATAGCTGTAATGGAAATCAGTGAGACTGAGCCGCCTCACAAAGGAGCTGCAAGGGGACCAATACAAAGGGAACCTAAACCTACTCAACACAGAAATCATGAATAATAATTGTATTCACTAGGTAAGGGATGAAATGTGTCACAGATTTGGAGTCTTTCCTGATTCCTTCCTTTTCTCAGCGCACAGAGAGTGGAATTTGAACAAGGTGGGGCAACAACAACCTGTGAGCAACAAAACTGCAAATATTCTTGACGTGGCACTGGTGAAGTCATCCACCAGTGCCTTCCCCTTCTCACCCTCTTTACGTGAGGGTTTGCACGGGTGCGGGGTCTAGTTCCCCCTTCCTCTTCTCATGCCAGAGCTATTTTCAAGGCCTCCAAAATGAGATTTGGTGATGTTACAGAAGTAGGTTGCAGTGGGCAGCGTGCTTGCAAGCTTGGCGGTTAGCTCCTTAACACCACTCGAGATCTTTTCAGCTCTGTGTAGAGAGAGGTCTTCCTAACGACACAGGCGGAGAATCAGGCTTGCCTAAGAATGCTGTTCACTCTCGGCCATTTCCTCACCCTCTCTCAGTATCGGGGATCACGGATTTCTGTGGCTCCCAGCATACCATACATGGGCTTGCTCAGAGCTGTGAAATAATAGGCAGGGGCCTATCCACAGTGTTATACTGGAGCAAAATCCTTTTGCATCAGTGAAAATTCTCAATGGAGACTCAGAATTTCCTTCACGAAGCAAGATTTTAGCACTACAAGCAATTCCATTTTTAGCTGTGTTTTACAAGTTTTATGCCAAATACTGTACAGGGACAACGTTTTCTAGGAAAGATTTGTTTTCCAATAGATTTTTTGATCTCTCTCTTCTAGTAACCTCATCTTGGGAGTCAGAAGTGAGGTTTCTCTGTTGTCAGAGGGGATTCAGAAATGCCTCCTGAGACAGTTTAATGTCAAAAGGACCTGTGATGAAAACATCAAATGGGTGGGCAGGAGAACACTGCATTAAAACCACATAAATTGGATGAAAACAGACCAAATGTTAATCGAGTCCGTGAAAATGGAGGTCTGAAGTAGTCCCCTTCAGTGCTTCGCATCAACGTTTCATCTCTAGAAGTCCAATGCTGCTCCCTCGGTGGTTAGCTGTAGTTTGGCCTTCTTTGTACAAGGAAGTTTTGCAATTTAAGTTATACAGATGCACTTCCTCTCGTCCCAAGACTTTGATGCAGCTGTGCTGGTATAGGGGTACTTACACGGATATAATGGTATAACTATGGTAGCTTTTTTTTTGGTAAACAAAGTATGTGGTATCAGTACATGGCAGCCTTATACCAGCTTATATGCATACATAATTTTATGTAAATATCTATAATATGTACAGGAATGATAGACGCTTCCTTTAAATATACACTGGCGTTCTAGGGTATCTATAACCAGCTCTGTATGCAAGCAGGGTTCTTTGCATCCGGCCTGTCCCAAAAACGCAAGCTGCTCGGCCGAAGGTGCCCTGCAGTCAGCCGCGTGTGGCAGGCCTCGCAGCTTAACGAAGATCCCAACGAGCAAGCGGCACTGCCAGGCTCACTCTCTGGATGTATCTGAAAAGCACTTCTGGATGCCCATCAAAAAAACATGTAAACTTTGCATTGTAAAACAAAGCAATACGCTTCAACGGCACAGCTGCGCTGGTAGAAATTTTTTTGTGTAGGCTAACTCTTGTTTCCCTTTGTGGTGAGCTTCCTCTTGTCGTGGAAATTCCTCTCACCTACCCATAAACACTGTTAGATGCTATTTCTGCACTGCTTTGCAATATGTTGCAGCGGCAAGACAAAAATCACGATCTCTTAACAGCTTACAGTCTGTCCTGAACTTACTAAGTTTCCACTGATTTGTGTTTAGGTCTTGTCGGCTCAAAATATTTTCTGCTAAGTATAGCTCCCTTCTCCCGGGCAAACAAGATGGGTTTCTTTTTTCTGCACCCTCCCTTCCTAATTTCAACAGCTATTTTGAACTCGGGGTGTGGTCACCGAGACAGACATACACGCACTGTCACTGCTTGGCTCTAGATTTGTTCATGTTGACAGCGAACCTTTTCCCCCAACACCAACCTTATATTTAGATTAATCCTTGACCAGCAAACCTTGCTCTCTTTCCATCTTTTAGGACGCACGTCATAAATCTGAATAATTTCGTTTATTTATGAATTCTCAACTTGATCAACTTCCACGAGCACAAGGTGAAACGTGTGAAATTACACTCCTCTGTACTGAAGACAGGAGCTGTTACCAGTGGGGACATTTACTCCTGTGGCTACTAGGGGATCAAATGCCACTCTCCTTTAGGGGCTTCTCTCAGGGGAACAAGTTTTAAGTTCTGGCAGATTTATGAATCATTTCATCTCCTAGACTGATTCCCTCACAAAGGGCCTGGAGAGGGGAAGCCTATGCAAAGCCTTCAGTTTTGATAGCTTTTATCACCAGGCGCTGGTCTAACTGCTTCCAAAAGCAACAGAATCTGCAAAATATTTCTCAGGTACATATATATGTGTGTATACATATACGTATGTATGAAGCGTTTATATGTGTCTTCTAATATGTATATTTCAGTATAAAAATAAAATGTACACCCTGAGGTTATTTTATTTGCTTAAAGAACCTACTTTTACTCCCCTCAGTTAAACAGAAAACACCCAACTGTCAAATCATCCCATTTAATTAAAACAGAGATTTTTTTTTCATATCGTGCCTCTTAAAAAGTTATGAAAGAATAAGCAGCTCTCAAGGGGGGAATGGATTCTAGGGCTAATCTCATTTGACGCAGGCTCTCTTGATGTTTGATACTTTACCCATATTCTCAAATGAGCTTGAATTATGTTTGAAGAAAATGCTAATTCACCCATGAGCTGTTGTCTCTTCCATCATTGCAGAAACCAAGGATGTTGGCCAAACGAGACACAGAATTAGGTGCTAAGCCCCTAATCATCATATAGCAGCAGTTTGATTTCACAGGGAGAGAAGTAGTCACAACTCTGTGACTTCTGCCTTCCAGTTTTCAGCACTGCTGCTTTCCTGGTGCCGCTGTCCTCCATACCAGTATAATGGGATAGCAGTGGGGGCACTTGGATTAATTACTGGCTGTAAATCGTGTGGAGCTCTTTGGTTAAGTGGTTCAGAGGAAACTATTGTTCTAAATGACCCCTATTGTTCTTACCTGGGTGTCCAACTGCTGCGTGGGCAGACCGTCTAGAGTGTTAATTACTGTGTGTCCTTTAATCATGAAGGTTTGTAATCCTATTTCAGTTTGGAAATACACATGCCACAAGGCCCAATTAACATCTCTGATATCATCACCTGCTAGTCAATAGGCAGCTATTAGCCGTCCATAACTATTGCCGATGAATTGCTGTGCAGACGTGCCAGGACAAGTTTTGCCAAGCCGTATTGGAAGACAGTTTAGCAAAGCTAGTTAAAATAATACCTGTTTAATTTGATGGCATTGGAACATCTCACATCACAACACATATTTTTATTTAGTTTAAAATTTGTCTTGCAGAAGTTAATGCTTCGGTATAAATCTTCGCTTTTATTAGGATCCCAAAAGATTTCAGATCGGTTTTCATTCCTTTTTTTTGTTGCTTTCACACCAGCTTTCTGCTTCAGTGTAACTCAAGAATTCCCCTCTCAAAGGCTGTCGTCACTGTTTCTAAACAATGAGTGCTATAGCATCTGTAGCTAAGGAATTTATAACTATTTTCACTTAATGCATCTTTAGGTTCCCAAAGAATGTCAGGAAGGAATTGCTATTCTGTAAAGTACAGCATGTTACAGAATAGATAAATTGTGTTTTCTCATAATACTGGAAACACTTCTCATTTCTCCCCCCACATACACACTTCCCTTATTCACAAATAAATGCCACATTGAAAGAAAATTATTCCTTGCATAAGTGAAAAAAAAAAAAAGGTTTTATTTCTAGACCTTACCATGATTCCTCCTTTGCGTACAACACTTGATGGTTCTGCCAGGTCCAGACAGCACAGGGAGCAGACTAATTTTCCATTTATAATCCCAAAGCTGATGACTGCATCAGTTATAGTAAGGCTCCTTGGGGTTTGTTTGTTGTTTTTTTTTCTTGATCCTACTCAGTTCTCCGCAACAGATCTGTTAATTACAGAGGAACAAAGATGGGGCAGGGATCCTTCTCTCCTAATGCAGAAAATGAGCCCTTCTGCTGCAAGGCTGCAGAGAAAGCACTGTTGAGCCATGTTCTTATAACACATTTTCACCCTCAAATTACATGATGCATGAACGATAACTTTGCAGAGTGTTCTATTAGGTTTAAATTAGTGAGAGGAAAGCAATGTATGTGTTCAAGTAGATGTCGGAATTAGCATTTTTAGAGTTGTCGTGCTATGTGTTTACAAAATGAACCTTTCTTGCCGTTTAGGTAAACTGAAACGTATGTTCTACTATGTGGCTTAATACAGCAGTCGGAGGAGGAAAAACATCCATACTCCATCTCTGTGATGGCAAGATACGCTTCAGAATGTAGAGGGAAAAAAAAAAGCAGCGACTGCCAAGGGCAGTCTGGATAACAGAGACTGGAGCTCAGAGCGTCATCCTGTAAACATCACCTCGATGACGCCACTGCAAGGAGTCAGTTTGAAGTCAGCTCCGTTAAGAGTAATCAGTGTTGTTCAAACTGGAGCAGAACCACAACTTCAGTGCCTAAAATTACTTTTATCCCAGAAAAAAATCAGTCGCCACGCCAGTTCATTCACCTTGCAGGGATGCTGTGTTTAAGGGTGCTCAGATGTATCCGACGGTACCTACAAGAGCGCCGGCCTGTGTCAGGAATATCCCGAGGATATGTTGTGCATGCGCATGGGAATCTAAGAGCGCTTGTCATCAAAATAAACTTGAAGAAATTGTTGGCCGTCATCACTGGCATAGCAGACAGGAACTGTGCCTAGAAATAGAGATTGGCATAGCAACATTGGTGACTGTTTTGTAGAGAAGGCGGCTTATTTTTCCAGACTGCGACATTTAATAAACATTTTCTGTTTGTTGAAACGGCGGAACCTCACGAGATCAAACTGAATGCTAATCTGCTGGAGTCGCCACCACAGACTTTTGTCTCCAGTATGTACACATCACGAGTCGCTGTGGTTTCATTGGTTTTGTCCTATGACATTTGTTCCTTTGTGTTTGTCCACGGAAAACAGACGGCACATGGAATGTGTTGAAACAGCCCCACAAATCCTCCAGACGATGATGTATTTTGCGAGATCGCCGTTTTTATCTTGTCATTAGGCCTCTGCTAAGCTGCAGGCTGAGGAGCCCTTTGATGCAAGCTCTGACGAGCAATCTGCTCGGGGTTCTATGGGCACCAGCGCAGCTGCCAGCTGCTCCTGTTAGCCCTCCATTACCAGAAACCTTGGGATTCACGCTCCGCACAGACTGCGATTACAAAGCCAAGCCTTGGAACTACACATCCTAAAAACTCTGACAGACCGGACTGTGAATAAATTTGACTCTCGAAGCTTCTCAAATGAAGCTTTTGAAGTTCGAAGCTTTTAAATGGGGCTTTTAAATCCAGATGGGCGTCTTGAACCTTGGGGAAACGGCACTGAGGAGAAGGGTGTCCCTCCCCCCCCCCGGCACCCGGGGAGCTGAACTACCTCAGGCCGCCCCCCCTGGGGGGCAGCAGGTCAGCGTTTGCCTTTATCCTTTATTACCGCGAGAGAGATCTGTGGGGACGGGGAGGTGTTTCCCAGCGCCTCGGCCGCTCCGGCTGTGTGGAGCCGAGTGACGGTTGGGCTCCGGCCGTTGGCGCCCCCCAACACCTCAGCGCCGGGCGCCCCGCGCGCGCGCGCGCGCGCACGGCTCCCTCACGGTTGCTAAGGCGCGGAGCCGTAGGCGGGGCAGAGGTAGAACTCGTCCGGCCAATCCGGAGAGACCCCCCCCTCGCTCGGCGGCCAATCGCTGTCGGTAAACAACGCCCCCTCCCTTCTCAGCCGGGTGGGGAAGGGGAGGGGCGAGAGCCGCGCTGCCGGCCAATCAGCGACCGGGGAGCGCGGACCAATCAGAGCGGGGGAGTGTTTGGGCGGACTTTTTAAAAGAGGTCCGCCGCCACAAAGGCGCCGCTCTCGGGGCCCTTTAAAGGAGTGGTGCGGCTCCTCTCTGTCTTCCTCCGCCGGGGCCTAGCACTCCCTCCGGAGAAGCGCGGTTCCGTCCGGCTTCCCGCCGAGCAGGGCTGCCGCTGGATGGTTGAGTCGTTCCCGGATCTCCGGCCCCTCTCGGGGCACCCCTAGGGTGCGCGAATGAGAGCGGACTACTTTACTTGTCGGCGGCGCCTCACCGGCCGGGCCTAGCAGGGAGCGCTCCGCGCGGGGCCATCTGCGGGCCGCCAGAACAAAAACAAGGGGGCGGGGACGCGCCGCCTCCATTTTGATGCGGGGCCGGGGCGGCGGCGGCGGCAGCTGGCGGCCGGGGATGGTGCCTGTGCCTCGGGCATCGCCGTGACTCGCTGGGGGAGGCGAGCGGGACCCGCCGCGGGCCGGGGGTCCGCCTGGATGCGGGGCCAGCGGCGGAGCCGACCCGCGTCCGTGCGGTGAGGGGAGGCCGGGCTCGCCTCCCCCTCCCCGCCGCGGAGGAACCGGGCGGTGAGGGACGAGGAGGGGGGGGGGTCCGGTGCCCCCTCACCACCGCCCCGGGTGAGTATACCGGCTGCCCCTTCCCGGAGGAGTCTTGTCGGGCCCTTTTGTTCTGTGGTGTGTGGGGGGGTTCCACCCTCGGGGGGTGTGAGGGAGGCGGTTGAGGGGCCCCTCGGNGGAGCTGCCAGCTGTTGACGACGCGTCGTTTGCCGTGAAGGTAAAGGGATCCGGAGGCAGGGGAGAAGATGAGCAGCGAGGCGCTGTGGCTTTTCAAGCAGCTGAATCTCCACCTGGAGCAGGAGGGGCGGTTTCAGCCCCGCGAGAAGGGGCTCAGCCTCATCGAGTGCGCCGCCGAGGTGAGGGGGGGACCGGGCTGGACGGGGGGGGGATAGGGGGGNGCTGGGGGGAGTCGGTAAGACTGCTTCTTCAGGGCAGGAAATCCGCGTTTTAAAAAAAAAATCTCTGAGCTAGAAGGGAGATAGATGTGCGTTAACTTGGGAAAGTTAATTCCTCTGTAAAAGGCGCTCGCCTTTTGTTTTAACTCTGTTTTCATCTGTACTGATTAACATACACCACATTGTCAAAGAACTATGACCTACAGGGCAAGTAAAATATTTAGGTGGTTATTGTTTAAACTTCCAGTGAACGCAGAACCGAGAGAAGTATATTACTTTCATTTCGGGAGCTTTGTACCACTGTCTTGTATCACTGCTGGAAAGCTGGGATGTCACGTAGGCAATTAACTAATGGGGAAATGACCAGGTTTTCATTAGAAAGGTATTGTTAAATGAACCTAGCAACATTAAGTGCTTAACAGCCAGAAATGAACTAAGCATAAACATTTCCACGTTAATGACCTTACTGAGTTTAGGGCAGGCTTACAAAGCTTTTGAAATCAGTCTGGTTGTTTGTTTTAAAAGCAGAACTTCTGTTGCTTAAATATTGACATGTAGGTGGAGAGGAGACTAAGCAGAGGTTGGTCATCCGTGTTTCCGTAAGGTCAGGAGTCACTGTGTATGCACGCATTTGGTAACTATTGTCTTAAAATCACAAGTATGTACTTGGAAATGCGGTCGTGCCGGGTATTGCAGCAGTGAGACTCAGGACCTGGCTGTGATCGTTGTACCTTGGGTGTGTGTTTTGAATCTCAAGTATCTAAATTAATTTTTTAAGAGAAATAAAGTATTTACAGAAGAAAATAACTGCTTCCCTTTGATCTAAGTAAAAGGTGACTTGGGGAGTGAGTGGTTGCAGTCATCGCTGCTGCCACCGAATAATTCTGACTTTGCTTCTCTTGCCATAGAATGAAAATACGCTGTGTCCAAGACAAAGGAATACTAAGGTGGAAGATCTTTGGAGTCTGACCAACTTTTTCGGTTTTGCAACTGAAACGTTTGTTTTGGCTGTTAACATTCTGGACAGATTCTTGGCTCTTATGAAGGTATTTTGTCGGTGGGGGGAGAGGATCTGCTATAGTGTCAGCTGGGAATATGTGAGCTTCCTGTGAACTTTTTTTGTCTGATAAAAAGGGGAAGGTTGTGATCTAGGAGATAACCGTGGCTATTTTCTATTTCTGTGCTGGCAACATTTCTGACGTCCTTTGTAAACTTGAAGTTGAGTACAGTTCTTGCATGAAAGATGAGATTACGTTGATGAGACTTATTAACTCTTTTATACTATGGTTTCTTTTCACCTCTAAAGGCAAGTAGCAGCATGGTTTATTTCCTCTAAGTCTGTAGCCTTTATCACATAGATGTAAAAGACTAAGAAAAGAGGAATTAAGAAGGACCAAAACAATTTGTGTTACAGACTATTTCTAGGTACTCTGTTAAAGCTTAGCTTGATGCTGGAACTAACACCAAATGATCGTTCCCTGAATGTTTTTCGTTTCGTTTTTGCGCTGCTTCATGGAAGACAATTTAAACCTAAACTAATTCCCCATTATTAAGTTGGCAGAAAAACTGTAGTTGCATCAGTTCTCTGGTCTGACTGGCCTTGAGGTTGCACAAAATGTTACGCTGGTACATGGGAGAGAATAGCAGAGGTAGGAACAAGTTGTGGAGGGATAGTACTGCCTAGAACAGGCTCAGGCTGGATTTGTGTAGGCTTTAAATGTGTACGTGAGCACTGCTGCTTGGAGAAGCGGGGTATTGCAGTTCTCACTGCAATTTATTTGTTGTGTAGTGATGTGGAGCAATTGCAATAGAGGGTGCTCAGCTGTTGAACTTCTCTTCCTTTGACTTAGCTATGGCAGATCGATATTGCTTTATTGGCTCTGCCCAGCTGTGTTTCGCTGAAACTTAAGTGATGAAACCAGTTATGACTAGGTGACTGACATGAGGTCTAGTTGAGCTAAGCAAATCTTTGTACTGAACTGTGAATATTCGAAACAGTTCAGTGAGGCTGGGTGGGTTGTTGGTGTTGCTGTTTGATAAGCAGAGTGTTTATGGAGGGAGAGGTATTCATAGTGCTTCCTCCTCTTTTTAGGTGAAACCGAAGCATTTATCTTGCATTGGAGTTTGCTGTTTCCAGCTGGCTGCCCGAGTAGTCGAAGAAGAATGCAATATTCCATCTGCTCATGAGATCATCCGGATCAGCCAATGTAAATGCACTGTGTCCGACCTGAAACGGATGGAAAAGATAATTTCAGAAAAGTTGCACTTTGAATTTAAAGCTACTACTGCCTTAACCTTCTTGCACTTGTACCATACTATTGTACTCTGTCATACCTCAGAAAGGTGAGTTGAGTTGCATGTTGGTGGTGGTCTACATGTTTGCTAAGCCCTTTTTCTCTTTAGTTGCCTCTTAAATGATTATAGCAGTAGCTGTAGAAGAGGCAGCTCCTTAGTTTTTACTTCCTGANGTGTTGGTGGTCGTCTACATGTTTGCTAAGGGTTTTTCTCTTTAGTTGCCTCTTAAATGATTATGGCAGTAGCTGTAGAAGAGGCAGCTCCTTAGTTTTTACTTCCTGACAAGCGGAATGCTTGTTGATCCAAATGCTTTTTCTCTTGGGTGTCTTANACAAGCGAATGCTTGTTGATCCAAATGCTTTTTCTCTTGGGTGTCTTACAGGAAAGAAGTATTGAATCTCGACAAATTGGAAGCACAGCTAAAAGCTTGCAACTGTCGTCTGGTCTTTTCTAAAGCAAAAGTAAGTAAAAGCGGCTTTCTTTGACTTCTCAGTAGGTTTTGATTCACATTATGCTGAGCAGTGTGGTTTTTGTCCTTCTAGCCATCTGTCTTGGCCTTGTGCCTTCTCACTCTAGAAGTTCAGACTTTGAAATCTGTTGAGCTGTTTGAGATCCTTCTTCGAGTTCAGAAGCATTCTAAGGTAAATATTTTCTGTGGATTGTCTTCGCGGTTGTTGGGACTGGTGCAGTTAGTGATGTACAATGGTACATTTAAGGGACCCCTGCTGTCAGCGTACAATCTTTACAGGTGCTGTTTGGCATCAGCTGAAATGAGCAATGAAATGGGTCTTTAAGCATCTGCCCGCAACTCTTGCAACTAATATGGCTCCTTTGGTAGAATGCCAAATGCAAAAGAAACTGCTGCTTAGAGCATGAGGCTAGGTAGTCATTTCACACGGGCACATCTTGGCAGCTACCTGGCAAGCAAAAGTATTATGGTTTAAAAAAAAAATAGCTTAAATGTATAAAATCAGAAGAAACGCTGACCTAATGCCTACACAATACATGCTTTAACGAGCAGCTGATTTAGCTTGTATAGTCCTAGCTGTATGTTGTAGAGAAACTTCCAATCGGTTCGTGGGACTACAACGACTGCTGAGCTGGTTATTCTCTTAGCCTGAATAACTAACGTAGGATTTACAGCTTCTAGCTGCATGCTGTATCAGTTGATGGTCTAAAACAAGCTTTTTCACTCTTACAGTCCAATTGAACTAACCTAGTTTATTGAGGGGTGGAAGTAGTTCCTTAAAGTATGAGATTATTCCATTTCAAAATGGAATAATCACGGTTTCATTTTTCCTTCGGAAGTGAAAATAAAAACGTTAACAGCAACTGACAGGCAAACTGCCAACTCACACTTCAGCATGGACACTTCTAGGAAGTGCATAGGAGTTCACCTTCAAAAGCAGCTCAACTTTCACAAAGGTATCACAGTTATGACTCACTTATATCTTGACAGGTATTTTTTCAAGTCCTTTCGGAGAAGGTGAAATGGAGGGAGGGGTTATCTCTAGATCCTGTGTGTAATAAACTAAATCGGTTCTTTTTTTTTTTTGCTTTTCAGATAAGTGATAGTGACCTACTTTACTGGAGGGAACTGGTCTCGAAATGCCTAGCAGATTATTCTTCTCCGGAATGTTGCAAACCTGATCATAAAAAGCTAGTTTGGATTGTTTCTAGACGTACAGCCCAGAATCTACAAAACAGTTACTACAGTGTTCCTGAGTTGCCAACAATACCAGAGGGTGGATGCTTCAATGAAAGTGAGAGGTTGGTAGAACTTATACCAGGTGTTTAATTTGTTGGGAATTCTCATTTGCTGGAAATAATTAAAGGCAACTCTATATAACTGGGCTTATTCAGTACTAACTGAAAAAAAAAATTGCTAGCTTTGAAAATACTGGTGGACTTAAAATATGTCGTAAACAGAAGAAAAAAAAATGTGGAACTGATTGTGGGGTTCAGAAAGTAGAAATGCTTTGCAGGGTCGGGGGGAGGTGTTCTTTTTTTTTTTTTAAAGACAGGGAGGATTATAAAGCATTGTAGTCTTCTGAAGTAATTAATATTTGATGTCTTGAACACTGGCTTCTTGGTTGGTAGGAGATTTTTGGCATGAGGAGAAAGGAATTTGTACTTTGTTATGATTTAAGCCCTAGTGCTGAGAAGTGTTTAGATCTGGCGTGTTATACTGGAACAGAAAAGCGTGCAAGAAAACACAGGATTGAGGAGCACTTTGCAACTTTCAAGGGATTGTGCTTTGTTTAAATTACCTTTCCTACTGTTCCTTCTAGTGAAGACTCCTGCGAAGATATGAGCAGCGGAGAAGAAAGCCTTAGCAGTTCTCCTCCAAGTGATCTGGAAGGCACCTTCTTCTTTGAACTCAAACCTAAAACAAAGTGGCAAACTCTTAGCTGTCGGTCTTAGCATTAAGTCTTGATTGTATTAGGTTGATATTTTTTAATGCACCATAGTCTTTTGGCAATAATAAATGAGGTGGTAATCTGTAAACTGTATTAAGGCAAGAATTGCTGTGGTATATCAATGCTTTGAATGCCTGCCTTGGGTTTTTTTGTTGTTGTAATTAACGAAGAAAAAAAAATCCAGTTCAGGTCCCCAGTTCAGCAAAAAAGTTAATGTATAGTTCTGTTGTAAACAAGCATAAATGTCGTCCTCTACCTGATGGTCCAAAATGCTTAGCAGCTAAACACATGAGCACTGTGCCCCGGCAGCGATGAAGGCTGATGGCATACTGGGCTGTGTTAACAGGAGCGTAGCCAATAGATGAAGGGCAGTAGGGTTTTTTTTTCCCCTCCCTTTACTTGGCATTCATTCTCATTTGGAACAGTGTCCAGTTTTGGGCTCAAGGTGTTGATCAACTTGTGCAAGTCCAACAGGAAGCTGCCAAGATGGTTAAGCGATTTGGGACACAGGACGTGTTAGGAGAGGCTAAGCAAAATGCGCTTATTCAGCCTGGCAAAGTGGCCTTTGAGGGGGAAATGGGATTGAACAGCAGCCTTTTGGTATCTACAAGGAGGTCGCTGAGGAGGAGACTATTTCAGGGTCTTGGCTGAGTAGCATGGAGCAAGAATGAGAAGATTTCATTAAATTGAAATGTGAAGTTCTCCGTTAATGGAAGAAGCGTACTCCATGGGGACAGTCAAGCATGGGAGTGGACCAAGAGAGGCTGTGCAGTCTTTGTCCTGGGAGGTTGTCAGGATTCAACATGACAAAATCCCGAGCTTGGCTTAAATGCAGCATTGACCCTGCTTTGAGCAGGAGGTTGGATTTTAGCCCTCTTGAGGGCACCTCCACTCTTCAGTATTTTGGGATTAGATCAAATGGGCTGGGTAGGTTATGTGGAGTGATGTATATATACATAGTACCAGGCTGAAATGATTTATTGTCAAAAGGGCCAAATACTGAAACTGCTTTAACACTTTGTGTGCCGTGCTCCTTTTCAGCAGGATCCAGGGTTGTGTACTCCCAAGTGGATTTTTTTTTAAAGCTTGGTTTTTATAAACTTCAGGAATCCCTATTTAACAACAGGAGTATGCATGGTAAGGAAGGAGGTTTCTAGTCAATACTAGTTTTCCACTAAAGGATAGTATAAAGTGTGTGGCAGGGAGTAATTTCATATTTTCTTTAATACAGATGTTTTTATGCCGAAATTCACATTGTATACTTCAGTGTGTTTAAAATCTTAACTGTTAACATGTCAGTTCATACTATTATCTTAGACTTATTAACATGGTAAATCTTGGTAAGTCTACATTCCTTTTAATATTTAACCCTTGTAGTTGTTTTTCAGCATATTCATGTTATTGATTGAGTCATAATCTGACTTGTTTGCATGCTTATAAAGCAGTTAGTGCAGGAACAGTTGACATAATGCAGTAATATCAGGTAAATGTGATGTTGATGAAGTAGTTAATGTTATGGTTTTTTTTTCTGAACTTTATTATTGAAGCACAAATTGAGTTATGATTGTGTTTCTCCATATTGAGAACATGGTTAGGTAGCAAGCAGACTAATTAGCTCAGAATAAGGGTGTGAAGTGTGTTGGTGCCAAAGTAGAAATGAAGGAGCAAACAAGCTAACGGCTGTTGTATAGATGCAAGTATTGTTTTAGAACGGTAAGAGCGGTGCCGTGAGTTCGTAACTGTTATGTGATTTCAGTTTTATAAAAATACAAAAAGTTTACAAAAATGTATATAAAAATGTAAATTAAAAAATGTACAGAAAAAATTTAAAACAAAAAATGAGCAGAAAATACTGTATTTTTTTACATTGTATGTAACTTTTTGTAGGTATGTTGCATGTAGATAGTAATTTATTGTGTACTCTGTACGATATCAATACTGTACATCTGAAGACTTCTTACTGCAAGTCTCTGTGCCTGGAAGCTCACTTTTGAAATGGAGTACTTTGGTTGCAGGTAACAAACCTACTGAGTCTTGTTTCAGTTGAGAACAAAAATAAACCAAGTGCTGTATTTGTTAACCGGCGTGAGTTACGGTTGGTTACTTAAAGCTTTTGCCTTGCCCTTGTTTTTTATTTTGCTGTATAGCTTGTATGGTACTGCAGGTGTGTTCTGGGTTCCCCAGAAGTTCTGGTAAACAGTTGGCAAAGAAAAAGGACAGACTTCTGTATGCTTTGCTACTGGATGGGAATCTCTTCTCAGCTTTGATCCTATCGGTTTTACAAGGTAGTGTGAGGTACCCTCTGCTCATCACCCAGCTGCAGCTGGGCTCTGTCGTGCTGGAATGAGTGGTGTGAATGGCGCATTTGCACATCTGGCAAATGGGAGCTCCCGCTAGTGGTTAAGTTAGGGATCATTACCGGCAAAATGTTACGGGTTTTGCTGGGTTTGTGGTTGCTGCTGTTCCCAGTCTTGAGTGAAACCTGGTCTCAGGATGTGTCCTGGCAATCCGAAACACCTACAATAACTCATCAAAGGCAAACTTGATCTCATTTCTTGTTCGTGTCATCCTGCCCATCTTAACCAAGTATTTCCAAATGGTGCCTATGTTGCTTAAATTAAGGAATAAGGAGGGCTGTAAGCGGTTCTTGCTGGAGAGGTGTTCCCAGCCCTAGAGAGACTGAAAGAGGGAGCTGGGACCTGCACTCAGCTACGCACTGAGATGGCTCTAAAGCGTAATGATAGACCTATTGCACCTTGTAGCTTGATACAGATTTTCCCCCTTTGTCCTTTTTCTTTCTTGTCCAAGGGATGGAGTGAGAAAGCACGAAGGTGCTCCCTCTGACAGGCCAGCCTGTCTTCCAGCTCCGGCCTCTGCTGCTGCGAAGGGGAATCCTGCCTCGGATATTCCAGCATTGTAGGCTGGGATTGAATGGGGTGCAGTGAGGCTGGCAATGAGTGCTGTCACTCATTGACAGGGAGTGTGTGTGGGAAGAACAGGGCCACCGCTACTGTTAAAGTAATCCTTTATTTTTTTTGTTTATGGCCTTCACAGCTACTTTTTTTTAAGCACCGGAATACACTACGAGGCTTCTCACTTCCCACATACAACAGATGAGGGATGGACACTTGGTATTTCTAAGTTCTGTATGAAATTCCCTTCTGTCTAACTCACATTGAAAGTTAAATATATAATGGAACCGTTCATCTTTGAAACAAGCGCTGTAATGTTTTAAGAGCAATGGCTTCCTTGCTGTCTGTTGTGACCACTTTGAACATGAAAGCTACTGCAGCAAAGATGTTCAGCTTCTACTTCAAAGGTGCCCACTCGGGTCGCTTCGGTACAGCAACCACCTCGCCTGGGAGTCGGCAGATAATGCGCGCGCTGCGTAGGTGGGCTGTTACGAAGGTAGGAAGCCGTGGGCAATGTCCCTGGGTTTACTTACAGCTTGTGAGATGAGTCTGTTTAATAAAGCTTGAGGTGTACCATTTGGCCACTTTCAAGTTCATCCCAACATGAAAAGAAACTTGCTTGCAAGAACGTTGTCAGGTTTACTTCTGTGGTTTGATAATTTAGGCTCAACTTTGATTTTGCCGGGTCAGATAGCTGCGTATCCCTCAAAGGAGGTTTGCCTGGCTTTGTTCAAAGAATGGGGCTTTTGGTGGTTGGCTTGTTCTTAATACAAGAGGTGTGCATGGTTTTTAAATGCTGCTTTGGGCTTTCTTGTACCACGAGGTGAAACTTTGAACACTTGCAGTCTCGAGAGTTTAAATATGCGCTCATTTTCATAACTGCCTTGTCAGTAAGACTGGTTTGGGTGAGGATGAGGGGGCTGAAAGGGAATGTTTCTGTGGCGAGGAAGGACATCCCCGGGACAGCTCCTAGCTGTGTGGTTTATTTATGAGCTCTAGGATGTCACTCCCTGTGCATTTCTGAGCTAGGATGTTGCCTAACATATATTTCAAGTGTAGCGCTGAAGGCTTGCATTGGTATAGACGAGCCCTGGTTTCTGAGAGGAGCTTGAGACGTTATCGTACTTCTCACCTGCTCTCCTGTGGCTGAACTGGGCAGCAGGGGATCAGTAGTGGAATCACTTCTGTTCCTAGTGAATTGTCATTCTATAATTAAGTAATGATAATGGCCTTTTAAACAAGAAACTTGACTTCTCCGCTGCTTGATCACATAACAAGTGACGTGGAGCAGTAAAATCTCTCGGCACAAATCAGTCAGTGTGTTCAGGCCCTGGCCTTTAACAACTCCCCCACTTTCTTTCTGGTTGATTAACGTGTTTCTGTTGGTCGGTGCTTAGAGTGGNGCTCTCTGGTTGATTAAGTAACGTGTTTCCGTTGGTCAGTGCTTAGAGCAGGCTCTGTGCTTGACTGTAGTGAACCGTTGATCTCAATGATGGTGCTGCCTCACCATCTCATACCATTTCTTTGCTCGCCTGTGAAGGGGCTGGACTAATNATTTCTTTGCTTGCCTTTGAAGGGGCTGGACTAATAGGTGAATGCCTTACTCTTGTGATACCAGTTTGCTGTTGGGGCTTTGAAGCTCAGCAAGATGTGAGTCGGTAGATACTAGGGCAAGACCAGAAACCAGCTTCTGCAGTTTCCAGTTCAATGTACATCGCATAAGGCCTTTAACAGGGGGAAATGTCTGTGTTTCCACTTCTGAACAATGTCTGTTTCGCAGCTGCTGTCTTCAGCTCCCTAAAAATTTGATGCATGTGAGACGGATGACTCACAAGAGATTTTAAGGATGTATTCCAGGGACCAGCAAAATGTGCTTCGCTAGCATACGCGCTTGGAGAGCAAGAGTCTCGCTGTGCACAAGTCAGTGGATATGTTTACACATGAGCTGCAGTTCCACCATCACTGGGGAGAGACCGGGCGGGAGGGATAGTTAGGAGTGGACGTGTAAGCATAGCTGAGCGAAGTCTGTGCTGAGTGTTCTTGTTCAACTGCACTGCATACGTTACTCTGAATAGCAAAAGGTATGGGTTTGGCTTCAGGTCTCGACTGTCGGGTTTCGAGCGATTGCTCTGAATTCCTGTTGTGTGAAAGGTTTTCTGGAAAAGAGAATATAAACGAGATAATGTCTAACATATGTGCTGTCAAAACTGCCATTACTAACTAGCTTCTTCACAAAATGGCCACTGTTTTTGCTCAAGCACAGGGCTGAGTAATGTAAACAGAGAATAGTTAGTGGTGGAGATAAGCATGGAAGGCATCAGTTGGGACAGCCGAGAGAAACTCTAGAATTTATAAAGCATTAGGCTAGAAGGTGTTAGACAGTCCTAACTATGGTCTCTGTCTACTGTGTATCTTACGAGCAGATAATCAGTGTTATTTATCTTACAATACGTGTTGCAACTGTGATGTGTCACACAGCCTTACTTTATGGCATAAGCCTGTGAGAGTCTAGTGCATACACTAAAAGGAGAAAGTTGCCATAACAACTGAATGAAATCAATCAGAGTAATAAGCAATTAAAATCTCATCCTTAGTGTTGCATAAACATAGCATTTTGCTCATGAATTATTAGTAATCTTGCCTCTAGACCTGTATGTTCTGTTCCTGATTTGCAATCTCAACAACTTTTCAATTAACGAAGCATTTCATTTCTCCTTCAAAGAGTGCTGGTGGGGTTCTTCTTGGCTGCAGCGAGTACATCTTCGTCGTAGAGATGTAAACACTATTAAAACATCTAAATCGAGGAAGCATTTGTGATGGGATTTCCAAAGCACTCGGCACTGGCTTCACTCCCACCCAGCGCAGTCGATGGGAGAGCTAGCCTGTGGTGAGAAACTGTCCTGGACCTAGAAAGGCAGATGCAACTCCTTCCTCTGTCACACGCTTCCTCTGTGACCTTCTGTGTGTTTCTGAATCTCTCGCTTCCTTTGTCCCCCCTCAGTAGAACAAAGATAGGAATGGCTCCTTACTGTAGCTCTCTGTTGTCAAGGATAAATCAGCTGCAAACAGAGCAGCACGTAGCTGTTGCGGGAAGGCGGGATGCGTAAGGGCCCGCGAGAAAGCAGGGCTTGCAGAGTTTGCTGGGAGGGGAGCAAGGCCACCTCTTTCTTCCCAGCGGGACGTTTCAGTGCTACTACGTACAGGTGTGCCCAGGCAGGGATTCACGCTCAAATGTAGCGTTGCCTTTGGTAGCACGGCAGGACCGGTGTTAGGACCGCTTGATAACATCCCCTGTCTGCCCCAGTTGCTATGGGAGGAGATATTCCGAGTTTTCCAAGTACAGATACCCTCTGTTTGCTGGGAATGTCCAGTGCTGTGCCTTGGAGGGTACTAACAGCCTTGCGTGTGCAGCTAGAGCTGTGCCTGCTGTGCGTTACGGGTGGGTACGTGGGCCAAGCTGAAGAGTTGCAGTTGTTCAAGTTACGCAAGGGTGGAAAATGCAGCTTCTCTGTTTACTTTGCAAGGGCCCGTGTGTTTTTTCTCTGAGGATTTCACGTAGCTGCGGGTAAAATGTTTCAAAGGTTAGAGTCGAATTTGTAATCCCAAGTCTCCAAGGAACTTTGGAAAACATTACTGTGGGCTAAATAGCAGTTTTCTCATGTACAGTGACTGAGCCAGGGATCTCGGACGTCTTTTTCATCCAGAGCTCAATTATTAACTACACTAAGGAGCAAAAGGACTTGAGGTGACCCCTGGTTTTGGCTTGCTGTCCTGCCAAGATTGCAAAGGCAGCAGTCTAATGGTTTGTGCAGCAGATGATCAGAAGCTAGGTGCGGTTTACATGCCGACTCCTTGCCTGAGACGTTGGCACGGTGTCAGACAAATAGGAAGGGAAAGCTGTTCTGTGACAAAGAGCAAGGCAGCGTGCTCCTCCCTCGCTGGATCAGGAGAGCAAAGGGACACTGCCGGGTCCCGATGGACGCTCTGTGCACTCCTGCGGCAGCTGCGTGCTGTCCCTTGCTCAAACCACGCTGTAAGAAGCAGTTTTGGAGTATTGCTCATGAGGCCGAGAGCTCTCCTTTTTGGAATGCCGCTTAGCAAATTCAGCAGTGCCGTCTTACCAGTGACACTGTCCAGTGCATCCAGAGGTCATCTGCCTGATGCCTTTTGCTTTTCTAAGCTTTTATTGTTCCATTAAATGTAATCCTGCCACCTTTATCCTGCCTGAGCGATCAGGAAAAGCCGCATGCTCAATGCTGTAAATGCAACACGAGCTACTTAGATCAGATGTGAAATCAAATGTGGCTCTTTTGAAGGAATTTGGGTTTGTTCTGTCCTCAGGATGTGCGTTTTGATCATTTACCTCCACAGCCTGCCATGGCCACTGTAATAGCGGTCATAGTGTTCTTAACAAGCCCAAGTTAGGGATTCACTCTCGCACCCCAAACTCTTTAATTCCACGTTAGTTCTCAGAGTATTGTCTTCTTTACCATCAGTTGATGGTGGTGACGCATACTCCTCTGATCTGTGTGCATGTGCACTGGGTGGCTCTTAATGCTTATGAAAACATGGGGTTCTGTTTCGGTGTAAAAAAAAAAAAAGTGCACCTTATCCCGCCAAGCAGAGAGGAACGCACAGTCATGTAACATGTTGAATGTTTGTTCATAGTTAGCTGGATGCTAGACAGCTATTAACTACGTCTGTTATTTGGATGGGAGCTTGGCTTTGCCCAAGGCATGTTAAATGGGGGAAGGTTCTCTCAAAATAATCCCTGGTGTGAACATTTGGCGTGGGGGGTGGCTTCCTCCTGAGCGTCTGGGTCCTGAGATATTCTTACCTGGATGAACAGACCACATGTCATGGATTTGCTCAAACATACGGCTAGAAATTAGTACCTTTTTCTTTTTTTCCGCAACCCTTTCCAAACAAGGTAGCTGTAGTATTAATACTGGGAGCGAACTGAAAACATTCTTTCTTTGATTTTACATTCCCATTGCTTGCTATTAAGGCTGATTTTGGGGTAACTGGCAAAGATTGAGGCATTCTGTTTTTATGGGCAGCCCATGAACTACTCTTAAAGTGTGTACCATGCCTTAAATATCCAAGCGGGGGGAAATTCACTTCCACTCTTCTTCCACGCGGCTTGGTTCAGGAGCTGATGGAGACAAGGGTCAGCGCGGAAGGGAGCTCTTCCAGCGGTGAGCACAACACTGAGGCTTTCTGGTTTGCAGTGAGACAGTGCAGAAAACGGTTGAATACTGGTGATCTTCCACAAGTTTCTAACAGGAACAGACTTCCCCCCCTCCTTTGGCAGCCTATAAGATTACTTTGGGTTTCTAGAGGAGGGTTTTAGAGGCGGGGGGGGGTTGGATTTGTCTTTCTTCTGCAGTTATGTCTTTGCACTTGTAAAAAGGAAGAGGGAAGGAGAAGGAATACCGTGCAAAGTGTTGGACCTTGCTTATAACGTGTTTATGTACCGGTTGTGTACTGATACAGTCGCCGGTGCAGGTAAGTTCCCTAAGGCGGTGGCTGTGACTTTCTAGAAGAGGGCCCATCTTCTCTGCTGTCATCCATGGCTGTTAAGGGTGTGTGGTTTCCTACAGACTGGAAAGGTGGGTTAAGGTGTTTGACAGTCATAAAGATGATGCGGGCTGGATTCCTAGCTCTGTCTTGGGTTTTCAACGTGACTTTTGAGTAGCTGCTGTCCCACCCTATAGGAATTTAGCTAATCGTGGTCCCATTTGCAAAATGGGAATGATAATCTCTCCCTGTCTTCTTTGTGCGTTTGGTATGCTGCTGCAGTGAACCAAGCGCTGTGCGCTTACTTGCTGTGCGTGTAGTGTATCATGTTGTGTATCTTATTTCTATTTGCATATAGCAGTCTCACCTGGTATCTTCGGATACAGCTAAATACAAAAGACCACTATAATTAAGGGCTGTTTTGTTGGCTATAATAATGTCTGGTTTCTTATCCTCTCATACACTAGCTGATACAATAAACAAGAATTTACCATTTAAGGTGGTAGCTTAGCACTCTTCTCAGATCTCCGGGATGAATATGGATTCATTTCATCCAGGGGAATAACAGCAGCTTGAACTTCCTCTGGTTGCTAATCTCTGCGACAGTGCCTCTGCTTCTCTGCTTTCAAGTAACCTGGCAGCAACATTTGACTCCTGAGCACCTACACTCGAGCGTAATCCTTCAGCTTTTCTTCTCCGGATTGGTTTAACGTCAGAGCTTTCAGTCCGCAGCTCCTGGTTACGTGTCACCGTGCGTTCTCCTGTATTTCCCTCTTCCACCTTTCAGCTCCTCCAGCAAGGTGGTCCTGCGGGCAAAACCTCAGTCCTGGTGGACATTCAAGCTCACTGGCCTGGCGCCTCCAGCCAGATTCAGCTACCAAAGACATCAGGACATCAAAGACATCGTGCCCTGCTTCCTTTCTTCCCCTGGGACCATTTAAGCACTCGGAGGACGTTAGGACCTGAGAGAGCAAAATCAAAAGGGCTGACTACAGGCTTAACGTGGCCAAGCCCGCTGCCCGGCTCAAGTGGGTTTTGTGATAACGTCATCCTGAGGGTGCAGCAGGCACCTTTCGCTCCGCAGGGAATTTGGCCCAGGATATTTGCTGATAAGCTTTGATCTTGTCGGGCCACAGTTACAAAGCAGAAAACCCGTTGGATCTTAGATGTGTAATTGAAGAAAAAGCAGGCGATTAACCTGTCTGATGATCAGAGAATGGTACTGTGGAAAGAGGGGACCTTTTTATTCCCGCTTCACTGATCGGATAGGCTGCTCGCAGCTGCACGCGCAGTAAGCACGTATCCACGAACATAAGTTTGCGGAATTAGATGCAGTTAAGCAGGAAGTGGGAGCAGCCGTTCCTGTGCAGAATGCTGCTATTCAGTGTCTGGGATTAGTAAATGTTGCTTTAGGATATCATCTCTCCTTTGCTGAATAAACCGCTTTGGATCCCTCTCTCTAGTCTATCCAAAAAGAGACAATATCTGAGACAGTGACTGCAAATGGCTCAGCTGTGTCCTGTTAGTTCCTTTAGGGTGACCTTTAGTGCCTTTAGGGGGGACCTTTAGTTGCAGAGGCCGCTGGATACGTGCAATTTTACAGATGTGCCCTGCCATTAAAGGCAATCAACACATCTCTGGGCCTGAAGGGAAGAGCAGGCAGTGGCTGCAGCACCAAGAGAACCGTGTTGGAGTACCAGGAGAGGCAGGGAGAAGCGCGAGCCACCAGTGTGAATATATGGAGGACGTCAGCAGCGTGGCAAGTCTTTCTCTGCTAATCAGCAGTCTGGAGAAATATCTTAGTAGCCAGTATTTCAAAGTGCCCTTGGAATGAGAAGGAAGCCTGGTAGCCTTCTCAGGAGTTCATGGAGACTGATGCTAGCATGAGAAAAGTTGGACTGTGGCAGGAACAGGGGTGAATCCACGCTGCATCCCACCAAGAGGCATCTGAGGGGGAACCAGGATCTCTTACTGCTGCTTTTCTTACCATCATTTTCAGAGTAGCTGGTTGCTGCACAGGTGGGGCCAACATTCTCTCTCTCCCAACTACGTTATACTGAGTTCATTTATAAAATCTCAGGATTGTTTCATTCTTTTCCCTTTTTCCGTTTTAACGTTGAAAGATGAGACAAAGCCCTTCAGCCTCCCTTTTTCCATCTGACTGCCCCGGGCAGGGTCTTCAGCCAGCTGCCTCGTTAGAGCACTGTTCTTCAAATGCAAATAGCGAGCTGTGTTTGTGTCTAAAATGAGCCCGAGTGACACTGTTAAACTTCTGCAGGGCTGGACTTTCCCCAGATGCTCAGCGATAACCTACACCCTGCTGTCCTCGCTGATGGCCACAGTGGACTTGCTTGAAGGTCCCACCTTTACGGGGCTAAATCTGCCTCTATAAGAAATACGCCCCTCGGATGCATATCCGTGGCACACAAATGCGGAGTTGCAAGAAGGTTGATGAGGGGTTTGCATTTAATATGGGATGCTCTAGAGGCCGACCTACAACTGGCATGTAATTCTTAATAAAAGAAAAGATTAGGATGGCTTCAGGTTTCTACGGAAAGCAGGTAAAGGCTTGACTGTTAAATGAAATCCTATTTACACTGCGCTGGGTATACTGAGGTACATTTTAATCAGTGTTCATTTGGAATTTTTTTTTTTGTACTGCCACAGTTGTTGGAGTGAGTCTTTATGTAATGGAGAATTTGCGAACTCTCCTACTCTATTTAATGGGCTTTGACCACAGTTGCCATAGAAGCCTGCCTTCCGAATGCCCCTCTGATTGATCTGTTACAAAAGGTCCACCTGAAGTCACAGGGCTGAACTTTTTTCCCCGTACAGCTTTCAGTCCTCGGAGGGTTGGAGCCGTGCTGGCTCTGGTCATAAATCATTTTCTGCTTCACTGGGGTTCAAGCTTTTACGTTATTGCTTTCTTTTGGTCTTTCCAGTCCAATCATTTAGACGCTGTGGCATGTGGAGCATTTAGGTCTGCGCTGGCCATCGCTTGATGTTGCTGCTCTGTGATCGGTTTATATCTTTTGGCATTTTTTCTTGAGCTGTGAGCAGGAAATAACTTTTTTTTTTTTTTTCCCCACACTCAATAGAAGATGGCAGTGCTGTGTGTCTGCTACTTATCCCTCAACTGATGTCCTGTGTGCCTTACGTTATATAAAAGGCAAATAGAACGCTTTGTGAAATGTACTGCTGCTTGGAGGTGTTAGGTTGTCAGCTCTGGAGATCAAAGTCCTTTTCAAGTAGCGAACAGCGGCACACGCTTTTTCTCTGCTTCCTCTAGTCCGTGCTTCAAACCCGACCTCAAGAGGCTGTTTTTTTGAAAAGCGTGTTTATGCTATGGAAATTTTGCCAGCTGAGTAAAGCCCCGTTCCCGCCTGCTTGGAAAACCCCGCACACCTGCATGCAAAATTTGGCCTGGTCGTTTGCAAGGCAACTAGTTCTGTAGGAAAGAAGCTGCACGTCCCCGGGCTACTGCCTCCGTCGGTGTTGCCTGGGTCAGGCTCAGTCTTGTAGTGTCATCTTGGCTATGAAACAGTGGAAGGGATGGATTAGTCCTTGTGTTATTCTATCACTCAAGGATACCCAGGATTCACTATTTCAGAAGAAGCTGAGGGAGGGGAGGTAGGTAGCTACGGGGACTTAATTTTGCGACAGTCCTTGTGACGCATTCACAATAAACCTTAAGCCTGGGGCACGGCCAGTCTGCGCTCTGGCTGCTGGTCCACCTTGGCTGGATCCCGTAAGCGCCTGACTCGGGCTGGCAGATTGCCCCGTCTCCTCCAACAGTGACATGGGCTGGGCTGTAATCGCAGAGCTCGCTGGTGGAGCGGAGACTGCTCCTTCAACACCACGCATACACGTTATATGTAACGGCTTGAAGAATCCTGCTCAAGAAGGACTGTTCGTGTTCCTAGCGGAGACTGCTCCTTCAACACCACGCATACATGTTATATGTAATGCTTGAAGAATCCTGCTCAAGAAGGACTGGTCATGTTCCTAGCGGAGATTTACAGAGGCTATTTCGATGCAAAACAGGAGCGGTATTTTTCCACTTACGTACACAGGGTGATTTTTCCGGTAGCTGAGCACCTCCGTCTGCCACTGCTTTCTGAAGGAGTTGAAGAGGTTCATGTGCTCCGCAACTCAGGTCTCACACATCCTAGGGTTATGCCAGAGGGAGAACTTTGGATATAAAATACCTAATCAACACCTGAGTTTTGCAAATGCTGGAGTAAGTTCTTATCTTAGTTAAGAGGGTTTTGAAAACAAACAAGCAAGCAAAGCTGTCCTGCATTACTGTGGGCTGAATTAAAACGAAGTCAGAATGCTCCCGAACTTCAGGAAGTCTGAAATTCAAATCTGCGCTTTGAGACCGGGCCAGTCTCTTAATTTCCATTTCAGAAGCGGAAATACCCCACAGTAGATTGAGCCAGGAGTAACTGGCCAGACCCAGTGTCTTAAAGTTTTGAGCAGATGGGTATAAGCTAAGATCACAAGGTAGAAGGTGGAGAATATCTATTTTATCATTTTATCTTCAGCCGCAAACATTTCTAGAGCTGACTAGTGATGCTGATGGTTTTGTTTGTAGGTGCAGGGAGGAGCGCGTAGGCTGGAGCACAATTTCAAGAAAGTGGGGGCTTAGAAGAAGCTGTCTTCTGTGCCCTGTCAAGGCTAGAGAAGAAATATCAGGTTCTGGACATAAGGCTCTCCTTAAAGGACTGAAAATAAACTATTTAGAGAAGCATACTAAAAAAATAAAGCAAACTAAAAAAAAACCCTTGAAGGGTGACTAGTGACTTATCTCCGATGTGGCATGCAGCCAATCCCATCCTTGAAACAGGGGTTCCCAAGCCGTGAAGCTGTGACAGTCCGCTCCGCGTAGCCGTCCGTTACGCTAGCGTTTGGTTCCCCGCGTCCTGACCCAGCAAAACGCTAACTCACTCGAGCCGCACTAGCCCAGTTCATACCGCTCTGGAACAGCCTTGAGCCTGGNTGCACTAGCCCGGTTCGTACCACTCTGGAACAGCCTTGAGCCTGGTCTCCAGCTCTGTACTCAGGGCTGAACGGGGTTAGCTCTGCGAAGGAGGTCAGGTGTCCTGTGTGGCGACGTACTCTGCTGTGTCCGAATAGCGGAGTCTTAGCAAATAGTTTGTTTTCACTTTCCTTTTACTTCAGCTGTAATTTTTCTCTGATTTGGCTCCAGTACAGCATTTCTTCCTCAGCTCACTACTGCCTTCCCCGGCCTTTGGTTGGGTAAGGGCTTTCTTAATCAACAGGCTCGTTATGGTTTATAGCAGCCGGCGTGGGATATGAAAACCCAGACTGGGGGAGCGCGTTTTCCCTCATTTCTAGCATAAGTAAGGCATGCAAATCTTTTTTGGTACACGTTTGGAAAGGAACCTAACCATGATTACTTATGTGAACCTGCTGATAGTATTGCCGTGCCCTTCTGGGTAAAAAAATAAAATCAGGACAATTTATGTCTCTGCCAGGGGTCTGAAATACTCAAAATGCTTTAAGTCGTTAAGGGCAGCAACACTTCCACCTTGCCAAATGAAGAGAAACAAAAGTGAGATGGGAACAAGGACTTGACGGGCTTTTTTTACCTTCCTGGAATTGGGAAACTCTTGGAGGACAGGTTCCTGTATGACAAAAAAACAGCAACGGAGGATGCCTGTGCTATTTACGTGGTCTCTTGATAATGGAAAAATAGCAGCACTCACCATGGTTAAGCTATAAGGCTGTTTCCATGAGAGCGATTTGGACAGAAATCCAAGCTCAGAGGTAGAATTCATAGTTTTAAGTCGATTGACACAATAAGTAGTTGCTGATTCAACGCCCTTGCTCACCTCTGGCAGCGAAATTTGCAGAAGCAGATCCCCCATGGGCTGCTGTTACCCCCCGAGCCGTAAAGGATGTAAGCAAGCGCGATGCGCTGTGTCTCGCACCGCCAGCGGTGCTTGTGCCCAGCCTTGCAGAGGAATTGTTTTTTTCCAGGGCTGTTCGTTCAGTCTTCCGGTGAAATTCCTGCTGACAGCTGGGAAAGATCCAATGCGGTGTAGCCGCGTGCCTTTCAAGTACACTTGGTAACTCAGACACAGCTTTTTTGCAAAACCAAGCCAATCCCTTCTTCAGAGCGTATTACAAAGACCGGAGGCCTTTCTTTTCTTCCCTGCTTCCAAGTTTACATTCACAACCCACCCAAACCTCTCTTGGGCTTTTACAGGTTCCATAACTTCTTCACCCGTACCTACCCCCTTGCCAGTGGTGTTGGGGACTGGCCTGTCTTTGTAGGAGCAGATGACAATGTGACCACAAAACACTCCTTAGGGGATATCATGTTCACTTTGCACATGCGTTGCGCAGCGCCGTCGACACCAGCAAAATCCTCTCAGCTCAAAACCCGAGCAAAGAGGGCAGGGTCGGTCCCCTTCGGAGGACGGGCGCTCTGATGCGGTCTCACACTGTACTTGGCCAAATCAGTCCTCCTCGTTTTGAAATAGCATAGGTAGACGAGTCTTCTGCAAGCTAAGAGCTGGCCAGAGGGCGCCCGCAATGTCTTCTTGGTGAAGCGCAACATGCTCAAGCCAAGGCACAAACATTCTCTGTTCGGTTATGCTTAGTGCTAGGCTGGTAGGAGCGACAGAGCCACCCCTGCAGGGAGATGGAGAGGCAAACCTGCAGGGCCAGGGGTTATATGGGGAAGAAGCGCTGAGCGGCAGCTGTCACTCGTCTATAAAATAGCCTGTTTGGGGTGGAAGGGGCAAAGAGAAGTCACTCAGCCATCCCGTTTGTTTAAATTTAGAAGAGGGAGCTGCAGATTACTCTGTAAGGAGTCTCTTGGACTAGATGCTCTGAAAGGTCCCTTCCGACCTTAACGATTCTACGATTCTATGTCGCAAAATTTAAATGGTGGGGGCTAATTTAAGGGAAGGCTGGGTGGAAACGCAGAGAGGCAAGACAGATTAGGGAAATGGTAGTCTTTTCTTCTGTCTGTAGCTGACGGGAAATGGCAGGGAGACGCTTTTGTGTAGAGAAGCATGCTAGGGACGAAATTGTAGGAAGATAATAGATGTTGAGGGAAATGATTTCTTAGCTGGCTTCACAGCCGATCTCTAGGGAGTTGGAGGGCTTGATGGAAATGAGACTCTTCTGCCAGGGTGCAGCTTCGTTAGCGTCAGCAGAAATGAAACTTCCACAGATGAGAACAACCTGCAAATAGGGAGAGCCGGGGCGGAGGGGAAAAAGAACCTACCTGACAGACAAACCATCTAGGACAGAGGTTTTTAAAGTGCAGCCTGCGGGGCACTTGAGGTTTGACAAGCCTCTACGTGCAGCCTGTAAGGGGCTTTTTTTTAAACCGAGGCACTGCATTTATCTGGGGTATCGCACCGTGAACAAAATGTTACGCGATCCAAGCCTGGCAGCCCACCGATGGAGCGGGTGACTATGAACGTGACTAAACCTGTGGCAGGGCTTTCCTATCAAGAACTTCCTAAAGCTTTCTTTCGGCGTGAGCGTTAGCTGTACTGAGAAAAACGAAGCCTTTTGGGTGTAGGAAAGAAAATAATCTCCTGGAAGTCATATGTTTTATCCTGCGGTTTCATTACCTTTCTCGGGGAATTAGACTTCAAGAAAAAAAAAAAAAAAGGAAGTCATAAGGGCAGTTTGATTTTTTTTTTCGGTACTTAATGTCAGCCTTAATCGGTTATCTGAACTCTATCTCCGTTTCTCAGTGCGTTATTGTAGGGCTGTTCTGCGTAGCCTGCCACAAAGCGGCTGGAATAGCGAGAAACTACCTCTTTTGCAATCTGCATCCTCTTTATTGTGGCCGGGGAAAAACAAGCTCTGCGTACGTGTTGAAATGCTAACAACCAGGAGAAATCTGGCTGGAGAGGCCCTTCAGCCCTCAAGGCTGTGTAAAATGGGTCACTGGAAACGCGTAAGCGGAATGAAAGGAGAGAGGAGACCCTGTTAATCCTGGATTTTTTGGTTCCTTGAGCACAAATTTAATGCTAAACTGCTTTCTGACTTGAGGGATTGACACGTGCTAAAAAGCGCTGCTACAAAGAGAGGAGAGATCAGCAGAACATAAATGAAAGGGAAATGCTGTGCCTCTGAAAGCAACAGTGATTTACTAAGACATTTGAGGATTTCTGGAAATGTGTTCCCACTTCGGTACCGCTATATACAAGCGGCTTTCCACATGGTGAAGAAAACTCCTCGTGCACTTGTAGAATTCCCCTAGCATCCTCTCCTTGCACTTCAAAGGAAGTGCCCAGCGTTACCCTGCTCTTGGGAGGGAGGAGGTGCCCTAACTCCCCTGTCCCAGCGTTTGGGACGATGTGCTGGATTCTCGGGTAGGGGAAAACCAGGTGCTCCCCTTACGGGTTATACGCTTTTGCAAATTAACACACCGCTCGGAGCCTGTAAAATTTAATCTTTGAAATTATTGCANAAAATTTAACCTCTGAAATTATTGCAGAGGGGGGATGACAGAAGCCCATAGGGAAGTAGTCGGGGGGGGTAAAATGTCATTAACTTGCTTCTGTCTTCCTCTAATTAGCTCAACTCATCCTCTTCTCTGGCTGCCAATCACCAGATAGCTGAGGAATGCATGGAAGCGAGCGTCCTTCTCCCTCATCTTCCCTGGCTCCCAGGTGGGAGTGCTTTACAAGGAACTGGGCAGCAAACCGGTTCCTAGCTGAGCCCAGGTGTAGGCACTGCCCTCGCAGCGAGCTTCCTGCTGGTTGTAGGAAAGCTGGTGGCCGCGTTTCTGAGCGGAGAGGTCCCTGGGAGCAGAGCTGTGAAACGCAATCTGGCTGCAGAGATGGCAGGAGCTGCTTCGTTGCTCCTCTTACAGCTACTGACAGCGGTTAGACTTTGACGTGTAAGTACGCACAGTTTTTCCAATTGTTTTACTAGTGGTTTGTGCAATTGGCTGCTGTTTAATTTGAATAGGAACTTGTTTATTCATAGAAATAAACCTTGAGCTCATCTTCTTTCAAATGCGAGTAGAAGTCTCGATTTGACTGCAGAGTGGGGAGCCTTTCTCAGCTTGGTGTTACCAGGCGTGAGGGTAAGGCAGCGCGTACTGTCCTTTGAAGACCACAGGCTTGTTGGTGTCAATACATCTTGTCTCGGAAGAAGCTGAGTTGAAATTTACCCTCTGTTAGAAAGTTCTGTGCCAGCGTAGCAGTTTTCTAAACGGTTGAAAAGGTGCTCTTGGGGAAAGAAGGAAGGACTCTTTTTTTTCTCTAATTAAGTTGAAACAAGCAAAGAGTGCCCTGGGGGGAGCGGCTGTTACCCTGTCTCGAACCCACAGCAATAGTCTTTTGGGTTGTTTCTGGTTTGTTCTTTCCGGGGAGAGATGTGTGACTTTGTCTGCCAAATCAGGCTCATCGAAGTAGAGGAATAAGAAGAGAATGAATGGAGGAAGGAGCAGAGCCAGTATACACCTGAGGAAGAGAATAGACAGACAGTGTTGAAGCTCAGGTAGGTAGTGTAGTCCTTGGATCTCAGTACGCTTGGTCCCAAAATACTTGCTGAGGTTTTGGCTCCAAGTTCCCAATGAATTGTAGGGACTTCTTCACCTCCACGTTTTAAAAGCTTCCTAGAGGAAACATGACTATTTCAAGGGCTTGAAGCTTCATCTCAATAAAATAATAACCCATGAGCTCCACCTGATTTTCTGAGAAGTCCTAAACTTTCTAGAGTTGGATAGGTGCTCTCCATTCACGGAGAGCCACTGAGTAACGTGCTATCAGCAGAGGTGTGGAGCATCTGAACGTCAGAGCCAGGAAATAGACAGCAGGGGTAAAGTCAGGCTTCTAAGACTGAGGCACAGGTGAAACGAGGGACTCCTGCTAGGTTTTTTTTCACCTGGAACTTAAAAACCCAACCAGTGATGGGAGCATGGGCTCCTCCATTAGGCCCTCAAATTAGCTTCCCTACAAATTATGGCCCTGTCTAGTAGGACACGATGGTCTGGGTAACAGTAGACCTGGTAGCACTGCCACCAGGTCACAAACAACCCCCTTCCGCCCCAGGGAGCGGAAAATCAGCTGAGAGCAGCGCCCAAGAAATTAGTTTCGCTCTCACGTTAGCTGTGGGGAAGAGAAATGATTCTGAAACTCCCTGTAGCTTTTCCAACCAAATATTGGGAGATGAGGAGCCTGGGGATAGGGAGGGAGGGGGGAAAAGCGGCGTTCCTCCCTCCCTCCAAGTTATTTCAAAGCACAGGAAGGGCTTNGAAAAGCAGCGTTCCTCCCTCCCTCCGAGTTATTTCAAAGCACAGGAAGGGCTTGCGACGTCACCTTCAGAGGGCTGGGACTGTTCAAATAGAGCAGCAAGCGAGAAAAAGACTTGCTGCCCTGCGACAGGGCCTTCTCGGTTTTGGGGACAGGCTGGGACTGTTTGGACTGTGGAAGAGGAAACAAGTTCTGTGTTTGGAAAATCCATCTTCTGTTGTTACTGCCCCAGGATCCTACTTTTTCCGTACAAAGCTTTCCCGTTGTCTCTTTGAACCAACCTGTCTTTCTCGGTGAAAACGATGTCTACAGAACAGAGGTTTCGGGTTAGGACAGTGACCGTTCTTCCGTGCATTTTAAGTACTCGTAATTTGAATTAACTTCACAAACATGGTAATATTGCTGGTGAATGCATAAGCTCTGGGAAGAGAGTGATGTGTACAAAGCTGCTGACAGGTCCTAGGCTCCTTCCAGGGGGAAAAGGCACAAGGAGATTTGCCTCCTCTTTGCTACTAACTCTAGAAGAAACCACAACTTCCTCCGTGCGCTTCGAAGCACAAACAAACTGCAAGGATCCCGCTCGCTTTCGAGTACAGCGAGGTAGCCAGCCTCTCGGGAGAACCTACCATACCTCAGTAGCGAAAATAATCTGAGGCTCTGACGAGGAGCGGGGACTTTGCTGAGAGCAAATAAACTCGCTCAGGCTCAAATAAAGACTTGAAAGGGTCCGTTGCTTCCTGTGAACCGCAAGGTATTGCGGAGAAGGTGGAAATTCCCATAGTGTGTTTGCAATGTGAGGTAGGGAAGAGGCTTTTGACGACGTTGCAATATGTTTGGGGTAAGAATGGTACACGGCTGACATTTTGCTTAAACCAGTGCAAGCTGGAGGCAAATTCCTGTGTAGGTGTTGGTGAATTGAGCATCCCAAGTCTGGCGTTGCCGCCCTAACGGCGAAGCAGACAGGGCAAAGTTTCAATCTAAAGGGGACTGGGAAAACGGACCGAGGGAGGGGGTCCTGTCGTGAAGCAGTGTGTTGAGCCAGGTAGCTGTGCCTCCCCCTTTTACTGGTGACTCTACTCAGCATCGCTACAGGTGGGGCTCAGACAGCGCCAGCCAGTGACCAAAATTGCTCCTTTGCCAATTAAAATAATGCTGTCTGGCCTGATGCTGATGGCTGTGTGACTCATATCTATTTAAACACAGTTTTGAAGGGTCTGTGTTGTCGTGTACCTGGTCGGGAAGGTGTGGGGTACTCGCTGTGTGTCCCGTGCTTGACTGCCCAGGGAAGTGGTTGAGTCGCCATCCCTGGAGGTATCTAAAAGACGTGTAGATGTGGTGCTGAGGGACATGGTTTAGTGGTAACTTGGCAGTGCTAGGTTAACTGTTGGACTTGATGATCTTGAAGGTCTCTTCCAACCAAAACAATTCTATGACTGTCACTGCTTGGGAGGTGTCGTGCAAGAACAAAGAACGGGCTTGAATCGTTTCCTCCCTCTTTCGGATCTTCTGTGTTGGCAAAGGGCCTCCTGATGTCTCCCAGGCTTGATTATACAGGAGCAGGCGTGCGGTGGGCTTCTGTCATGACCCCAAAATGCGAGCACTTATTCTGGGTGCGAGTAGCACAGAGTAACTGCGCCTCAAAAGAAGGGTTTTTCCGTAGGTGTGGTAGAAGCGTGGGCTCCTTGCTTGCAGGTTAGTCTGAGGTTAGGCAGAACGGTGACTAACCTTAGGAGAGGCTGGGGGAGGAGGGTGTGAGTGTGCTGCTCTTTATGCAAACATCCTGATAGCTCAAGCAATTCGGAAAATACCTCAGAAATTGAGGAAATATCAAGAGGAAATATCAGCTGGGTAGGGCAAATAGCTGTGGCGTTACCTGTGAGGAGGTGGAACTGGTGACAGCTCAGGAGCATGACACAGATGTGTAATCAGACTCTCACCTTGGCCTCGGTTGTCTAAACGAGCAGAAGAAGGAAGGCAGGCAGGGATTCCTGCCTGTGGGTTTGTAGCTGCCCGTCCGAGAGGATGTCTCGGGGGAGGCTGACAAGAAAGTGATGGAGAGCCGGTGATGGGGGCGAAACGTGGCTAGCTCGCCTTGGAGCTGTGCAAGAGCCGGGGTACGGACTGTCACCTCGTGCGCGTCATAAAATATCTAGCAGCGGTGGAGGCAGGATATATCAGCCTTTCTCTCCTTGCCTGAAGCAGTGGAGGCACAATCCTAGGGCTGATACAGGAACAAGTCCTTCGAGTGGCAAAAATATTCCAATGGCATTTAGCACCGTGACCTTTAAACGCTTCCACAGGCTGATTCAACTGGAGTATAGAGAACACTTTGGGTGAGGCCGGGCTCAATGTAAATCTGCTGTGAATCACGCTGTTGTGATGCTGTCCACTGCATTACGTGGTCTCCCAGTCCCATGCGTTTGAGTCCTGGGCAGATAAACATAGTTTGCTTTAGCATGACAAATTAAACAGTTGGGAGGGTCCATTGCAGTTGCCTCCAAATGTTGGAGGAGCGATGAAGCAGGTAAGGCTTACGGTGCGATAGACTTAAAGCATCGTTCAACTATTAGTTTGTGTTGGCTGTTATTTCCAAAGTGTTAAAAATCCCAGCTTTTGAAGATGTTTGGCGTGGAAACGCATTCCACCCACCCTCCCTGCCAAGTTGTGTCGCTCTCCAGGAAGCAGCTGAATGCCCTCCAGCCCCGTGGCTTTCCCGGTATCGCTCCCCTCCAGCTCCAAAGATAACCAGTTGTACCGTCAAACAGGAAAAACCGGGCTCAAGCGAGGCTCAGACAGATAACTGTAAGACAGGCTGGTTATATCAACCGGTACCCGGGACTGAATGCTTCCTGGGTGGTAGTTTGCACAAACCCTGGGGAAAACGCTACCCCGGCTCCTGTATTGCCCTCCTGCGCCTGTCTGGAAAGAACCGGGCATTGTGTCTGTATATACTTGAATATTCTAGGGGGATTTTGTGTTTCTACTCAACTGTGTAGTTTACTCAGTTGATTGACACCTGTGTCACTTACCCAGAAGTACTGGTGGTCACAAAACCTAGAAATATTGTACAAAAGCGGATAGATCACGATGTGTCGGGTAGATCATGATGTGTCGTGTTCACTAGCTGCGTCTTGCGCTTTACAGGGGCAAATCTTGGTAACTGTTGGAATGGAGGACTTTGGGGTAACTTAGTAGTTTCTCATAAGGTTCACAGGCTTAGCTAGGTGTTAGGGTAACAGTACCGTTCTTCAGCCTCTCCCTCCTTTGTCTTTCATCTCTGGAAGTCCTACACTGCAGGTTTGCACCCGTGTTATTTCTTAGCAAATAAGCATCCAACATTGTCTTGGGGGCAGCGTGTCTATGGGACGCAAAACCCAGGAGAAATTAGGAAAGGAGTTCGTCTCGAGCTCCCCTAAACTTTGGTCCCACCATTGCTCCTCTTTGGGATTCAAGAAGACAGAGATCCCAAATGTGTGCTCTCCTGGTGCTTAAACACAAAAGCAGAGAGATCACAGATCAAAGCGCTCTGGTCCTCCAGCTGCTCCCAGCGGGAAGCCTCAGCAGTTGCAGTATTTCTTTATTTTTATATGCGGCACATCGGCTTCCTGTGACACTAACAGGTTCCAGCTGTTTCCAGGTGTGCCGCTGAACAGCAACGCTCATGTCTCAGCTTAAGACTACTTAACCTACAAGCTTTCTAGCTAGGAATATAGCCAGTATACACAAACTAAAAAGGCATCGCACATAAACTTGCATCTTCATGCTTCTAGCAAAACTCTAGATATATTAATAATAAGTCTCTTTGGACTTGGAAAAAAAGGAGCCGTGCTTTCCTAGCTGACCGTCCTTTTAATACTGACGTGCTTTTAGTGCGTTATCGCAGCATAGATCAGCAGTGGGAGTCCTTGGCAGTATGTATTCCTCAGCCACGCTGGCTTTAGTTAGGACGTGGAGCTCTACGTCAATGCTCTTTCAGGCCATAAGCACAAGAAACGCGTATTTTGGTTAACTCGGAAACAACTCTGGGATCTTAGGCTGGTTGCAAAGTCAGGCAGATGTGCTGTAGCAGTTACGCCCGCTAAGGTTTCCGGGTGTATTCGCAAAGAACGGTCCTGTAGTGTCCCTGAAGGAAAGCACCAACTTTAGAGCCCAAAGCAGGGCAGCGTACAACATTCAGACTAACAAACGGCAGTCTCTACCTGGTTCTGCTCGGAGGGACGCCTTTCGTGAGATCGGATCGGCCAGCCGTGTGATCATCCCTAAGCCTGCTGTGCCGGATGCGCAGAGCAACAGTTTGTCTGGAGGATGATGCCAACTTTTGAAGAGCGGTGCAAAACCTCCTGGCCTGCGTGTTGCCCCGGTGCCCTCCCGCCTCTGTGTTTTCAGTCACAGAAGTACTTTGCCTACGCAGCAACGTGCACCTCGAGTTTGCTCATCGGGGCTTGCTTCCGTTCGCCGTAACTGGGGGACACCTCTGAATGCATTAGGGACGCACTGCTGATGGTGTAGCCGTATAGAAGTATCCCTTTTTCCTTCTGCCCACCCCAGGACAGTGCAGGCTCTGCCCGACTGGCCATGGGAGGCATTTTCCGACCACCCGTGCTGGCTCTGCAGCAGCACGATGCTGTGCGATTACTCCATTTCTGGTGGTTTGCTCTCCAGCCTCCTCTTTCCATCCACAGACGGTCCTGTGCACTTTGTCCTCTTGGGAGTGCTCTGTCTCTCCAGGGCAATGTGTTGACTGCAGGCTATTTTCCTTTCCCGCACCGTAGATTTCAGCCGGTGCCGCAGCAGTGCAGGAGAAAGAAGGCTTTCTGTCTACATCTCCTTCTCCTCATCTTGCAGGGTGATCGCTGTTCTACGCAGCAGTCTTCCTCGATCCTCCCTCAAATGAAGGTCCCTTTACGTTGCCGCAGGGTCTGTAGGGTCTAACCTGCATTTCGAGATTTCCAGGATGCCTCTGCGCCTCTCCCCACCCAAAACCCTACCTTAAACTGTGCTTTGCTGCAGAACATCAAGACAAGCCAGTTCCACAGGTCGCTGCTGCTCTCGCCTGGGAATTGAGCAAAGAGCCCCAACCTGTGTGTTATGTGAGAGGAGGAAGCCCTCCTTTTATCTCATCTCTTTCCTTCTCTTTTTTTCCTTCTCCAGGTTTCCTCTGTTTATTCCCATCCCATCACGCTTGGTCCTTGTCAGCTGCATCCCATCTCCGTGCCCTTTCCTTGGGGCACCCCGGTTTTTGTGCAGCACCCACCGATACTGAGGTCTGATGACACCGGGCGATGCCATGGCACTGGCCACCTCCAGTTTTGTTGCTCCACGGTGGCTAGCAGAAATGACAAACTGGGAAAAAATTTCAAGCTGGTGGTTCAGAAACACTTCTGAAAATTACCGTTCTTGATGGGGGCAGCGGAAAAAAAAACCCCACTCCGTGATGAGAGCAGGCGCATGTAACACCTACAAAGATGTTAAGATTTTTCCTGTACGGTCGGTCAGCTTTTAGTGTCATCTTCTGCCTACGACCCAGACGCTTGGGTAGATCCTGGGCTGTATGAAAATCTCTCTTCCCACTCCATTTTTTCCTTGCTGGGCTGCCATCCGCGGCGCTGGTGTCTGCCGCTCTCTAGTGGTGCTGAGCTTGGGGAGCTCTGCTGTACACCAGCTTTACACATCCCCGCTGAATATGGTGTGTCTGTGCGTACATCCGCTCCTCTCCAGGCATCCGCCACTGGACCCTGCCCACAACGACTTACTGGGCTCCCTATCTCACCCAGTATAGCCATTCGATGGGTCTTTCCTCAAACCGGATTCGATATCTTCCTTTAAGAAGGGGGTGAAAAAAAAATATTCTGGGTATTTAGCTACAACAGCTGCGCCTGAAGATCGGTGCAATGGAATAAAACAGCAAATATGGCTTTGAAGCTAAAGGAGAAGGCTTTTTTTTGGGGCTGTAAATGAATCCTGTGGTGTTGCTGAGAAGTGAGAACCTCGCTGGTGCTTTTCTTTTTGGTTTGTTTTTTTTTTTTAACGGAGCTTACTTCTGCCACGGCAAGTCTAAATCCTGTATCTACATGATGTGGGCATTTAAGCTGCCCACGTTCCCCAGTCCCATACTCGGAGGCAGAAGGAAAGTCCCTGATTTTCTTATGCTAAGGTGATGTGTTATGTGGATGTGTTATGTGGGGGAAACATCTTTCCAAGTGCGTCCCTTGTACACCACCTCCACCTTCCACCCAGGCGAACTGCCAGGTGAAATACCCTCTTCTGTCTGCCGTACAGACCACTGATATCCAGTCAAGTGTCCTCAGCAAATACTGTAGAAAAGAAAATCCCCCATCCAGGAAAGGAAAAACCCTTTCTAGCCTTAATGTCCTCTTGCTCTGGCTCACCGTTTCCAGTTACTGCAGCTCGGGTGATGGTTCTGCTGCGCCGCAGTCTCCATCAGCGAAGCGGAAGGTTTTGGGGAGACTTAGTTGTCTAGGGTGACCACAAGAAGGGGTTTTTCTCTGACCGGTAACCCATTCATCAAACAGGAGGTTGGATTTTGTCAGCTGAAATTCAGACTTAAATCCCCAAGCCATCTCCGTGGCCCCTACCTGCATCCCTGTGGGTGTGTGTATATATATGTATGAAGGAGAAAGATGAGATGTGAGTTAGCAGTTCTTCATTTATTTTGCCATTTAAAAGTAAAGTCGCAACTTCAGAGGTGAAAACGAAGTATAAGCAGCAACTCATTGGAATAAATTGTATAAAGACAACCAAGCAGTCCTCAGAGAAGGGAAATAAAATCTTGATTCAAACCAACCTGCTAGCAATAGTAATCCTCTCCGAAGTACAAATCTAAAATACACATCTGAAATGCGATGCCAAACTCGATTTGAGTCCCAATCCCGTTTGCCTGATGCCACAACAACGTGCAACAGATGACCTCATCTTATTGGAAAATGCGCTTTAATACAGGACCGTAATCAGATAAATTTGGGGAGGGTCGGCTTGGATCATGTCACGGTCCTCCTCATCTGTGCTATTTCTCTAATGTAAAGCACAAATGTTACAGCCCTTTGGCCATTTTCCTTCTTATATTGTTGTTCAAACAAGGAAAAAGAGACCTGAAAAAAAAAAAAAGAACTATTTTTGTGTTTGTCACGGTAGTTGATGTGTTAAAGAATCCAGGTTTTCTACAGGATATTGTTTGTATATTTGAAATATCAATTAATATTTGCCATCTCGATTAAATATATTGATATTTAATATTCTTTGCCTTCAAGCAAGGGTTTTCCCTCGGTTGGGAGCCTCTCTGCGAAGCCCGTGCCAGTGTCTCCGTTATGCCCCGAGGCACCAGGAGGTGTCGGGGTGCGCACACTCGTTCGGTGGCTGCGGCTCAGCACCCTCTGAGCCGGGGTGCTCCCACCCTGCCCCCAGTTTGGCCCATCATACCTTTGATAATTTTATTTTTTTTTTTTTTGGTCCGATCCAGCCTGCAGCGGGTGGTTTGCTGATGTACTGCCTTGCTGCCTGCTTTGGACAAGAAATGAACAGGTTCAAGTGACTAAATAGCAGGGTCATCTATTTAATAAAGGTATTTCAAGATGTCTTTTTTTTTCCCCTCCCTTCTGGCCCTGGAAAATAACCTGAGCGAGTATCCACGTAGTTAGAAGAGGTATTCCAAACTGTGTTATGTTCGGAGCTCGTCTTTGCCTCCAGACCTTTATAAGTGTGCCTTTTGACTGTTTTGTAGGGATGGTTTTGTCAGATTGGAGACACGCAACGTGTCTAAATGCCTTCTTAAGACTTCAAGTAGGCAGCGGGGCTATAATTGTGTAAAGGATATAAGAAAATGAAAGGGTTTCATCGGCAGCACGCAGCAGACGCTGTTCTTCTTTCTGTTTTCTATCGCTGAACCTCTAGATAAGCTTTTAACTTTGTGTTGACCCTATTAGCATCTTTGTTTTACAATACCGTGCGTGTTGAGCCGTAAATGCACACCTTCGCAGAAAACACGTATTATGGCATCGGCGCCAGCCGTGTGCGTGTGTGTCTCAGTCTGCAAAGGGCTGGCATGGCTGCTGGGAAGCACGCACTTCCGAAGGACGTCTTTGACTGCACTCCAGTGCAGCCTGGTGGTTTCAAAGCCTTTGGTTTTGAAGGTCTGACCAGTTTCACTGGCTCCTTCCAGTATTTTGTTTTCTTGACGCAGCTGCCTTCTTTCTTTTTCTTAGATAGGGGTTGGAATTAGGAGATATTTGTGTTAGGCGTTGGTTTTAAGTCAACTATCGCGTTCTATACCCCAAAATGCAAAGATGTTGTGTTTCCATGTAGGTTTTAAAATTCAGACTCGGATAACTTTTAAGCCGTTATGATGATCACCGACCCTTCATAGCCTTAGGTTCTCCGGTGCTGCGCAAGGCACGATCTCCTCGTACACACAGACACCTGTGCTGACTCAAAGTAAACATCTCAATTCAGGATGGATTCTGTCTTGCAGAAGTCTAAGACGAAGCCACGTGATAAGACATCGGGTTCTCCTTTAATTGCATGCATTTCCAGAATGTGCCTTATGCGATGCTCTTCGTTGAGGAGCCTGTAAAGCTGCTTTGCTGTAATGACAAAATTAGTGGTGTGGTTCTGTTACCACAACCTGTGTGATGAACATGTTGCCCAGGGAAGCTGCGGATGTCCCATCCCTGGAGGTGTTCAAGGCCAGGTTGGATGGGGTTTTGAGCAACCTGGTCTGGTGGAAGGTGTCCCTGCCCAGGGCAGGGCGGTTGGAACTGGATGAGCTTTAAGGTCCCTTCCAACTCTAACCATCCTATGATTCTCTGATTTTTTTTCTTCCTCCACGCGGCCAGGGAGTGCGTGATCTTGCTGCCAGGTATTTTACAACTGGTCGCTTTGGCTTTCCCCAGGAGCTAATCCAGTCCTTTGTACATCAGAGGCTTTTCATACTTTGAATAGTAATGCCTCTTCCTTCCTGTTGTAAAAATGTAGTCGTGTTCAAATGTGGGATTAATGCGGCAGTTGTAAAGAGGGACAGCTGAATTCTCCTACAGGGTTGTGGCAAATAGCTGTATTGCTTCTTGTAATACCCATGCTTACTAATGTCCCCCCGCATCTCTTCCACCACATCCGTGGGACAGAGAAAACACGTGCTCCCTCTCTCCATGGGTGCCCCTCTCTCCCTTTTTTGCTGGTGCAACATGGACGAAGAAACAGTCTTGGGGCTCGCTATGATGAGGCAATTCGGACTGAACCGACCTTAAGATGTATCTACATTAGCGTTTCAGTCTGGATCACTAGGGGTGGGTGGGGATTTTTGTTTTGTGGGATGAAGTGGGTGGGTGTGTTTGGACCAAACACCAGCGGCATCCCCAGTTACGGTGCTGTGCTCCATCCTCTGGGGTGGTCCTCAAGGGCATGAACTCGATCACGGCGCTGAGAGGAGCATGGAAGGAGGAGGAGGACAGTAATGAATCCTTTCTGGAGCACCGGGAAATGAACTGTGGGAGAAAAAGTTAACTGGAATACCTCTCTTCTGCAGGCAGCTTTCCTCCCTGGATCAGCTTCCTTGGTGCATACCCCTGAAAAATCAGTCCGGCTGGGTAAAATCTGTTCGTCCCCTGTTTTCCACTTGCACGTGGCGAGCAGGGGCAGGAAGCTTGGGGTTTGGGAGGAAAAACACAAACGACAGGTTTTTTTGCACAACAAAACCTCAAGCCAGGAGATGCTCTAGTCTGTGGCTGTGAGAGGCAGACACCCGAGCCGCGGGACGGTGGGGTATGAAAGGGAGGGGAGATGTACAAATAGCTTCAGGGACGTTCCAGATCCAATCCAAGGCTGTGCCCCTGTGACAGATGCGACTTGTTAGGCCTTATTAGTTTTTAGGGTGTGTTTTGTAAGCGAAAACCGAGATAAAAGCTGAGGAAAGATCAAAGCAGATTTCATGGTTTCTATGGGTTTATGCTTCTTGGTTTCACTTTCCAGTATCTCCCTCAGCCTTTCTTCTCTCCCTGCGTGCTGCCCTTTCATCTGCCTCTCCATTTCCACTTGGCAGACGAGCGCTTGCTGACCTTCCAGTCTTGAGCACGACTTGCGAGCTTGACCAGCCTTTCTTTCATCCCCCCAAACCCGAAGTGATGTCGGATTATTTTAGCCGTGAGACAACTCCTTTCAGTATCGATTCTCTTAGCTGGTGAGATTTACGTCCTTTGCAGAAGTTGGGCTCGAGTTTCTCCTTCTCTGTTGAGAGCATCTCCGGGTAGCCGTGTTGGCTCAGCAGCCTGCACAAGGCTCCGATGCCCGAAGCGCTGATTCAGGGGTGCCGGGTCCAAAAGAAACGGTTGAGAAGGGGCTTTCCAGGGGGCGGGAGGGCTGCTCATCTCCCCAAAAGAGATTTGTATTGCAGCGACGTGCTTCCTTCTCGGCGGAGAACTGGATTTCCCCTCCTTACCATGTGCAGTTCCACTCGCTGCTGCAGAACAGTCGCTTTTTGGCTTGCTTTATTTATTATTTTTTTTAATGTAACTACTCCCATGGTGGCTTGCGGGTGAAATGTGGGGAAAGCATCTTCCCCAAGGAGAAGAGGTGGGGAGACACCTGGCAAAAAGAGGATAAGGAAAGGCCTCGAAACATTAAGTGGCCGTTAATGAAAATAACGACTCGGGGTGTAAGCCCAAGTCTGATGGTCGAGTTTGGGTCCGTTTCTGGTATGTTAGGGTACGAAGTACCTCGTGGCAGAAGCGATATGCTTGAGTGCGGCGTGCTGGACTGGGGTTGGGACCCCAGCCAGAACCGTCAACTCCCAGTAGCTGGGTGGGGTGGGCCGCTGCCCACCTATGAGGGGATGGTTGATGGGGCTGGCACACGGTGGTCCCTCCAGCAGCTGTGACTGGATGGCACTGAGATGTCCCAGGAGGTGGGACGCCCCCACTCACCATGCACAATCCCATCGCCACAGCCATTTCCCGTGTATCCCATCCTTTTCCTTCCCAATAAACTTTTAATAGCTGGATAGCGTCCCACCCCTCGCAGACTCCCGGCCCCTCGACAGCAGCCCCTCAGCAGTGATTAACCCTGGCAGGATGGCAGGCGTTCATCTGTGCCTGTCTGCAGCTGGGACCATCACTCCTTCTCCTGCCCCACCACGTGGCTCTTCCAAAAGTGGCACATTTTGGCACTCCAGACTGCACTTAGAGGCACTTTGCCTTCCTGCCAGCAGGCCTAGGACTTGGAGGGGTGTCAAGACATGTGGCAGGCAAAAATGCCTGCCACATGGGGCTGGTGAGGCTCTCAAAGGTAGCTGGGCATGTCCTTCTCCCTTGACCGTTTCACTTAAACAGCACCAGCTCTTTAGAGCAGATTTTGGTGTAGGCAGCTGTGCATCACAAGGACTAGTGCTCTGGTGGCTTCTCTGCATCTCCTTACTTCAGAGTGGGACTGTGGCTCATCTCGTGATCCATTTAGCTTGTCATCCTGCCTTGCTGGCTGCCCGTCCTCTAGGTAGCTCTTCCCAGGCTGTGAAGGCACCAGGCTGTGGTGTCTGTATGCAATTCCCACTTGGAGAAGCGGGTCCTGCGGGCAACAGGGATTTGCAAACCCTTCAACTAGGTTTTGTCACCTTCGGGTTACTTCGTCAGACTGGACCTCATCAGGCAAGACCCTGCTTGGAGGTGGGGAGCTGGACCTCGTGTAGTTGGTGAACTTTGCAAGTAGGGTGGATAAACTTAATGTTACTTGGTCAGACGGGAAATGTCAAGCTACTGCAAGCACGAGATCTGTAAAAAAACCACTTTGAACCGGAGGAAGACAGCGGAGACAAATGTCATATATGCTGTGGCAATCAAACCCCGATAGTCTGGAAAGAGATGACATTTGTTGGCAAATGAGTCACTAACATACGTGTGAAGCGGAGATGTGCCACTAGGCATCGGGGAGGTTGGCGGTTGTGGTTGAGGAACCTTGTGTCAAGCTAGAAAGCAAGAGGCGCTACTTTTCTAAAGACGAGCTACTGTCTTCTGACTTAACCAGTAGAAAATGGGTCAAGACCATGTTTAGCTCTACCAGAAGTAATAGTTACGGGTTATTCCACAAACCAAATGATGCGGACGCAGCTTAATTACTGACTCAACTAAAATGGAAACCACCGATATTTCGAAAAAGAAAAATTAAAAAAAATACCACTTTAACCAAGGCTGGCAGCTTCTAGCTGCGTTTATCGAGAAGTCAAACTTGGAGGAGACCTTGCCATAACGCTCCTTGGGAGGCTGCTGGTAGGACTGTTGCTAAGTGTTTGCCTAAATAAGTTACCCAAATAAGAGGTAATTCAGCTCAAGCAATTAAAATGGGCCTTCAGGAGGCTTCTCCCTCACGTACTGAGGGGAAATGTGCTTGCATACCAGTATCTTTGTTGCGTTTCTGGCCTTTGTGGTATTTTTGGCACCTCTTTCCTCCTTGTCATGCCCAGAAAGGTCCAACCGAGAGAGCTTGCGTGGCTTCTTCCGTATCTTGGCAGTCCCCTGGGTCTAATCCCTTTTTCCAGTTGCCCAGCTAGTGGTGCAATTGCTGACGTAGACGCAGCAGACAGCTAAAACCTTGAACTGCCGCAGTGGCGTGCTNTGCAGTGACGTGCTCGATACCCAGCCTCCCACCGGCACGGTGGGCTCTGCTGGATCATCGGCGCTGCGGGACAAGCAGGCGATGTAATTCTGCCACTCTGATTCAGCTTCTTCTCTTTAGCACCCATTGCGTAAGTCTCCTGAAATGCTGGAGCATCCTCACCGGCGTTGCAGCATCCTCTTTCTATTCGAGGGAAAAGCGCTGGGGGCTGTGGGGGCCGCCTTTGAGTTGGGCGGAAACTTCCCATCTTGTGAAACGCGGGCTAGATCTAGCTGGCGGAGTTTCCAGGAGCATGTTTTGGTCTAGCCATTGTAATTGGACCTGGACCGCTTCTTTTCTAGCCCAGGAATGAAGTGCTGAAAGCAAGAGAGCTTCCTCCCAGCCGGAGTGGCTGTGGAGGACATCGGGTTGACATTCCACCAACTACGCAACGAGAGCAGCAAGGCCATGTCAACAGGCACATCTCGCTTATAACACGCCAGCTTGCAATTTATTGGCTCCCATTCTGTCGCAGCCTGACTTCGTTTCAGCTCATCATTGACTTGTTCCCACCCCAGGGAGGGTTGAGCCGTCACCGTCGCGCGAAGCCCCTATGCAAATCGCTAACGGTGCGCTATCGGCGGCACCTGCAGCGTCTAGACCGGTTCCTGCGCCCGCATGCAAATGTGCGGAGAGGGAGCTGGGGCTGGTGGCTGAGCCACCGACACCGCTGTCTGGTAAAGCCCTTGGGCTTCATTCCCGATTCACCTCTTCCGTGCCAGGCGGCACAGCGCTTTCTGCTTTTTCTGACGTGCCTTTGAGGAATAACGCTGCTTCTGTGCTTCGCGTTGGGTTCATTTTGGATTAACTCATATTTGAAACGAATCGAGAGCTTCAGGCGAAGAAGTGTGGGGGTGCCGGGGTATTTCTCCAGCAGAATTTTCTAGCAGCGAGTGCAAATTAGCACAGCGGTCCGGGGATTTTCTCCTGCGCTCGCTTGGTGCCATTTGCATCTCTGGGGTGGATGGGATGTCCCAGAAACTGTCCCTGCTCTGGGGTGGGGCGGCGTGCTCTGACATGCTGCTGAACGTGTAGTATTGCTTTCCCTTTGGCAGAAAGCACCCGCTCGCTGCTCCGCAGAGGTCCTATGGCTCAGGATTGACTTGAGGAGGCGGGAATATCAAATTCACATTTCTTAAAAGTTTCCCTGAACTTCTTCCACCCCGATCGAGTTTTTGTTTTTGCTCTGAGCTTTTCTCCTTCCTCCTTATCTGTTCTCTTTCAAAGCTCCCTCTTGGCGTATTCCCTTTCTTTAGCCTTTAAGCGGACCGAATAGTTGAGCCCTACTTTTAAAGATGCCCATAGTAGGTTTTTCACCTGCTTGCAGGTATGCAGAACAGAGGTGTCGTCACACCGCTCTGGTATTGCCAAAAATAAGTCAAAAATGAGATCTTGTCCCCATGCCACGTCACCGACAAGTCTGTGCGCCTTCGCTCGAAGACAGTGAGTGACAGCGAGTTCAGTAGGTGGTTTGAACAACCTAATTTTGGACCGATTTCGTTAGGCTTTGGCTAATTCTGGTGCTCTCTGCTGAAATCTCGCTTCTATACCTGGTGTCTGCCGCTGTAAGCACCGCCTGTTTTGCATCTGAGTGCAAATAAAGCCCTGCCGAGTTGCGTCTGAGCTGGTAACCACCAGCACAGGGCTGTGGAGACCCACGCGAGTCCTGGTCAGTCGTTCCCTTCCCCTGGGCTGTACCCTTACGTCGGGGCTATTTTTTTCAGATCTGGGCTAGTAATGTTTTGGAAGAAAGGAAGGCCAGTTGCATAAAGGGAATGATTCTTCCTGAAATGCAAGCAGGAGAACATCAAGGGGAAAAGGGCTAAAGAAGTTCTTTTCATAGGTGGATAAACGAACACAGGCTGGTTGGGAACGTGTTTTCAACGTCTAGGAGGCGCAAGGGGCCGGAGAACATCCCGGTTGGGCTGGGAGGAGCCCCTGGCTGGAAAATGGGCACTGCATGAGGCTTCTGAGATGCGCTTTTGTACGATAAGAGAGAAACCAACGCTGCACTCGGGTCCTGGGTGCTTCTGCCGGGGTTTTCGTGTAGTGCTGAACTGGTTGGCGCCGAAACAGGTGTGGACGCAGCTCTCCCTCAGGTTTTGGGAGGAGGCATCTTCATCTCTGAAGCAGATGATGGACCACAAACCACAGTGGTGACAATTCACTGCAGTTGGGGTTTTTTTGGGGGGTAATTTTTTTTATTTTTTTTTTAAACCCCAGTTTTTATCGCTCTCACAAGGAGCACTGGGTGAGCTGTGGAGAAAGGAGGGGTATGCTGCAAGTTCGCTTTGTATCAAAACAAACCTAGCGGTTTCAGCGTGGCCGAGAGGTTTCCTTGCTGCAGACGTCTCTGACGCAGCCTCTTGCGAATCCTTACGTTTGTGGAGCGTGCAGGTCCTCACTGAAAGGCAGGAGAAACGGCATCTTCACGGCACTTACGTCAGGGTTGGGTTCCTGCCCATTCTGGTCAAACATGGAAAAGGGGTTTTGTTTTTCTGCTTCTTGCTCCGCTTAGCTCGGGTCACTTTATACTCATCTCTGAAGCGTTACAAACCAAGTTCTTGCTCCATATCTGGCTCATGTGTTTGGAGATGCTGTGACAGGTTTTTCCATCCTCATCTGTTGGAGGAGGGTCAGCCGTGTAAAACCTCCGGTTTCCCTCTGCCAGGAAGCACGAGCTCTCTTTCTTCACCTACCTCACCTCTCATTTCCCATCACCGATTTCTCAATGTCTTCAAGGAAATCTTTGACCTTGCTTAACTAGCCTGAGGCTTTCTGTGGTGCGATGCCACTAAATTACGCGTTTTTAAGCAGTTTAATGGCTGCAGAAGCACAGCAAAGCCAGGCGGCAGAGCGCTTCTGTCCTGCCACGGTCGTGGCTTTTGGGAGGTATTTGCACCACGTTTTTGGAGTGTTCTGATTTAGGTACCATGGGAAGGATGTCTGGAGGATCCGGTGGGGGACAAAAATTTTTAAAAAATTTAATAAAAATAACAGAAATAAAAAAATAAATCAAATCAATCTCTTGCCTGCAGAGGAACAGCTGCTGCAGAAAAGAGAGAAGCTGTTAGGATGTTTCTAACACGTTTAGTTGATGCTGGCCTGGATAAGTCCACAGATCGATATGCGAGGGCCACTCTTCTGAATTACTGGCATCCAGGAAGCGGTTAGCTTAAATGTAGTCGCCGGCTAGATCCTCGCTCTCCTTCTCCCTTTTCGGAATTACCGCTCAGCGTGCACAAATATTAGCCGCCTGCAATGACTGCAAGCTTTTCCTTCCTGAGAAAACACCACAATGTTTATCAATATATACATTAGTCATACATCAAAACCACCGTGACTACTATCACGATAATTCAGAAACCCTGGGATTACAGTATTTCTGTCAAGTTCTCCTTTCTCACCACGTCCACGTTTATTTTGCCTTTCCTACCCGAAGCAGAAACTTGTAGCATCTTGAGGACCAGCTAGGCAAATGCAGATCTTCTGGGGCGATGCGGCGGGGATTCACCAAACTGCCCCGGCGTCCTGGGGGAAACCCAAGCGCGTCGCTTCAGAGCTGGTATGAATCAAGAGGGCACATCTGAAAGGGAACCGCCGGTTGGGCTCTGTTCGTCTTCGTAGCCGTGTGGGCAATGACTGCCGTGCCACCCCACCGCCTGAAATCACGGAGCTTGGTCCGCATCTTGGGCTGTCTTTCCAGAAGCATCCGTGGGCCAGGTCAGGGACACTGTTGGGCAGCAGTGCCTGTCCAAGGATGCCATGATTCTAAGGATGCTATGATTCTGTGATGGCTGTTGATTCCCCACGGCCCTAGGGTGAGCGCATTATTTTGTCTCGGCAGTGTTGACTTCTCCTTCTTGGAGGGAAGCTGCTGCCAAGGCCACCTCTGCAAAGGGGACAATTTCCTTGGTGCTCACGGTGAAGAGAGGCCCTCCTGTCCCCCCCTCCAAGGGACATGTGGGTTTCATCCTGGGTACAAAGTGTGTTAATGAGCACCATGATTGTCATGGAAGAAGTGTTGCAAGGACAGACATAAAGCAACATGTCAGCAGAAAGCAGCACATCCCTAGAGGAGATAAACTCCGTAAAAGTACCCGGGATCTTGCATAGGTCTGGGGACAAACATCTGCCCCAGGCTAAAACTGAGGTTGCTGTGGACAAACTGGTTGCCCAGGACCCCTCTAAAGCCACCTCTCTCTAAATCCATCCAGCTGAAACATGTTTTCGTAGCTCCCACTTCTCTCCAGGGTAGACAGAAGAGGGACATCTGCCCTATAGCCACAAATCTGGGGCGTGATGTCGCTCATGAGTTATCTTGGTCTGTCCATTGCGTGTCTCCCAGGGGCAGCTTCTTCCCGTATCAGTTTCCTGAAGTGCTGCCAGTGCTGGTGTTGGTTTCCCTCCAAGCCATGCGTGGAGTGCTGGCCGCGTGCCCCAGCTCCGTCCTCTCCACCATGCAGTTCTGGGGAAAGTTGCTTTCATTTCTCTTGGTTTTCCCCAGCTATAAAAGCAGGATCATTTTGAAGTCATGAACTTCAGAAAAATTTAGAAACTTCTTTGGTGCCTCTGTAGCACTCTGAGTAGGCGACCCGTCATCTCTCTTGGTAAATCGCTGCCTTCCCCACCGTTTCACAGACTTTTCTTTGAAGAGACC